>JANBXA010000735.1:51230000-51527500 GCA_030556225.1 Cricetiscus sungorus | reverse complement strand
GTCTGACAAGCCAGCTCAGCTTAACCAATGGGCTGTATGTTCACTGAGAGACCTTGTCACAAAAAGCAAGGTAGGTGCCCCCCCCAGTACTACACCTGAAATTACCTCCCCTTGCAAGCACGTCATTCACACATACATAACACAGAGCGTTATCCAAATGTTCTGGTCCCTCCAGGTCCCGCCAGGTCCCGCCACCCTTCAGCCCCAAATAAGCACACGGACACTGTCTTAGTTATAATCCTGTTGGCCGATGGCTAGGGCTTCTTATTGGCTAGCTCCCTCTTAATTATTAACCCACTTCTATTAACCTATGTATTTCCATGTGGTCTTGGCTTACCGGAGAATGCGCGGACCTGTCACTGCTTTGTACGCTACATGGCGTCTCTTTTCAGTCTCTCTCTGCCTAACTTTCCCAGAATTCTCCTTGTCTCCGGCCTATCTTTCTGCCTCTAGTGGCCAAAAAGTGTTTTGTTCACCAACCAATAAGAGAAACTTATATACAGAAGGACGTCCCCCATCCACAGAGCCAACCCCATATGGCCCTATGCATCAGAGCACACACTGACCCACACGCTACCAGGCTGGGGTTCCGACACTGTCTACACAGTACCAGCTCTTGTCTTCCTGGGAAAGCTAACTAATGCCTCGATGCTTCGGTTTCCTTCTCCGCCTGTCTCGACTGACTGTTGTAAGGGTTGAACTAGTTAATATCTGAAAAGCACTTGCAGGGTGCTAGCTCGGCACTCTGATGCATTTGCCATCTGCTGAGGCGATACATTATTTATGATTTACTAAAGCCTGCCTGTGGATTCGGAAAGCAAAGTCAGCCACAAGCCGCAGAAGCCAGGCACACACCTTTAATCCCAGGAGGTGGTGGCACACACCTTTAATCCTAGGACTCAGGGCTGAGAGGTTGACGGGTCTCTGAGTCCAAGGCCACCCAGATCTACACAAGAGTGAATCGGTCTAAAAGAGAATTATTGCTCACACCTTTAATCACAACATTAGGGAAGTATGTAAGACAGAAGCAAGGTCTCAGAGAGGCATTCATGCTCCAGACACGCTGAAGATAAGAGGATTCGTTCTCCAGCCACACTGAGGAGACTCTGTGAAGAGCTCATGCATGGATCGTCCCTTTCAGCCTGAGCTAGTGGCCGGCTGCCTTGCTTTTCTGATATTCAGCTTGAAGTTTGAACCCCAGAATCGGTCTCTGGGTCTTTTATTAAATTCGTGTCACAATCTGGTCTGGTCAAACCTCTCGGATAGCCCAGCCTCCCCCACAACCCTCTAGTGTCATGGCTTGAATACCAAATGTGGTGATGTCTTGTTTATACTCTAACAAATAAAGCTTTCCTGAAGATCAGAGGGCAGAGCTAGCCACTAGCTAACCACAGAGATCCGGAGGTCTGTACAGACAGACAGGAAGTGATATGGCTGGGCAGAGAGAGGAATATACGGTGGGAGGAGACAGGAAACTCGGCCTCTTACAGCTGATGAGTTAACAGGTAAGAGTTGGCTGTGGCGCGTTCTTTTCTCTCTCTGATCTTACAGCATTTGCCCTGCATCTGGCTGAAGGTTTTTATTAATTAAGGCCCATCAGAACTCACGCTACATATTGGCACACAACGTGGGGCACAAATTCATGGCAAAGCCACAGACAAGTGTCTTTGCAGCCACCCACACAGGGCAGAGCTGCACACGGGGTTCCTGCCCACGTCACCTCCCAACTGGCTAAGTTCTTCTCCCTTTTCAGTCCGAGGATTCCATAGAGTTGAGAGCGCTAGTGGCTGCTGCTCTGCTTCTCTGATCTTTCAGCTCTCACCCCCTAATATCTGACTCTGGATTTTTATTATTATGACTAATTAGAACTTGTGCTACAACCAAAATGTCCCCCAAAAGGGTCACGTGCTGAATACTTTGATGGGGGTGTGTCCTTCTGTGTAATTGTTTCTCTTATTGGTCGATGAATAAAACACTGACTGGTTGGTAACCAAGCAGATAGCATAGGCATGACTACCAGAGTTCTGTGGAGAGGACGCAGAGAGAAGCCACCAGAGAGATGCTGTGTATCCACCAAAGGACATGACAGAGGTCAGGGCATTCTCCAGTAAGGGAAGGCCTTGTAGAAATACATAGGGTAATAGTTATGGGTTCATAATTAAGAGAGAGCTAGCCAATAAGAGCCCTGAGCCATCAGTCGAACAGTTTATAATTAATCTAAGCCTCTGTGTGTTTATTTGGAATTGAAGGGGTGGAGGGACCAGGTGGAACAGAAACTCTGTCTACAAGACTAGGTCCCTGGCTGGCAGCATTCTAGGAGGTGGCACAAACACTACAAGGTGGGGGTCTGGCTAAGGCAGCTGAGCCACTGCAGGTGTCTCTCTGAAGGGTACATGGTCCTCTCTTCTCCCATCTTCCCCCTCTTGCCATCTGTGAACCCTGAGTGTCTGCAGTGATCTCATTCCATGGCAAGTACATCCGTTATTGGAGCCTCTAGGAAACAAATTTCAAAGGAAAAAAATATTTCTATCTCCTTGAGGCATGCACAGATTTGCCTTTTAAGAGGAAAGATTTTAGGATGTGGTGTCCATACAAGGAGGAAGTCACAGGTAAGCGTGGAACAATACGGAGGGCATGGATTGGGAGGGAGATGCAAAGGGGTCCTGGAGGAGATAGATGAGAGGAGTAAGGAATAGGTATGGCGAAGTACATCGTATACGTGTATAAGAGTCTCAAATAATTAAAAAAAGAAAGATTTTATCCCTCCAACCCCTGGGGAAGTAGAAAGACGTAGCGTGCTGTTCTACGGAACTAATGGGGTGACAAGCAACAGACTCAGGGGGACAGAACTAAGGGAGCCCTGGGGAAGGAACATTCTCCAGCTTCACGCTTTGGGCTAGCCTTGGAGTTAGTGACATGACACAGGGTGGGAAAAGGGCCGTGGAGCAAGGGGATGTAGATAAGCAAAGGAATGTGAAGAAACAAAAGAGACAGGAGAATGAAGAACTCACTCGCACAGAGGACGGGAGATTTGGCGCCTGCACCAAGTGCTCCCAGGCAAGGGAGTGCAAGGTGACAAATGCCAAAGCTGCTCCAGCTTTCAGCTTTCACTGTGCAGAGCCACGCCCAGCCTCCACTTCTCTGAAAACCCACGGCATCTGTGAAGTTTCCTCTGGCCTCCCAGTGGGAACCCAACTTGTCTTGGCTAACATCTGAGACAGGGACCCAAAGGGAAGGCGAGAAGAGGCACACCATGCAAAGCATAAGACTCCCCCCGGCAAGGTTAATTAGAAGATTTAGAGCCCACATCCCATTTTGTAGGAATCTAGTCCAAACAAGGAGACAAACCAGGCCCCCGGGGAGGAGTGGTGCCTACAACAGATGTCCCTTTATCCTTCCAGTGGAGACAAGTCCCCAGGTGGAATGACACAATGCCTGCACCGGGCTGCGTGTTTTCCAATTATTAATGATGGACGTGGGATACACAAGGGAGATTGCTATGTGAGTTACAAGCTTAATTAAAACTTTAAAAACAAAGGATTTCAACAGTACTACTCACTCTCTCTCTCTCTCTCTCTCTCTCTCTCTCTCTGTCTACACACGTGTGTACCTCTCTGTCTACACACATGTGTGTACACACACACACACACACACACACACACACAAACACACATTATTTTTAAGTAAATTCCATCTGTGATACATCTTCATTAGGAAATATTTGTTTCTCTGGCCCCTATGACTAAAAGATAAATACCGTTTGGTTTGGTTTGGTTTGGTTTGGTTTGGTTTGGTTTGGTTTGGTTTGGTTTGGTTTGGTTTGGTTTGGTTTGGTTTGGTTTTGAGGGTGGGGCTGGCATAGGGTCTCGTGTAGCTCGGGTTAGCATCTAACTCATTATGTAGCCAGAGATGGCCATGAAGTCTTGATCCGCCTACCTCTGCCTTCCAGTGCTGGGATTATAGGCATGTGCCCCCACGTGTCACTAAGAGCAAACTTTAAAGCATGACTGTAAACAATCATGACACAGGAAAGAAAATCAAAAGTCATTTTAACTTTCCTCACCCTTCTCAAGCATCGGCAGGGGCATTGAATCCTCAAGGGAGAGATCATCCAGTTAGCTGCGTGATGCCAGCCATCAGCCATCAGCTTTTCATTCTTTCCCGTCATGGCTATGCATCTTTCCCTGGGACAGCCAGAATCCACTGAGTGCTCTGTCAGCAGCAGAGGGCTAGGCCTGCTTTCTCTGTTCAACCTCAGCCGGTGTAGATCCCAAGAGGACTCGGTAGCAAACTCCTGCAAGCCATCCTTTGTCACATTGTCTCCTGCAAGCCATCCTTTGTCACATTGTCCCCTACAAGCCATCCTTTGTCACATTGTCTCCTGCAAGCCATCCTATGTCACATTGTCCCCTACAAACCATCCTTTGTCACATTGTCTCCTGCAAGCCATCCTCTGTCACATTGTCTCCTGCAAGCCATCCTATGTCACATTGTCCCCTACAAACCATCCTTTGTCACATTGTCTCCTGCAAGCCATCCTTTGTCACATTGTCTCCTGCAAGCCATCATTTCTGAAGTTGTCTCCCTCACAGGGAGCAGTGTGCATCTTTCCATCCTCTTCATTGATCCCTGGTTTCAGAAGATTCCTGGTTTCATCCAAACAAGGTGAGTTTATCCAAACTCTTCCTTCTCCTCCTCCTCCTCCTCCTCCTCCTCCTCCTCCTCCTCCTCCTCCTCCTCCTCCTCCTCCTCCTCCTTCTCCTCCTTCTCCTCCTCCTCTTCCTCTCCCTGTATCCCCCTTCCCTCCTGCCTACTTGCAATCTATTTGTTGAAGAAATCGAGTAAAATAGAGCCATTAGTCACATAGCATTTAAGAATCACTTGGGTTTCTCTGTTCATGACTTTACTATAAATTGGTAGAGGGCTCTGGAGACCCAATCTCTGTCAGCTTGATTTGTTTGGCATTCACTTTATATCGGTAAATTCTTCCGTCAAGTGCCTATGTTCTTGGTGTGTTTCTCCTCGTGACATTGCCACCTCTCACGTGGCATTGGCCACTGCACCTGTCAAGGGTAACTGATAACTGACTCTAGTCCTCTAGTCTACCCAGCCTCCTCTACTTAAACTCACGGAACTGCCATCACCGCTGTTATTGCCCAGGACTGTAATTTGTACAGGAAAGCCAAAATACCTTTTTCCTCTTAACACTTCTCAAACTCGGCTTCCTGACATCTTGCAAGGCTGGTGTGGCAGTTCAAATGTGAATGCCCCCACCACTGGCCCCTGAGCTCATAAGTTTTGTTTTGGTTTTCATGTTGAATACTTGGTCCCAGTTGGTGGAACTATTTGGGAAGGATTAAGAGGTGCGGCCTTGTTAGAGGAGGTGCCCTTGGGAGTGGAGCCCTTCCTGGTGCCCTTCCATTCTTCCGCCTCCTACCCGTAGACTGGATATAAGCTTCCGGCTGCTCCAGGAATGGCCTGACCTTCTGAAATCAAAAGCTCAATGAAAGGCTTTCTCTCATAAGTTGCCTTGGTCATAGTGTTTTGTCATAGCAATAAAGAGGTAACCAAGATAGATGGCCAGCTCTGTGATTATGAGCCCAGAGTTGAGCACGCTGGCATTCTTGCCCATGCCACCCTACGCTCTGTGTAGCACAAGTCCAATTCCTGTGAGTTCAAGCCATATTGTGAGGCTTCTATTCTGTTGTCTAACGGTTTCCAGTTCTCCGATACCAACTGAGTGTCCTGAAATTCAACTTAATTTTGACACTAACTGTACTCAGCCTGGCAAACATAGTTAAGTCCCACAAGACTGCACCACCCCCAGGCCAACTGTAAATAGGACCTCAGGGTGTTGTCGCTGCTGGGGGCTCCCAGATAAATGAGGGCTGGCCTAGCTCTACAACTGCTCGTTACTATAGTAACACGGAGATTAAAAATATGCAAGAACAAGGGGATCCTTAACTACCACCCTCTCTGGGCATGCTTCCCCCTTCCCCACCCAGAGCACTCGGGCAGTAACAGCAGCTCCCTGGACTGCCTTCTTTCCAAGTTACCATAAAAATTGCAATCTACGTATACAACTAATCAGATCACTGGCCACTGGTGAATAAACACTCTACTCTGCCCACCCCTGTTCCTGGAGGAATAGGGGCACTGGAGTTTGGATTGAAGATGTCTCTGGAAGGCCCATGTGTTAGTATCTTGGTCTCCAATAATGAAACATTTAGGGGCCATGGTCTTCTGGGGGGAACTTTGTTACATACGAGCTGTTTGCCTGCCAGCCTGGTCTCACTGCCATGTCAGCCCCAAATAACACACAGAGACACTGTATTAGATACGAAGCCATTGGCCTGTTACTGGCATTTCTTATTGGCTAGCTCTGTCTTAAACATTAACCCATTTCTATCAATCTAAGTGTTTCCACGTGGTCTGATCTTACCTGAGAGAAGATCCGTAGTTCTGCTCTCCTGGTCCTACATGTTGAATCTCTTACTCTACCTCTCCCAGAATCCTCCTTGTCTCCTAGTCCCACCTATCTTGCTCTCCTATTGGCCAACAGGGCTTTATTCATTAACCAATACGAGAAACACATTTACAGAATGACAACTCCCATCAGAACTTAGGTCCATGAAAGACACAATGGGAGCTCAGACCCTTCCTGGGTCTCTCTTTCCTGCCTTCCATAAGTTAACCCAATCTTCCCTACCACAGGGCCCTAGAAAGATAAACAAGATACCATAGACCCAAAGCAAGAGGCACCGACAACCATTGCAACCTCTGAAACTGCGGGTGCATGCGACCTCTCCTCCTCTAAGGTGGCTGCCTCAGGTTCTTTGTCACCGTGATGGGAAGGGGAGTAATAAGGAGAAAGGGCTGAAAGTCCCAGACCTTTTGTTTGTGCTGGAAACCAGGTCCCATCTGACACCATCCAGGAGACCAACAATGATCACCGTGAACCATCAGCTCGGGTCTGGGTAAAACGAGGTCATTGTAAGCAGCTGAAGATGCTCTTATGCTTCAGGAAAGTCTGGAGCTACGGGGATTCGGTGCCCGAATCCAAGGCCCAGGGTTCCCAGTGTGCCTCACGGCACCAGGCAGGTCTACGAAAGGAGTAAGGTCCCACTGGTAAGATATCATGTTTAGAGACCACAGTCTAAATATGGAGGCTGTTCATTGCTAGGTCGGCTTCTACAAGGGCTTTTAAGTGGTTAGGACTCAGTTCTTTCTAAACAAATGTCCTCGTGTAGATGCTGGTCATGTCTCTCGGGTGCCAACACCAACCAGCAAGGGGAAACACTATAGAAAGGCTGTGTCTACTTCCCCAACTCAGGGTATTTCCCACTGGGGGCCCCCATTGTTTAAAGCCACTCAGCGAAGTTATTCGCTGCCCAAACTCCACACCCAAACTGGTTTTGTTTCATCTAAACTTCGCTACCTAAGAGCTGTCTTTGCTTACTTAATTTTGTCTATAACTATGTGAAATAGCTTCACAGTCCCAAATCAAATGAGCATGACCATCACATTCAAAGAATCCTCATTCATACCTCTTTCCACCATGCCCTCTCCCATTCTTTACAGCTGGGAACTTTTGTTTATACTTTCAACGCTTTAAATTTTAAAAAACATATGGGTGTACATTTTTCTATTAAAAAAAAATCACATTCATCTTACTTTTTAAGTATGGAAATTTCTGATCTATATCATTTTGTGTTTTTGTTCTGATGTGGCTCACCTCAGAAGTAATAAGAGACGGGGTATATCACACCACCGCTCACAGAGCTTTTCCTGTGCTGGGAACATCCCCAGTGTACTGGTCCTTCACCATCAACTCTCAGGTGGAGGAACTGTCGTCTCTATTTTACAAATACTGAGGGCAGAGAGTGTTGTCCGGGTCGCCGGCTCAGTGAAACGGAAGCAGAGTTGGTTAACTTTCAGATTTCAGATTGTGGGCTGAAGAGAAGCTGTGGGCTAGGTTTCCAGAACCCAGAATATGGAAAGGTTGAGGTCAGCCTAGAGTCCACAGAGAGACCAGACGTGAAAGAGGGAAAGGAAAGAGAGAATATGCAAAGGGAAGGGAGGAGAGAGAGAAAACGGGGAGAGAAGAACTCAGTGAGAAAGCTCTATCTGAAATCAGCATTTCACAGAACCTTACATTTCTCTGGGTAGCCTAGTGAGGAAAAGCGTCCCTTGCAAGTGGTCTCCGCAGCAGCGACAGGAAAGACGGTGGACACTGGACAGACACCGGAAGGCCCTGGAGAAGCACACCTCACCTGAAGGGAAAGACTGTCTAACACTTTCTGAAACCTACAGTCCTACAGGTCTGTCTCGAGACGTGATATGAGGCCTTTTCCGTTCATCGGTGTTTGGCCTAGGATTGTGGAAGACATCCAGAGTTTGGTGTCTTTATTTGGGAGCTGGTTAGTGGCCAACTGTAATGGAAAGTCCATGACTACTGGTCATTTCATGTACTGGGCCACAACTAACGAACGTGAGCAGTGATGAGGCCTGTGCTCACGCGGCGGCTGTGAGAATAGATCCCTCAGATGTTTCAGAGGAGACATTGAACCTGAGAGTGACAAAAGGGAAGGAACCAAAGATGACACTCAGGCTTGGGCTGGGAAACCCAGTTTCAGTCTTCACTGGGATCGTCCTCCTGATGGGAGATGTTATTCTGTATATGTGTTTCTCATACTGGTTAATAAAGCACTGTGGCCAATGAGATAGCAAGATAGGCGGGGCTAGGAGACTAGGAGAAGGAAATAGGAAGTGGAAAGGTGGGGTCAAGATGTAGCCCGGGAAGGAGAGAGGACGCCTGCCGCGCGGCTCCCCGATAAGACGACCACGTGGAAATACTTAGATAAGTAGAAATGGGTTAATGATTAAGGCAGAGCTAGCCCATTAACAATAATGGTAACTGGCCAACAGGATTGTATCAAATACAGAGTCTCTGAGTGTTATTTGGGGCACATGTGGTTGCAGGACAATGGCGGCAGGACCAGGAGGCCGGCAGGAACAACATGCTGTAACATCCTCCCAACAAACACTGCCACCCTCCTGTGAACCCGAGGTCCCCAGCTCCTCCCATCACAACTGAACTAAACAGATCGCCACCCTGCAAATGTCTCTTTCTCAGATAATGTGCATCTCACCAGCCTACGTCTCTATGAGCAATGTTCATTCGGGTGCCCTGGGGTAATGTCTCTTTATCAGTGACTTGATTCCTTAAGCTCTGAAAGTAGAAACAAGCATCCTAGGTGCTGAAGACAGCTCATCGGCCACAGACACTGGGTTCTCCTCTAAGTACTCTGTCCCCAGCACCCACACTGGGCAGCCACAACCACCTGTAGCTGCAGCCCCAGCAGATCCCATGGCCTCTCTGGTCTCCCTGAGTCCCTGCACATCTGTCTGTCCTCTGTCTCCTCTCTCTCTCTCTCTCTCTCTCTCTCTCTCTCTCTCTCTCTCTCTCTCTCACACACACACACACACACACACACTTTCTAAGCTAAATTAAAAAAAAAAAATAACCACCTTAAAACATGAAAAGTGGATCAACTTAAGCTAGATCAGATCCCCCCTGTCTGACTCAAGCTATCTCCCCACAGCTGTTAAATTCTCTACCTGCAGTGGAGGACTGTGGAGGTGAGAAATTCCTTCCTGCCTTTGAAATTGCCAAGGGAAAAAACCCAAAAGAGCAACTTCCAATATGAACATTAGAAATCCAACCTACAGAGTACAAAGGGCAGAGCAGCAGAGGGCAAGGCTCTGCAGGCATGGAAAATAACTGCCTTGGGCAGTCAGAGACCGAATGTCGTTTTATTTAGAAGTTACCGCCTACTGTGACGGGTGTAGACCCAGGCCTGAAGTGCTGCAAAACAGTAAACAGCCATGAGAAGGGATGAGGGAGGAAAGTAGCCTGGCATGCCCAAGGCCCTGAACTCAATCCCCAGCACTGTCGTCATCATCACTGTCAAATACCCTTTTCCCAGGATAGCTGCTCTCTACAGCACTTTTTACCCACGCATGCCAAATTAAAGTGCATACAGAAAATAAGTGTGCAAACACGGGACTCACAATGGACAGAGGCGAGGCGGTGGACAGAACACAAGAGCGGAGGTGGGGGAGGGGAGGAGGGGAAAGGGAGACTGAGGGCAGACCGAACTCAGAGCTTTGTGCGTGTGTGTGTGTGTGTGTGTGTGTGTGTGTGCGCGCGTGCACAACCACTGAGCTATAGCCCAGTCCTTTAATGGTTTGCTGGTTGGTTTAGATCTGTTTTTGTGAGGCCGGGTCTTACCACGTAGTCCAGGCTGGACTTGAACTCATCCTGCAGCTCAGGAAGGCCATGAGTTTAGGACTGTGTGGCTGGCAAGAAGCCTCAGAGTGTGAAAATGCCTGCTACTGAGGCTGACAGTTCAATCGCCAGGACCCAAGTGGTGAAGGGAACCAGCCACTTCCCACAAGCTGTCCCCTGGCCTGTAGTCCTGTGTCACCAGCGGCCCCCTCTTCCCCACATCCCTGCGAATGGCCTGGCTCAACAAACACCTCTGCCTCCCCACACAGCTCCCCAGAAGCTCTGTTGACATCTGTCTCCCAGGGGAATGAAAGGTTTAACTAAGAAAATGTGCAGGCTCAGTGGGACCCCAACAAAGCAGACAGATGTGGTGCCTGCTGTCCTACCGGGAGGGGCTTGACCAGCAGGAAGAGATTTCACCAGACACCTTGCAGGAGATACTGGCATTTAAAGATGGTTCTCTTGCTCAACCCTTTGGCAGGAAGACTGCAGGTAGCGTACATTTCCCACATCACCAATTTCTGTTCTCCGGACTGTATTGTAGACGCTGGGATGACCAGGTACTGTAACTTCCACTGGAATGGGCTGTGTTCTAGAGTTCTCTTTAAGAACAGAACCAGTCGCATAAACACACACAGCCTCCAGCTCCCATCAGAACAGTAACAGCGCTCATACTTGGGAGGCTGGGGTTCTTGGTCCTTGGACCTCAGTTTCTCAGCAGTCACATGTAGCCCAGAAAACAAACTGGAGAGTTGAACTGCCAATATCCCTGCTCCTCGGGCAACGGTGAGGGCCTGGAAATTCTGATGTCGGTGAAGGAAGCAGTAGCAGCAACAAGGTAAATCAGCCAGCGAAATGCAGAAAAGACTCCTCCTGCATCTTTTGATCTGGGCTGCCACCAGAAGGCTCCGCTGTTGGGTTGATGGGAGCATTGTAGAAACAGAAAGGCAGGCATCTCCAGGAGCAGAATTTTCTCTTAAGCAGAGCAACGGGAAGGGCCATAGCTGGCCTGTAGAAGAGGCGATTGTGCACACGTGGCATGGGCAGGGGGTGTTATAGGCTGCAAAGGACGACTTTGAGGATGGAAGGTTCCATCTGCAGGTAAATTCCCCTTCAGTCTGGTGTGTACCACTCCAGTAGGGCTCGCATTAGAAGCATCCTGGAACCTGACGCCTGTAGCAACCTGACAGGCGCTGTCAGCGAGGTCCATGTTCCCATCCAGAGATCCTCAGTCCACCTGGTGAGTTAGGTCCTTAGCCCTTTATTCCAGACCCTGAGGGTGGAGGAAAGGGGTTAGGCCGATGCATTCTCTTGTTGGCACTTCCTGCAAGAGGCAGACAATGAAATGGGGGCTAGGCTCTAACACCAGGATCTAGGGTTGGGTTGAGTTGACTTCATATAGCAGGAAGAGACCTTTGACTTTAATGGCAACAACATGTCATTGTTGCCATGCACTCCGGAAGAAACCTCTTTTTAAAAAGTGAATTAGAGCGGGGGCCTCTGAGGGTTAAGATGACAGTAAAGATGACACAGGGGACCTAGCCAGCCTAGGGCCACAGGGCAGCCTCCGTTCTAATGTGGACCCTGCGAGGCAGTGTTTTGATCTGGGAGGAACTACTGTGGAAAGTTTAAGCGACAGAGTTAAAACATAAGGACGGGGAAGAGGAGAAAAGAGGCTTGACGTTGAATTTTTTGTCTGGTCCCATGTCTTTGGGCCCCATCTAGTCCTGGAAAATCACCCAGAGTGGCATGAAGATGCCATTAGACGGCCCATTAGCCCCTTTGAGAGGTCAGAGATCTGCAAGGGGCTCGAGGGCACAGATCTCCCTGGACTGCTTTGGGCTGACTAAAGCGGGATGTGGAGAGAACAGCAGTTATAGTCAGCCCCTCAGAGGAGGGTCAAGCTGAGCAGCCACAACAAAATCCAGCAGATGGCAAAAATCCAGAACGTAAGCTAGCCATTGATAGCAGTATGCGTCCATGGAGTGGGCTATGTGACTGAGGTGCCGTCTGCGACATTGAAAAATGCGACTGTTGGTATTGTTATGAAATTACCGAGAGTCTCGTTTAGAGACAGGAGACGGCTAGTTCAGGCTACACATCCACCATTGCTAGGGGTCCCAGCTGGAGTCATCCTTATAGATCCCTTTGCTGGGTTTCTAGCTGGCCGTGAAATGCAGCCCCTCGCCCTTTCCAGCCATCTCTTAAGGAAAATCTTTTAACACCAATGAGTAACATTTTGCTTACCAAGGAACTTATAATTGCTTCTAATAGCCAGAGAAAATTGACAAGAGAGTTCTTTAAGTCAAATAAAGTATCTCTAAGCAATATACATTAAAAATTATTAGATTATTATGTTTTTCTAGGAATATTCTTGACTTATGCAAGTTATGTGTTTTTATTAAGATTTGACAATCATAAAATGATTGACATGTGTGTTTGTCAGATATCTTTATGTAATTTGTTCCAATAATAGGAAACACAAAATACTTAATGCCAATCAACAGTATTATTTAGGACTGGGTAAACTTGCTCTGTGTGTGACATACTGTCAAATCTTGCCAATAAAGAATGATACCTAATGTCTTACGTTTAAAGAGTAACTAATTTTTTAAAAAATATGCTTTTGTTAAATGCTCCAAAAAGCCTTTAGTCTGTCCTTTGCTAGACAGACTTAAGAAGTAAACTTGAAGGATTGATTTATATGGGAGTGGAGAAGGGGTAGCAGTCACTGGACCCTGTTACCCTCTTCCCGGCGTGGCCACACTGGACAGATCTGCTTTCCCTGCCTCTCTCTGTTATGTGTCTCTTTAATTGGCCTACTGAGGCTGGGTGGCTAAGCTGAGCTTGTTAAGATGTCGGGGCGCTGGCTTTGACCTTAAAAACTCCAGTAGCAAGCATAGAAAAAAAAAATTAAACAAATACGCAAAGAGTGCCCTGGAGGTTCTCCGAGAGGGAAGGCAGTGATGTCATGGCTGTGGCATGGCCACCCTTGGCTGCTGTGCCCAGAGCATGACAGACATAAACAGCACCTCCACGCTGAAACCCACGTCACCCAAGCCACATGAAATGTGGGCCGCTGTGCACCAATCTAGCATCTGCACTCAGCCTTGCAGTCCCCACGGATCATCTCGGTGTTTGCCTCTGCTGATGTGGACGGGGAGGCTGGGGAAAGACAAGCCCTTATGTCTACCAACCTCCCCTGCAGAGAGACTCATCCTAAGGAGCAGGGTCTCAGCTCTGCTTTCATCCCAGGGCTTACACACTCAGAGCGTCTGGCAACTAAGAAACGCAACTGTCACCCTTACTTCCATATCTTATTGGAGTCAACAGGGGAGAGCTACTGATGCCAGGGTCTGTAAAGCCCAAAGCCCTCCTCCGTGCGTGACCCATGGAAAGGGCCAGAGGCAGCCTGGATCACTTAAGGAGTGCATAGGGCCCGATTCTGCCCTTCAGTCCCTGTGTGACCCCAGGGAAATTACAAGTCCTTCCAAAATGGGGTTTCTCCGTGTATCATTATACATGTATTATCATGTATAATGTAGGTTCAGGAAATCACTGTGCCAAGCAATGTGTGCGAGCATCTTAATGGCCACCCCGTGGCATGTGGTCAACAATGAGGGAGCCACGGAGAGAAGACTATGACGGTCGCTCTAACAGGCGCTGCAGTTCCAGCCGGGAAGAGGCTGTGCAATGAACCCCAGCCACACTCTCCCCTCCAGCCGGGAAGAGGCTTTGCAATGAACCCCAGCCACACTCTCCCCTCCAGCCTCCAGCCAGAGCAGTTACTTAGTAGTGAACGCTTCCCCCAGCCCGGCTCAAACCAGAATGAGCAAGGCTGAACGGGCAACTCTCACACCATAAATATGGAGTTCTGAGGCCATAATATTAAACAAACAGCTCAATTTACTAAATGCAGGTTGTGCGGCCGTTTCCTCCCCGGGTTAAATCCTCCCATCTCAGAAGGAAGCGTCTTTTCCTCTAAGACACAGGTATGAAAAGGGAGGTGAATGCTCAGCCCTACAGAGGAGCCTCTGAAGAGAGAACGGAGACAATCCAACGTAGCTTCAGGTAGCTGAGACTGATCAGATTTGCGAGGCCACTCCCTCCTTCCCTGAGCACAAATGAGCAGAGAGGGCTGAGAGCCACTCACTCTTGGTCAAGCTGCTTACAAGCAGCCCAGACCCAGCCTGGAAAAAGTGGAGATGAGTTGTGCTCCATGTGGGTTGATAAATAAAGCTTGCCTGAAGATCAGAGTGCAAAGCCAGCCACACTAGTCAGTCACAGAGGCTGGGCAGTGGCAGTGCACACCTTTAACCCCAGCTCTGGGAGGAATATGAGGCTGGAGGAGACAGTGCAGTGTATTCTGTCTGCAGTCTGGCTGAGGACAGGATCGCCCCCTTTTGATCTGAGCCTCCCTAGAGGTGAGAACTCTCTGGTGGCTTGGCTCTTCGCTTCTCTGATCTTTCGGCTTTCCGCCCTAATATTTGTCTCTGGGTTTTTATTAGCCGTGCTACATCCATGTTTCCAGGTTCCATGGGCTGTCACCCTCGCTGGGGTGGGCTGTCAGAGTTGCAGCTGTGCTTGAGTCGTTTCTGACCCTGTAACAGCTACAATAAGTAACCTCAGCAGAACTCTTTGGTTCACCAATATGGGCTTAGTTGGTATCCATAGTTTGGTCGCTCATGGGCTCCCTGTCAGGGGTGGGTAAACATTTGGTCTTGTCTCACAAGGAACAGTGTCACATGATGGGGGACGTCCTCCTATATACATATATATATATTATGTTTCTCTTATTGGTTGACGAATAAAACACCGATTGGCCGGTAGCCAGGCAGGAAGTATAGGCGGGGCTATGAGAGGAAGGAGGAAAGAGAGAGAGGGAAGTCAGGAAAGAGACGCCATGTAGCTATGGGAAGATAGGATGCACCAGGCATGTAAAAATACATAGATTCGTAATTATAAGTTAATAATTGAGAGAGAGCTAACCAGTAAAAAGCCCTAGCCATCGGTCAACAGTTTATATATTAATATAAGTCTCTGTGTGTTTATTTGGGGATAATGGGCTGCAGGACCAGGCTGGAAAGAAACTCCAGCAACACCTATGACTCAAGATTCTGTTTCTTTACGTACTTCCTATCTTTTCTAGAATATATGTGACAGAAAATTGTTTGTAGGAGTTAAACTATCCCATAATTTAAGTCTAAGTTTTAATCTGAAGGTAAATTCTGTCTTAGTTTGTGTAGAGAGCGCCTTAAAGATGGCGCTGGCTTCCACCTTCCACCTCCCCAAGGGTGAGCGCTCTCTGGCGTAAACAAGCCCTTATTTGGTTAAGTCTGTTCAGCCTGTCTGCTTCCGAGTTAGAGTAGCCTATCTGCAGGGTCCACGTAGCTCACTGGGGTTGGTTAGCGCAAGGGTATTTAAGCCTGTGCAGGGGTCCCCCAGACGCTCCCGGGTCAGAAGAACATGTTTCAAGGATCCTGATTAAAACTGCATGAAGAAGATCTTCCCGGAGTCGCGTCTTCCTTGCTGGCGAGGTTAGGCACGCACAAGTTTGTCTTCTATTGACATCAGAAAGCCTGAGACTAGGTAATTTGAAACTTATTTCTCATAGTTCTGTATTCTGGTAGGTTCAAGGTCATGAAACCATATCTGCTAAGGGGCTTCTTAATTGTAGGGACTATCAGAAAAAAAATATATATATACATATATACATACATATGCATATATATTTACAGTGTAATAGTCCCTATGATATATATGTATGTATGCATGTATATGTGTGTGTATATCTGTGTGGGCACAAGTGAGTATATATATATGTGTGTGTGTATGTGTGTGTGTGTACATATGTACATTGTGTATTGTGTATTGGTATGTGTGTATTGTGTGTATATTCATGTGAATGTGTGTGTACATGTATGTGTGTGTGTGTATGCCTGTGCATATATGTACATGGCATGACATGGTGAACTAGAAGATGCCTGCCAAAGATTTCACCATTAGAACAAAACCACTCTCTCCATCATAACCTGTTATTCTAGCTTCATCTTGTTGCTTGATAAAACATCATGACCAAAAGCAGCTTGAAGAGGAAAGGTCTTATTTGGCTTATCTGTCAACATGGGAATCCACTATTGATGGAAGTTAGGGCAAGAACTCAGGAGGACGAACCTGGAGGCAAGAACCATGGAGGAACACTGTTAGCTGGCTCTCCTCTCTCTGGCTAATCCACAGGTTCATGTTTAGCTGAATTTCTAGCAGATCCTAGGACCACCTGCTGGAGAAATGATACCATTGGAGGGAGGCTTAGCGGTTAGGAGCATTAACAGCCTTTCGGAGGACTGGAGTTCAGTTCCCAGCACCCACATGGTCACTCACAACCATCCCTAGCTCGAGATCAGGCCATCCCATGCCTTCCTCTGGCTCTGCATGCTCTTACAAGCAAGTGGTGTACACAAACTCACACTGGCACACACACACACACACACACACACACGCACATACACGCACACATGCACACAAGCACATGCTCACATGCACACGCACACGCACACGCACCACACGCACACAAGCACACGCACACACACGCACACAAGCACACGCTCACACACCCACACACATACACACACTCCCTCCAAGCCCACAAAGATGAATTTTAAACATCCAACAGCATACTGTCTATTGTGTCTGGGTTACCAAGTCTCTTCCCCTCCTCCGATATTTTCAAGTCATTCCCTACACTGCTGCCTGGAACTCTGGAGACGGCACGAGAAGAAAACAGAAGATGAATACTTTGAATGTTGTGCTTCCTCAGAAAACACTAGAGGTAAAATAAGGATTCACACGGATATCTCAACAGTGTATGGCCAGCCCTTGAGACCCATGGGCACTGACGTCGGGGTGCCCTGGGGCCCAAATTCAGGGCCTTCTTCGGTCTCTCACATAACAAGGCAACCTTTGCACATTCTCCCTGATGCTTTAACCAGTGACTGACTGACTTACGCTAATAGAACAGAATGCATCGCCATGGGAAACACTGCCACAACACACAGCTTGGAGAATAAATAAGAGAGGGCTCTGCACATGCTCAGTACAAGCACGGATTCTCTAAGGGCTTTTGTGGTGTTTGCTGAGATGCGGGATTGACGCTGTAGCCCAGGCTAGCCCGAAATGCACCGTGCAGCCCAGGCTACTGCTAGTCTCACTCCTGCAGCCCTCCGCTTGCTCCAGAATACTGCTATAACAGGTGTGGAACCCCAACCTGGATATAATGTTTCTGAAGACAGACTCTTAATTTATTTACTTTTAATTTCTTATTGGAGTTACTCAACCCATGTGTGAGAGGGTTTTGTCTGCATGCATCTAATGTTCTTGGTGCCTATGGAAGTCAGGAGAAATCAGAGTTCCTGACATCGGAGCTACAGCCAGCTCCATGTTGGTGCTGGGAACTGAACCCAGGTCCACTGCAAGAGCATCCAGTGCTTCCTAACCAGGAAGCCGTCTCTCCAGCCTCTGTATTTCTCTGTGCAGTTGGAGCATGGGCTGTGTTTGTCACATTAATGAGCCAGTGGCAGAAGACCATTATTAAAGTCCACTGGGATTTCAAGAGTTCTTTCAAAAGGAAGTTTTTCTGTTAGAAGTAAGCATCTGGGGAAATTAGTATTCCACAGGAATGGGGTTTTGCCTCGACTGTTCTTTCTCTGCCTTGCCGTCTTACTACCAGTTTACGGCACGCTGGGGACAGTGCACCCAGCAAGGCCGAGAAGCAGGTTTCAGCCCTCGTTACCGTCAGCATAAGAGAGCCATTCCAGCTCCGAGCAGAAGTCTACTTCATGTTTTCTGAAAGAAACTCCAGCTTGAAATTCTGTGATTCTGGAATAGGCATACTTCAAAATGTCTTTTCTTTTTCTGTGTGTGTGTGTGTGTGTGTGTGTGTGTGTGTGGTGAAGAGAGAGAGAGAGAGAGAGAGAGAGAGAGAGAGAGACAGAGAGAGACAGAGAGAGACAGAGACAGAGAGAACAGAGAGAGAGAGACAGAGAGAGAGAGAGACAGACAGAGAGACAGAGAGAGAGACAGAGACAGACAGACAGAGATACAAGGTCTTCCATCTTATTCAGTGAGGCAGGCCTCTGTCAAACCCAGAGCTCACCCATATGGCTAGTCTCTACAACCAGCCTGCTCTGGGTCCCCCCCTGTCTTCAGCGTCCGGAATTGCAGGTAGGTCACCATGCCCACCTGGCACCTACAAGGGTGCGGGGATCTGAACTCCTTCCAGTCCTCATCCTTCTACACTGAGCAGTCAGCCACTGGGCCATCTCCCAAGCCCAAGTTGTAATGTTTTTCTAGCAAATGAAGCGTTAGAGGATTGGGACTGTGGTTTGAAATTCACTCTGGGCTCGTCCATTCCCAAGCTTGCCTATAGGACCCTAACAGTACCAACAGATCTGCTCAAACACACCAGGCACACAAATGTCTTGGCTTAAAGAACAAGGCCAAACTTTATAAAATGTATGATATCAGTAACACAGAACACCTGAGCCTCTCCTTGAATATGTCCTTGCATACTTTCCTGTTACCTTATGGTTTTCTCAAGAGTTTTTTTTTTTTCCTGTTACCTTATTTCTTTTCAAAACTAGGCCAGTAAAACATTTAACGTTGATACAATTCCTTTTTTCTTTCTTTAAAAAAAAAAATGGATTGCAAGTTCCAGTGAACAGATGAGCTTAAATGATTCAGCGTCAGGCTAGAGGTATAGCTCAATGGTAATATAAGCTAGGCTCAGGTCTCAGTAACACAGAGATACACACACACACACACACACACACACACACACACACAGAGAGAGAGAGATATATATATATATATATATATATACATGTATACATATACATACATATACATACATATACAGAGAGAGAAGATACACACATGTACAGGATACACACACACACACACACACTATTCATAACTGATCAAATAGTACATTATCACAGCATCATTTTACTTAAACATTAAAGAGTATTTTAATGCCTGACTATGGAGAAAATATTCTTATGCTGCCGCTATTGAGAATACAAGCTTGTAAAGAGCTTGTAAAGCTGGGCTGGAGAGGTGGCCCCTCCTTCAAGAGCACTTACTGATTAATTTTCACAGCTACCTCAGGTGGCTCAACCACCTGTCACCGATGCTTCCTGGGATGAGGCCCTCTTTTGTTCTCTGTGGGCATCAACATGCAGCTGGCATACCCACACATGCATATGTAAATACATGCATGCATACATACATACATACAATTTTTAAATGCTTGCAAAATCAAATTCAACAATACGTTAAGTGATCAAATGCCATGATCAATTTGATTTCACTGCAGGGATCAAAACACAGTTTAACATAGCAAGTCAATGAATTAATAAAGTACAAAAATAAAATTGTGTACAAGAACCCCTGGAGGAAACACACACACACACACACACACACACACACACACACACACACACACACACAAAACCCTCAACATTCCTTCAAGATAAAAACCCTGAGCAAACTAGAGCTAGAGCCATCCCCCTCAACTTGACACAGGCTCTACATGAATGCCAGTCTCAGAGCCAACAATATCCTGAATGTAGAACTAAGAGCATTTTCACAAAGTCAGGGACAAGAAGGATCCTCATTTCCAGCTGAAGCGTGCTCACATAACCAAATAAATACAGGGATGCATATAAGAAAGGAAAGGGCCAAGTTATCCTTATTGCTAATGGCATGATACTAGATTTGAAAACCCTGTAGAGTCCGCCGGAAAACTGTTAGATCTGATAAACACTCTCAGCAAAATATCAGGGAAGAAAATTAAAAAAAAAAAAATCAATAGCTTTATTGCGCAGTTATAATGAACGTGCTAAGGGGGGAAGTCAGAGAAACAATCTCACTACCAAGCTCAAAGAAGCATCTGGAATGAGCCAAAGTCGGAAGGCTGAGGACATCTGGAATGGACACCACGCGCTGAAGGATAAATACACTGCCAGAAGGAAAGGCTCCCACGCACACAGTTCTGACCAAACTACAATATCACAGGCGTCACAATTCCTGTGTTCATAGCACTGAGAACAGTATGGCACAGGTGTGAAAACACATGGACCAATGTAACAGAGCCAAGAGCACAGGCGTACACCCACAGACCGACGGCCATCGAGGACAGGGAAGCAGGCAAGGGGCTGGGTGTAGTGGCCCAGGGCGTGTACCAAGCTCTGTCTTCATTCCTGGCACTTCAAGCAGTGAAAAGAACCAACAAATACCCAACAGGAAGAAGCTGTCGATGCCAACCACCCTGATTGGTGGCTGTACATTGCGTGCACTGTCAAGCTCGGCCCATGAGTGTGTGTAATTATTGTATGACAAACACAATCCCAGAAACAAAGCCCAGAAAATACCCACCCAAAGCACAATTATACAACGCGAACCAGGCCAATCAAACGCTGTTTTTCATTCAGCAGATCTGCAAAGGTCAAGCCACTTTGGTGGAACCAAGTGTTGGCAGGTTTGAAGACCGACACACTCACGCACTGCTGGTTGGAGATGGCTCGTGTGGCATTCAGGAAAATCAGACAAAATCAATCAACCTTTCATGTGCATGCTAAGGCTCGGCAGTTCAACCAGGAGGACACTCACTGAGGCAACAATCACATGGGGATATTTCATACATGAAGATTGAAAATCTACGTGCAGAGGTACTCACAGGGGAAAACATAGGAGCAAAACCTTGGAAAACACAAATCCCCATTAACAATAAACTATCCACTGCACAGCATCCATACACAAAACCTTTGCATCCTCTAAACTTTATAAGTGCATATACAGATGTGTAAAGATAACCAAATAAAAGAGAAACATGCACTATTGTCCCAATGAGTGCAAATATACGCACGTATGTGCAGATGGCCTGGGATTTACAATGATAGCTGGGCTTACTTTTTTAAACTTGAAATGATAAGAAAGAAATGCGCATTTAGTAGAAACCATGTTTAAAAATTATGTCTTATTGGACTTGATAGCTGGTATGATTCTTCCTGGGTCACAGCAACAAGACACGATTCCCGATGGACCATTTGATAAGAAAAGAGGAACAACTAATAACGTATGGTGTGAACTATCTTGGATGGGATGTTTTTAGCTTACCATGGGCTCATCAGGACACAAGCATATTCATATACAATTTATATGCAAAAAAATCTTCTAGAATTATATGCCAAGACATTAAAGACTGCATTAGACTACAGATCTTGTGCATATGATGTTTCTATCATGTATCCTTTATACATTAGGTCTTTGTCCATTTATCTTTTGTTCCCCAAGTATTAAATCCATGAAGAACAAAAGGAGATTTTAAGTTATTTTTCAGTCTTGCAACAAAAGAACATTTTTTCTTTGTGCTCGGACATGTCTGAGCCCTAAGATAAATATCTCTAGAAATTCCACTTTCAGATTAACTTATTTAAGGGTACATTTTGCTACTAAATCATCTTGGCAGATCCATTTAGATGCAAAAT
This sequence comes from Cricetiscus sungorus, assembly GCA_030556225.1. Taxonomy (NCBI): domain Eukaryota; kingdom Metazoa; phylum Chordata; class Mammalia; order Rodentia; family Cricetidae; genus Cricetiscus; species Cricetiscus sungorus. The sequence continues at coordinate 51,505,663 of JANBXA010000735.1, read as the reverse complement.
TTCCACATGAGCCATTTCAAGGTAATTTCTGAGAGGAACAGATGATAAATAACTCCTGAACTCACCATGTTTCTGACCAACATCCAATTTTCAGTGCTTAATGGTTTAGCACTCTGGGGCCTACTAAAGCACTTACCCAAATGTTTCTACAGAGGAATTTTTTTTTTTTAAAACAAAAACAAAAAAGAAAATGTTGTTCTCAAATTCTTGCAAAAGTTGAATTCTCAGATTTATTCAGTTAAAAAATATATACATAAGCCTGTCAATTAAGCCTAAATTTGTCTGTATCCTAAAGAACATTTCTCTGGATGGTTTTTCTAAATTGCCACAGCCCGTGTCGACTCTACACTCTAAAACCTACATGACAATGTGGTACTAGGTTACTCTAGAACACGACAAACACGGTTTCACCATGGAGAGCCCCTCTTCAAGCAAGGTCTCCCTAAGGGACTGCCTCAGATCCAAACCATAATCTGGCCTAATGCTTTGGGAACAGCCCACAGCCAGCAACTGAGGCAGGGGGATACAAGCCTGACCATTCTTACTAAGCCATTTTAAGCTAGAGCTTCCTCAGGTGTTTGGCCGGGGCTGCTGGCTCAGGACTACACTCAACTATTCCCTCTATCCAATTCTGCTTCCATTACCAAGACAGATCCCAAGGGCACCGTCAATAAATATTCTCAGCACTATACAGCCTCCAAGTCTGCTTCCTAGAGAATCCAAATTGTGTCATCGGTAGTCAATTTATTACCTCTTTGGTTTTCAAAAAGTGTCTATTATGAGAAACTCTCAAGGATGCTTCTGTCCACTTCTGTAGCTCCTTAATGAACTGTGGCAGCTTTCTTATGACAGCCTGAAAGAAACAGGGTCAAGGCAGGCATCTAAGACAGCGTCTGAAGGCACTCATCACAGTTCAGGCAGTTAGTCAGGGTGGTCAAGAAAAAGGACAAACGTTGAAACCAAGTATAGTGATACAAACATCTAAACCTAGGTGCTCAGGTAGCTGCCACAGGAGGACAGTGAGCCTGTGGCCTTCTGGGCTACATAACAAGTCAAGATCAGCCTGGGCAATTAAGTAAATATAAATAAAGGGTTGAGTCTTAGAGAGATGGCTCAGCAGTTAGAAACAGGTGGTGTCGCAACCATCTGTGACTCCAGTCCCAGAGGCTCTACAACCCTGGGATTAGGCAGACGGCCCAGATGCCACAAGCAAGAATGGGCTCGATGTCACACTTGGATTTGACAATGCTAATTACCACAGTGGTATCTTTTGGTGGTGCTGCCGTTATGGCAGCACTGAAGATTAATTCTCAAGGCAAGGCAGATCACCAAGGCCCCATGGAAGAGATGACCCTCTCACATAAGCCCCAACACAGACACACAAGAAATGAGAACATTAAGCAGCATGACTCCCCCAGGGGGACAGGCCTTGTCAGAAACACAATCCAAAGACACTAAAGTGTTCCGGGTGCCACAGCAGAATCCAAAGCTTTGGTCCAAAGTAGATAGGTACAAGGAAACAGATGAAATAAAGGAGCCAGTCCGGCACTCTCTCTTGCTCAGATTCCAAGGGCCACTTTGAAGACGGAATGCATGAGTGCATGTCATCCATACCGGCCAGGCTGCTGTCCAGATGGACAATGCCTGATGGGAACTCTACCGCCTGGCACATGGCGTCCGGCCTCATGGCCAGATGCCAAGAGACAAGGCCACTGGGGGGGAGGATACGACTCCTTCCACACCTTCTTCAGAGAGACAGGCGCTGGCAAACATGCACCCTGGAGCCCACGGTTATTGATGAAATTCACAGTGGTACCCACCCCAGCTCTTCCGCCCTGATCTGCTCATCACAGGCAAGGAAGACGCTGCCAATAACTATGCCCATGGTCACTACACCATTGGCAAAGAGATCGCTGGCCTTGTCTTGGACAGAGTTCACAAGCTGACTAGCCAGCACACAGGTTCAGGGATTCTTGGTCTTCCACAGCTTTGGCAGGGGCGACAGGCTCTGGGCTCACCTCTCTGCTGATGGAGTGGCTCTCTGTTGATTATGGAAAGAAGTCCAAGCTGGGGCTCTCCATCTACCCACCCCCCAGGTTTCCACGGCTGTGGTTAAGCCCTACGATTCCCTCCTCACCACCCACACCACCCTGGAGCACCCTGATTGTGCCTTCATGGTAGACAATGAGGGCATCTATGACATCTGTAGTCGAAACCTGGACTTTGAGCGTCTAACTTACACTAACCTTAACCACCTTATTAGCCAGATTGTGCCATCCATCAGATTTGACGGGGCCCTGAATGTTGACCTGACAGAAATCCAGACCAACCTGGTACGCAGCCCTTGAATCCATTTCCCTCTGGCCACCTACGCCCCTGTCATCTCCGCTGAGAAGGCCTACCATGAGCAGCTTACGGTAGCAGAGATCACCGATGCCTGCCTGGAGCCAGCCAACAAGATGGTGAAGTGTGACCCTCGCCATGGTAAATGCATGGCTTTGCAGCCCGCTGTACCATGGTGATGTGGTTCCCAAAGATGCCAATGCTGCCATTGCCACCACCAAGACCAAGCGTACCATCCGGTTTGTGGACTGGTACCTCACTGGCCTCAAGGTTGGCATTAATTACCAGCCTCCCTCTGTGGCGCCTGGTGGAGACCTGGCCAAGGTCCAGAGAGCTGTGTGCATGCTGAGCATCACCACAGCCGTCGCTGAGGCACAGGCTCGCCTAGATCACAAGTTTGATCTGATGTTTGCTAAGTGTGCCTTTGTGCACTGGTGTATAGGTGAGAACATGGGGGAGGGGAGCTGAGGCCCGTGAGGGCGAGGCTGTCCGAGAGAAGGATTAGGAGGGCTTTGGGGCAGATAGTGCTGAAGGAGACGATGAGGTTGAAAAGTAATAGCCCATGTGCTGGAATTCTTGATTTTGTCGTGTGTGTGTGTGTGTGTGTGTGTGTGTGTGTGTGTGTGTGTGTGTGAGTGTGTGTGTAATTGTCCTAAACTAACAAATGTGCTTCCAGATTAAGTGGGAAAGAAAGAAGGGGCTTAAGGAGGAAGGGTTTATTGTGACTTAAAGTCCATCGTGGTGGGGAGGTTGGGGCCACAGTAGCGTGAGGGAGGTGGTCACAGTGCATCTGTACCAGAGAGAGACAAACACAGGCGCTCATCGTACTTTCCAGTTTTACCCAACCCCAGCCACTCACACTCAGGGCGGTTCCTCTCTGGTCTGCTGAGCTACCCTGCAAATAGCTTCACAGACACACCTGGAGAGTATTTTCAACTCAGTTCTAAAACCTGCCAAGCTGTCAATGATCACAAACAGCAGTAAAGGGGGAAAAAAAGAGTCAAGAATGTTGTACGAAAGACGTCTGGGACACCATTCAGAGACCAAGCCAGCAGCTGGTGTGGTGGCTCATGACTGTAATCCCAACACTCAGAAGGCTGGGGCAGGAGGATTGCAAGTTCCAGGCCAACTGAGGTGAACTAGAATCAAAGAACTTACAGCAGAAATTTCCCCAAGTCTAGAAAAGACACAGACATCTATGCACAAGCAGCATTTAGAATCCCAAACAGACCAGACCAGAAAAATCCCTCTCATCATACTGTCATTAAAGAGTACAGGACAGGGAAAGAAAGAGCATGAAAACTTGCAAAGGAAGAGGCAGGTGCTTACATAGACACATACACCAGAATAATAGTGACATTGAAAGCCAGGATACACGGCCTGGGGTTCTGAGAGCCTTGAAAGAAACCAATCGGCAACCAAGATTACTATATCCCAAAAAAAAAAAAAAAAAAAAAATCCTTTAAAAGAAAATCAAAGGCCTTCCATGATAGCATAAACCCACACCACTAAACCAATATTGCAGAAAATAAATGAATATTGCACACAGAAAGGGAATAAAAATAAATGTACAACCAGGAAGGCACAGGAAAGAAATCTCCGTGTTCTGCTTGCATGTCTGCTGGTCAGAAGAGGGAACCAGATTTCATTATAGATGGTTGCGAGCCACCACGTGGTTGCTGGGAATTGAACTCAGGACCTTTAGAAGAGCAGGCAGTGCCCTTAACTGCTGAGTCATCTCTCCAGCCCCAAAAGTCTTTTAAAGTACCAAAAAAGTAATAATTTCTTGCATCTGTCACACCTTAGTAACAAAACTGGAGGTCATCAGTAAGAGAAAACACAGACAATATACAAACAGCACATTTTTAATGAGTCATTGAAGAAATCAAAGCATGAATTATAAAAATCAAAGAATAAAAAAAAAATAAAGATAAAACTTACAGGACCTTTAAGATTTGACAAAGACAGTTTTAAGAAATAATGTATTGTTATGAGTACCCACATTAGAAAAACCAGAGAAATCACAAATAACTTAATGATGCATATCGGAGACTTAAGACAAAAAAAAAAAAAAAAGAATGAACCAATCCCAAAATTGGTTAAAGAAATAAACAATGAATTTCAGGACAATAACTAATGAAAGGAACGACACAAAAAGGTTCAGTCAAACAAGAAACTGGTCCTTTGAAAAGATGAACAAGATTAACAAACCCATAGTCAACCTGAAAAGCCAAACACAGGGAAAAAAAACTAATTACTACAAATAGTGGCAGAATAGGCAATGTTAAAACAGACGTTACTAAGATTAAAAAAAAAAAAATAGGGAATCTTTTGATACCTTAAATTCCAAAAAAAAATTATAAAAACAATAAGAAATAGATAAATTTCTAGACATATGATCCACTAAGATTGAATCAAGAGGATATTTTTAAAACAAACCAAGTTGGTATCAAGCAATAAGATTGATGCAGTAATTTAAAAATTTCCAAAAGAAGAAAAGCTAACGACCTTACAGATTTCACTGCGAAATTCTACCACACCTTTAAAGTGGAGCCAACATCCACCACCCCTCCCACCACCCAGTGACGTAGAAATGAATGGAATGTGCCCACACTCATTCTGTGAATCCAGCACTACCTTTTAACACCAAAACCAAGTAAGTGTCTAACAGAGAACTAGACGCCAATCTACTTAATTAACACAGACACAAAAATTCTGAACAAACCACTTTTGAATCAAATAAAATCCCACATTAAATAAAAAATATCGCTGCCTCTCAGGGTGGTGGGCCAGAGAGGCGACTCAGGGGTTGGAAGCACCGGCTGTCCTTCCAGAGGACCTGGGCGTGGCTCCCAGCACCCATGCGGTGACTCACAACCGTCTGTAACTATAGTCCCAAGGTTTCCGACCTCCTCCTGGCCTCTGTGGGCACTGTACATACATGCAAGCAAAATACCCAGACACATGAAATAAAATAGGGGGAAAAAAACCATTTTAATTAAAACAAAAATATCTCAGGTTGTGATAAAGTTGCTTTTGCTCCAGAAAGTAAAAGTTGGTTCAACGTATGTGCATCAACAAACGTAATACCACATACAAAGAGGACAGACTCCAAACCAATGATCGTAGCAACAGGAACAGAGTGGGCCCTTCACAACACCTAACAGCCCCTCATGGTAAAGCCTCTGAAGTAGCTGGAAAGAGAGGAACCACACTTCCACATACTGAAGGGTGTGTGGGACAGGGCTACAGCTCCCAGGAACAGAAACATCCAAAGCTTCTCATCTAAAATCAATAAATAGCAAGGTGGCAATGTTTTTATGCCTATTCAATACGTAACTGAGTTATGAACCAGACCAATAAGAAACTGGAATAAAAATGAAGAAGTCAAATTATACCTGTTCATAGACGTCATCCTACACTGAAAATACTCTAAAGACCTCCCATGCCCCCTCCCCCCTGCACACATACACACACACACACACACACAACTCTGATGAGGTCTGGGAAACTCTTTCAGCAAAGGGGACACAAAATCAAAGTACAAAAAGTTGTCTTTTTCTTTTTTTTTTTTTTTACACATACAGTGATAGCCATGATTTCCCACACAGGCACTGAAAAAGTACAGAAAAACAAAAACAAACTGTTGAACCTGTATACCCACATGTGCAAGCCAGATGCTAGATTCACAGCTCTCACCCCATACCAAAAGCAGCCCAAATGGACCAGAAAGTTAACGTAAGGCTTGCAGTCCCGGAGGAAAGCATAGAAGAATGCCACAGGGCACCATAGAGCTGGCCTTTCTGAGAAGACGGCTCTTAGCTCGGGAACAACGCCAAGCTGTGCAAATAAAAGCTCCTGCTCATCGGATGGAAGAGAAGCAGCAACCTTCGGAACAGAAGAGACTGTTTTCCCGCTACTGATCTGTCAGAGGACTGCCCCAGGTTGCTTCTCTGTGGCTGTGATGTAAACCCTGACCAAAAGCACCATGGGGGAGAAGGACCTAATTTCCACTTACAGGCCTCAGTTAATCCCAAAGAAGCTGAGGCAGGAACTCAAGCCACAGCTTCAAGCAGAAGCCAGGAGGAACATTGCTCACTGCCTTGCTTTCCCCTGGCATGCTCGGCTTACCTCTGTTACACAATCCAGGTCCACCTGCCCAGCAACGTCTCCACCTGCAGCCGGCTGACCCCTCCTACATCAATTAACAATCAAGAAAATGCTCCTCAGATGTGATTCCCCGGGTATGTGCAGGCTTACATCAAGTTCACAAGAACTTACCAGCATTGGGAGGGGGAGGGGGTACTAATGTCCAATATATATATATATAATCTCAAAACATTAAACACTCCAAGAACCAATAACCCAGTCGGTAAATGAGAGGGTTGACTGTGCAGTTTTCGGATGAAGAAATACATTTTCCATGAAAAACATTAAACATGTTTTGCCATTAGGTAGCTCAATGAGAACTTCACCCACGTGAGGCACGGTACTCTGCCTACTCTTGGGAGGCCTAGGAAGAGCACAATGCGTTGGAGGCTGGACTGCGCCATCTACCGAGAAGGCGGACAGTTGCTGTTCAGTGATACAAAGTTGCCATTTTACAAAATGGAAACAAGATAGACAGGGATGCCTAGGGCAAAGATGCAAGCATCTTTTTTTAACTTTTTTTTTTTCTTCCAGACAGGGTTTCTCTGTGGCTTTGGAGCCTGTCCTGGAGCTCATTCTGTAAATCTGGCTGGCCTCCAACTCACAGAGATCTTCCTGCCTCTGCCTCCTGAGTGCTGGGATTAAAGGCGTGTGCTTTTTTAAACCACCATCTGGCTTTTTTAAACTGGTTATTGATTGTTTTTGTGGACTTCACATTATGCATGCCAATCCCACTCATCTCTCCTTGCCCCCTCTCTTCTGCTCTCTGCCTTTGCAACCTCCCCCCTGCTGTGAGTACTGAGATTGTGTTAATTACTAGAAAAACCTGTTTCTAGCTGTGGTGTGGCTAGGCCCTAGCACACACCTTTAATCCAAGAGCTTCCTACTTGAAAACAGGATTAAATAAAATCAACCATAGGTCAAGCCAGTTGACAGGAAGTGAACATAGGTTTATTAAGAAAATAAATAAATAAATAAATAAAAACCACAGTAAGAGACAGTCAGGAGGGCAGATAGAGAGACGTACAGGAGGTAGACACACAGGCAGGGACATTTAGTTTGAGGCTTTTTTGAGGCAGTGTAGGGGAAGGGAGAAGGACATGAGCAAGGAGGAAAGTTCAGCTGGGTGCTTTCTCTGCCTCTCTGAGATAACAGGCTTTTCTAACCCCAGCATCTGGCTCCTGAGTCTTGATCAGTAAAATTGAACGATTGACTAAGATTTTGAGAAAGAAAGAAAGAAAGAAAGAAAGAAAGAAAGAAAGAAAGAAAGAAAGAAAGAAAGAAAGAAAGAAAAGAAAACTCCCCAAAACAAAATTTAAAAATAAAACAAACAACAAAAAAACAAATTACAAAAGATTCTGAGCATGTGGAAGCTGTGGCGCCTGGCCCAGTGGGTCACACCCTAAACCCCTTAGCCCACACCTTTACTTGTAAGTTCACTGCAGTGGATCATCGGTCTGGTTCGAGGCCCCAGGCTTCTGCTACACTATGGTCACTGGGCCCTCACGGGGATGTCTCTCCGGTATCCTCTGGTTGGTTGCCTTGTGTCATGGAGGGTCCAGCCCCTTCACAGGCTCTCCAGCAGTTTATAGACTCTTTGGGTGTTGGTGTGGGCTGGGTTGGGCAGCCTGCCAATTCTTCCTCTTTGCCACCACCCTGACAGCTCTCCAGCCCTGTGCCAGCTAGCCAGCAAGCAGTGGGGACAGTTCTGCCCTCACAGCCTCGGGTCCAGCTCAACCACACCCACCGCCAGGGCCAGCTCTTCTGTTTGTCCAGGGTGGAGGGCCGGCTCTCCAGATGGCTGCCCTTGGGGAGGGGAAGAGACAGCTCCTCATTATCGTGGCTCCGGGGCGGGGCTCGCTCTCTTACCTGCTGAAGGTAGCAAGGGGAAAGCTGGCAGTATAGCGGAGGGGTGGGAGGGAGGGTCTAAAACAGCGGTGTCACAGTGTGAACAGGGAGGGGACCCTAACACACTCCCATTTCTAAAATCAGCTACCAGCCTACCTTAAGTATTCACCTGTTCTTAGGAAGACACTCCTGCATAGCACGTACATTTGGGGGGGGGGCAGGGAAGCTTTTAAAATGTTGGGTTCCGGACACATCAGAAGGGCAGAACCCCAGGCACAGTTGCCTCTGCTGACCTCCTGCGGGCAGGAGCGAGCTTCAAACTACTGTTCCGGCACTAATTGCCTGGATTTTATGATGCTGAAAAAGAAAACCAACTGCTCTTTAATTTACAAACTGCACTAACGCTGGAGACAGGTTCCATTTACTATTACTTTAAACTTTACGTTTCCCCCAACGAAACAGTCGGTTTTATGTGTGGGTGTCTCAGCCTCTCAATCTCGTGCACAGCCCCGGCTGTCAGAGGATCTGGACAGACCTGAAGCTTTGCTTTTCTCCAGAGACCCCAAGTAGTTCTGATTTGCTAGCTCCCGGACATGCTTTGAGCACCCAGGTCAGGAGCAGACGCTCTAGTGGTCCAGGACTCTGCTTAAGCCAGCTCCGTGCAGGCTGCAGTGCTGGGTATGAAGCTGCCACGCCCCACATCAGCAATGACAGGATTTCCCAGCTTTTGTCCAAATGAAATAGATCCACGGGCACTCGGGGAGGGGGGAAGGGGAAGTCTTTTAAGTTTGTATGAACTTTTATTTCTAATTATAAGGCTTTCATTAAAAGAGAGAGAGCCCTAAGGGCAGAATTGGTTTTAAATTCGTCGACTGCTTTCACTTAAAGAGAATTAGGGCTTCCCTGAGTTTGACAGACACTTAATTGTACAAAAGTCAGAAAAGAGAGCTCAGTTTCCCAGCCCCAGAGTTCACTATAATTAAGCCCTTACTAATCCAGATTGGAGCAGTTCTACAGGGATGCTTAAGTTTTTAATAATGGGGTTTTAAGTTTAACTAATGAAACTTATCAAACCATTTTGTAATAAACAGAGCCCCCCGACAAGATGCACAGAGCTAAGGTTCCCTTTCATCTCCCTTAACACTGAGAAAACACCAATAGTTTTCCATTCTCTTTTGTCTACCTGGCTCAGTAAATGAACTAAAATGATTAGCTTGGTCTAACCTTATCAAAACACACAAGGCACATTACAAATGCCCCCAGGGAAAGGGGACTCTTTTCCAGAAGGTGACTCGGTCATTTCAAGAAAATATCCTGTGCTCTGAGACCACATAAACACTCCTAGAGACCAAAGTCTGTCTTCGACGCTTACAATTTTCACCAGTTTCATTATTGTGACTTTTGACTCTCTGCATCAAGCTGGGGAGTGACAAGAAGCAGTTCACATAACGTCCCCACACGCTTTCAAAGACCAGTCACTATTTTTTTGTACATGGCTTTTCCCGTTTTGTGAGGGTGAACCAGAGATCCGTGGGCCAATTCTCTATGGTTAAGTAGTATTTTTTTCCTCCATCATTTCATAATGTCTTGTCCAAGCTGTCACCATAAACGCGGTCCAACCCAGCACAGGTTTAAAGTTGGGCCTGTAGACAGGGCTTGACATCAGGGAACCAAGACTTCCGTGGCATTAATCCAGGCTCACATTTTCCCCTGAAACAAATCTATTTCCAGAAAAGCCCACAAGATACCTAGCAAATTCCCCTTTTGACAACAACTCTTCACATGAAGTGTCCTTGTTAGTCCCCAAAGGCTAGGGACATCCAAGCAGCAGAGGGGCACGTACCTACCCCGCCAGAGATCAATGGCTTTCGGCGTTCCGTCTCCTGGTTTTTGTTCATTTGTCGTTTGTTTTTTGTTTGTTTTGTTTTTTATGTCTCTAGTTGAATGGTATTTTTGTGGAAGTCTGTCACTTTTTTATGACCAGCTGTACATCATTGCACCTTCCAGACAGAAAACAAACAAACAAACAAAGCAGGCCTACCCAGAGGAAAGGAAGCCTGACCCGGATCTCACGTGCCTCACTTCCAGTGTGGTTCCTGTGAGAACCTTCTTTCCAGCTTTACGACCTGGAAGGAGGAGGAGCAGAGAGAGCAAAATAAGGCACACTATGAAAACAGGACCAAGCAAGTGCTTTGTGGGCATTTTGTCAGTAATTACTAAGTAATGGGTTTCGTTACGACGTTTTGTTAGATTCTGCTTCGTCCTGGTTCATCCACCTCCTCCTCTCCACTCTTCATCTCCCTGCCCAACTCTTGGAAGATCCCTCCCTCCCCCGAATCGCCCCCCCCCCGTTCCTTCATGCCATATGTATTCTACCACCTTCTCTTTATCTTCCCTCCCCCTTTCCTGAACTCACACACACACACACACACACACACAGACTTCTGCGTCCAGAGTCTGGCGTCAACCTAATGTGATGCCCTCCCAGCTGAAGCGGATTATCTTGGGGCCTACAGATCAGATGAACCATAGTGTGTGACCCCCGAGAGGCCGTCAGAGGAACAGAGTCTCTCCCCCAAATGTCCCCTCTGGACTCTCATCTTCCCTGATGACTCAGGTGCTGCTTCCAGGCCATGGCACCATTACAGGGCAGTCTTCCAACTCGTCTCTGCTCAGGGCTATCCTAGGAGCCTTCTTTCTTGTAGAAACATGAAGCCGCCAACAATCTCTGCCGTTACTGTGGTGAACCTGTGCCCGCTGAAGGGCCTGAAGGGTGGGCTTCTTACTGATGGAATAGCCAGTCAGGTCTCAGAGACAATTGCTGCTTTCTTGGATTGTTTTTGTTGTTGCTTGGCGTTATCATTGTCGGTTGTTTGTCCGACTTGATGGCTATTTTTTTCCTATGGGGTTGGGGCCAGGGACCAAGTTTTGTGACTATATAGCCCAGGCTGGCCTGGAACTTCAACAATCCTCTTGCCTCGTCCTCCCAGATGCTGGAATACAGGCATGCACCACCCAGAAAGCTGTTGTCTTCTGGACTAACTCACGCAAACTGAAATGTGAAGCCCCATGCCCCACGCCCCACGCCCACCCCCTGCTGTCCACCTTCATATGATGCCATCGCCTGTTCACGTAGCAGCCTCTTGCGTGAATCTACAGATAGTTCCAGAAATGTTTTTCAAGGTCTGTGAAAAGCACAGGCGTCCTCACATGACGAATGCTAGCTGGACCCCCACCCCCACCCTTCCATGGGTCTATGGAAGCCCCTGGTTCCCAGGGGATTTCTGTCCAGTGTCTGAGATGAAAGGGGGTTATCCTTGGCTATGTAGCAACAGGCTAGCCTGGAATGAAGACAGCAGAGCTCTCTCCTTTGCAAGGCATCATCTAGGAGCAAGGCCTGCCTCCCTGGTACACAGAGCACTTTTTTTTTTTTTTTTTTTTTTTTGCTTTTCAAAGCTATTTTCCTAAGAGTTGGTGCCAGCATTCAACCCAGAGCCTGGGAGGCTGCTCTTCTCCGCTGCTGTGTAGGCTCTGTCATCGAGGTCCTCCTGCTGGCTCTGGAGGCCCACCTCGGCTTTCTCCCAAGCCTGTCAACACTGCTCCCAGTAACAGCCAGAGAAACCATGAGGCCTCTCCACACCCTGCCCTGGGGGCCAGGCTGGTCACCCACTTAACCATCAGCAGCCTGTGGGAACGCGAAGGCAGGGCCCAGCTCTGCCTAGCTCCCTGCTATTGAGTTGCAAGGGAGAAAGAAGACAGGAGAGACAGAAAAGGGGCTAAGGGGAGATACTGTATTTGAAGAAGATGTGGCCGAAAGGCACATGGCTGACGTGAGTGAGGAGTCTTCAAGTCTGTTTTTTCCGTCATTGGAGTCGATTGAGCCAGCTCTAAAAGATGGGAGAAATAATAATGTTCAGGGAATGTTTTCAAGTAGTGAAAATGTTTCTCACAGAAAGAAAAAAAATATATGTATACTTAGGCAATGAACAACCTCGGTTTGCTGGTGCTTTGGTCGGACGGGGTCTCAGGTATCCCAGGCTGGCCTCAAGCTCGCTATGTGGAGGTTCTAGAACTCGGGAGCCTCCTGCCTCTGCCTGCTGAGCACTGGCTTGCAAGTGTGCACCACCGCACCCAGCTGCCTCACAGCCTTCCACAATGCTGTGCTTTCCCCTGCTAATGTTGCTGCCTCAGAGGACAAAGTGACAAAACTGGACGGGTGTTCCAGAAGTTGCTGTCAAAGAAGCCCCAGCAAAGCAACTCTGTGTTAAGGGAAACCGTTACCTGGGCGAACATGCAGAGTTGGTGTTGGTGGTGTTGTTGGTGGTGGTTGTTTTATGTTTTTGTTGTTTGTTGTTTTTAATCATTACAATTCACATCTTTCAGAACAAACTTCTAGAGAGTTCTTATTCTTTGCTATGGACGGAAATGTTGCCTAATTTCACAACTGAAAATAAAGCCAGTCAGACACCGTGGTATGGGGGTGGAAACACAGCATTTGAGAGCTGGAGCAGGAGGAAGTCTCCAGCTCAGCTTGGGTATAGAAAGCGTTGGGTCTCAGGGCAAATGGCTATCGGAGGTGCCCATTTAACACATCAAAGAGGACCCTGCTGCCAGCCTCTCTACTCACAAGGAGCTGTTACAGAGTCATGCTGGCTGGCAGACACACACACACACACACACACACACACACACGCACCGCACGCACACATTCATACACACACACGCACACACACACACACATGCACACACACACACATACACACACACATACACGCACACACGTACATGCACACACATACATGCACACACATACAGCACACACATACACACACACACAAGCACGCACTCACGCACTCACGCATGCACACAGGCACACACATTCATACACAGACACATTCATACACACACGCACACACACACACACATGCACACACACAGACACATTCATACACACACGCACACACACAGACACATTCATACACACGCGCACACACACGCACTCACACACACACAGAGGCACACATTCATACACAGACACATTCATACGCACACGCATGCACGCGCGCGCGCACACACACACATGCACACAGACACATTCATACACACACATTCATACACACGCATTCATACACACACACACACACACACACACACACACACACACACGCACCACCACCTATGCTTCCCTTCCCCAGCTTCTCTCTTTCTATGGATCCAGACATTTGTGCTGTTACCCTCTTGGTTCCCCACAGGCTCTCTCGGTCTTCTGGTTCCCTCTCTTCTGTTTCTCTTTCGCTCCCCTCTCCTCTCCTGTCGTATGGATGTCTGACCAGACGACAGAGTGGGATTTTATCTGGGCTGGAATCCATGCCCCACCCTTCATCCTTGCATCCACCATCCTCTAGCACCTCCCTCTCAGAGAAGCCCCCATGAGAGTGCTCAGGGGCTCCCTGATGGGAGATGTCAGTCTGTAACTGTGTCTCTCTTATTGGTTAGTTAATAAAGCCCTGTTGGCCAATAGGAAAGCAAGATAGGCGGGACTAGGAGACTAGGAGGATTCTGGAAGAGGTAGGAGGAGATTCAACATGTAGGAACTCGAGAGCAGAACTCTGGGCCCTCTCTCCAGTAGGATAAGGCCACATGGAAATGCTTAGATAGAAATGGGTTCATATTTAAGGCAGAGCTAGCCAATAAGAAACGCTAGTAACAGGCCAACAGCTTTATATCTAATATAACGCCTCTGTATGATGTTTGGGACAGGCGCAACTGTGGGACCAGGCGGGCAGGAAAACTCCTCATAACAACTCCCCTCAAATGCTGGGTTGGTTTGTCTGTGCAGTCCCTGTTCTCGCTGGGTCTTTCTATGAAATGCTGGAATCCCACATCATAACATCCCTGCAGGATCCCCAGTCAGAACCACAAGAATGCTCCACACAGGATGGTTACCACAACAAGACGGTGTCATCTGGAAAACTGCAGTCTTGGAGACAATGTTTTCCCCTCTCCAATCGTTTAAAATAGACAGGGTGTCGCCCCAAAAACTATGCTTTCTTTCTTGAAAGATGGGGGGCTCTTCTCAAAGCATACCCCTGAAGACAACCTAAAGACACATGAGACCCCGCTCCCCAACCCCACCCACTCCACCCCCACCCCACCCCCCACCCCCGGTCCACACTTGGAAACTACTACATCTATTAGAATATACATCTACATTCTAAATAAAAATGCTACTTCAGTCAACAAGACAACACCTAAGACTTTATGAGACTCCGGGCAGCTCAAGTTGGAAACCGATGAGAATTATTGGCGTTCTTATAGCATTTGCTGTGTTATATAATATTTATTTTGGGCCATATCCTCTACGTAAGACTGCCGTGGACTATTCCTGTACACCGCGTGAAGATATTTCACTGTGGTTGGATTAATAAAAAGCTAAGTGCCCACTAGCTAGGCAGGATTTCCAGGGCAGAGAGAACTCTGGGAAGAAAAAGGGTGGAGTCGTGAGGAGTGTTCAGCCAGACACAGAGGAAGCAGCAAATTCGCCTGGGCAGAGTAAAAGTAACAAAGCCACAGGGCAGAAAGTAAATGAACAGATATAAGAGCTAGGTACAAACAAGCCTGAGCCGTCGGCTGAGCCTTCAGATTAGTAAGAAGTCTCTGGGTGGTTATTTGGGAGCGGGCAGGTGGGTCAGAAAAATTCTCCTACATAAGATGGCATTAGTCACCGGAGAAATAGGATCCTAAGTAGTCGGCATGTGAGACATCCGTAAGGTCTGGAAGATTTTTATTAAAAATCCAGGAGGGCAGACATTAAGTTCCCTAAGTTTCTATTGACTCATAATTGTGTTCCCTGCACATACCCAGGTTGTACCAACAGTAGACACCTAAATAATATTTGGGGCACAGACAGTAAGGCAGAGGGAAGAACAGAGGAAAAAAATTAAGGGTTTCAGGTGGATAAGCTGTCCATGTTGGCAAATGCAGCTGCCTCAAGTTAGGGCCCCAGAATATCATTAATTCCAAGAACTGACTGACCATTGTGACCCTTACCTGTCACCCAGGCACACCAGACACTAAGGCAGGAAGTTCACAAGGTCTATGTCCTGGGCTTCAAAGAAAGGGTCTGTCTCAAAAACTCAATAAGTTTTTAGAATAAAATTGAAAACAAAAAATAAAAAACAAAAAAACCTCACCAGCCTTCACTAGGAAGCCCTTTACTTTTCTCATTTAAAAAAAAGACTAGTTCCTCATCTCTCTGTACTGGCAAATAAAACTGCAGTATCTCAGGAGAGCCCATGACCCAGCTGACCTCTGAGGAGATCACACCGCCCAGCTGACCTCTGAGGAGATCACGCCACCCCGCTGACCTCTGAGGAGAGCATACAGCCCAGCTGACCTCTGAGGAGAGCACACAGCCCAGCTGACCTCTGAGGAGAGCACACCGCCCAGCTGACCTCTGAGGGGATCACACAGCCCAGCTGACCTCTGAGGAGAGCACACAGCCCAGCTGACCTCTGAGGGGATCACACAGCCCAGCTGACCTCTGAGGAGATCACACAGCCCAGCTGACCTCTGAGGGGATCACACAGCCCAGCTGACCTCTGAGGGGATCACACAGCCCAGCTGACCTCTGAGGGGATCACACAGCCCAGTTGACCTCTGAGGAGATCACACAGCCCAGCTGACCTCTGAGGGGATCACACCGCCCAGCTGACCTCTGAGGAGAGCACACCACCCCAGCTGACCTCTGAGGAGAGCACACAGCCCAGCTGACCTCTGAGGAGAGCACACAGCCCAGCTGACCTCTGAGGGGATCACACCACCCCGCTGACCTCTGAGGAGAGCACACAGCCCAGCTGACCTCTGAGGGGATCACACAGCCCAGCTGACCTCTGAGGGGATCACACCACCCAGCTGACCTCTGAGGGGATCACACCACCCCGCTGACCTCTGAGGAGAGCACACAGCCCAGCTGACCTCTGAGGAGAGCACACAGCCCAGCTGACCTCTGAGGGGATCACACCACCCCGCTGACCTCTGAGGAGAGCACACAGCCCAGCTGACCTCTGAGGGGATCACACAGCCCAGCTGACCTCTGAGGGGATCACACCACCCCGCTGACCTCTGAGGAGAGCATACAGCCCAGCTGACCTCTGAGGAGAGCACACAGCCCAGCTGACCTCTGAGGGGATCACACCACCCCGCTGACCTCTGAGGAGAGCATACAGCCCAGCTGACCTCTGAGGGGGTCACACAGCCCAGCTGACCTCTGAGGAGATCACACCACCCCGCTGACCTCTGAGGAGGGCACACTAACGGTGTCTCCTTTGCCAACTGTCTGACCATGGCGATGGACGTTCCTATCTTCACTTCAGTCTGCCTTTTCCCATGTTCCGGTTCCTGGACCTTGCAAGCCTCTGGAAGCCCTCCTGCATCTCATTTATGCTTGTGTTCTGGGTATGACCATGCCTGCTCCGTGCCTGGTACCCATGGAGGGGGGAAGAAGGTGTCAGATCCCCTGGAACTGGAGTTACAAGCAGTTGTTAGTAGCCAGATGGATGCTGGGTTCCAAGCCAGGGTCCTCCGCAAGAACGCTAAGTGTGCTTACCCGTTAAACTGTCTCTCCAGCCCCAAGATTTACATTTTTTATTCCTTCTCAGAATAACTGCTTGTTGTTACATATGTGCATAGCTTTATGCCTCAAAATGCACTTTCTGTTAAAATAAAGGAATAAAAGGCTGTTCTAGGGGGAAATTCTCAGATCAAACCTGACACTGAGGATGGTGGCACCTGTCTGTGAGTCATTATCTGAGAGGTCCCCACCAAAACTATGTTGTAAGAACTTTTGATGAAGACACCACACCCTTGGGCTTCAGGACACAGAGAATCCAGTCTTCGTTGCCCAGGAAGCTCTCCCTGCTGGCTAGGAGGCTACTGGCAGAGAAAAGACATCAACAGTACTATCCGATGCTGGGCCCTGCATCTATACTACCCATCCATCGGGCAGGATGTACCCACTGGTGTGACAATGGAAGATTGTTTCCTGGGTAACCAATGACTTGTGGGAGGGATTCATGCCCCGTAATGTAAACATGATCAAAACCCATGGCCACGGGACTCATAGGCCACGGGATTTATAGGACACAGGAATTAAAGGTCATGGGACTCATAGGCCACGCGACTCATAGACCACAGGACTCACAGGCCACGGGACTCATAGGCCACGGGACTCATAGGCCCTACAGGAGAGCATATTGATGGTGATGTTCTAGATACTAATGGTGCTAAACTGTCTTCTATACATCCATGCCGCTCCCACGCTGGGCCAAGAAGCTTCTCCTTGCATTGGGCGGAGATCAATTCGGAGCCGATTCGCAGCTCAAAGTGAATAACCCTGTGGCCACTGTGCTGTGGGTGGGGTATCTGTATCAAGCCCCACACCCTGCTGCCGAGGCTCAGGGCACATCAGGGAAGATGGGACAAAAAGAATGTCAGAGCAGGGGGATGGGGAGGAAGGCCCTGGTAGCCTGCCCTCAGGACATAGCCGTTGCACACATGAGTTCATAGCCACTGGGATTATCTACACAAGATCTGAGTAAAAGCAAGCCAGCTAAGATTACAGCGTGGTTAGAAGCAGGCTGCTAGGACCCCACCCCTAATGAGGAGCTAGTGGCACTTGGTGGCCTCGGGGGGGGGGGGAGAGAATCCATTTTCCCGTAGGAGTGTGGCCACTGGAGGGTCCCAATGTCCCAGTGGATGACCTCAGGCTGGGGTGCATAAGAACAGCAATAATTAGTTCCCGAGTAAATAAATAAGTAAATAAATATAAAAGTAAGACAAAGTTAGGAGGGGTGTGATGGGGGCCCAAGGGGGAGTCTGAGGAAAGTAATGAGGAATAGATATGATCAAGATACAGGTATGAAATTTTCAAAGAACTTCTAAAAATTAAGGAAATAAAACTTCGTGTGACAAGCCTTTAATCCCAGAGCTGGGGGGGTTGTTGGCCACTCAACCTAGCTGAAGCAGTAAGTTGCAGGTAAAAAGGTTAAGAGAGAGAGAGAGAGAGGATGGTAAGTGAGGACAATGCTACTCTGGCTCCCGCATGCACTCGTGGACGCACAAACGCCACGCTGACCATCAGATAAACTCAGGGTGTTGGGCGCCCATCTCTACATAGCACGGACAAGTTACTGCCAGTGGAGGATGGTGGGGACAGGAAAGGGGCACCTTTATAGTCTGCAGCACAAGAACACGTCAGTGCCTCATGTTACAGGAACAGAACTGCACACAGAGGAACCCCCAGCCTGAAATGCACAGAAGGAGGAATGCGAAGCCAACCGTGGCCTTGGAAGACCGTGGAAGACCGTGCGCACAGCTGGGCAGAGAAAGGAGGGTGGGGGTGGGGGAGAACACAGGTGACAGGGAGACCACACTCACCACCTGACCAGAGGGCAGGGCTGAACTTTGGAATGATTGACAGCCCCTTTCCACTCCCTCTGTAATCTTCGGCTGAAGATGACTTGGAAAGCCAATCCTGGGTCTATGAATCCACTGTCTCCTCAGATTGATCACTTCCTGGATAAAGCGCAGCCTGGGAGTTCAGCCCCATCTGCTCACTAGCATTCGTGACAACCCGGAGCGTAGGCTCTGGTCTTCCAAGTACAGCCGCCTGTCAGGCAGGGGGTTTCCCACCTTCAGCCTCTTGGCTATCTACCAGAAACCCTCCCGCATTTTGGAGAAATCTGTAATCTCTCACCCAAATGACCAAGGACTTAGTAAACTCTCACAAGCAGAATTATAGAAGCCACGTTGATTTGAACAAGTGAAATCCCAGCTTGGTCACGAGTAAAATCACGTGATTGCACAGATAAGTCATTTGAGTCGAGTCCCTCTGCATGTGTGTCTGTCTGTCTGTCTGTCTGTCTGTCTCTGTCTCCTTGCCCCATCCCGTCTCCAAAGCACTCCCCACTGGGAATAGCTTCCTTGTCTTCCTTGCCCTGGACTCCTCCCAAATGTCATCTGGCCTCTCTAGGGAACGGCAAGACGGACTCCAGCTCAGGGATTTACCTTGACGTTGACCAAAGAGGAAGCCATTTAATGGCTGAGAATCCCAAAAGAAATCAATAAATCAAGTAACACAAAACATACTTTCTGGCAAAAAAAAAAAAAAAAAAAAAACCTGCCCTCTACAAAATGGCCAAGGGATGATAACAGGATGGAGAGCGACCGACTCAGCTGAGCAAGACCCCTCTGTGACTCGGCTTCGTGTACACACAGAGACCGGCATCTGGTGGGTTGGCTCCCGATCGGCGCACCCCACCCACTGGCAAGAAGCTTCCTTGAGACTGGTGGCCTCAGGCCACACCACTCTGGCCTGTGGTCCCGTCACATCCGACTGGGTGACGGTAGTGCTTGGATGACGGCAGGGGTCAGTTTGAACTGGGCCCGGGCCTGTTCTACATGTCCCCTTCCATCTTTACCCTCTGGCCTCTGTGCTTTGAGCTTGTCTTTACCCCAGATGCATAGGGACTTCCGTTTTCCTAAGTTATGATCTCCATGACCGTTTCCCAGCGCCTGCTTTCCTCTGCCTTTGGAGCGTTGCCTCTCAAGCTGTACTCAGGTCTCAACAGAAATTGGCTTCAAGTAAAACAAACGGATGCAACACCAGAATCTTAAGTCGCCAAGCCGGAGAGGGAGTCCCCTCCCAATCAAGAAGCCATGACCTCCAGCCTCTTCCAGAGGAGATGGGGAGATGAGGTTTCCAATTCTCTTCGCTCTAATGAGTCCTCTGAGACTCTATAGGAAGTGTGGTAGACGGCTCAGGCGCTCGGACTGAGCAGAGACGGGGGAAACAAATACAACCTCTAACCTTGTGACTTTCAGAGATTGCTGTAAACGCTGCCCGTGTGTCTGTACGCTTAACTGCACCTGCACGCCAGGACCCTCCAGGTCATTTTTTAAACAAGAAGTCATTGTTAATTCTAACTTTCCTCTTAAAAGATAAATTGCCCAGAGCTAAAGAGATGGCTCAGTAGTCCAGAGCACGGGCTGCTCTACCAGAGAACCTGGGTTTGATTCTCAGTACCCAAACTGTGACTCATAACCACCTGTAACTCACATTCCAGGGGCTCTGATGTTCTCTTCTGGCCCCCAGGGGTACCAGGCACACATGTGGTACACGCATGCACACACACACACACACACACACACACACATCGGACAAAGCACCCATACACATAAAATAACGCTTTTAAAAAGATGGTAATGCCACACGTATCTAGATGTAGGTAGACATGGTCCCAGTTACACGGTACTACCCCCAGCATGGCGGTCAGGCTGAGGATGCAGCTCAGTTGGCGGGGTGTTTACGTAGCATGCAGAGAGCCCTGGGCTGCATCCCTGGCACTGCATAAACGCAGTCTTGATGGCACTCACTGTAATCCCACCAAGAGATGGAGATAGTGGGTTAGAAATTCAAGTCATCCTCAGCTGTGCGGTGAGTTTGAAGTCAGACTGAGCCACAAAACCAAGTCTGTGTGTGTGTGTGTGTGTGTGTGTGTGTGTGTGTGTGTGTACAGACACAGATAGATAGATAGATGATGCACATATTTATAATATATAGGATATATATACATATGTATGTATATATATATATATATATATATATGTTTCCCTCATCCACACTTGCCTAGTGTGTGAGCCACGCCCAGCCACCAGCATACAGTCATCTCCCCTCCTGACTTGTCACATCCCCATACTCATTCCCCCACCGCCACTGTGGATTCCTCCCCAGGTAGTCAAACCCACTCTGCAAAGAGCCAGAGATTAAAGATTAGGACCCTCACGGGACTGGCTGCTTCCTGACCATACTTTAGCCCAAAGCCTGCATGTGAGTGCTGTGTGGGTGACCCAATCTTTCAGTAATTACCTGATATTTAAAATAATAACAGTAAGGATGTTTCAGATAATAGAACTTTGGTGTGGAGCTTTTTATAATGATCATTGTAGATGGAGGTTTCTGTCCCACCCTGTCCTGCAGCCGTTCAGTCCCAAGTAAACACACAGAGACTGATATTAATTACAAACCGTTTGGCCGATGGCTCGGGCTTCTTATTGTCTACCTCTCTCTTAATTATTAACCCATTTCTAGTCATCTAAATATTTCCACATGGTCTTGGCTTACCGGAAAATACCCAGGTATCCTACCCTCCCGGTGGCTACATGGAGACCCTCTGGTGACTCCTCTCTGCCTTCCTCTCCCCAAAATCCTCCTCATCCGGTCTCCCACCTATACTTCCTGCCTAGGTACTGGCCAATCAGTGTTTTCATTCACCAGCCAATAAGAGAAACATACTTACAAAAAGACATCCCCCATCAGATCATAATTCTTTTCTAATCAGAAAACAATGGAAACATTCCGATTGAAACTGACATAAAAGTAAAATAAGGTAAAATGTACATATCATGGTCAGAATTAGACTCCTACTAATGTCACTGGTAGATAAAATGATTTGAAATTAATATGTTCATATAGAAAGAAAATTTCCATATACGTAAGAACTCACAGATGCATCCATGAATAGAACCTGCAAGTTCTACCTTCGAGGTTTAGCTAGCTGCTGGTGGTTAGGCAAAATGCTATTCAGATCTCCACCTGACATGTCTCATAGCTTGACAGAGTTTCCAATCTGTAAGGGAGAGGGAACTCTCTATAAAAATCAAATGAGGCCTGGAGAGATGGCTTAGCAGTTAAAGACACCAGCTGCTCTCACAGAGAACCCAGATTTGGTTCCCAGCTCCCACGAGGCGGCTCAAAAACCAACAGTAAATCTACTTCCCGGAGTCTGATGCCCTCTTCTGGCTGCCGAGGGAATTGCATGAGCACGAGCCCATAACGCAAATTCAGGCAAATACTGTACACACACAAATAAAAATAAAATGTCTTTTAAAAATCGATAAAACGTGTAGAGTCAGGACAAGATGGTGGCTTCTGGGGGATGCAGAAAGAGAAAGTTGGGAGGTACAAAAGACCAGGAGTATGCACTCAGCTGTGTAGACGAATGTATCCTAGAGATCTTTATTGCAAACTGCCTGGTCAGCAAGTCTAGATCACACACTTAGAAACCGCCTGGGAGGACAGAACGTGTGGTGTGGTGAGGGTCCTTAATGTAAACGGTAATAACTAGAGAACAGCATTAGAGGTGGTAATTAGAGCTGGTGAGACTAACAGCGATGGTTTCCTGAGTGCATTCTTCTCTCCCAACTCACCCATTTGCTTTATTAAAATATAGCTGCTTTTTTGCATGTAAAAAACGACCCTACCAAAGAAGAGCCAAGTGAAAGAAAGTAAAATGTACAGGTCAGGGGGGTGGCTCAGTGAACAAAGGCGCTCGCCCCACAGCCTGATGACTTCAGTTTGGTTCCCAGGTCCCACGTGATAGAAGCATAGAACTGATGCCTGCAGACTGTCTCCTGGCTTCCACACATACGTGACGATGCATTCACACGCACATGCAAGCCAACACACACACACACACACACACACACACACACACACGCATGTACAGAACTGATGCCTGCAGACTGTCTCCTGGTTTCCATACACTCGTGCACACACACACACACACACACACACACACACACACACACACACATGCACACACACACACACGCATGTACAGAACTGATGCCTGCAGACTGTCTCCTGGTTTCCATACACTCGTGCACACACACACACACACACATGCACACACACACACACACACGCATGTACAGAACTGATGCCTGCAGACTGTCTCCTGGTTTCCATACACTCGTGCACACACACACACACACACACACACACACACGCACATACACACACACATGTACATACACACACACACACATGTACAGAACTGATGCCTGCAGACTGTCTCCTGGTTTCCACACATATGTGACGATGCATTCACACGCACATGCAAGCAAACACACACCACACACACACATGTACATACACACACACACATGCACACATGCACATACACACACACACACACGCATGTACAGAACTGATGCCTGCAGACTGTCTCCTGGCTTCCACACATACGTGACGACGCATTCACACGCACATGCAAGCAAACACACACCACACACACACACACACACATGCACACATGCACACACATGTACACACTCACATGCACACATGTACTGAAGTGATGCCTGTAGACTGTCTCCTGGTTTCCACACACTCGTGCACACACACACACATGCACATGCACACACACACACACACACGAGCACACAAAGAAATGTCTAAGAAACAAAAAAATCAAAACTCTCACTCCTTCCCAGGGAAGTTGCTGACTGCCCACTTTCAGGCTCCTAGCACTGTTTCCAGCTCATCCTCACGGGCAAGGACTCCACAGCGGTAAGATAATGAGAGTTAGCTATTCTAGAAGCTTGGCTGGACTCGTCGAGGAGACTGACTGTGGTGACATATTATTTGTCATTTCAGCTTTATAGATGTAAGATCTCCTGGCTTGGCTGCTTTGCTCAGCTTAAACCCCAATATCTGTCTCTGAGTTTTTATTATTCGGGCTACACCTGACCCCATTTTTCTCCCGAGGGAACACTTCTCCCTTCCCCCACTCAGTGACCCTCTTCTCGCCTTCCCCTGCCCTTGCTTAATCAACTTTCCAATCTGCTTTCCTAGAAATAACTTTTAAAGTGCTCATATCAAGTTGCGGCGCTGAACGGACCACACCCATAGGACCACACCCAAAACCACTGCCACTCCATGAAATGCTTCTGTCACGGCCATCTCACCAGCTCAGGTCATTTCTTAATTCTCTGTGTATTCTATTTTAGAATTGTTCTAGTCAAAACTCCGTGGTTTTCAAATTATTCATGCGCACATAAGTTCCTCCCTTCAAATGGAGAGCCCACTAGGAAAGTCCTGCTCAGACTTGCCTTCTTCAGAAAATGTCAACCCGGGCTTTAAACCTTCCTTAACTCATGTGGAGAGCCTGCAGTCAAGAAGCAGCCAGGCAGCTCAGGGGGAAAGGCACGTGCCAAGCAAGCATGACCTGAGCTCAGTCCTGGAACTCACATAAAGGCAGAAAGAGAGAACTAAGCCCACAAAGCTTTCTCCTCAGTTCCATGTGGGACAGCACACCTATCACACACTCACATATCACACACTCACACACATATCACACACTCACACATATCACACACTCACATATCACACACTCACATATCACACACTCACACACATATCACACACTCACACACATATCACACTCATACACATATCACACATATCACACATACACACACACATTCACACACATACACACATTTACACACATACACACATATCATACATATACACACTCACACACATACACACACATATACACACTCATACACATATCACACACACACATATCACACACTCACACATATCACACACACATCACACTCATACACATATCACACACACACATTCACACACATACACACATTTACACACTCACACACATACACACACATATACACACTCATACACATATCACACACACATACACATATACGCCTATATACACACACATATCTCACACACATATCACACATGCACACACAGTAATAAAGTTTAAAGAAACTTCAAAAGAGAAACATCCTAGACTCAAGATGAAACATCACCCATTACCCCATAAATATGTGACTTTTATGCTTTTAAGCCTAAAATAGTAGATATAAATCCAATAGTTCAAGCAAAAAAGGGGAAGCAGGGAGGGGATGGGAAAGGGGGATGGGGAAGGGGAGATGGGGGAAGGGGGATGGGAAATGGGGAGAGGGGGAAGGAGGGATGAGGAAGGGGAATGGGGAAGAGAGTGGGGAAGGGGGTATGGGAAAGGGGGGAGGGGGATTGGGAAGGGGGGATAGGGAATGGGAAGGGGGTGGGAAAGGGGGGGATGGAGAAGGGGGATGGGAAAGGGGGGATGGGGTGAGGAAAGGGGGAGGGAGGGGGAAGGGGATGGGAAGGGGGATGGGGAAGGAGGGATGAGGAAGGGAGATGGGGATGGGGAAGGGGGATGGGGAAGAGGGATGGGGAAGAAAGAAGGGGATGGGAAAGGGGGAGGGGGATGGGGAAGGGGGATGGGAAAGGGGGATGGGGAAGAAAGAAGGGGATGGGAAAGGGGGGATGGGGAAGGAGGAAGGGGAAGGGGAAGGGGGAGGGGGAATGGGGAAGGGGGAAGATGAAATGGTTGGCCCTGGATCAGAGGAAACTGGAGTTCCTGCTCTCTTAGAAGAAACAATACAAATCATTTTTGGAAAACTAATCTTCCAAAAGGTTTCTAATCATTTCACCCGAATCAAATAAACCTTCATCGACTGAGTTGTGCTATTGGCCACCTTTACTCAAGAACACGCTGGGCTTTAATTTGATGAAAGCTGGCGTGAGGGATGGAGATGCATCCATGATATAGCATCTGCCTGTCAGTGCCAAGGTACCAGCTCTGGGTTCAGTCTCCAGATCCAAAAGGTAAAGATGATGTAAGCGTTTTAAACAAGCCAGCTTGATGGAACACATCCTCAGCCTCAGCGCTCAAACATAGGCAAATCTCTGTACATCTGAGGCCAGCCTAGTCAGCACAGAGAGCTTCTGGCCAGCCAGGGCTTCACAGTGAGACCCTATCTCATATATACATATCATAGTTATTACTTATACATATCATACAAGCAATGTGTGTATTGCTTACAAATTAAATTACTTATATACTTAAAGTATAATATATGTTATATATGATCATGTATTATATACTGTAGTGTGATATAATATAAAATCATAATATAATGTACATTTTATTATATGATTTAAATACATTATATATCATTTAAATGAATACAAACTAAGGAAGAGAATTCAATGACTCTTAAACACATCTCAAATTTTTTTAAAAGTTTTTCACAATTAAAATATAATTACATCATTTCCACAATCCCTCTCCTCCCTCCAACCCTTCCCATGTACCCCTCCCCTTGCTCTTTATTACATATATATATATATATATACACATATATATAAAACTAAAGGAATTTTAATATGTATTTATATATCATCTAATTGATGTATATTCCTTTAATTTCTTTAATAGTTATATATATATATATATACATATATATATATAACCTATCCAGTCTGTATAATCTTACTTGTATGTAGATGACTTCAGGGCTGACGCTTGGAATTGGAAAACGAATTTGGAGACTCTCCCCCAGAGAAGACTATGTTTACGCTGTTTCCAGCATCCCTTAGTTGCGGCTCCATGAGACATTGCCCTGCCCGTCAGCAGACCCATTGGCGTCATGGCTGCTCAGATCTTGATTAGGTAGCCATATTGACGAGACTTCTCGGGTATAGCTCTTCTGGCGTTTCCAGGAGACAGAATCTCACAACAAGCCTCCTGCTCCTTGTGCTGTTTCGGTCTTGCCATGCCCCCGTCCACTGCGTTTGCCGAGCCTTGGGTGCAGGAGCTGTGTTTTAGATGTGTCCGTTGGGTCTTCACACCACATAATCACTCTGGTAGCTGCCTGGGTTTCCAGTTCAAGGCCTGATTTCCCTCTTGGTGTGTGGGCCGTTAGTCCTATTAGAAAGCTGCTGGTGCATGCCCCTGTGGTTCCCAGGAACAGAACCCCACCACTTTGGTTCATAGCTGGGAGGGACCGCTGGTTGCTGCCCTCCCTTAGAAGACTGAATGGCACTGTGAAGGCTACTCTTCAGGTAAGGGACATCTTACATTCTGTTTCAGGAGTAAGCTCTCATCTCTGGCCTTTGTGAAAAGACTAAATGTCCCTAGGAAGTGATGTGTTTCTAGATTCTTTTCCCCTAAGGAAGAACTAAACATCTTGTGTTTGCTTTATGCACACCGCAATCTCAGGACACCCCACTCTGCTGTGACAGGCATGGCGTACGAAGCTGCTAGTCCCACCGCAATCTCAGGACACCCTACGAAGCTGCCATTTGTCTCTGAGATGGAGCACGTGAGGTGCGGCAAAGCCACAAGGAACGCACACAAAATTCCATCCAGCCCTGGGTAATGAGGACATGGGAAGGTAGTCAGGGTTCTGGCAGGATCTGCACGTGCCCCACAAAAGTTCACAAAAGTTAACCCCACAATTCTCCTTAACAGTGGAACAGTATTTAGAGGCAAGGCCCCCGTGATGAGGTCAGTGGCTTCACAAGAGAAGAGAACTGAGCCAGCTCTTTAGCTCTGTGTGTGCGTGTGTGCGTGTGTGCGTGTGCGTGCGTGTGTGTATGTGTGTGTGTGTGAGTGTGTGTGTGTGCGTGTGTGCGTGTATAGTGTATGTGTGTGTGTGCATGCGTGTGTGTGTGCGTGCGTGCGTGTGTGCGTGCGTGCGTGTGCGTGCGTGTGCGTGTGCGTGCGTGTGTGTGTGTGCGTGTGTGCGTGTGTGTGAGTGTGTCTGTGTGTGTGAGTGTGTGTGTGTGATCGATCTTCACATCATAACATCAAGCATACTCACCCCCCCAAAAAAAAAAATGAATAGCTGTACCAAAAAATGAAATAAAATAGCATTTCAGGGGACAGGCAGGTAAAGCTTCCTGCCACAAAGCCTGACAACCTGAGTTCAATCCCTGAGGCCACCAGGGCAGCTGATCCCTGAAAGTTGTCCCCCTTGAGCTGAATCAGTTTCTATTGTTTATAACTTACTCAGCCCAGGGCATTCGATCACAGTCATATAAAATGGACTAAGACACAGCTCAGCTCCTCTACAGCACCCTTGTCTACATCACTCCTGCCAATTCTTCAGCCGGCTTCCCCGGCCACCCCAAGCCGGAGGTGGTCTTGGATTCTTCTTCACAGGGAGCTTCGGGGGGAATAAAGTAGAGATGGCTCTAACAACGACGCTTGAATGTTCAACACACAGCCCCTTTTCAAGAAACTCAAAATCCGGGGCCTTCCAGCTGGGCTGAGCACAGCTGTGGTAACCCTGCCATCCCTTTGAAACAAAAAGCAAAGCAGCCATAATAAAAATAAAATTTGTACTTTAAAAAAAAAACATTGTTGGTCTTTTCCCACTCATGTTTATGTATAAACCAAACACCAGCAAAACAAACTGGTGGTTAAACCCAGTGCATTAACCAAACAAGCTAACGGGGTGGACACACACAGGGATCTCACTTTAGAGGTGCTTGACCAAGGCAGGAAGGCCCAGCTAGGCATTCAAGCATCCTCTGCTCACAGAGGGGCCTGTCTCCTGCACTGCTTCCCCAGACTTCATCTTAGTAGAAAATCAGGAGACATTTAGAAACTTCTAGAGGAGGCACTCCTGCTAAGCTCGGGCTTGGGGGATTTCAGAGAGAGGAATAAACAACCCCTAAGGGTGGCATTATGACTGGCCAGTGT
The DNA here is from genome assembly GCA_030556225.1 of Cricetiscus sungorus. Lineage (NCBI taxonomy): Eukaryota > Metazoa > Chordata > Mammalia > Rodentia > Cricetidae > Cricetiscus > Cricetiscus sungorus. The sequence goes on along the minus strand of JANBXA010000735.1, from coordinate 51,476,906 downwards.
TATTTTAAATGTCTGCTTCCCACTCTGGTCTGTGCAGCTATGGAGTTCTCCTCTGCCCAGAGCAGCCTTTACTCTCACAAGAGGAACAGAGGAACGGCTCCACACCCTTGTGACAACTCCAGCTGCCCCAAGCTGCTTTTCTGTCTGCAGGCGGGGCCCTGGGCTGAGGGGATTTCCTCGCTGACAGCAAGGCATTGACAGAGCCTGCTTGTACACACGACCAGGCCCAGGGGGCCAGAGAGAAAGTCTGGTGACTCCCAGCCATTGAAGGTTCCTGCAATTCAGAGCCGAGGCTGGTCACGAGTGTCCAGCCAGCAGCACTATGGGGCACAAGGCACCTGTGTCAGGGAAGGGGGCAGAGGCAGAGGATAAGTGGTCAGGGAACTATATATCTGTGGCTTCCGATGGCCCAGCCAGCCTGTACTTGGGTTAAAAAGGTCAATGGAAAAATGATCCTTCCTCAGTTACTTTTGTTTTGGTTTTGTTAAAATTTTCTTTTGGAAAAAAAAATTAAACATCTGGATGCCTTTATGGAAATAGTCATTATGGTCACTGGGGTTGGTGGAGGATACTTTTTTTTTTTTTTAACCTCTGGTTTTGATTCAGTTTGGTAGGGGAAGGTCTGAGGGTACAGGAAACCCTAGCACATGGTGACTGCTCTGCTGGCCTTGACGCTTTGCTAACAAATCTTCAGCTGGGGACATCTGAGGGGTACAAGACAAGCCAGCCATTGGTTCCAGGTCTGAGCAGTTTATGCTTGCCCTGAACGTTCCCTGCGCCCTGCACAGACAGAAGCCTCTTCCCTGGGCAGGGGAATTCCCACTTGGGTTTGAAGAGAGCTGTTTGTGTAACTGAGCTGCAGGCGCAAACATTTCTGTCTGTACTCTCAATGTTGCACACTTGCAGAGGTGTGAGGGAACAGTCAATCCTGCTGTGTTTCAATCAGCCTTCCATGTTTCTTTTTGTTGTTTGTTTTTTGAGACAGGGTTTCTCTATATTGCCCTGGCTGTCCTAGAACTCTCTTTGTAGACCAGGCTCTCCTTGAACTCACAAAGATCTGCCTGTATCTGCCTCTTGAGTGTTGGAATTAAAGGCATGCACTACCACACCACCTTCTTTTTGTGTGTGTGTGTGTGTGTGTGTGTGTGTGTGTGTGTGTGTGTATACATGTGATGGGGGATGTCCATATACATACATACATACATACATGTTTCTCTTATTAGTTGATAAATAAAACACTGATTGGCTAGTAGAGGTAGGAAGGTAGGCAGGGATAGGAGGCAAAGAGAATATTGGGGAGAGAGGTAAAGAGGCTCTGCAAAGAGTGGCCATGTAGAAACTGGGAAGACAGGATGTGCCAGGCTTTCTCTGGTAAGATAAGGCCGTGTAGAAATACATACATTAGTAGTTATGAGTTAATAACTAAGAGAGAGATAGCAAGTTAAAAGCCCTAGCCATTGGCCAACAGTTTATAAATTAACGTAAGTCTTTGTGTGTTTATTTAGGACTAATTGACTGGGGGACCAGGCAGTAAAATACCTCCACCTACACACAGGCATGTGCTAAACTCATGGGCATAAGACAACCTCAGATGTGTGTCCTTGCCACCCCTGCTGGCTCAGCACCATTCTTTGATTGGATACATTTTTAGTGGAGACATGTTCGGGTAGAATGTACCAACCTCTGCCCATTACCTTTAAGAAGGAGCTGCAGAGGGGAAAATCTTTTTTAAGACTATTATATTTTTGTCTTCAGAGTTTAGGCTTAACCACACACGAGTGTCGAACACTCAGTTCCTTTTAAAGAAACAGAACTTCAAAACTGAGGACCAGAGATGCCATTTTAAGCCCTCCTAAAAGGAAGCATAGCGCCATCCTTAATTCAGGCAGAACAGTTGTACTCCCAGCAGACCCAAAGCCCGACATCTTACAGGCCCATTTCAAGATCAGACGTCATAGTTAGCTCCTCAGCTAAGATCTGAAGTGAAACCGGCACACATAAGTTTTGTGAGAACATGCAACATCCCTGGACTTCTGTGTTCTCCTCTACATCTGGTCCCCTAGCCCAGGAGTGCTCTCCACACAGTACACGTGACACCATGGTCAGCCACAGTCCAAAGACATTAGATAGAAAATTCCAGCAGTAAACAACTCACGGGTGTTAACGGCATCTGTGACAAGCTCTCCCCCATCCAGGGAATCACCTCTTTAATCAGCGCCCTTGCCCCCGCCCCCGCCCCCACCCCCACCCCCATCCCCAGGTCCTGCCTGCCTTGGTGAGCAGATGAGCTCTGTTGGTACCTATGTGCAAACTGTCCTTACCTCCGTGATTGTGGCCCCAGAGTACAGGGGCAGTGATGGGCAATTCACACTGCTCAGGATTAGTTAAGCAGGACCTTACTTAGTTGACAATGTGAAAAGGACAGATCTGATAACATAACTCAGATCTGTGGGAAAGCGTCTTCTGTGAGGAAAAGAAATTCATGGTGGTTTTGCCATCACACCTCAGACTGCCAAAGCCACAGCCATGGTACATATTTAATGCTTATTTAATGTGAAAAAGGCATCACATCTGTGTATGATTTTAGGGGGGAAAAAAATAGTCTATCAGATGGATCTCTGTGAGTTCCAAGGTCAGCCTGGTCTACATAGTGAGTTCCAGTACACCAGAGAGACAGAGAGAGAGAGAGAGAGAGAGAGAGAGAGAGAGAGAGAGAGAGAGAGAGAGAGAGAGAGGTAGAGGTAGACAGATGATAGATAACAAAGCCTACGTCACATTTCATGCTAGCCTCCAGTTTCAGACATTCATAGAGGGCCATGAGCTATACTTGACCAGACAAAAATGGGACCACTGCTCTAAGAAGCTTAAATGCACACAATTCATGGGTGTTAACAGCATCTGTGATGCACACAATTGACTAACTAAGTAACCAAATGTTTGGAATGTGTTGCACAAAATTCCAACAAATTTGATGCTATTTGATTCTCTGTGTGTATATGTATGTGTGTGTGTGTTAGTGTGTGTGTCTGTGTGTGTGTTAGTGTGTGTGTGTTAGTGTGTGTGTCTGTGTGTGTGTTAGTGTGTTGTGTGTCTGTGTGTGTGTCTGTGTGTGTGTCTGTGTGTGTTAGTGTGTGTGTATATGTGTGTGTGTTAGTGTGTGTGTTAGTGTGTGTGTGTGTTAGTGTGTGTATATGTGTGTGTTAGTGTGTGTTAGTGTGTGTGTGTTAGTGTGTGTGTGTATATGTGTGTGTTAGTGTGTGTGTGTTAGTGTGTGTGTGTATATGTGTGTGTGTTAGTGTGTGTGTTAGTGTGTGTGTGTTAGTGTGTGTGTGTGTATATGTGTGTGTTAGTGTGTGTGTGTTAGTGTGTGTGTGTGTGTTAGTGTGTGTGTGTGTGTTAGTGTGTGTATATATGTGTGTGTGTGTTAGTGTGTGTTAGTGTGTGTGTTAGTGTGTGTGTGTGTTAGTGTGTGTGTGTGTGTGTGTGTGTGTACCAGAAGACACACCAACACTGGGTGTCATCCTCTATCGCCCACATCTTATTCTTTGAGACAGAGTCCCCCATTAAGCCAAGAGCTTGCCAGCTAGCTGGTTAGTGAGCTGGGGGAGCTGCCTGTCTCTGTCCCCCACCCACCAGCACGAGGGTTACGGAGAATGGCCACCGTGCCTGGCTTTCCCACAGGCACTGGGGGTCTAACCAAGGCCCGCATGCTGGCACAGCAGGCACTGGGGGTCTAACCAAGGCCCGCATGCTGGCACAGCAGGCACTGGGGGTCTAACCAAGGCCCGCATGCTGGCACAGCAGGCACTGGGGGTCTAACCAAGGCCCGCATGCTGGCACAGCAGGCACTGGGGTCTAACCAAGGCCCGCATGCTGGCACAGCAGGCACTGGGGGTCTAACCAAGGCCCGCATGCTGGCACAGCAGGCACTGGGGGTCTAACCAAGGCCCGCATGCTGGCACAGCAGGCACTGGGGGTCTAACCAAGGCCCGCATGCTGGCACAGCAGGCACTGGGGGTCTAACCAAGGCCCGCATGCTGGCACAGCAGGCACTGGGGGTCTAACCAAGGCCCGCATGCTGGCACAGCAGGCACTGGGGGTCTAACCAAGGCCCGCATGCTGGCACAGCAGGCACTGGGGGTCTAACCAAGGCCCGCATGCTGGCACAGCAGGCACTGGGGGTCTAACCAAGGCCCGCATGCTGGCACAGCAGGCACTGGGGTCTAACCAAGGCCCGCATGCTGGCACAGCAGGCACTGGGGTCTAACCAAGGCCCGCATGCTGGCACAGCAGGCACTGGGGGTCTAACCAAGGCCCGCATGCTGGCACAGCAGGCACTGGGGGTCTAACCAAGGCCCGCATGCTGGCACAGCAGGCACTGGGGGTCTAACCAAGGCCCGCATGCTGGCACAGCAGGCACTGGGGGTCTAACCAAGGCCCGCATGCTGGCACAGCAGGCACTGGGGGTCTAACCAAGGCCCGCATGCTGTCACAGCAGGCACTGGGGGTCTAACCAAGGCCCGCATGCTGGCACAGCAGGCACTGGGGTCTAACCAAGGCCCGCATGCTGGCACAGCAGGCACTGGGGTCTAACCAAGGCCCGCATGCTGGCACAGCAGGCACTGGGGTCTAACCAAGGCCCGCATGCTGGCACAGCAGGCACTGGGGGTCTAACCAAGGCCCGCATGCTGGCACAGCAGGCACTGGGGTCTAACCAAGGCCCGCATGCTGGCACAGCAGGCACTGGGGTCTAACCAAGGCCCGCATGCTGGCACAGCAGGCACTGGGGTCTAACCAAGGCCCGCATGCTGGCACAGCAGGCACTGGACTGACAACCTTCCCCCCGGCTCCCTGGTTTTGGCTTGTAAAAGTCTCTGGAACGGGAATGGCGGATGAACCCTGAAACTTCCTCATTTTTCCTCTTGAAAGTCCCGCACCAGCCGACTGGAAATCACAGAGATGAACAAAGGGCCTAAGACTTCCTTTGACCGAGGTCCTCACATGACTAGACGCTCGTTACTGGCTTTCATTTGGGAAAAGCTTTCTGCTTTTGTGAACCTTTGAAAATGCCAACATATCTGGGGAAATATCCCGCCACTTCTCAGCTGCGTGGTTAAGAAGGAGCCTCGATGGGAAGAAATCAGGCAGCTGAGGGGGGGGGGATGGGGGGGTTGGAGGGGGGAGTGCTTTGCTCCAAAGCGCAAGGGAGCTGGGCGAGGTCCCTAGAGGAGTCAGAAACAGAAAGACCTGAAAGCTTTTTCACTTAGTTTACAATTCGCATGATTGACTTCTCTGCTAGATGCCAGCCCTGCACTTGCCCACGGGGAGGGGACACACGAGGGGACACTTTGAAGTCCTGAGAAGGGATGATTAGTAAAAGCACATATGTTACACCTGTTTCCAGGCACAGGCGAGGGGCTTTTTCTGCAGGTGTCTCTAGCCCTTAGTGTCTTCTACATCAGAGAAAAGAGAGAAGCGGTTTGCACATTTCAAGTGGGTGAACAAGAAAGCTGGCTTAATGTGTCTTTGCCTTGAAGCAAGCCTGAGGCGGCAACTTGGATTGAAGTAGTCTATTTGGGAGGAGATAGGAGGAGCTGGGGGATGGGCGGTGAGCCAGGAAGTATGCACAGTGAGAGCTCCTTCTCCCTGAGCCACGGGGTCCTGCTAGGTAGCTCTGGGACATAGGCTCACACATCATTCCTCAGAGAAAGCAAATTCATCCATGGAGCCCCCGAGGGTGCTCAGGAGACACTGGCTCTGGGTACTCCTGGCCTTTCCTCCCGTGCACAAGAAGGCCTCCAGTCACTGCCTGTGTGAACGCCATGTCCTGTACCACAGACTGTTGAGGAGATGCAGTGAGAGGCAAGGCCGTATGGATAGTCCACAAAGTGTGGAGAAGCCCACAGCGAGTCCTAACCGGTACGTGGCTGCTATCCTATCAACTGAGGGTCTCTGAACTCATCCTAGTGTGCCTTCTAGTGCTATGATACAAACCATAACCAAAAACAACTTAGGAAGTAAAGGACACACTTAATCTTGCAGCGTACTGTCTATCGTGAAAGTGGTCCAGGAAGGGACCATGCAGACAGCATGTGGAAACCCTGCTTATTGGCTGGCTGGCTCCGGCTCAAGTTCAGCCACCTCCTTCACCTCCCAACACCACGGACCCAGGAGTGGTGGGCTCTCCCACACCCATCACGGATAAGGAAAAAACGGCCCCACAGGCTTGCCTATGGGCTAATCTGATGGAGGTCATTCCTCAACTGATGACTGGGCTCATGTCAAACTGGAAAGGCCACCGGAAGAACCCTGTAGGAAGTTGCTAATCGTTTTCATTCTCCTTGATAATGATTTCTACTTGCTCAGGTTTAGTTGTTTTGTTTACGCTGCCGTTGATCCGGTCACTGTTGTTTTGAGGCAGGCTCTCACTCTGTAGAACCAGGCTGAGCTGAAGCTCAAACTGTCAGCCATCCTCCTGCCTCCGTCTCTGAAGTGCGCGCATTATAGGTGTGAACCGCCACACTCAGCTTACTCTCTCCTTAGCTTCCCCACAGCTTCCAAGCCACCCTTTTTTCAGCCTCCACTTGGCTGAGGGCATCTTGCGCTTGAGGGCATCATCTTGGCTGAGGGCTTGGTCCCAAGCCTTAAACACTCTTCCTTCCAAACCTGTTGCTTCCTCTTGCCTCCACAACTCAGTCAGTGCAGACGCGTTTATCTTCACGCTCAGGTTGATGCGCCCAAGGGACCCTGCTCCCAACCAACCCAGCCACCTGGGTCTGTGTCATCGACATCCCTCCAAGCATTTCAGAGTCTGCCCCACCTTCTCCAGGTTCTATGTCACCTCAACCATGTCACCTGGCTGCCGCAGCCTCCCCCGTTGCTTTCCTAGCCCCTTTTCCTCTTTAAACTATTGTCTACAGGCACCAAGAAAATGAGTTTGAAGATTTCAGCTTACTGTGTTTATCATTTGCCTAAATCCCTCCGTGAGTTTTCCTTGCCTTCAAGGTGAAGGTCACGCTTGTTTCTCTTTTTATTTTGTGTGTGAGTGTTTTCTTTGCATGCCTGTGCATGATGTGGGTCGCAGTGCCTGAGGAATTCAGAAGAGGATGCTAGGTCCCCTGAGGCTGGGGTTACAGATGGTTGTGAGCCACCATGCTGGGAATTGAACCTAGGTCCTCTGCAAGAACAACCAGAGCTCTAACCACTGGGCCACCTCTCCTGACAGCCTCATCCAAGTCAACCTGTCCAGCACCACCATTTGTCCTACCCCCGCTTTGAGTCACGATTCTTTGCTTTGTTGTTTTTGTTTTTTATTAAGCCCTTGTCTGTGTAGCCCAGCCTGGCCTTGAACTCGTGACGAGCCTCCTACCTCAGCCTCCCAAGCACTGAGACTATAGGCAGGATCACTTCTATTTTGGATTCTGTTTGAGCTGAGCCATATCTGTAGGTTCTGGTTTATAGTCATCATGCAAGTGACTCTCGGCCGATGCCACCCTCCCTTTGCTTTTCCACAGAACTATCAGACCCTGGGCTAAAGGCCCGAGCAAGGCACTGGGTTCCCTAATGCCAGTGTGGGAAGTTCCCAGTCACCTATCTCTCCACCAGGACAGAATGCCCTGCATCACAGGAGCAAATGTGTACGGCTGGACCTGCTTGAGATCTTAGTGCAACAAGTGAGTGGGCCAGGATTTTTCTTTTCAGCCACCAACCAGCTCCCATATCGTGACACAGAGACTTATTAGTTATGAATGCTCAGCCTAGCTTAGGCTCATTTCTGGCTCGCTCCTTTAACCTCAATTAACCTGTTTCTCTTCACCTGTGTTTTGCCTCAGGATTTTTTTGTTTGTTTGTTCACTTTTGGTTTTTTGAGACAGGGTTTCTCTGTGTAGCTTTGGAACCTGTCTTAGAACTCCCTCTGTAGACCAGGCTGGTCTCAAACTCACAGAGATAAACCCGCCTCTACCTCCTGAGTGCTGGGATTAAAGGTGTGGCCACCACCGCCCAGCACCTCGGGGTTTTTTTTACCTTTCTTTCTGTATGTCTTACTTTCCTGCTTCTCCCTGTCTGCTGGCTGACAGCAGCTGGCTGGCCCTGGAAGTGTCCCTCTCTTTCTCTCTCATCCTCTCTGCCGCCTTCTCTGAAGCCCAGATTCCTCCTCCTACTTACTCTCTCTGCCCACCAGCCCTGCCTATTCCTGACCCGCCTAGCTATTGCCTGTTCAGCTTTTTATTAGACAAATCAGGAGCCTCAGGCAGGTAGGGTGAAACATAACACATCCTTTCATAATTAAACAGACACAGCATGAACAAATGTAACACACCTTCACACAGTTAACAAAGGCAGCAGAAACAAATGTAACACATCTTTACACAGTTAACAAAGGCAGCAGAAACAAATGTAACACATCTTCACACAGTTAACAAAGGCAGCAGAAACAAACGTAACACATCTTTACACAGTTAAAGTAATTCCCACAAGCGAGGCCTTGAGCAACTTCATGGTCAAATATAATCCTCAATTAGCAGCCCTTACCTCAGTTTCAAGGCTGCTAGTTTCTACCCCTGGCAACCTCGGTGGCCGTGAGTGGCACAGCCAGGTCTGCCTGAGAAGGAAAGAGCATTTGGTTGAATCCATGATTAACCCGCAGCCTCCATCACTGTTTCCCTGGCTGTTTAGTTCATAAACGATCAGAATAGCATCAGGGGAGGTGGAAAAGGAAGCTGATCGGGTTCCTCTGTTCGCTAAAAGATGTCTCTCTTCAGAGCAGACTCTCTGGCTCTGTTCTAAGGCTCCCTGTCACAACCTTCCCCCTGAGCTGCTTCTCTCAACCATGATAAACCAGTAGACCTGGATACAGAGACGCGTCCATACTGGCTTCAAAACAGCAGCCACCCAGAGTCACAGCTCCCTATGCCTTAGTTTCCCCCGTCCCTGCAGCCCCATACCCCCACTTTATTCTGTCCCTTACCAGACGGTAGGCTCTCTGGCAAGATCATTGGGTTTTCTCTTGCCATCCTGTGAGTGTTCCTAGATAGAGTGTGACCAAGTCTCAGGAAGGACTCTCTGGTGGGAGCTGATCCCTTGGCAGGAAAACGCCTGTGCCCACTTAGTTTCCCTAAGACTGTGGTACTCCAGAGGAGTCTAGTTGACTTCTAGAATGACCTACAGGGGAACTGAATCTTCTGCGTGCTCTAGTGATTGGTCTATATTTCTAGACTCCCCTCCATGCCTTGGTCCAGGTAAAGCTTTTTATCATTCCATTTGGTCTTGATCACAGGCTGAACCCTGGGCCTTCCTATTCCCTTCACAGATTTGTGTAAATATCCCCTTTAAGACATCTGTCTTCCCAAACAAATAGGGTGAAGCACATCGTTCAACATTCTGCCCCAAAGAAAGGTGTTGGTATGTCTCGTATTCACTGTCATTCAGAGTCTCAGGGTGCTACACCATGTCACTCAGCCTCTGCCCGATGCCAGCATACTGGGTAAAGTCACCTAGATCCACATGCAAAATATTTCCTCTCCAGTCACCTGACACCTGAGACTCCACAGGACGTCACAGATGCAGACTGAGGGAGTGGTTGTCATTAAGACAGGAGCAGACCATAATAAAAGTTAATCCCCACTGAATGCTATGTCTCATGTCTTCAGGGCCCAATCAAACGCATCCCTGCCTTCAAAGACTCCCAGACGCTTCACTCTGATAGTAAGATCACTTCATAAAGGGCAGCTCAGACCACAAGGAACAGGTTGCCCCATTCTGAGGCATCAGTCCCTATCACAGCACTGTAGCCTGTCTAAGCCTAGCTCACAAAGGAGAATTTACCCAGTCAAGAAAGCATGATTTACAGCCAGGCAGTGGTGTCTCACGGCTTTAATCCCAGCACTTGGGAGGCAGAGGCAAGCGTACCTCTGTGAGTTCCAGGCTGGCCTGGTCTACAAAGCAAGTTCTGAACAGGCAGAGCTGTTACATATAGAAACCCTGAGAGAGAGAGAGAGAGAGAGAGAGAGAGAGAGAGAGAGAGAGAGAGAGAGAGAGACTTAGAAACAAAGAAAAAAACAAGAAACAAAGAAAACAAACAGATGGGATTTATGCCCAATCTCTTGGGCCCTTGTGAGGAACTCTTGGGGAAAGGGTGTTTCCTGGCCTTTTCCAGCTTCCGGAGGGCCAGACCACTCCCTGGCTGCAGCTCTGTCCTCCTCCATCCCCTTCATCTCTTAACTTCTAACCTCATATCTCTCTTTGCTACTAAGAACTTGCAGGATTAAACTGGGCTTCCTTTGTGACTGAGAGTATCAGCAAAGTCCCTTCAGGTTCCAGGAATTAGGATACGGGCAAGTTTGCAGTATTATTTTACCTACCGTACCTAACAAATGGAATTTAGTTGAGGTTAGACATTTAATCTATTCTGATTTCCCTTTCGATTCTTGGGTCCTACTATTCTCAATAATGAAAAACACCTATCTATCAGATAAAAACCTCCTGAAGTTTCCAGTTCAACTGGTGATGTAATTTGGCAATCTACCTTACAGAACTGTTTTATTTGCAGCTACTCTGTGGTTTAAGAGATAAGCAGATTCAGGACATGCATAGAAACTTCCTGAACTTCAGGCCGTGGGTTCTAGGCCAGCAACTCAAGAACTTGATATTCACATTTTTCCTTCAAGCCGATCGGAGCCTCTACTGGAAACCTTCTAACCCCGTGGCTGTTAAGGTTCTTGGGTTCTTTGACCTGCAGCATATTCCATGCACCCTTTGCCTCAGATTACTACAAATCACAGTATTAACATGATCAGTCGGTTCTCGATTGTGTGAGCTGCCCTGGTTAGCTTCAGCTGTCAACTGGACACAACTCAGACTCATCTGAGGAGGAGAACTCGGTTAAGGGATTGTCCAAATCGTATTGGCCTGTGGGCATGCCTGTGGGAGCTGTCTTGATTGTTAAGTGATGTAAGAAGGCCAAACCCACTGTGGACATCACCATTCCCTGGGAAGGTGGTCCTGGGATGTATTACAAATGTGTCAGGAAGCTAGCTGGCACACGCCTGCGAATAAGCCAACAATCAACATTCGTCCATGCTTCCTTCTTTGAAGTTTCTTTCTTGGGTTCCTTCCCTGACTTCCCTCAATGGTGGGCTATGGCTATATGAACAGGGGAAGGGGGTTGTCACGATTATGATGGGGAAACCCACAGAGACAGCCGACCTGAGCTTGTGGGAGCTCAGGGACTCTGGACCAGCAGCGGGAGCAGACATGGGACTGCCCTAGGCTCTCTGCATCTGGCTGACAGTTGTGAGCTTGGTCTTTTGTGGGACCCCAAGCAGCAGAGCCAGGTCCTGTCCTGATGCTTGAGCTGGCTCTTTGGAACCTATTCCCTATGGTGGGCTGCCTCACCCAGCCTTGATGCAAGGGGGAGGAGCTTGGTCCTGCCTCATCGTGATATATGCCCTGCTTTGTTGACTCCCGTGAGAGGCCTTACCCCTTCTGAGTGGAGACAGAGGAGAAGTGGGGGGGAGCAAAGGGAGGTGGGAAGAGGGAATGGAAGGAGAGGAAGGAGGGAAAACTGAAATAAATAGGAATGAAAAGAAATGTGTCTCTTCCAAAGGAGTTTGGTTCCCCATACCCATACCAGGGAGTTCCTAACTGTCTGTAACTCTAGCTGGCCTCTGAGGGCACTTGCACACTCATTACACAGACATAAACACATAAATAAAAACAAACCTTTAAAAAACATAAAATATGTTAAATATAAGTAGCTAATAACAGCCGTCCCTAATTTAGTCCAACACCTTGGATTATGTTTCCTAAAACAAAGATTTCACCTGATAACTTCTTGTGGTGATATATTGTTTATGATTTATTAAAGCTTGCCTGAGGGTACAGAAAGCAAGCTAGACACAAGCGGTGGCAGACACCCTTAATCCCAGGACTCAGGAGAGAAGCAGATGGATCTCTGTTAGTTCAAGCCCATCTGAGCTAACATGAGACTGATGCAGTCTACAAAAACAGCTCACACAAAGGTGATCTCACCACTTGGGATCATACGCCTTTAATCCCAGCCTGTGAGGGGTATAAGATAGGGGCAGATATTCAGTCTGGGGCATTTTGGTCTCCAGCAATGTATGGGCACTTAGTCTCCAGCCTCAATGAACTCAATGAAGGTAGGATTGCTCAGCTTGGAGAGATAAGAGGTAGGGGCTGGCCGCTTTGTTTATCTGACCATGAGCTTGAACCTCAATCTCTCTCTCTCTCTCTCTCTCTCTCTCTCTCTCTCTCTCTCTCTCTCTCTCTCTCTCTGTGTGTGTGTGTGTGTGTGTGTGTGTGTGTGTGTGTGTGTGTGCTACAACTTCCCACCCCAAATCTTTCAAGGAGCCCTCAGTGTCAAAGAATAAAAATGTTCATTATGGCAATACTTGAGGCCAACATGAGATTTTCCATAAAGATGGTCTCCTCTCAAAATGTCTGTGTCACTTCTCTGTGATTTTTTGTTTTGTTTTTTGAGACAGGGTTTCTCTGTGTAGCTCTGGCTGTCCTGGAACTTTAGACCAAGCTGGCCTCAAACTCACAGAGCTCCACCTGCCTCTGCTTCTCAAGTACTGGGATTAAAGTTGTGGGCCGCCACCATCACCACCACCACCACCACCCTAGCTTGTGATTTTTTTTTTTTTTCTTGGACTTGAAAACACCTCTCCTGCCAGTTCAACCGTACAGGCTAATCCACATGCAAGAGCTCAGGCAAAGGGCTAAAGAGATAGCTCAGCAGTTACGAGGGCTAGCTGCCCTCGCAATGGACAGGGGTTCAGTTCCCAGTGGTTTACAATGCCCGTCACCCTGGAGATCTGACAACCTCTTCTGGCCCCTGTGAGCACTGTACTCGTGCGCACAGACCCACACATAGACACGTGCATCTACATAATTAAAAATAAAATGTGGGTTTTAATGGGGAAAAACAGTAACACTCTCTGCTGCGGTTTGGATGTGAAATGCCCACCACAGGCTCTGAGGCTTGATCTGAGGGTACTGTTTGGAGAGGTTATATACTCTGAGGCAGTGGAGTCTTGCTGGCAGGAAGGGGGTCACTGGGAACAGGACTCAAAGTTTTAGAGCCGAAGTCCCACTTCCCAACCATGGCCTGCTTCCTGGCCATCAGTACGATGTGACTGGCCAGCTGCCTCCCACGCCTTCCCCACCAAGACAGACTGTAACCCCTCGCACTGCAAGCCAAGCAGACTTCAATACCACACTTCCCTTATCACCTTGACCCACCCTGATGGTTCTTAGCATCCGTAGAAAGATGTGCCTGTAGCCGGTACCAGTCCACACTCAGAGGCTGAAGACGCTAAAGACAAGGGGACAGCAGCTCTATGGACCCCGCCCCCACCCCAGTCCGCCCAGTCTGAAGCACCATTTGGGGCCTCAGCCTGAAGGATGTTTCCGTCCACTTTCTGAGTAGTCTCTCTATTTTGATTTGTCTTTGAACCTCATGCCAGCCACCTCTGAAAACACCCCTGCGGACGCACGCAAGGGTGGGCACTACCCGTTTCCTAGCCACGAGTCTCGCAGTCAGGCGAGCCGATAACCAAAACTGACCTTGGTAATCCGCAAGTAAGTAGGCGATTAGACTAACAAAGGTGAGGCTGAGGTAGGAGGGGGTGGGTGCCAGGAAAGCAACAGTGTTGGCAAAGCTGTCCCTGCCATGTTTCCTTATGGACATTTATGTTACATTTTCATGAACTCGGTTCTAAATCTAAGGCACAGGCTTAACTTCTATGTATAAATATCCAACATCTTCAAATATGTTGAATAAAATATATACCAACCTTTAAAAAAAAAAATCATCATATGTCCCCAGTAAAACTGGCCACTCCCAATTTTCAGTTCAAAAGCTGGGTCTCTGAGAGGTCACTGCCCAGCCTTAGGGGCCGTTCTTGAGGTTTCGTTGCTTTTTGAGCCATTGGGTTTTATTTTAAGACACGTTCTCAGTATGTAACCCAAGCTGGCCTTGAACCCTTGACTCTCCTGCCTCTGCCTCCTGAGTGCTGGGCTCACACATGCACGCCACCGAGTCCTTTCTGCTGCATCTGTACCTTTGGAGCCTGTCCTGGAACTCACTCTGAAGAGCAGGCTGGTCTCGAACTCACAAAGACGTGCCCTGCCTCCCGAGCACAGGGATTAAAGACGTGCGCCGCCACTCCGTCTCCACTGGATCTTTGAAGTATGAGCGATCCCAAGGCTTCATGTCATCCCGTACGGATTCAGGCGTTCACGTCCGATCTCCTCTCAAATGCAGTCTGACCTGGACTCGAGAGCTGCTCTACACTTGACCTGGGCGGCCTTCCCGAGTTGCCGAAGTCGGGGCACGCGTTGGCTGCCCAACCCAGCAGGATCACGTGAGCACCACGGGGCTTCCGCACGCAGATGTCCACTTAGCCTGGCAGATTCAAATAGACAAAAAAAAAAAAAAAAAAAAACCGCAGGCCACTCCACCTGTCCCTGCCCGCCTCTCCCATGGTAGAGTTAAGATCGGAGGAAAGTCTAGGTTTCAACTTTCTGGATGCTTTAATAAGGCTGTCGGCTCGCTGTGGATCTCATAAAAGCTGTTTTCCTTGTGATTAAGTTGTATTTGCCCCTTAACTATGTGGTAAACAAACCCTCAGCTCCTGCCTGGTTACAGCACCAGTGCCTATTAACTGGGACTTGGAGGGTAGCGGGCTGGCAGCCCCGGGGGACAGAGCGCCAAGCAGCCCCATTTGGTTATCAGCTCTGTTGACATGAGGGGAGCCCAGCAGGCCAGGCTGGGGTTTCCCCGGCTGGGAAAGGCCTGCTGTTTGGAACACTTGGCCTGTAATCACACAAGGACTTGTGATCAGGCCTCCTGCTGTGACCAGCCCACCAGCTCTGCGAGCAGCTACCACTTGGGCAAACAGGGCAGATGAAGCACGTCTCTGGTCCTAGACTGCGCCCAGAGCTGACAGTCTGTAGTGGCAATCAGCCATCCTTCCCAACACCCCCAGTCCGGCTGTGAGAAGGTCTCTCCTGGGACACTACTGAGGGGGTCACTTACCAGACACAAGCTATCTCTGAAAGAGGTGGCCAGAGGTTAAATGAGTTGGAGAGGTCGCTTGGGAAATACCTGGGGATACGTGACTTGGGGAGAAATTTGGGCAGTGCCCAGATGTGACTTGCTGTCCTTCCCCACCCCTAGGGGCAATCACTGTCAATGTTGACTTATTTACAATATCTTGTCATTATTTTAGCCAACGGAGTGTGTATGTGTTTGGGGGTGTGTGGGGTGTTAGCATGTGTGTGTTTTCAATAATCTGTGGTCGAGTCCCAGTTCACAAGAGCCTTTGAATTCAGGGAAGTCTCACCACCAAACCCACACCCAAATATTTTGTAGATAACAGAAGCACCATTGCTGGTTTGTGCTCTTGGGTACACAGACGAGCTTTTGTGGCTGAAGAGTAAGGACCCTCAAGTGGGTACCGAGTGAGAGCAGCTTGCAAGAAGAACTACAGGGAGTCATTCATCTGTGCCCTGTGGAGAAAATTCCACACCAGCCAGCCTCTCTCCTGAGCACATGTACAATCCGAAATGCTTATAGTATGAGTGCACGAACCCAGTTCAAAAACGGGTATAGCATTTGTTGTCGAATGTTTCTGTTCTGTCGGGCATGGCGGCACACGCCTGTAATCCCAGCACTCCGGAGGACTGGGGCTCCTCACCACCGTGATAGAGACAGGACGGACAATTGCAGGCATCTGTGAGTGTGTGCGTTTATGACGGCTTGAGGCCGTTCGCTCTTTCTGTCTTGGGAAGAAGAAAAAACGGGAAACTGAACACTTTTAGAAAAGCACTTTTAGAAAAGCAAGCACAGGCAGAAGAGATCGAAAGGTGGGGTAGAGTAAAGCCAGACGGTAACCACTTGGCTGTAATAACCGGCTTGCGTTGGGAAGCTTGGAAGGTCCCAGATGACCAACTGAAGAGCTTGCCAGGTCTGTCGGCCGGTAAGAATGTGAACCATGGAGACGGCCTGTAATGCCATGTCTTCTCTGTGGCTCAGGCCTCTCTGCCTGGTCCCACCTTGCCACCTGTGTCTAAGCAGTGTCTGTGTGTGTTGGCATGCCCAACTGCATGTGGGTGCCTACAGACACCAGCAGAGGGTAACAGGTCTCCCAGAGCCGGAGCCACCTCATTACGTAGGTGCTGGGGACTGAACTCGGGTCTTCTGGAAGACCAATGCTAAACCACTGGCCGACCTCCAGCTCCTCAGTGCATTTTAAATGACGTAAAAATCCTTTGAGACCTAGAGAAAAGAGGAAATGGCTTCCAAATGACAGGTGATGATAAGATGGAGGTGACATAGCCAGACAACTTCACTGCATGTGACAAAGTTGAGCCATCAGCGATGGTGTCCGTGCAAACCATGAGGTTTTTGTACCCTGGAGCTTATAAGGAACAAGACCGTCTAAATCATTCACTTTACTAACGAAAGCCGCAAACGCTAAGCCATCAGAAATATAATCAATGAGCTGAAATGTCTGCCAGTAAAGCACTTGCCATGCAAACACGAACACCTGCGTTCAATCTCCCGCACCTGCCTTTAAAACCAGGCGTGTAACTAACGCTTGTGGTTCCAGGGCTGGGGAGGCAGAGGGAACCCCAGGGCCCTGGAAGAGACTCTTGCCTCAAGAAAACAAACGGGATGGTTCCTGCTGAACAATCCTGCTCCATAACCACATGTGTACGCGCACATATGAACACACGTGTGCATGTACCGTGTGAATGTATGTGGCTGGAAGATTAGCAGTAAACACACCTGGTCGCGTGCGTCCCGAGACCGTTTTTTGTAGCCTCTGTCTTGTGCATTTCTTTGTCCTGGAGAGGCCTTGCAGAGGCAGTTCAAGCCTGTGGGCCTTGCTACAGTGGGCACGGGCTGCTGTTATGTCCTCCATAAATCCCAGGGCCTTGCTTTGAAGTGATGACTCACAGAGAATACTTCGTCAGGCCAACCGGGCCGTAAAAATATTAAGTGTGGTTTTCCAGCGGGAAAGGCCTTTATGATCTTACTCACTTCCTGCCGTGGAGCATCACATTAAACTGCTTTAACGCAATTAACGGCCTGCCTGGGATGTTTCACAAGGGATCCATTATTACACAGTCTAGAAGCATTGATAAAAACAGCGGGGTTAATTAGAAAATTGGAGGTGCTCAAGAAATGTCATCTGCGTGCAGTGAACCGCGAAGTGTGGCGTGTTGGGGCATGGCAGTGCTGGGGCAGAAGTTTTGTAGGACTCGGGGATTGAACTCAGGTCGTCAGGCTTTGGCGGCAATTAGAGCCTGAGTCATCTCACTGGACCAACATCAGAGTGCTGTTGAAACAGGACAATGTTTCACTTAGACTTCTCATGCCTCAGCAGGGCCGGATACTCTGCAACAGCCGGCTGCAACCCTAGCTAATTATCCCCACTTGGGGGCACTCAGCTTATAGACGGATCGACGATGGCCTCAGCCCTGCAGGGCCATTGGCTTTTAAAACCAGCAAGAGAAAACAAAATCACTTCCTGCCTTGGTTATAATTAAGACTTCCACATTGCTGACTGAACTGTCTTCCCAGACAAACAATATACTTTGGTTACTTGGCTGAATTCAGTTCACCGCTCTCAGCCATGGCGTCTCAAGTAGCATTGTCTCCTCAGAAGTGGGGCTCCAGGGTCCCTCTTTCAGAAGGGAGGGGGACTACAAACAGATGCCTGTTTAGAGCCCTTCTCTGCATCCTCCCTCCTCATCTTCCTCTCCATGCTGAGCCGTAGGCAAATGACTGGTACCAAAATCACTTAAGCTCGGCACATCTCATGGTAACCTGCTAAGCGCCAAGACTTTGCAGACCGTTATGGTCTGCGTAGGTTACAATCCTCAGGCCTTGACCTGAGCAGCACTTCAAGTATGAGACTTCCAATCGTGTGGAGAACGGAAGTGCGTACGTACACGCCACGTACGCACCTGCTCCCTGTTAAATTCACATTGCGTGATCTGCAGAAACGGCCCCTGAAAACTTGGGAGAGAACACTGTTCCTGGGGGTCATTTTGTCCAAACATTAAAACCTCACAGTAACTCCATAGTATTTATACAAAGCCTTCTGCTGGCCAAGCTAGAGACCTGATCACCCCAGAAAAACATCAGCTTTGTGCAGATCCCGCTTGCAAGTGTTGCTGTAATTTTCCTTCCCTTGAGTGAGCTGAACTGATTCTGTTTGACATGAGTCCTCTTTGGGGCCCAAGGTTTCTGGGAAATCTCTTTGTGCGGTGCCAAAGTCTTGATTTAATTACCCTGACAATGCACAAACTTTTGAGGCCGGGTTGCCCCTGAGACTGAAATATGGATGTTGATCTAGATGGGTACTTGGCTAGGAAGATTACAACTCGATCTGCTCAGAGAGGGACTTAGGAAAACATACTTTGATTGTTCTCTCACTCTTGAACACTTCAGGGCAGAACTAAAGCTACAGGCTGTAAATCACTCTTTCTACCCTTGCAAATTTGAGATGTAGGACCAACCCTGTAACCCTGCGTCCTCACAGGAACCTACACTACAAAAGTAAATGTTTCTCCACTGGGGCAAAAAGATTAAAATGAATAATTACTCCAGGCATTTTTCTTAGAAAGAAATTATTCAAACTTGAGCAGGAAAAGAAGGGGGGAGCTGGAAGAGCATTTCCTTCCTAGAGAGATTTCTTAATTCTGGCCCCTAACATCCCATGAAGAGCATTTTAGGGATGTGCTCCTGAAGAGAATTCAGGCAAGTGTTTGGTGGCAAGTGTTTCCCCTCATGTGGACATCCTGTACCAACCAGGCACGATGTCATAAAAAGTGGGCTCCCAGAGGCACAGCCTACTGTGAGTTTTTGCTTAAAATCTTTCTCTTTAAAAAGGCAACGCCAAGGCATCCGTTCACTTCTCCGGTGCTATAAAATTATCACCTGAACTGACAGCTATTTGCTTGCTTGCTTTGCTCCCTGTAGACGATCTTTCCCCTTCCCTCCAACCCAGAACTGCTCAGGAAAATGGCGCGTGATCCCAGCTTGGATATCCCACTCTGTCCACTCTGGAGCCGACTCTGCTTAAAGAGACAAGTAGGCAAGGAGGACTGAATGAAGCCCTCAGGGCAGTGCCCTCCAATGTGCTCCAGAGTCCCCTGCTCCTTGGACCTGGGCCTCCTGTGACCCTCACTCTGAGCTTCTCCACGGGTGGGGGAGCCTTGAACGAACCAGAACTGGTTCTGTCCTACAAAGAGCCCAGACTGCAGGGGAGAAGAGTCATGTCAACCCCCAGGGCAAACATCCTAACACTGACACAAACATGGTGACGAAAATAAGGGTAAAAATCCTCACTGCACTTTAGAGACGGTGGGGGCCATGCCTTTAGTCCCAGCACCCGGGAGGCAGAGGCAGGCAGATCTCTGTGAGTTCAAGGCCAGCCTGGTCTACAGATTGAGTTCCAGGTCAGGCTCCAAAACAAAACAGAGAAACCCAGTCTCAAATGCATCCCCCCCCCAAAAAAAAGAATCCTCACTGCACAAGCTTGGGGACCTGAGTTCAAATCCCAAGCATCCACATAAAAAGTTGAGTGTGGTTGCTTGCACACAGGTCTGTAGCCACAGCACTGTGAGCAGCAGAGATGGGGGGATCCCTAGGGCTCGCTGGCCACCAGCCCAGCTCAGGGTTCAGTGTGAGGCCCTGCCTCCTCAGCAGGGTAAGGCAGAGTCTGATAGAACAAGATGCCCAGTGTTCTCTGGGGTCCACAGGCACGTGGTTCTCTTCTGCCTCCGAAGGTACATACACCCATATTCCCATGTGTTCTCTCTCTCTCTCTCTCTCTCTCTCTCTCTCTCTCTCTCTCTCTCTCTCTCTCTCTCTCTCTCTCTCTCTCTGTGTGTGTGTGTGTGTGTGTGTGTGTGTGTCTGTCTCTCTTTGTATCTGTCTCTGTCTCTCTCTCTCTCTCTCTATACACACACACACACACACACACACACACACACACCAATCACTTCTCACTTTCTGCTCTCGCAAAGGACCCAGGTTCAGTTCCCGGAACCCACATCAGGAAGCTCACAGCTGCCTCTGACTCCAGCTCCAGCGGGTCTGATGCCCTCTCCTGGCTCCCATGGGCGTATGCACAAATATGTTCGAACATGCAGACGCACACACATACACAGAAATAACTTTCAAATAAATGCTTTATAAAACGGGGAGTAGAAATAATGCCTATTTTCTGAAGTGAGCATGATTTCCATAGCCTTGACTCTGCTTGCTCTGTAATTTAGCTTGGAGGCGGAAGGACAGCTTCGGAACCGTGAGGCAGGATAGCAAAGTCGGCCATGACTTTGAGACACAAACCCCTGGAATCCCAGCCTCCGAGGCACCTGTGATAGCGAAGGCCTCCTGGACGTCTCCCTGAGTCCACAGTCTTCCGCCATCACAGGCTGACCCAGAGAAACGGGACCTAGGCTCCCATGGTGCGGGTAGGAGGGGGCGGCACTCTGCATGGTGGACGGTGAGGCTCCCTTCCTACCCGTCTCCTCCCTGAAGAGGCTGGGAGAGCAGCAGCCGAGGGCCTGCCTCCTGGTAAGGGCAAAGGCCAGCCACCATGTGCTGCTACCACTCATCGTGTTAGCCTCACGTGAGCTTCTGAACACCGGTCTATTTTTCAGGATTACCGTTTGCTTAGTACTCCTTTAGAATAGCAGGGTGTATTTAATATTCATGCTATGGAAACGTGTTTTTCCGGAGATGATTTTAACTCGGGAGTGTCCTCTCACTGTGCTGTGTCTAGCTCACTAAGTCCTTCTCTGCCGCTGAGGGTTGGGACCCAGGCTCTATGCTAAGCGATCGCTTTGCCCCAAGTGAAGACCCCACCTTCACTGACAAGTTCTTTTAAAGATTTGTTTTTGTGCTTTTTAATTATGTGTAGGTGTGTGTGTGATGTGTGTGTATGTGATGTATATGATATGCGTCTGCTGCGTGTGTGAATATATGTATGTGATGTGTGTGTATATGATGTGTGTATGTGATGTGTGTGTGATGTGTGTGTGTGAGGTGTGTGTGTGTGATGTATGTGCGTGTGTGAGATGTGTGTGTATGTAATATGTGTGTGTGAGATGTATGTGAGGATTGTGTGTGTGTGTGTGATGTATGTGTGATGTGTATGTATGTGATGTGTGTGTGATGTATGTGTGTGTGAGGAGTGTGTGTGTGTGATGTTTGTGTGTGTGGTGTGTGTGTGTGTGATGTATGTGCATGTGTGAGATGTGTGTGTATGTAATATGTGTGTGGGAGATGTATGTGAGGAGTGTGTGTGTGTGTGTGTGTGATGTATGTGTGTGTGGTGTGTGTGTGTGTGATGTATGTGCATGTGTGAGATGTGTGTGTATGTAATATGTGTGTGGGAGATGTATGTGAGGAGTGTGTGTGTGTGTGTGAGATGTATGTGTGATGTGTATGTATGTGATGTGTGTATGTGATGTGTGTATGGTGTATGTGTGTGTGTGATGTGTGTGTATGATGTGTGTGTGTGTGTGATGTGTGTCTGACATGTGTCTGCATGTATGGACCTGCACGTGAAGCAGGTGTCTGAGGAAGGCAGGGGTGTGGGCCCCTGAGGTAGAGTTACAGGCAGACTGTTCTGAGCTACCTGGTGTGGGTGCTGGTGAACTGACCCGCGTCCTCTTAACAGCTGAGCCGTCTCTCCTGCTCCATCGCTCACACGTCTTATGAAACAGTGTAACAGAAGACCCCAGTGCTGAGTGACTTAAGTGCAGACTGGATGTTTTCATTATGTCCCTATAGCGTGATAAATAAAGCTTTCTACTTCTAAAGATGCTGATCTGAATTTTCAAAGCGGCTTTGAGCTCCAAAATCATTTAGTGGATCTCATTGTCCAAGTACTCCAAAGTCAAAGTGTAAAGAGGTGTCTGCCGGGGGAGTTTGATGATCATGATGTCAGAGAGATGGGAACCCAGGGCCCTGGGGCACAGCTTTGGATCTAACAGCTGCAGCTGCTGCTTCATGAAAATCATTAGTCTCGTGATTTCATTAACCTTTGACCCAATTCTGATGGATCGGAAAGTTAATTTAGATTCTAATCAGAGAATTATAGCAAGTAGCTAAGAGGTTAAAATTAAATGGCTCGTCTGCGATTGCTTGTTTTCATCTTTCTTTCCCCCATCTCCGTTCCCAAAACGACAATTCTGAACTCTCAGATATCTGTCTTTCAGGACTGACCTCGTACGTCACCCTTTTAACTGATGGTTTTATTCATAATTTACTGACTTCTATCTATCTAATTCTCAGTTTTCAAATACTCAGTCTTTCCATTGGTTTTGATTTCCCACCAAGATAATTTGTCATTTGAATGTTTGAATGTAAAATATCCTCACAGGCTCGTGTGTGTGTGTGTGTGTGTGTGTGTGTGTGTGTGTGTGTGTGTGTTTGTGTGTGTATGTGTGTGTGTATAGTTGTGTGTATGCACTTGTGTGTATGCATGTGTGTATGACAGTTGTGTCTGTATGCCTATGTATACATGTGTATTTGTGTGTATGTGTGTTTGTGTGCTACAGTTATGTGTGTATACAGTTGTGTGTGTGCACAGTTGTGTATGCATGTGTGTATGTATGCGTGTGTATACGTGTGTGTGTGTGTGTGTGTGTGTGTGTGTGTGTGTGTGTGTTACACTTGGTCCCCAGCTGGTAGAGCTGTGTTGGGAGGTTGTGGAACCTTTAGGAGGTAGAGCTCTGGAGGAGGGGTCACTGAGGTGGCGTTGAGGTTTCACAGCCTGATAGCCTGGCTCCAGTCCTGTCTGCTCTGGGCTTCCTGACTGCCAGCCCAATGGTGACCACCTGCTCCCTGCTCACCACCATGATGAACTGTATACATGCCTAAATCATGAGCCAAAACAGTCCTTCCTTCTTGAGGCGCATTTGCCAGGCAGGCATTTTCTCACAGCAGTGAGGAGAACGACCCACGGGGGTAGGCTATGGTGGCTTTTCCTGTCCTGCATTTTCTTCTCCCTGGAAGCAATCTCACTCCAGAGGCTTCATTCTTCGTCTGTCTCATTTCCTGAGATCACACGATGATGTCTTCTCATACGGCCTTCAAAAGTTAATCAAGAATTGGTATGAGGGCTGGGGGATGCTCAGAATGGAGACACGTTTGCCTAACAAGCACACTCTGTCCCTTTGCCTAATACCCATGAATCCCTGGGTTTGAGTCACAGCCCCTCATAACGGAGTCGTGGCAGCGCGTGCCTATGATCCCATCTCTGAGAGGCAGAGGAACTGAGACCAGGAGTTTAAAGTCAGCAGTTTCATAATTACATGGCAAGTTACACAGTATTCCATGAAGTTACATAGCGAGTTCAAGGCCGTCCTGGGCTACACTGGGCCCATTCTCAAATTTTAAGAAGGAATTAATATTTAGTTTTTAAATGCTATTTTTCTAAAAAGGCAAGGTATTTTATCTTCATCTACTGTCTGTATATGTTTGATACATGTGCATGGGGGGAGGCACACCCGTGGATGTGTACATGTACATGCTGAGGCCACAGAAGGGCATTTGGTTACCCTCCTCTTCCCCCTCTACTCTCCACCTTATTCCTTTGAGGCGGGGATGGAAGTCACCCTGCAAACCTGCTGCCTCCACCCCTCAGAGCACTGGGGTTTACATGGTCGCCCAGAACCGGGCTTGTCACACGGTGGCTGGGATCAAACTCCAGTGCTCAGGGTTGGGCAGGAAGTGCTCTTAATCACGGAGCAATATCTGCAGCCCCTCATTTTAAAGCCATACATAAGCTTTACACAGCTGTTCAACTGCCAGTAGAAGCCTCTAAAAATTGTAAAGAGTTTGGGTGACAGTTATAAAACAACAGCGCACATCATCCTGGGGTCCCCACATCTGTAAATACACCACACCGCGTCAGTGACTTGGTGGGCGCCTGAGTCTATAACCCAGGTTGGCTCAGCTTCACCATCCTCTGGGCAGAGGGATCACTGAATGGTTAAGGGCACTGGATGCTCCTGCAGAGGACCAGGGTTCAATTCTCACAAGTCGCTCTAACTCCAGCGCCAGAGGATGTGGTGCCTTCTTCGACCTCCTTGGGCACCAGGCATGCATGTGGTACACAGACATACAAGTAAGCAAAACTCCCATACACAACATAAAAATAAGTCACTTTTTAAAAGAACAGAAAATAAAACATCACAATCTTCCTCCCTCTGACCTGCATTCACTAATATTCTACGTGTGCATCACCAACAGAAAATAAAATACCACTGTCCCTCTGCCCTGCATTCACTAATATTCTACGTGTGCATCACCACTCTGGGGCTCTTTCCTAACAATTGGTTTTGAAGCCACTTTTACGTGTTTTTCCTAACAGAAATCTGCATCTACGCGTGCAGCGTGTAGTCCCTGTTCAAAGCGCGCGCTCTCCACTTTCCGGTGTGTTCTGTCCTCCGCATTGCACGCAGAGTGCAACCCCATCGCGTTCTCACTGCGCGAGACTGAAGACAGACCCACAGACTGCGAGATGCATGCCATCAGGGATTCAGTTCCGCAGCCCAGTCTGCCCTGCCCTTTGTGCTTCCCACAGAGTCTGCTCTGCCCTGTGAGCTACGCACAGGACACAGGAGCGTCTGTCTGCATTTCCGACGAGGGAGTGAGCCACTGTTCTCGGCCTTGAGACATAATTGACGTAGATTTCAGTTTCCTTCATTATAAAGCGGCAGTATGTTAGCGGGGGTTGCCTGATACCTTAGGGGAGCACTGTGTATCAGAGTGTGGAGAACACATCATAGAATACCCAGGAGAAGAACAGTTCAGCCAGTGTGTAGCAACAGCAGCAGACAACCCTTTGAAGAGGAAGGTGGGAGGACTGGAAGACCAAAGAGCCGAGTCTGTGTGCTGCCTTGAGGGTAAAGGGCACTGGGGACGCTCAGGGTGGCAGAGCACGTGCTCACTACACCCTGGGCTCCATCCCAGCACCAAAAATAAACCGAATTAAAATCGGATGCCGGGTATGGTGATCATATGCCTCTAATCCCAGCACTTGGGAGGTGGAGGCAGGAGTATCGAGTTTTAGGTCATCCTCAGCAATGTAAGTCAAAAGCCAGCTGTAGCTACGTTGAGACCACAGATTGAAAAAAATCTAAACCAAAGAAAGAAATCCTTAGAGCGGGTCCTGATTGCCTTAAGGCCAAAAAAAAAAAAAAAAGTGATAAGTATAAAATTTCTGAAATAGGCTCTCTCTATGTAGGTCGGCTGTCCTGGAACTTGCTCTGTAGACCAGGCTGGCCTCAAAGTCAGAGATCAACCTGCTTCTGCTTCCTGAATGCTGGGTTTAAAGGCCACCATGCCCAACATAAATGTAATGCTTAGAGAAGTAATTTAGAGAGGATAAGCAGGAAAATTCACACCCATCTCCGCCACAGCGTATCTATTCTCTGAGCACCGTCTTAGTCACTTGCTGTGACCAATACCTGAAAAGAAGCAAGTTCAAGGAGGTGAGCTTATTTTGGCCCACGGTTTCAGTGGATACACTCTGAATTAGGAGCAGAAGGCATCTATTGTTGCAACTGAAATCAGCAAGCAAAGAGCAGAGGGGGGGAAAAAATGAACTACAAAACCTTAATGTCCACGCGAGAGACCCGTTTCCTCCTGTGAGGCCCCAACTCCTAGAGGTTCAACCACTCTAAAAATAGCTATCAACCACGTGCTCGAACATAAGGACCTGTGGGGATATTTCATATTCAAAGACATTTTGCATTCAAAATACACCAAGCCTTATGCTTGAAGCTCTAGGAGTCATTCCTACATCTATGGATATTTATCTTATTTCCGTCTTGGATGTTCAAGCACAGGTCAGTGAGATGGATTTGGTCTTACCATGGATTGTTGCATGAGTCTTTAAAAATAATTGTCTAGCACTTGGTTATATTGTCCTAAGGGAATAGATGACATGGATAGAGGTACGTCATCTACTGAGGCAGAGAGGTTGTCAAAGTGCTCAGAGGGTTACAGAGCCGTCGACGGTGTGCAGTGACTTTATCCAAAATATGGCCCAAGTCAGAGTTACGGGATTTTCCTTATGTTGTGTTGTTTGCCAGCTGGTGGCGCTGTTTGGGGAGATGGCAGAATTGTCAGGAGGTGGAGCTTCACTGGAGGAAGTCGGTTGCTGGGAGAGGGCCCTTGCAGAGTTCTGTCTGCCCTACTTCCTGTCTGCTCTCAGCTTTCTGGTCGACCAAGATGAATTAGGCAGCCTCACTCCCCCACTGCCATAACCACAAGCCATTCCTGCCACCATGCTCCCCCCTCTTTGTCATAGTATGTATCTCCCCAAACCAGGAGCCAGAACAAACCATTCCCCTATAAGTTGCTTCTTGCCAGGCATTTGGTCGTTTCGGTAAGAAACATAGCTAATTAGCCTTATGTTAATTGTATGATATGGGAGGGGGAAGAAAGCTAACTGTTAGGCAATGCCCACTGTGTAGTGAGTAGTCCGATTCCTTTATCATCTGCCAGGAGTCACTACAGAGCCCACAAGGATTCGTGAGGAAAGAGCCCTGAACCGATCAAGCTGTTCTTTCAGGGTGAAGATGCCAGGGCTAAGGTACAGAATAGAAACTGAGGCATGGCCTCTAACCTAAATTCCTTATGTGCTCCTCTACACGGACTTAATGGTGATTCTTCCCACCGTGGTGATTCCAACTTCCCCGGCTTCCTTTTTATTTAATTACTCGGGCTGATGACTTAAATAACAGGTAAAGCTAAGTGGAAAGTGGGTGGTGGTGACACACTGAGATCCCTGGCTGGGGCGGGGCTCCTCACTGGCATCTTTTCCATAGCTTTCAAGCTGAGCCCCAAACGTTGCATCTCATCAAATACGGTCCCCTCCAGACCCAAGCTCCAAATGCACACACCAGATGCTCAGGATACGGGCTCAGCCAAGTGGGAGCAGCTTGCCTTCTCGACCACAGACTAGCGGCCCACCTTGGAGGCTGAAATGAAGCTACTGTACTCCCATCCCAGCCTCACCCAGGACCCACCAACAACACGGGCTTTCCAGCCATGGCTCCTGCAACCTGCTTGCCCCGGCTCCCTGGCCGCACCCTCTCCTGGAGGATGTGCTCTATGGTGTGGTGGGGTTGGTGGAAAGTTGACTGCCCAAGCCAAGAGCCAACACAGCCAGTGCTGGATAAATGACTTGAAGGGACCCTTTCCAGGTACAGAAGCGCCTCGTAACCAGATTTGGCCGGAGCTGGCAGACGGCCTTCTATGGGAGCACATTAAAAATCAAACTGCAGACACCGTTTGGAAAGCAGAAAGAGCTCAATGCTAACATCTTATGTATTGAGACACTGTTGCATAAAACTGACCACAAAGCCCCAAATTCATACTTTCCTGCTCTGTGAGGCTGGTTACCACCAGGAATAACCCTGTGAAAGTATGAGGCTGGCTGTGGAGCCTCAAGAGGCCTGAGGATAAGGCTGAACCTCGTTCCAAACCTTGGGGGCGAGATCAATGGCCTGGCCCTTGAGAGAAGCCAGGCCTGCGGCAAGGTGAGGGAACCAGAGCTGCGGTCTCACCACACGGGTCTGGGGGCAAACACCGACCTGAGCCAGGGCAGACCCAACTGTCGCTTCCGGGACCCCTTTCATGTATCTCATAAAGCCTCAGACACATTGGCACAGCTTTCAGGTTTTAATGAAGCGTGGGCCCTGGCTGGAGCCAAAGGGGCATTAGGGACTCAGAATGAGACTCTTTCATACCCTAAGAGATGGTGGTGCCAGAGGCCAGACTTCTGCAGTAGCTTTCTGCTGAGGAACTCAACATGGAACTCCCTGGGTTTTCCCCATCATCTCGGTGACATCTACATCAGGTCCTTTCCGTCTTTGCTGTGTAGCTGGACCTAGCATAGTTCATACAACCCCGGGACTAGAGCTGGAACCTCCTGAGTGTGTGTGAGGTCCCACACAGCCAGTACAAATCTGGTCTCATCCAGTCAGTACAAATCTTCCCAAGAGAAATTCCCCATGGTACTTCTCACCCAAGACACCCTAAACGAGACCGTTTAACCCACTCTGGCCTTCCTCGGGAAGCGGGACACCCTGGGCTTCAGTACGCATGCCGGTAAGTAAGGCGCGTCCCTGTACCAAAACCTGAAGGAAGGCTCACGATTTCAGATGGTCTCAGCCATCAAAAAGGGAAGACATGGTGGGCAACTCCATTCATGCCCACAGGAGCATGTCAGCACAGCACACCAGAAAGCAGAAAGTGGGCCAAATCAGAGGTAAGCTGCAGCTCTCCAAGTCCTGCCTATCTTGGAACAGTAGAAGCCACCTCCTCATGGTCCCAACACCTCCTAAAATAGTGCCACCATCTGGGGCCAAGTGTTCTGAACAGGTGTCTGTGGGACAATCAGAGTCAAACCATGGCAGTGCAGAATTGGGGTGTTTGACGATCCTTGTGGCATCGCTGACCCTAAGAATGCTCAGCTCTGGGTGATCTTGAGAAGCCTTGATTTCTTCTCTACTAATACGAAGGACCTCCACACCCAGAAGTCACCGAGGAAAGACATCACCAGAACTGTGACTGTGATGGTGCCAAGGCCTCAGGCGGCCTGGAGTCAGGAGGAAAAGGTGCTCACGGGTCAGGCCTTCCCATATCCATGCCCCCGTATTGCTACGTGTCCATCCATCCCGCTGCGCAAAACTAAGTCCCAAGCCCTCCACACTTCCTGCCAGCAAGCGGAACCCAGGATACAGGAGGAACAGACAGATTCGTCTGGAAAGAGTGTGGTCAAAAGCTTGGCATCTGGAGGGAAGACCGTAGCAACCGCACAAATGTGGGGATGGCTTTGGCACCAAGTAAGGTGGACAAGCAGAGAGGGTTCTGAGTGAGCTTGAGTGCAATGGGAAAGTGTGGCGAACACGTGGTTACGTCACTCTGGACCACGGCGACGGCCGATGGATCAAAGAAACCTGGGCAGTCTCTACAAAGGACCCGGAAGGGAGGTGCTCCCTGCAGGAGGCAGAGAGCTTCATTGCCACCCAGCTTCTCCCTGACGCTGATAAGAAACACCAGTGTGTTTCTGCTCTCTCGTGGCTACCAGCAAACACCGGACACGCAGCTGAGAGAGAATGAGTGAATGTCTTATGGCTCCAGGAGTTTCCACCCTTAATTCTTGACTCTGTCAACCCAAAGTGGGGCAGAGCATCGTGACCGTGGGAGCATCGTGACAGACAGGAAGCAGAGACAGAGACAGAGACTAGAGACCGGGTACAACCTTCAGAGTCAGGCCCTAGTGAGCCCGTCTCCCAAAATTACGCCATCAGCCTAGGACCAAGTATTTAATAGGTGAGTCTGCGAGGGACAGTTCACATTTAAACCGTACCAGACTGGTGTGTGGAAGGCGGTGTGGTGCTTATTCTCGGCTGTCAACTGGGCTACAACTGGAATTAACTAACTAAAATCCAAACGCCTGGGTACACCTGTGACGGATGTTTCCTTAATTAAGTAATTGGAGGTGGAAGACCCACTTACAGTCTGGACCTTTGAGGTGGGGGTGTCCACCTTTAATCTGGGCCACACCTGCTGCTGTCAGCCTGAAGGAAGGACGTGGAAGAAAGACGCTTTTGCTGTTTGTCTGTTTGCTCTCGCTCTTGCTGGAAAGCCCACTCCTTCACTGGCATTAGAGCCCAACATCTACTGAAGACCAGCTGAGATCCATACCCAGCCTCGTGGACTCAGCAACTACCAGATCCTGGGCCTCCCATTGACAGAGAGCCATTGTTGGAGTCGCTGGACCACAGCCTGTGAGCCACTCTAATAAGTCCCCTTAACATATATGTGTGTGTGTGATGTATATGTGTATGTATGTTATCTTTAGAAAGAATGAACATATACATATACATACACATACACACACACACATACATACATACATACATACATACATATTCTGTTCTTCTAGAGAACCCTGGCAGGCTGCTAGATAGATCCAGGCAGAAAAATCATTAAATACAATGACTTTAAATTTTTTCAGCCCCAGAAAGGTCATATATTTCAGAAAAGGACATCAAGTGAAAAATCAAATACAAGACACTAAAAAAGACGACGAGGTGCACAGTAGAAATGCCCTACAGATATGGTTTGAGCCGTACATAGGTTCATTCAGTTAAATAATGGAACCTTCAAGAATTTAAAGACATTTTGTCCCTCATCAGAAGGTTACAGTGTAAAGGAGCATTTTTTTTCCAGTTTATTGCGCATGTTTTCCGGTATAGTAAACTCCAAAAGCAGTCACAGGAGACCCATACAGCGTGTAAGGGATGGAAGGCCAGAGACGCTCAGCTTTGAGGCGAAAGCACAGAAAAGATCAAGTGAGAAGACGCGAGACGTCTGTGACACAGTGAGGGAAGGCGCTCACTTGTCAACACTGACTGTTGCTTGTTTTCTGTCCGGCCAGGTCCCGCCGCTTCTCAGACCCAAAGGAACACACAGAGACTTATATTAATTATTAAACTGTTGGCCCATGGCCATGGCTTCTTATTGGCTAGCTCTGTCTTAATTACTAGCCCATTTCTATAAATCCACGTATTTCCATGTGGTCTTGGCTTACCGGAGAATGCCCGGACCTGTCACTCCCTTGCCAGCTGCATGTTATCTCTCTGGCGCCTCCTTCTGCCCACCTTTCCCAGAATTCTCCTCGTCTCCTAGTCCCGCCTATCTTCCTGCCTCTTCAGGCCAATCAGTTTTATTCATCACCCAATAAGAGGAACACAGACACAGAAGGACCTCCCCATCCCTGACTGACATAGAAAAGGGGGCTGGCTCAGAGGTCAGAGTGCCCAGAAGGCAGAGCCAAGGGTGCTGAGGGTCCCCAACCAGGGGTGGCAGCCCCAGGGAAGGCCCAGGCCCACCCCACTGAGTTTCAGAGCTGCCTGGGCTCCACATGCCTCTAGTCCCCCAAATCCCAATCAGGGGCAGCCGGGGCAGTTGTCCAAGGGGATGAACGACTTGTTTGTGGCTCACGGGTTTCAGATGGAGAGGAATGATGGAAGCAGGGAACGAGACAAAAAAATAGAATACATACACACATACATAAGCATATACACATACATACACATATATACATACACAAAGACATACATATACACACATACATAAGCATCTACACATACATACACATATATACATACACATACACATACACACATACATAAGCACATACACATATATACACATATATACATACACATATATATACATGCACATATGCACATACATATACATGCACATATACACATACATATATATGCACATACACACATACATAATGATATACACATACAATATATACATACACACTACATATACATGCACATATGCACATACATATACATGCACATATACACATACATATACATGCACATATACACATACATATATATGCACATACATATACATGCACGTACACACATACATATACGTGCACATACACACATGCATATACATGCACATACACACATACATAAGCACATACACATATATACACATATATACATACACATACACACATACATATGCACATACATATACATGCACATACACACATACATATAGCAAAAGCAGAGAGGACCTGTGTTGATGCCATAGCAAGAGGGAGAAGTTGGTGTGGGGTGAGTAAGAACAAAGTCAAAATGGAAATATCAACATGAGGCCTGCTTCTTTGTATGAGGCCTGCTTCTTTGTATGAGGCCTGCTTCTTTGTATGCCAAACAAGATTTAATTATTTAAAAAGATGGGGTAGGGAGATCGTTCTGTTGCTAAAGCACGAAGATCCGAGTTTGGTCCCCACAGCACACATTTAAGGCTGGGTATGGTGGCACACGCTTGCGATCCCAGCACCAAGGAGGTGGGGACAGCAGCATCCTTATCTTACTGGCCAGGCAGGTTAGCCTTCTCGGCAGGTTGTCCTCTGACCTTGTGACGAGGCTAATCTTGGTGTCAACGTGACCACATCTGGAATAACTAAAACCTAAGCGACTAGGCACACCTGTGAGGGGTTTTGTTGGCTATATTATTTGAGGCCAGAAGAAACCACACACACACACACACACACACACACACACACACACACACACACACACACACACATCTGGACCACGCCTCCTGGCACCAGACCAGTAAAATGATGTGGGACAAGGAAGCTCACACTTTTTAAACCTGCTTGTGCTCACTCTTACTGGCAAGTTCTTCTCTCCTGCTGCTGGAGCGCTCCATTCCTTCACTGACACTTTGGAATTCCAGCGTCGATGACAACTACATGACTGTCCTAGATGATTCCAGCTCTCTAGGACCTCCCTGGAATTTCAGCACCAGACTAGGACAGCTGAGACATCCAGTCTCAAGGACTGAACAATGATCTGATCTTTGGTCTTTCCATTTGGAGACAGCCATTGTTGAACCACCAGCCGGTATGCCACACTAATAAATCTCACGTGCGTGCGTGCATGCGTGCGTGTGTGTGTGTGTGTGTGTGTGTGTGTGTGTGTGTGTGTGTGTGTGAATTATTCTATCAGTTCTGTCCCTTTAGAGAACCCTGCCTAATACACACAGCATGCAACCATCTCTCCCTCCTGATATACACACTGCAGGGATTTCGCAGAGAAAACTTCCATCTATACCCAGACTTGACTCTGATGACAACATCCCAAACTTTGAGTTACGTTGGGATGAGATTTATGGTGGTGTCATAATGAGTTGCATGTATTTGCCTATAGAAGGGGTTTTAAGACTAGGGCCTAGAAGATAGATTGAGATGGCCAACCAAGATGGCCTCTTAGATTCTCACGCTTCTCTGCCCCTGCTCTCTGAGGGATCACGCTGGAGGGAGCAGTGAGCACACCCACCATGAGTCACCCGGTGAAAAGACCCACATGGTACAGCCTGCCCCCAACAGCCGTGCCACTGAGCCTGGGGGCAGAGCCTCCTCTCAAACTGAGCTTTCACACAGCTGCAACTCCACCAGACGTCGTCACCGAAAACTGAGCCAAACCCCCCCCCAGCAAAGTCGCTCATGGGTTCCTGCCCCTCGTGGAACACATAAGTAATAAATACTTGCTTGCTGAGGTGGTGAGGCTTAACTGGACTCGTTACTAGCCATGCAGAAACATAACCAGCACGGACAGTTCATACTGAATAATGTGCATGCGTGGGTATGTGTGTCTGCACGTGTACCTGTGTCAGAGGCCTGCAAATGCACATGAGTGCGTGCATGTGAAGGCCGGGGGTTGATGTTAGATGTCTTCCTTCCTCACTCGTCATCTGATTTTCGAGGCAGGCCCCTGAAGCTCCCTGACTCAGCTACACTGGCTGATGAGAAAAGCTCTGGGGGTCCTCCTGTCTCTGCCTCCCCAGCTCTCAGATTATTGGTGGTGCAGCTGCACCCAGCTTTTTACACAGACGCAAGGGATCCAGGCTCAGGCCTGTATGCTTGCCCAGCAAACGCTCCGACCAACTGGACCATCTCCACAGCTCCATAACCATTCTTTATGGTATTGCAACGGAGTCATAAAAACAGCAGCCGACTATGCTATTAAAGGTATGTACAGTCAGATATTGTTTAGGGCTCTGCAGTGGTTTGGAAGAAAATGCCCCCAAAAGGATCGGCACTATTAGGAGGTGTGATTTTTGTTGGAATAGGTGTGGCCTTGTTGGAATAAGCGTGTCACTGTGGAGGTGGGCTTTGAGGTCTCATATATGCTCAAGCCATGCCCAATATCTCAGACCACTTCCTGTTGCCGGTGAGTAAAGATGTAAGAACTCTCTGCTCCTTCTCCAGCACCGTGTCTGCCAGGCTCCCACCATGACGACAATGGAGTAAACCTCTAAAACTGTAAGCCACCTGAATTAAATGCTTCCCTTTATAAGAGTTGCCGTGGCCATTGATAGCAACAGAAACCCTAACTAAGACATCACTTAATGAGATAAAGTATAATAATTAAGACTTGGTCTGTAAGAGACATGAACACCAGGAAACACTTTCTGGATTCAAGCTGTCGTCCCCAGCATAAGACAGCCGTTTTCCACCCATTGGTTTTCAAGGAAGTACTTCAACGCCACGCAAAGGAAAAACTCTTACTGATACATATTTGGTGCCAAAAACGTCTCTGTAACTGAGCGGGGAGAGGAAGGGAGGTGGTCATGTTCCTCGTCAGTGTGACAGACAGCATACCTAACAAGGGAGGAGGGGGTCTATCTGGAGTCACGTGCATAAAGTCCTCCGTGGCGGTATGGGTGCAGGAACAGTTACAGCTAGCTTCCCCACACCGTTATGGAATGGGAAGCAGGAAGAGACAGGGGCGTCGGCAGGCTCTAACCCTGCGAGGCCCGGCTGCTCCACCTCCCCGGAGCAGGGACACCAGCTAAGGAGCAGTGTTTAAGCATGCCGGCCTGGAGGCAGGTCCGCAAAGAGCAGGGAGACAATCAATACGGATGCACATGACCCCCAGACCCAGAGTCAGGCGGGAACTGGGTTTAACCGACTCGCAGGAGCCTCGGAGGACACAGGAACAGACAGCGGGCTGGGCACTCGGGGTCACAGCAGTTTGCACAGTGGTCCCCAAACTGGAGACAGAGTTTTCAAAGCCTAGTAAGACAGGAAGTCGGGCGGAGCCAGGAAAAGGGGGGGGGCGCTGCAAGAGCCTAAACCCTGAGTCACCATTTCCATCGTAGTGAGGATAGAGGAGGCATCTCCCTCGCGTCTGTCTGACAAGACGCTGGAACCGGCTGGGGCTAAATAAAGCAACAGGAAAGGAGAGCCTTGTCAGTGGCCCCGGGCTCGGCCGCTGTTTTGACTACGGCTCTGGTAGCACTCATCGCTGGGAGAAGACAAGAGCTGATGTGCGCAGTCCAAATACATCCTCCAAGGGGATTTGTTTCTTTTCATTTCAGAAAACCCCGTCTGCTGCCTCCTCCTGACCACATTAGAACCTGGCAAGCATGGCGCCCGGCTTGTTTTTTGACCCTGTCCCTGGAACAGTTGAGATGTCTCTCCTTTTCATTTTCCCTTTCTCTCTCTTACTTCTGAGTGTAGAGCCAGCGCGAGGAGCCAGATGGAAACTAAGGACCTCTGTTTATGACTGAACAGGTACACCACAAACAGCAATGTCAATGTTCTGCCCACGGCCTCCCACATACCCAGACTGCCCCAAGCCCCACCTGAAGGACCAGCCCCTAGTAGCCAGGGTGATGGCCCCACATCTGGACTTATTGAGCCCAGGCATATTTGCTTAAGAACAACATTGGGATAGAGGTCCCTCAGAAAACTCACATTTCCCTATTGACTGGGGGATTTTTGTTTATTACAAACGAGGTTACGAAACTGTACAGCAGGACCTCCTCCCTTTGAAGGCATGTGAGGGGTCATCCTCATCTCCCAGGCGAGGCCATGGGCTGAAGAGTGATGCAAAGCATCGTCACTAAGGGTGGCCGCTTGGGGCTTAGTGTAGGGGCAACAGGGGGTGTTACACATGTGCATGCATTATTTTAACATATCTAACAGAACGTGGCAGAAAGGCAAGTCTATTCTTTTCTTTTTCTTTTGGCATTTTTCATTGTGTGTGTGTGTGAGAGAGAGAGAGAGAGAGACAGAGAGACAGAGACAGAGACAGAGCATGTGTGCCTGTTGCTCAGAAGACAATTTGGGGAGCTGGTTCTCCCTCCACCGTGTGGGTCCCTCATCGGGCTTGGTGGCAAACACTCCCGTAAAGCCATCTCACTGCCCCTAAGATGTTTGTTGTTTGTTTTTTGAGATGGGATCTCATGTAGCCCAGGCTGACCTCCGACTCACTATGCATAGCCTCTACCTCCCAAGTGCTAGGATTGCAATCCTGCTCGCCAGAGATTGAACCCAGGTCCTGAAGCAAAAGCCAGACAAGCTTTCCTCCAGCTGTGTTCCAGTTCCAACCACAGTTAACTGGGAAGGAGGCTCACGTACACACATGGGCACGTGTCACAGTTATGTCTTTAAAAGATGTTTCCATAAAAGCATACAGCTAATCTAGCAAGTTCCAGCCAACCTCCAGAGCTTATTCTCTGCAAGACAGGCTTCTTGCTGCTCTGCTCAGACCCTGTTGTTAGAAGGAAGACGTTATAGCCACTGGCCACTGTGTGTGCCGTGGCTGTCTCCTGAAGGCAGCAGTATGGACATCACACGAATAGAAAGTTCATGTATTGTACCATTTATTCCGGGAAACTGCTGAGCATGAAGGAGGGTATTGCGTGGGAAATAAGATTCCGAGACACAATATAGTTAGATTGATGGTTTTTCGGGGAGAAATCACTTACACCAGAAACAGATGACCACCACGGGTTCCCGCTCCAAGGATGCCCCCCGGATGCTCCCTGTCTCTGACCAGAAAGTAAGAGCAAGATCTAAGGTCCAGCACCCCAGACCTAGACCCCACAGGTCACATCCGCACCTGTCCCCATGTCCCAGTGGGCGTGGTCAGTGCGACAGGTGCGGGCGGGGTGGATATCTCACTACAGGAGGGTGCCTAACTGTATGAGCTAAGGTTTTCACCACAATGCACTCAGCACTTTGCATCTGTAGGTTCCACACATACCCATCGCTACAGATCAATAAGATTCTGAATAAAAACAATGCATCTCCACTGAACACTCATCCTTGTCCTTATCCTGTCCTACCTCTAAACAATATCCTAGCAACTGTTTATATGTCTCCATCCTTCTTTGGGGCATCACCAGCATCTAGAGAGGGTTTAAAGAATTCAGATTGATGTGCACAGGTTGTAAGCGAATGCTCTGCCATTTTGCACACACACCTGGGATCCTGAGTGTTGTCCCAGGAGGATACAGGGGGTGACGTAGGAATCAATTGCCCTGTTTGGGGAAGATGAGCGTCACTTCCATAAGTGCAAGCAAGAATTTAAAAGCAAATAAAAAACCTCGGGAGTAGCTAGCGAATACAAAAGAAGACTAAGTTACTGGGGGGAGAGGGGGGGGAGAGGTTGGGTATGACCATAGTCCACGTGCTTACACGGAAATGTCACAGCGAGGCCCGCTGAGCCGCACAAGTATAACAGCTATAAATGCAAAATCCCTTGTTCCGAAGCAGTACTTCTAATCTGTGAGCTTTCATTCTTGCTCGAACCATTAATCAAATTTACACAATTGAAATCCATTACCAGCCTAGTCTCACGGCTGTGGCTGTCATCGTGCCTAATGTTCAGGGAAGGTGTTTGGGGGCGTGCTAAAGTGGCTGCTGGTGAGAAGCCCTGGCAAGGGCACAAGTGAGGGAGCACCCCAAAAGTTAGCAGCCTCTGACCGTCCGGCTGAAGGGCAATTTCCAGGCCTCCGTGGCTATTCACAACTTTGCCCGGCCTCAGAAGAACACGTTACCTTAGCCACCCCACAGGCCCATGCACAAATACCACAAATCTAGGGAGACTATCGGTAAGCAGTGCAACTCCACTCAAAGCAAAGCGTGAGCAGTCCTCGGCTGGGCAGCCTCGTCTGGACCCGTGTAGATGACTAAGGAGCCCCGGAAGGAAGGTGACTCAGACAGAGCGGTCCTGTGCTCTGACTCAAGGCTGAGCTCATGCACCCAGGTGGTGTTGGGAACACAAGCTCCAGAGGTATCGAATGCCTCCAAACAGAGGAACCAAGGAAACCACGCCACCGCACCTCCGCTCCAAAGCCACACTCGAGAC
Organism: Cricetiscus sungorus; assembly: GCA_030556225.1. Classification (NCBI taxonomy): domain Eukaryota; kingdom Metazoa; phylum Chordata; class Mammalia; order Rodentia; family Cricetidae; genus Cricetiscus; species Cricetiscus sungorus. Next base: position 51,439,118 of record JANBXA010000735.1, on the reverse strand, counting down.
CCACCATACCGACCGGTCCACGTGTGCTATTCAATCTCGTGATGCACTCTGGATTTTAAAAGTAGAGAAACTGAGGCAGGAAGAGCCTGCCAACGCCCACAGCCAAGTTTGTGCATGCCCAGAGCAACCTCTAGACTATCACACCCCCTCTTTTGGGCAGAGGGTATAAACGGGAATTTATACCACCTGAACGAAACGTTCAGCTGAGCCTCCTTGCATGATTTTTATATGGTTGCTGCTCATCTGCCCAAGCTTATTGGTGGCAACAGAAGTCCCCAGTGTTCTGTTTCCTCCGGACTATCCTGGCTAATTTTTATGTCAGCTCAATTAAATTAGAAGGCCACTAGGGCATCGATGATACATACCTCTGCATGTGTCTGGGAGGACATTCCAGAGAAAGATCCTCCTTCCTGTAACATAGGTGACACCATCCCACGAGCTGGGGGCCTGAACTAAATAAACAGAGACAGAGCTTTCTCATGCTCAGACTGGGAGCCACAATGTATCCTTAAATTGCTTCTTTGGAGTATTTTATTAGAGAGCGCTCTCCCCCCCCCCAGAAAAAAAAACAATAAAAACAACTCACATATGTCCTATTCACAAACGTGGAAACATCATGAGTGTGGTTTTACAGAGCTCCATTTTCCTGACACATACAGCTGTGAAAAGACGGAGACGGCGTTCACGCCAGCCACAAAGGCAGCCATAAGTAGCCCAGCTTCTCTGGGTCTCCCAAACCCCCCAGAGGAATGCTGGAGCCACAGCAGACCACACATGGCCGGCCGCTGTGGCTGCAGAGGCTGGAATTTGCTGGCCAGCAACTCAGCCCTGGCTTAGCTCAAGCATCCCCAACACGGGCGCGATGCTTGCAGTTCAGATTTTTACCGCTAGGTGGCCGGGAACACTGGCAGCAGAGTGCACAGACTTTCCCCCGACCCAGAGCCCATCGGTCCACTCCAAAGGTTATAAATTATAAAGTCACAACGTTAGGTGGGAGGGAGCTGTGGGCGCGGCAGAAACGGGCTTTGATACTTAAGCAGAGCGAGAGACTATTAAAGCCAACGTAGCAAAACAAAAGTTTGTAGCACAAAGTCTCACTCAATTAACAGCGCTTTTGTGAAAGCTAACGGCTGTATTTGAACTGGAGTTTTCTCAGATGCTTAGGCGTCCTCCTCACTGGAGCGCTGTCTGCTCAGTTCCCCTTTCCTGATGTTTAGGAAGAAAGCTTGGCTGGGCGGTGGTTGGCAGGTGCCTGCACTCAGGAGACAGAGACAGGCGGATCTCCGTGAGTTCGAGGCCAGCCTGGTCTACAGAGAGAGTCCCAGGAGAGCCAGGGCTAACGTGGAGAAACCATGCGTCAAAGAAAAAGAAAAATCAAAAGTAACATTTCCCTCCTATATTCTTGTTTAGTTTTGTCTTCTTGCTTGTTATTTGTGAGGAGGGGTCAAGCCCCATATGTAAGAGATCAGAGTCACCAACAGCCTCTCCTTCCACAGATAACAAAAGCGTGACCGTGAAGGCCCTTCTCGCTGGCCTGGGACTGTTCGGTTAGCAGTGCCCCAGGAATAGATGACTCCCATTTGTTCTGCCTCTGTGACTGCTCCCAGTGGCCGGCCCTGGCCAGTCCTGAGCAATTTCTTTCTCCAAGAAAGCCTTTTCCATTCTAATTCCTTGACTTTTTAATCCTTGAAGCAGAATAGACTACAGCAGTAACAATACCTTTGAGGTGATAAGGCTCTTACCCAGCATGCATAAGGCCTGGGTTGCATCCACGGGATGACCAAGGACAAGCAGTCAGGAGACGCTCACTTACCCTCAAGGCCTCCTTCACACGTTCCTTCTGACTCCTTCATGGATCTTTGTGTCTTTGTGGCCACCAAGAGGGTCATCTAGTTCTGCTTGACTCAGCTATTGGACTCAGTTCTTTCTTTGTACTATATCCTGTATTTGGGCTTGGGGGACAAGTGTGTGAGAAGAAGCCTTGCCCTACTCTCCCGCAGAGAAATAAATGTGATCGGGGGAGAAGGCCCCCACTGCACTGGCTGGGGGGGAATAAAAAGCCAGTTTGGGTGACATAGCAAGAGCCTACCTCAAAAAGATAAAAAGTAAACGTGTGAAGCATCAGCCTGACACAGAAGCCATACAGATGTCACCGGCGAAGGCACGTTATGCCGGTTACTCAGACACCCGCGTGGTGGCCTCGTCATCAGCAACGGAGAGGACCCTACAGCAGCAAGCAATGCTCGGCAAAAGCCTTTTAAGTTTGTTAATTGTGCATACGTGTGGAGGCATGTCACCGTGCGCATGCAGAGGTCGGAATACAACTTGTGAGACCTGGGTTTTCTCCGTCCACGCTCTGGACCCCAGACATTGAACTCAGGTTGTCAGGTTTAGAAACAGGAGCCCTTGATGGCCGAGCCACATGTCACGGGCCCCCGGCAAAAAAAGTACAAACTTCTGATATATTCCTGGGAAAATCCATCCGAAGCTACACTCTGCAAAATAACGGTAATGTTTGGTGACTATTTGACTTGTGGTGGTAGTTTGGGGTCTTCTGAGACATGATCTCACTTTGTAGCCTTGGCCGTCCTGGAACTAGCTATGTAGACCAGGCTGCCCTAGAATTCACAGAGATCCACCAGCTTCTGTCTCCCAAGTGCTGGGATTAAAGGTGTGCACCACCACCGCCTGCTGATGCCTACTTGTTAAAAAGACTTAGGTAAGGGGTCTGATGACACAAGCCTATAATTCAACACTAGGGAGGATGAGACAGGAGGTTTACTTGTTTGAAGCCAACCTGGGTCACAGGACATACCCTGTAACGAGGTGTGTGTGTGTGTGTGTGTGTGTGTGTGTGTGTGTGTGTGTGTGTGTGTTTAGGTAGGGTCTTGTGTGTCACCCATACATATAATATATGAATGAACTTATAAGTTTTTGTTGTGTTATTTTTGGTGTTTTGGGGGGGGATTTGGTTGTTGTTTTTGTTTTGAGACAGGGTTTCTCTGTGTAGCCCTAACTACCCTGGAACTAGCTCTTGTAAACCAGGCTGGCCTTGAACTCACAGAGATCCACCAGTCTCTGCCTCCCAAGTGTTGGGATTAAAGGCGTGCGCCACCGATGCCCAGCTTGAGTTTAGAAGTTTTTTAAGATTTGTTTTTATTGTGTGTGCATGTGGACGCCAGAGACTTTGGAACACACAAAGGCTCCTGAGGGCTCTGAACAACAGAATGCAGGATTGCTCTGTTCATTGAGCAATGTCAGCAGTGTCAAACACCCTGGCGGTTTCCGAAACACCGCTCAGGGGCAGTGCTGCTGCAGAGAGAACCTCTGGCCCGGTCTGAGCTCGGGATTTGCTGGGAAAATGACCTAAGATCAGAGAGCACCGACCATGGTGTGGGGGTGTCTGCCCACCCTGGGGAGAGGAGCAAATGGGTGAATGCAGTGTGGCCCTAATACATGGAGGGCCACAGCTTGAAAAAGTACTTTAAACAATTGCTATGAATATGCATGTAGGTGTGGCCACTCATGTGTGTAGGAGCACGCATGTGGAAGCCAGAGCTCAGTCTCAAGTACAGTTCCTCACAAGCTATCCATCATGTCGTTTTGAAACAGTCTCTCAACCGTCTGGGACTTGCCAATTAGGCTAAGAAGCTGGTTTGCCAGTGAGCCCAGGGATCCTCCTGGCTCTGCCTCCTCGGGCTGGGATTACCAGGATATGCCAGGTTTATTTATGCGTACTGGGGATTGAATGGAGGGGTCTCCGTGCTTAAGCAATAAGCACCACTGAGCCATCTCCCAGCTCCTGCTCTTTTAAATGTTTACAGTCTGGGAGAGACCTGGAGGACTCAATTTGGAAAACCTTTTTGAGACTGGTGAGATGGTTTGGTGGCTGCCAAGCCTGACAACCCAGGACCCACAAAGTTGAAAGAGAGAATGGACTCACATAAGAGTTGTCTTCTGATCTATACACACACACACACACACACACACACACACACACTCACATTCACACAATACACACACACATTCACACAATACACACACACTCACACTCACACACAATACACATACACACACCTTCACACAATATACATACACACACACACTCACACACACATTCACACAATACATGCACACTCACACACACACAAGGCAGCCTCTCACCTTCTGTACTCTTTTAAAACGGTGTAAGAATATAAAATAAGCTTTTAATCCCTGCCCTCAGCTTCTTATATCTTTACATTTCAAAGCAGACAACCATGAGGAGATCACTGCAGGATGAGATGTTCTAGACAAGCTGTCTTAATCTCCTAGGGTTGAAAACAGCTTCAGTGTTCCCATTATCCTTTCTTCCTGAATTCTCTATTCTTTCACAGTTCAGAACAGCCCACCCCACCCCACCCAACTCAACGGCAACTTAGAGAAAGAGCCCACAGGTTCCGGCACTTTGAGGCCAATCACAAACACCTGTTCAACAGCTGCTACATGCACTCATGGCTCCTTGGCTTCTAGAGATTACGTGCAGTCCTCTTCCGTCTTAATTGACCTTCTTACACTCAAGGGTTCGCCGAGTTTGCTGATGGGACCAAGCCAGGCTGTTACAAGCAGTGTCCCACTAGCCTTGTCCCCAAGCCACGTCAGTCCCAAAATAACACACAGAGATGCTATATAGCGTTTCTTATTGGCCAGCTCTGTCTTAAGTATTAATCCATAATTACTAATATATGTATTTCTATATGGTCTTATGCCAGACTCACATCCTCTCTTCCTGAGATCACATCGAGAGTCCACTCCATTTCCCAGAATCCTTTATCTCTCCTAGTCCCACCTATCTTACTTTCCTATTTGCCAACAGGGATTTATTCATTAACTAATAAGAGAAACAAATTTACAGAATGACATCTCCATCACCAGGCACCCAAGTGAGCCTCTGCAATGGGCAACACCGCCACATTTCCCAACAACAGCCTTTGTGCCCGGACCAGATGAAAGTGAGGGGGAATCACACACACACACACACACTCACACACACTAACACACACATACATACACACACTCACACACACACTCACTCACACTCACACACACATACATACACACACACACACACACACACACACACACACATACACACATACATACACACGCTCACACACACACTCACACACTGACACACACATACATACACACAGACACACACACACAGACACACACACTACATACACACACTCACACACTCTCACACACACACTCACACACACATACATACACACACACTCACACACACATACATACACACACATACATACACACACACAGACACACACACACAGACACACACACATACATACACACACACTCACACACTCTCACACACAAACATGCACATGCACAGGCGTGCACACACACACACACACACACACACAGAGGCAGGCACACAAACATTACATATAAGGAGGCACAAGCAGACACAGGCACAAACAAGCAGATATACACAGACACACACAGTCAGGCACAGGACACACACAGACAGGATCAGGACACACACAGGCAGGCACAGGACACACACAAGCAGATACACACAGGACATACACAAGCAGATACACACAGGACACACACAGACAGGCACAGGACACACACAGACAGGCACAGGACACACACACAGGCAGGCACAGGACATACACAAGCAGATACACACAGGACACACACAGACAGGCACAGGACACACACAGAGGCTTGAGCTTCTGACCTCAAGGCTACATTTACACAGAACCACACAAGTGGCCCTCTGACAAAAATAGCTATATAACAGATTGCATCACTGTTTTGCTGCTGGGGTGCCCGGATGTTCAGTGTCAGTCATTTTGTGCTGACTCCTAGCCCCCTGGGTGTCCGTGTAAGCCATGATTTAGCTGACTTGTCCCTGCTGCCTGCCAATCCAGAAGTAGAACTCTGCTTCTTCTGCAGCACAATGCCTGCAGGTGCACGACCCTGCTTCCTACCATGAGGACAATGGACTAAGTCTCTGAACTTGTAAGCTAGCCAATTAAACGGTTCCCTTTATAAGAGTTACTGTGGCCACGATGTCTGTGCACAGCAATAGAACACTAAGATATCCATAATAGCAGTGCAATGTTGTCTAAACATAAACTGACCCCTACAGCCTTCTGTTCCAGATAGATAGATACATAGATAGATAGATAGATAGATAGATAGATGATAGATAGATGGACAGATAGATAGATGGTAAATAGATGGAAGATTAGAGATAGATACATAGGTAAAAGATAGATGGACAGGTAGATAGGTGATAGATATGGATAGATAGAGATAATAGATACATAGATAAAAGATAGATGAATAGATAGATATAATAGATAAAATATAAATGGATAGATGGATGGATAGATAGATAGGTAGGTAGGTAGGTAGGTAGGTAGGTAGGTAGGTAGGTAGGCAGGCAGGCAGGCAGGCAGGCAGGCAGGCAGGCAGGCAGGCAGCCAGGCAGGCAGGCAGTGTGCCGAGTCAGCCTGCTGCCCCTCCGCACCCTGACATTCTTCTCTCCAGGGAAGTGGGAACACACAGCTCCTTGCTTTTGTGGTCACTTTGTGCTGTTGTGTGAGGCTGAGGCAAGGCCTAGAAGACAGCGGGGTCCGTTACTAGATGCCACTCTGCAGTCCATTTCTGAGCAGCCTCTGGTTGCTGTGTGCAGGGAAACATGAGCAGCACTCACCCGTGTGTGCATATTTAAACGACAGCACTTGGCTTGCCCACCCTTCTTCCCGGGTGTGGGGTGGGGGGACCATCTGCAGCAGCTGCTGTGTCAATGGGCTGTGCATGGCTCACAACACCCAGGCCCAGGGACGCCAGGGACATCAGCTCCTCATAGGTGGCCACTAGGCTCTGGCAATCCGAGAGTGGACCGGTAACCCTGTCCCACACACCCACAACGCAGTGGTGGAGGAAGGACAAAGGTGTCAGACACAAAGCACCTTTCACTAGTTGAGAGCCAATTTCTGCACCATGAACTCTCAACCGTCAGAATTAACCTCATCTTGGTGTCTTTGGGGCGCTGCTTGGGATGAACCGACATTTGCTCTTGTCTATGTTATAGGTTAAGTATAATTTTGGTTTTCCCCTCATGGAAAGCTTTCAGCCAGACGTGGAACCCACAGCTCCGCTTTGTAGCAATGTCCCATGGCTGTGTCTGAGTGATGTGTGCCCACATGGCAGCCCTGTTCCTGGGGCCTGGACACTTCTGCTGAGGCTGAGGAGTCCCAGCCTGTCGATTCCATGGCTTTGGCAGTGACCTCCCCGGAAGCCCTATGCTGGCACGCTGTGGGGCCCGGCCTCTGCCACTCGGGGGGCACAGGCACAGGTTTAGTGCCGTCCAGCGTGTCGAACTTTGAGCCACTCTTTTGATTTCTTTTAGCAAAGACTTCCTGGCCACTCCCATCCCACCCCACTCCCATCCCTCCCCAGCTTGATGGTTCTAGACTCCCCATCAGCTTTGGGGAAACTTGAAAGGGTGAGTGAGGTTCTGGGCAGCTCACGTCCTAAGACATGCCCCTGTAGCGAGCGGAAACATTGCCCCTATGTGGCTCCAGGGCCCCAGAGGAGGAAGCCTCACCCTTTTCCTCTGCGTCCTCAGGAGTAGACCTACTATGCTCCCACGACTGTTCCTGTACCTTCTGACTCAGGTAAAGTCGGGAATGTGGCCCGCATAGCTCTGAAGGCCGCTGTGTCCAGCCTTTGCCGGCTGCCGGCTGCAGGTAGGGCAGAGCACTGACTCTCCACCTAGCCTGGCCTGGGGACCTTCTCATTCTATGGATCCCCAGCTATGCGGCGGGGGGTTGGGCTGCCCCCTTTCTCTGGGCCTCGGTTTATCTATTTGTGAAGCAGGGACAAGTATATCTGCTTACTTATGGAACCACGGCAGGAACTGGGCATAAGCCCTTGTTGAGTCAGAATGGCTCTGGCAGACCAGAGGGGCACAGCCATCACAGGCCATCGCATACAAAGTGAGGTCCCGGCTGTGCCAGGCTGGAGTGGGGGGCTGGGCTGGAAGCCCGTGCCTAAATGGAGCCTCTGGGAGGTTACTATAAAGAGGCAGAGATGGCCCAGTGGTTATCAACATTACTCCTCCCCGCACCCACCCCAGGGAGGCCACAACCACCTGTAACTCCAGCTCCAGGGGGATCTGGCGCCCTCTTCTGGCTCCCATGGGCACAAGCACTCACATTGCAACCCTGTCCCACACATACACATAATTAAAAACATTTTCTAAAATCAATGCTAATAAGTCAGGCCTGGTTGCACAACCCTCTGGGTCCCCCACTAACAAGTGTGGCTGTCAATCCTGCAGAGCTCACTGCCCTAACCTAACATGCCATCCGGGACTCTAGAAGCCTCCCTGCTAGCTCTCTCTCTGTCCTCCCAGCTCTGGCTCGGCACGGAGTATACACACAGCTGACAAGAGAATCGAACACGCATCAACAGCTGATTGAGAACTATTTTATTTGAAGACATCTCCTTCCAAAGAAACAAAATGAATACAGTCTGTGGTTCATGAGTCAGACATGTAATCATTGCTGTGGTTGTGTGACGTCGATGTGTGTGTGTACATCCCACACTCCAAACTACAGACTCAGTATGACCTTTCAAACAGAGAGTGTCAGCCGAGACATAACATACCTGAAGATTATCCTTTACCGTAAAAATGACAACTAGATAAGAAAACAACGGAGGGACAGGGACACGCCCTGAAATGACACAGACTAAAAACTACGTTTCCCTTCGCTTTGCCAGTGACAAACTGTATAAAGCGCCAACTAGCCCTACGGAAACACGGAGCACCCTGGGTTTTTCACGTGGACCCTCTGTGACATTTCACAAGCTTCCTGTAGGAATGGGCGAGCACCGCCGTGTCAACGAGGCAGTTGCTGTGCACTTGCTGTTGTGTTCCCAAACCAACAAACGAAAGTAAAAAGCAAACGTGTACACAGAGCATAGGGTGGGGGAACCTCTGGGCGATCACCAGCAAGGCAAACTCAACCAGTCAGCGGACAAAGCGTCCGAGGGGCGGCTGCCGAGCACTCCCGTGGGAATGTCTTAAAGGCACGGGCTTAAATGCACCAGCGCCCAGCAGCTTCCTTCCTTCTGGACACCAAACCCTCACCTGGTTACCTACTGTCGCCTTTGCTGGAACCATCCGTGGGGTTACAGTGCTGAGTGAGTTGTAACGAAAACAGAGTCCACGCCATTCTTGTGTTTGCACAAACTGCGAAGTGCAAGGATTATAAAAAGTAGTTAACTTTTTAAAAAGCATATAGTAAAAAAAAAAAAAAAAAAAAAAAAAAACCAAACATGTGATGTGATGCTCAGATTTACGCACAAACCAGCTCCCGCGATTCTTAGTAAATCACAAGGCAGTGGGAAAATCGGGCCAAGACGCAGAGGCCACCAGACTGAGCCTTGTGTGCCCGACTCAAGCAGGCATGTGGTTGAAACGAGAATGCATTGCCACAGGAACTGGGGCTTGGTCAGTGTCCCCGGGCTCAGCACTGTCTTGCACTGACACTCAAGAGTTTCTGGGAAGAGAGCGGACATAGCTCACTGCTTCCAGAGATCATGGTTCCCTCATGCCCGCTGTCTCTGAAACAAGGCTGGCAGGGATGTCGGGTAGCACTGACTGACAGGTCTTCTGAGGGCAGAGATGGAGGGGCACACGCCTCGCACTCCCCACTCCTGGTCTAAGAACAAGTGGTACCCTTCAGCAGACCCCTAGGTCGGCGGTGCCAACCCACGCTCACTAAACACCATTTGACAAAGACATCAGAGCCCCTCCTTGTTTACATCTTTGGCCAAACAGGCTTGGATTTTACCTGGAAATCTGAAGACCGCACCCCTAATGCTCCATAAACAACATTGGTACAAGGACATGTTCACCTCTGTATAGAGCTGCCGTACCCTCTCCCTCGTATTCGGCATTCCGGTTATAGAGACGTAATATTCTCTCCCTCGTATTCCGCATTCTGGTTATAGAGCTGCAGCACCCTCACCCTCCTCAGCTTGAATGAAAACCTAAGGCATTTGGAATCGCTCAGTTCTTAGCTTTGGAAACAAAACAAAATAGAAAACAGCGTGGGCGTCAAAGTCTCTTTGGTTTCATGCTTAATCTCAGGCCTTTTGCTTCTTCAGGCCATCCGTCTAGACTCTTCGATGTCACACTGTCCCGTAGACTGCAGAAGTCAGGATCCTCACACAGTTATGTCAGAGCCTTTCCAGGGTCAATGAGAACCCTCTTGAAGAAGGAGCCCTGAGGTCAGGGAAGCAAACACCTTCCAGCAGCCCGCTCTACCCTTCCCTCAACACCAGCCTGTTAAAACACAGCTCCCATTGGGCCTCCGCCCAGACACTTCCTGCCACGCAACGAGAGTCAGAGCCCCGCAGAAGCATCCGAGGGCAGGTAAGGCAATAGCATGGGAAGAAAGAAGAAGAGTAGCAGAAGGAAGCACTGAGCCAGAGTGCTCCCGGAATACCCAGACAGGTGAAGGGCAGGCAGACAGACGTCATAAGAACCATCCACCCAGTCCTGCAACGTGCGTGCCCCTTCCCCAAGCTCAGCTGGTAGCGAGAATAATACAGTTCTGTCCGGAGCCTGTGCATCTAAATCCTCATAGCGCAGGCTGTACGCGGGCAATGTGCCAAGCCTGACTGCTAAGAGCTCTGTGGAGAGCGGGCCTTAGGAAGCACAGCCAAAGCCGGTCCTGGGGAGAGAGCAGGTTGACTGGCAGACACAACAATGAACTTTTTATCTTTGTCCAATGCAAACCCAACACCCATCTTTCTCCTCTGAATGTGGGGGCTGGGCTGCATAAAGTGATAAAGTGTAGAGCCACAGCGGCAAACATAAATTAGACTTTAAAGTGCAATAATGACATCATAGACTCCCTAAAATTCAACTCTACAGTGAAATATAAATTAAATCTATTATATAAGTACCGTTTTTGGTGAAGATTTCAGTTCAGGGTTTTTTGTCTTTTTTTTTTTTTTTTTTCGTTTTCGTTTTTTGAAAAGAACTCAGCAAAAACAATTTCAAAAATAATAAAGAAAGAAAGGAAGGCGTGCTTGCAAGAGGCCTACAATCCCAGTACTTGGGAGACTGTGCTGAGAGCCCCAAGTTTGGAGCTATCCTGGGCTGTAAGGCAATGGCCTGCAAGCTTCCAACAGCAGGTTACTGACTGGACAGCTATTAGTAGGTTTGGTGACAAGACTGAAATCTGTCACTATGGCCCAAATAAATATTAACAGATTTTGTTTGGTTGGATTTTCTTTTCTTTTCTTTTCTTTTCTTTTCTTTTTTTTTTTTTTTTTTTTGAGACAGGGTTTCTTTGTGTAGTCTTAGCTGTCCTGGAACTCACTCTGTACACCAGGCCAGCCTTGAACTCAGAACTTTTAAATAGTTGTGCAAATAGGATTTTTGTAACTAGGCTCTCTGGGCATATTAGAGGCATGACTGTAAAAAAATCCCTGAAGTGATTCCCTCATGACACGGATGACCTATGGGGGGAGGGGGCAATCTTCCAACCCCACCCACCCCACCCATGACCAGGCACTGGGAGAGCCGCTGTGTGTGTGAGCAGATTTTGTTTCCTATGGAGCTTTCTTAACTGCGCAAGGCGCTGTCACTGAAAGGGCAGCCACGGGCCACTCTGGGACCGAGAGGGAGTCTGGCTCGGTTAGCCAACTCCGCTACAAGATAGCAGCAGTTACAGTAAGCGAGGGCCTCGTTGCTGCTGGAGATTAAACCTGGGACCTCTCTCTTCGAGAGCACGCTAAGTGGCCCCTTGATTTTTAAGAAACACGGCCCACGATTGGCAGGTCCCTTCACTCACTGTGATCTGACTTGGTGAAATCTCCAGAGCTGTCCCCTGCACGAAAACCATGAGGCCAGCACCCCGCCTCAGACACGCCTCAGGGGTTATTAAAGCCGCATCTGTAAAGCCCCTGCTTCCCAGCACAAATGGGCTACGGCCACCCTTGCCTTTAAAAGGCAGAACAACACAACTGCATATCTGAGACTAAGTCAGGAGGAGCCCTCATCTAAATGTGCAAAAGTTTTTGTTTTTTAATTTTATTTTAAATCCTGAAACAAGATCTAAGTCGATACATTCAATAAAAGTAACTCATAAAAGGCAGGTCTTCCTCCTGTGGTACTCCCTCATTTGAGACTTAATTTATAAAATGTTAATAGCAATCTTCTAAAAGCAAAGGCCCTCCCCACAGTGCTAGGTCTGTGGCCTAGGTAGACCTGTATTTGCCACAGACAATACAACAGGTTGATGAGTCTGCTCACACAGCCTCCTCAGCTACAGGTAGACTGCAGAAGCAGCAGAGACTACGCTTACCCACGTCTTTTGGATGGTTGGGTGGACCCTGCATGGCGGCCATAGCTTGTGGACCCCTGAGGATAGCTATGACGTAGCCAACACAACATCAGGACCTTACTTAAAACACGAGGAGTTTTTTTTAGGTAACTCCATTGTGCACACACTTTATAGACGGTAATGTGATTTCTAAATGTCAAAAGGTTGGAAACACCTGTTGGGGTTCCTGAAAACAAATATACAATAAAATGCCTAGCCAGAAAGCTGGATGGCAACCGTGACACGGGAGGCTGGAACAGTGAGGAGGTAGCTCCTAATGCTTGTCAAAGAAATAGAAGGGAAAGGGGAAATCTGCTTCTGAGGACATCTCAGGGAACAGAAAGAAATGGTATTTTAAAGCCACCTTTACAGGACCAGCGAGAGGCCCTGGGTCCTACTCCCAGAGGGAAAACACAGAACAGAGCCCATTACTACTATCCTGTCAGCTGACCTTGGCCCTTAGGGAGCAGACCCCAGGAGCCCACTCTTTAATGCTGGGTTTCGGTTGTTGGCCCGAGATTGTTACGTTTGGATGAATACTTATGACATTTGTTCCCATGACCTAAAAAAAAACAACAGAAGGAATAGCGTTGGTTTCTTTCCTCCAAGTTTTCAAGTAGTTAATTAGTTCAGGAAAGCTTACTTATAGCCGAGCCTCCTACATACGTGACCTGCGTTGTCTACTCTGCCCCTTCGGGGTTCAGGATTTCAAAGGGTTGCCTTTTTACCCGCCCCCCTGAACCACATCTGTCTTTCAAATGCTTTCGGATCACTCAGGTCTCAGCTTTGTTGGGCAGATAGAGAGAGGAGATCAGTAAGTTGTGTCCAAAGGCCGGGAACCTCCGGAAGGCTTCCCAGCTGTCCGCAAAGATGTTGTACTTGAGAAACACTCGGTGCTCCAAGCTGGTGGACAGGGTGACGTCTCTGCTCATGATGTAGATGCCGTCATTGTGCAGCGCGCATGTCAAGTTCAGGCCCGATTTGGACGTGTTCTCCTTCAGGTAGAGCCACTGCCGAGTGACGGTGTTGTAGGACTGCACGGTGAGCATGTCCTCGCTCTGGCTGCTCCTGCGATTGGGCCCCAGCTCGTGGAGACAGCCACCCACGATGTAGATGGTGTCCTCCACGGACACCATCTGCTGCTTGCGGATATGAACGTCACAGGTCTCAAACAACGTCCAGAGGTCAGAAGAGGGGCAGTACTGCAGGATGTTCATGTTGCGATCTGAAACACACCAAGAGGCAGGTCACAAAAGCAGCAGGGACATGTGCCTCCCGGGCAGCGGGGACGCATCTTCCTCCACGCATACCACGAGGCCACAGGCAGCTGAAGCTCAGTCAGAAGGGCAGGGGACGGAGAAATTGTTTCCTAAAAGGATTGGGAAGGGGTCATCTGGGTTCCTCCCAGGCACTCCCTTCTCAGGAGGCCCTCAGGACCCCAGAGCCAGAAGCCCGCGTCCTGGTTCATGCCGCAATCCCAGCACTAGGAAAACCTACACAGGAGAACCATGAGTCTGAGGGCAGCTTTGACTTAAAGACAACTTGTGGATGCTGTTTTAGTGAGACGCTGTAGGCTCAGAGCTGGGCCACAGCGGCTCTGAGGAAGAAGTAACCTCAGCAAGCCCTGACTGCCTCGCCGCAGGCTCACGCCGCTGCAGTGAATTCTATGCTTTTGTGGGTAGCTCAGGCTGTCAGAACCCCAGTGACCTATGCTGCTTTACACAAAATAGAAAAACCCAAAATAGAAAGCACACTAGTTGGCAAAATGGCAGTATGCCCTCCTGGCCAGGCCCACACAGGTGTGCTCCCTGGCCAGGCCTGAACTGCGTTGCCTGCCTGAGGAGAAAGGGCTATACCACCCTTAGAATGCCTCATAGGGTCCTGCTCTCCACCACCCTGAGGGCAACAGGCCCTCAGCACACAGCCCCGCAGCCTCAGACCCTCACGGCCAGCTGCAGGATGCCTGACTACACAAGGCGGGGGTCTAACCCCAGCAAGGCCTGTCCTTGACAAACCCAAAGTCAGCAAAGCAGTTTTCCCTGTCAGGAGACTCAGAAGTCTCCGCTCCTGTTGGCCACAGCGTCAGATCGTAGCACAGAAGACCCGCCAAAGGCCCCACCTCTTGCTGCCTCGTGGTCATGCGGCTGAAAGCCACGGCGAAAGCCTCCTCTGTCTTTGTTTTTAATGAACACCTAATTGCTTTGAGGAAATGCACAGTCTCTCTCTTTTGAAAACAAAATTGCCTGTCATAGCAGTTACTTGGCAGGCTGAGGCAGGAGGATTTCAAGTTCAAGCCTAGCCTGTGCTACACAGTGAGTTCAAGACCAGCCTTGGCAACTCAGTGAGCTTCCACCCTCGAAGGAAACGTGAAATGAAGCCAAGAACCGAGGGCTCGCCAGTATGCACGAGGCTCCCAACAGTGCAAAATATGAAAAACAGAACGCTGTGGGTTTCAATATGCAGGGCTTCACTTTCCTCTTTCTAAACTCATTTTTAAAACATTTTCTTCTCTGGGAAAGCATGAATACTCTTAGCTACAGCAAGAATAGGAAATCATTAGCAATCCCCCCCCCAAAAATGAAGTTCACGTTATTGTCAAACAACAAAAAACTATAGTGGAAAAAAAACGGCTCAGGGTGGGGACCAGCTCATCATAAGCATCCAGCAACCCACAGCAACGGACCCGCCCACAGCAACGGACCCTCCCATAGCAACTGACCCTCCCGTAGCAACAGACCCTCCCGTAGCAACGGACCCGCCCACAGCAACTGACCTGCCTAAAGCAATGGTGGACCACCACTCACCGCCCCCCACACACCCACCCACCTCACACATACATAAACGAGTTTCACAGTCAAGGCCTGGTATGATGGAGCTTATCTGTAATCACAGCACTCAGAGGCTGAGGCAGGAGGATTGCAGAGTTGGAGCCTTGGCTGCATCGTAAGACCTTGTCTCAGAAAGAGAGAAGGGGGTAGGCATAGACAGATGGACAAGCAAGCTCCAGAGCCAAATCTGGTTCCAAGCTAGCAGGGCACGGAGAACCCAGGTCCTCCGTGGATGCTGGTCCCCGTGCCCACTAGCTTTCTGCCCCCTGGGAAACTGCCTGTCTGGACCTCGTGAAGGTCTGCACGTATCTCCTTACAGACTCGGTAATAAAGGTCATGCCAGGAGACAGACAAGGAGGCTTGGTTAATCTACCATGGACGCCTGGACGTTTCTCCTCTTCCCACTAGCCTGCCGGTCTTCCTGGGTTTTCTGCAAGCTCCCCTCTGGCCACTGCAAAGTGGGATCAATCCATTTATAATGGGTTCCTCTGCCCTTTAGGGTCACTAGGATTTCCTACCGAATTTGTGTTGTTTTGTTGTTGTTGTTTGTATTTTGAGGTGACATCGCATTCTCTAGCTGTATTCAGCTGACCTGGAACTCACTAGATAGCCCGGTTGGCTTCAAAGTTTTAGAAAGCCTCCTTCCTCGGCCTCCCAAGCGATAAGAGGGGTTCACACCTGGCACCTCCATTTCTCTCTGCCCGGCAAGAACCAGCTGCACACCTTTAATCCCAGCAGAGGCAGGTGGGTCTTTATGAGTTCATGGCCAGTCTGGGCTATATAGCCAATTCCAGGGCAGCCAGGGCTACACAGTAGAGAAATCCTGCCTCAAACAAACAAAGTCACGAATCATTATTTAGTGAATTTCAAGTCTCTTTTAAGAAGTCAAAGGGATGAGATTCCAACAGAAGTCCTAGTTTTTGTTTCTTCTTGGTTGTTTTCTCAGGACAACTAGGAAAACGTGTTTGAAACAGGAACTATGGGAAGTGTTGGAAAAGTCAGACAAAAGGGACTACAGGACAGCAGTGCCCAACCCTCTCAGCTTAGAACACAAACACCCCATCCAGCCCCTCCGCCTGACCGCCCATCCTGGTCTCTGGCACGGGGAACTCAGGACAGACATCATCCTGGGTGGCCCAAGTGAGGAAGGCACTCTAGCGGTGGCTTGAGAAGCTCAAAACACACAAGAAGGATTTTCCAGGTCAAATCTGCAGCCCATTTGCTCAGCCAAGGTCACAGAAAAGCCAGGAAATCTACCAGAAGAACAGTGCCACCCCACCAGTAGGACTTAGCAGCTCCTGCGTGCAGGAGAAGCTGAGGCACAAGGTGTCACGTCAGCCGTGATGCTTTCTGTCTCTTCATCTGCACCAGAGGCTCAGGCAGGCAGGAGGACTGAGCTAGAGACCTACACCATAGAGCTCTCCGGGGTAAGACCTTGCCTCAGAGCACAAACCACATTACCTAAGAGAAAGGAGAAATGTCTGTAGGTGTACAACCTAGCTAAATACACAGGCCACCTGCAGGGGGGCAGAGAGAGATGCCCTCCTCCCCTCAAAGCATCAGCACCGACCAGCGAGACCTTATTGGAAAACAGCTCTGTAGCCATGTAAGTAAACATTCGACACAGAGAATGGCTGTGAATTACAAACCCAACTGCTAGCACCCTTATCAGAGACAGACACTCAGAGGAGAAGCCATCAGAGACCCACCTGCCTCTGCTGGGATTAAAGGTGTGCAGCTGGTTCTTGCCGGGCAGAGAGAAATGGAGGTGCCAGGTGTAGAACCCCTCTTATCGCTTGGGAGGCCGAGGAAGGAGGCTTTCTAAAACTTTGAAGCCAACAGGGCTATCTAGTGAGTTCCAGGTCAGCTGAATACAGCTAGAGAATGCGATGTCACCTCTGATGTCACACGGGGCTCTGAAGAGGTGAGGGAGGCTACAGCCTTTGAAGGGCCCTAAGACCCAGAGGCAGGGTCTACCATCTCCTACACTCACTCACCTTGAAGTCTGGACCCCCTGCCTCCACCTCCCCAGTGCTAGGATCACAGGGGTGCACCATCACACCCAGTGCTGGGCCACCCATGTACTGGTGTCTGTCATTTACAAAGTTCCATGTGGTCACGGGCGGTCCCAGAGTCAGCCAGAGCTAGAGAGCTGTCCGCCCCATCCCACCATGAAGGACTGTGCCCTTGCCACTGCCCACCAAACACACCAGCAAATCCACGACCTGACACCAGCCACTCCAGGGTCCACCAGGGACTCCTCTCCTTCAGCTCTGGGCTCTGCAGGTCAGATGCACCCAACACAGAAGTAAATCCCCTTGGCCAAGAGACCACCTAGTGGCAGCCGCCTCGAAGAGGGGTGAAGCTCGTCCCTGACCCCAGCATCGCCCCTCTCACAGAGCCATGACCTGGGCAGTGTGATTTCCTGACCATACACAGCAGCACTGAACCTGGGGACGGTCTTATTTCCTCACCACCACTCCTATAAAATGCCCACCGCAATTTCCCAGCCAAGGACAAGAACACGGCACAGGCTGGTCTAGAGGGTTCTCTTGTGCTCACGTCCACCCCACGGGACATAGGAACAGGCCGCCCAGGGCTTTAGGGTGTTTCTCTCTCTCTCTCTCTCTGGTAAAGCAAAGGCTTAACTCAGCTCTGGCATGGCTCTGGTGGGTGGGCCCAACTCTGGGAGGGAAGGATACTTAGTTTATGCTTTTCTCCCAAGCAAAGCTGTGACCCAAACCTCTAGCATGGTCAGGTTCCAGGTGCTGACCACAGGGCTGGGTTTCTAGAAGCACAAAGAACATTCATCCCTCATAAGTCCCCTCTGCTGTGTGAGTGGTGTCCCATGCTCACAGGAGGTCATCAAAGGTCCTCACTGTCATCAGGACCAGCTTCCCCAAGAATGGGGAGTTTACAGCATTTGGTGCATAAACAAAACTCACACTCAAGACGCACACTCCTTCTGGCCAGCCTTGCCCTGCCCAGACCACTGCAGCTTATCCCAAAGCAGCCGACCCTCACTCACTCACCTCGGGTGGTATAGCCGCCAATGACATAAATCTTCCCCTTGCACTCGCAGGCGGAGAACTCAGCCAGAGGATTTGGCAGGGGAGCCACAAAATTCCATGCATCCTGCTCAGGATTGTAGCACTCCACGTTAGACACAGCCTGGCCGCCGATGGCATAGAGCTTCGAGCTGACAGCCACAAGTTTAAAGTTAGAGCTGAAAGAAAGACGCAAACCCACAAGGTCAGTCCCAGCCGAGATGTGGGGAGAGGAACCGCTCCAGCAGAAGGTGGGACATCCTGCTGCCTGACAGCTCCACATCCTGCTGAAAGGTGGGATCCACAGTGACAAGCAAGCCGCTACTGGTGACAAGGGCCAATCCTGCTTGAGGGGCTGCTGCCAGGAAGCAGGTTACCTGCTACACACCAAGCTCAGCTTCCCTCACCTGAAGATGCCCCAGCAGCGACGCCCAAAGGTGTGAATTACACATTGCAGACACGCACAGACATCTCCCCTTAGATTACAGACAGGAACAGCTGCCTACAGAGCACATTCACTGATCAGATCTTGCATGAAGTCCAGAGATAAACTCAAGGGCAGGAAGGTGTCCGAGTGCTGTGCAGTCCGTGGCATCTCACAGACGAACGGGGAACCAATCCCCGGCCATTCTCACTGCCCAAGTCACTGCCATCCCCACATCCTACAGAAACAACTCGATGAGGGATCTTTGGCTCCCTGTGTCAGAGCTTCAGCCTATGGTGGCAGGGACAGCATGGAGAAGAGTTCACAGTGGCATGAGGCTGTCACCACAGCAGAGCCAGAGGCACAGGAAGGAAAGCAGCCAGGTGGCAGCTAGGTGTGGCCTCCACACACCACACACCACCGTCTGCCACTATATTCCGTCTAGACGCTCCACAACCTCCCCAAACAGCCACCACCAGTTGGAGAAGGAATACCCAAGACTAGTCTGGAGGTGGGGGAGGGGCGGGGGACAATGGAGGGGACAAGGAAAATCACCACCCACGGATGCTGTAACATGGTGTTCCGTGGGGCACACACAGGCGAGAAGGTGCGGGCTGGAGCAAGGACTCAGTGGTAAGAGCACTGGCGGCTCTCACGGAGGACCCAGGATCAGTTCGCGGCACCCACATGGCGGCTCACAACCTCTTGTGACTCCAGCCCCAGGGGATCGGACGCCCTCTTCAGGCCTCCTTGGGCACCAGCACACACGCGGCAAACATTCACGTAGACAATGCAGACATACATTTAAATATTTAACAAATAAGTCTTCAAAAGAGAGAGAGTGGCTGGGCGGTGGTGGCCCACGCCTTTAATCCCAGCACTTGGGAGGCAGAGGCAGGCGGATCTCTGTGAGTTCAAGGCCAGCCTGGTCTGCAGCTCTAGGACAGCCAGGAGGACTGTTACACAGAGAAAAACCTGTCTCAAAAAACAAATGTGTGTGTGTGTGTGTGTGAGAGAGAGAGAGAGACAGAGACAGAGACAGAGAGAGACAGAGACAGAGAGAGAGACAGAGACAGAGAGAAACAGAGACAGAGAGAGACAGAGAGAGACAGAGAGACAGAGACAGAGAGACAGAGAGACAGAGACAGAGAGACAGAGACAGAGAGAGACAGAGAGAGACAGAGAGACAGAGAGAGGTAGAGAGAGAGAGAAAGAGAGAGAGAAAGCACAGACTCACCCCTAGCTTTCTCCTCACAGAATGGCCACTTCATCTTTCCTCAGAGAGGAGGTTCCATGCAGGTACAGCACAGGCATTAGCAGGTGGCCACCAACACGGACTCACCCAGTCACCAGAAGGCAGCTCACATGCTCAGTTGCTAAATATAAATGAGGAGGGCTAAGCTGAACTAGTTAAAATCCTCCGGTCTGGTATTTTAGAGGATTTATAGATGTTAGCAAACGCATATCTCAACAGATGTGTTGTGGTCAGCTTCAAACACTAAGTAAGACAAACTTGGTTTGTTCTGAGGGAGTCTCTGCCTCTCTGCCGGGACACACAACAGGCATGTTCACAAGCCAGCAGCGAGCTAAGCGCAGAGGCTGGGCAGCCCGTCCATTCCAAGGAGGCATCCAACATGGGGGCATCTCACCCCAGCGGCTAAACACACAAGCAAGAGACGCTCTGGACACAACCTCGGGGTTTTCTGCTGCGTGAAATGAGGGTGCTGGACCCCGCCCTCACGTCTAACTCCAACAAGGATTGCTCCAGAAAGAACTACACCGGAGAAGAGATAGGGCAGATGCTACGAAGGCAGGGGACCAGCAGAGACTGCGTGTGGGAAGAGGGACCAGGGCACACACAGCAAGGTAGGTCACACAGCAGCAAGCATGAAGACAGCTCAGCGCTCGCAGGTGCCCGGGTGCACAGGGACTGTTTCCATTCTGTTTTCCAAGCGAGAAGGTGAACCCAGGATTCTGCACCCACAGCCTCAGAGCCATCAAACCCAGCCAGCCGTGCAGAGAGACTTCGCCTTGGTGGCAGCAACTGGGGGGTCCCCAATTCATGCTGCTTGCTTTCCCCACTGCCAATGGCCCTTAACATCCAACCATGATGCCCACACTGGGTGCAGACCTGGTGAACCAGAGGAAATAACATTTGTAAACATGCACTAAATCCTGACCGGCTCAGGCTGGTTTCACTTCCCGAAGGTACACAGATAGTAAATTCTGTAATATCAAGACAGTGTGTGCAATTCATCCAGCACGCTCATCTGTCTTCAGCAAACAGGTAAGGGTTTTTTTTTTTTTCTTCTTCTGAGACCAATTGGACAGGCTGCTAAGTAAACAACCCCGTCCCTCCAAACCCCATACGTGCAAGCTCTCGTCAAGAGAAACGTTTATTAATGTTGTGTTTGCTTGCAGAGGGGCTGGCCGCCTGAAAACAAACCAATTGCTAAATTTAGAGGTATACCACTGAGGGCTCCAACTCCAGCCTTGCACAGGGATCTAAACCCCACAGCTGAACAGCTGTGCGACCTGGGGCACTGACTAAAGCTCAGTAGATATGTGCCTCAGTTTCCCCTTCTCTGAAGCAGAGTCAAGCACAGAGTCTGCCCTGGGGGTTAGGGAGGGTGATTTTTTCTCATTTCCTCCTGTCTTAAAGCCTTGGTTTTTGGTTTTTAAGATGTTCTTATTTTTGATTGCACACCAATGAGGGGGTGTGTGTGAGTGCAGGCGAATGCGGGTGTACCCAGTGACTATGAGCCACCTAAAGTGGGTGCTCAGAGCTGAGCTCTGGTCCTCTGCAACTACACACACACACTGTGATACACACACACACACACACACACACACACACACACACACACTGTGATCATTATATATACATACACACACACTGTGATATGCGCCCTTAACCACCAAACAGACTCTCCAGCTCCTCTTTGCTTTTAAACTGCATTGCATTTCTTTACTGTGTCTTTCTGTGTGCGTATGTGTGTGCATCTTCATGTATGTGGGGGCGTGCGTGCTACAGTGTACATATGGAGACCAGAGGAAAGCTTGCAGGGGTGGGCTCTCTCCTTCAGCCAGGGCATCCCAGGGATGGACTCAGCTATCAGGCTCAGCAGCCGCTGTACCCACTGAGCCCTCTTTCCAGCCCTGAGCCTGTTTCCTAGCTCCAGGAGGGCTGGTTTCTTACAGCACAGATGCCCTCCAGGACTCTGCATGTTGTGTTCCCTTCCAAAAAACCCTTAGCACCCATTTCCAACTTGTGAAAGCAGCCCCCACACGTCAGCTCAGGAGTGTGACTGTGCGTGTGAGCCATCCATCACTCCGTAATTACCTTTTCTTCCTTGGCATTGACCCCGGCACACTTACTGTGATCAACACACACACACACACACACACACATACACACACACACACACTGTGATATATACACACACAGAAACACACTGTGATCATTATATATACATACACACACTGTGATACACACACACACACACACTGTGATCATTATACACTCACACACTGTGATACACACACACTGTGATCATTATACACACACACACACTGTGATACACACACTGTGATCATTATACACACACACACACTGTGATACACACACACACTCTGTGATACACACACACACACTGTGATCATTATATATACACACACACACACACTGTGATACACACACACACACACACACACACACACACACACACACGCACACTTACTGTGAACAGGAAGGAAGGTGACTGCCACACTAAACAAGCCTTCACGTTTGTAGCTGTACATGACTCACTTGCAACAAACAACAAGCAAGTGAGAAAAATTAGACATGGCTGCAATTTAATTTCCATTTCACGGAGAAGAAATGAAAAGCCCCTTCGGGCTGAATCCACAGCCTGACAACTACAGAGCACGGCTTAGCAAACTGGAGGCCCTGGGTTCCATTTCCTCCCAGTGGGGGAGGCCTGTGATTCCATAGACTCCACAGGATACGAGTTCAAAGCCAGCCTGGGCTACATAGTGCGAGGCCAAGCTGAGCTATGACAGCAAGACCCAAACTCACATACTTCTAACCTAAGTGATGAGGACGAAGAGACACGGAAGCCATAATGAGGGTGATAACCCAGATGGAGTCCAGCCCGTGATGGTGAGAAAAGAAGCTAAGCTCCCTGGGGCCTCACAGAGCTGCTGTGGCCGATGACAAAGTGAGCACAACCCCCGACCCACAAAGAGAATTTTGGAAACAAAACACCACCATGTCTTGCTACAGACAATTCTGTTACTGTGGCTGCACTCCGCCCCGGCCTGGACAGTGTGCAGGGCCCATCTGCAGTGACCTCTGCCGGGGACCAGGATAAGATGAATTGGAAAACACAAGTGTTCATTGTGGCCTCAACCACCTGTGGGAAACTCAGAACGCAAAATTCAAAAACCGGTTTCAACTGCTGGCCAGAACTCAGCTGCAGAGGTTAACAGGCCTGCCATCTTCTCCCCTTCCCTGGTGTCAGGCCCACGGCTGTGTGGGCTCCACAGCCGAGCACAAAGCCTCTCAAGGGTCCCCAGTCTGACCGCTCTGCCAGCAGACAGCTGTGGGTAGGGCCTCCCTGGCCTTGCTGCATTCACACACACACGAGCAGAACCCTCCCAGCTCCACCTTTACAACAGAAGTCGGGGCTGAGGAAGAGCCTAGAAACAGTCTTGCACATTTAAAGACATTTCCAAAGTGCTGCTGCAGTCCGTGGCCAGCTCCCACAAGCTGCCCCTAATTAAGGTGGGGAGGGGAAGCAATTTTGTGGTCATACAAGCTTTTACTTGTCAAGAGTCAAACATGTGTTCAGACAATGAACCGGCGGCACGGTGTACATCTGAAAAAGACCTTCAAAGAAAACGCTGGGGTTTGTACGGTCATTTTCTTTTTAAAATGTTACCTGTGTGTGTGCGTGCGTGCGTGTCGTGTGTGCGTGCGTGTGTGTGAACATGTACACGGGCCACAGCACACATGGCAAGGTCAAAGGACAGCCTGTAGGAATCAGTCCTCTCCTTCTACCATGTGGTCCAGGACTCGAGCTCCACTCATCAAGCTTGCCACCAGTTACCTTTAGCCAGCTGAGATCCATGTCACTGGCCAACACGGTCATTTTCAAGCCTGTAATTTACACTAGACCTCGATAAGAAATCTCAAAGATTCACATCGAGACACACAAAGACAAAATTGTACGGCTGGACGCGGTACCGGCGAGCACGCCCGCTCTCTCATCTAGAGAAAAGTTCTATGTACGGGATGTGAAAACAGTCACACACAGCAAATGTGGCTGGAAGGGTAAAACGGCTTCTTACAAGAGGCCACTCGAGCCCGAGTCTGTGAGTCCGGCCCCCACGGCACGGCCAGCAGGGCACGGCATTCTGCTTGCCCTGTTCTCAAGACAGAATAAATTGCAGACATTTAAACACGGGGTTACCCCATGTCTGGCCAGTGTGGTCCTGGGTGAGGAGGCCATCGGTGACACACTGACACGGGTCCCCCAGAGCTGCTCTTCTTCTCTCACCGGCCCTGCCACCTTAGGACTCCACAGATTTGAATCACATGACAACACGACCCAGTGTGCTGATGCATCTCTCACCCCTGCACCCGTGTGGTGAAGCGATGTCAGGGTTTCCTCACACAGAGTTCAAGGCCCCCCTGGACACACGAGACCCTGTCTCAAAAAGATTAATAAAATAGCTGGGCAGCGGTGGCGCACGCCTTTCAGCCCAGCACTCAGGAGGGAGGCAGAGGCAGGGGGATCTCTTCGAGTTCGGGGACAGCCTGGTCTACAAAGCTACACAGAGAAACTCTGCCTCAAAAAACCCGAAATAATAACAATAATGTAACAACGAAAACTAAATCAAAGATTATATCAAAAGATAGAAATCTGTGAACACAAAAATTTTCTGTGGGATGTTTTTACCCCACCGACACTCCTGAGGCTGTTAATAAAGTTTGCTTTGAATCAGAGGGCAGAGCTAGCTACTAGCTGACCAGAGTCAGCCATAGAGGTTTTGGAGGACCCAGGACATATAGAGAGACAGGAAGTAGTAGGGAGGTGCTTAGAAAGATTCTCAGCTAGTTGGGATCAAAGAGGGAGAGAGGGGATCACTTCTCTGATTCTTATTAATAATAGCATAATTTAGATAATTGTTACAAAAAGCCATATACAATAACCGTTAATTGGAAGAAACATTATAACAACTTTAGAATAAAAACATATGTATATATACATCCCACCCACTCACTAGGGAACACACACACAACTCCCAAATGATAACGGCTGGCCTGTTATTTATAGAAGCACAAGCATCCATGTGTTTATAACACCTAACTATGACATGCATGCACAGACACTGTTGTGGTTTGGGTACCTAGTGTCCCTAAAGGCTCATGTGTAGATTTAGGGAGGGTTGAGTCAGGGCAGGGTTCTGACCTCATCAGTGCATTAGTGCAGGGATGAAGTCACGTGACATTGTGACTGGAACCTGATGGAAGCCAGGCAGTGGGGCCTCTCTGGAAGAAGTAGGTCACTGGGTTGGGGGAGGGAGGGAGTGGTCTCTGAGGGTTATTTTTCTTCTGTGCAATGAGCTGAGCCACTCTGTTCCACTCTGTTCTTGGCCCCAAATAATCCCCTCCCCAGTCTCAGCAGGTCACCAAATGAAATAATCAAGGGACATGTGGCCATGGTCAATATTGTCAGCTTGACAGGATCCAGAACTACAGAGACAAGGTCTGGGCAGTCTGTGAAGAATGTCCCAGATTAGAATAACTGAGAAGGGAAGACTCTTCCAGGTCTGGGATCCAGACCATAAAAAGGAGAACAAGCTAACACTGGCATCCATCCCTCGCTGCTTCCTGACAGCTTCCTCGGGCTCAGCACAACTTGACCGTGTTTGAAGGCACAGAAAGAACATGTTGAGGCAAACCGACCCAGGATCACGCTCAGGCTAGACTGGTGAGGAGTCAGGCCTGTGGAGCTAAGGTCACCATACCAGACCAAGGGGATGGGGCTGGAGATAATGGGGAAGAGGTTAGACAGAACCTAGAACCTTCCACCTACGCTCAGAGCACCACCTTTGCTGGTTTTAAACACTGTTTTAAAATAACACTTTTGGTACTGTGTTCAGAAAGGGTCTCTATAGCTTCAGGCTAGAGCACAGAGATCTTCCTGCCTCAGCCTCCTAAGTCCTGTGATTACAGGCAGGAGCTAACTGATGATGTAAACATCGTGTTTCAGGAGGTTGGACAAAGCCCCCAGCCCCCAGTAGAGTCTCTGGAAGGGAAAGGGAGTGAGGCAAGCATCCATCTGTATTCCTTGTCCTTCAGTTTGCAGGGATTCTTAGGACTTACTTTTTATTTTATTTGGAGCCTGTGTGAGTGTGTGTGTGTGTGTGTGTGTGTGTGTGTGTGTGTGTGTGTGTGTGTGTGTGGTGCACGTTGTGCATGTGAGTGCCTGTTAGCTCCAGATGCCCTGGAGAAGCAGCTACAGGTTACGGCACCCAGGGTGGGCAGTGGGAACTGAACGCCAGCCATCAGGCCAAGCTATGTTCCTGCAAATAACCTCTGACCTAAGAGTGCCTTGTCTGCGATGGACCAGGTGGTTCCAGTTCAGATTTCTTCCTCTAGTTTCCAGTCGTTTCAAGACAGAGGCCACAGGGGGGCTGGGTGGCAGCACATGGCCCGCCCTGGCGGCTACTCTCACCATTTCTGGGGCCCTGGTGATTGAATGGAGGCCTCGTGAGTGCTGGCCTGGAACTTACCTGCAACCTAGAGCGGCCTTTAACTAGGGACCTGCCCACATCAGCGTTTAAGCAGCCGGGACAGAAAGTGTGCAACACAAGACACACCCTCTACTGTCCGGACCCCCTTCCTCTTCCTCTGTCTGCTTTCATCTTCTTCTCCAGACTCCTTTTCTCCGTCTCCTCCCACCCCGACCCCGAGCTCTGCCTCTCCTTCTCCAAGCCTCCGATGGTCAAGGCAAGAGGGCTCCATTGGAAGGGAAAGACAGATGAGGTGGAAAGGAATGTCCACAGGTGCATAGATTCCACCAACAAGAGAGGAAGTGTGTACACTGAACACGTACGAACAGGCTGGTTTTGTCATTCCCTAAATGACAGTGTGACAACACTGACATGGTAGATATATTGCATTTGAAGTTATAAGGAGCATAGAGAGTATTTATTGTAGAAAGACAAGATAGGTAGTGCACACCTTTAATCCCAGCGCTCTGAAGGCTAGAAGGCAGGAGGATCACTTGAGCCTAGCAAGTCCAAGAGTTCAAGACCAGCCTGAGGAACGAACACACCAAGATAAAGGAAAGCGACTGAACATAAGCAGGAGGGTATATGTAGCTTGTGTGCTAATGGTACAGCCGCAGGATACTCGGGCAGACAACAGAGTGGAGGGACAGCCCATTCTGTACGACCTCTCCGGGCGCAAGCTTTGGGTCAAAGGTGGTTGCTGCTAGGGAGGAAATAAACTAAAGAGGGGAGAATGAAAGGGGAAAGGGAAGTGAATCCCTGTATGGCGCATATTAACATCATCCTTAGGATAGCGGATTCCTACCCAAGTGCAGAAGGATGCAAAGTCACTGACAGCAACAACAAAACTTCCCGAAGCCCGTGTTAGTTACTGCCCAAGCCGCATTACAATTCGGGTCAGACCAGGAAAGACAGGACAGGGGGAAGCAGGAGTTGTCCTCCGCGCGCACACGGACACAGAGAAGCCAGTTCTGAGGCGCGCACCTGGAAGCAGGTCACTGGGCTAGCTGACTTCCTCCCGGCAAGCCCGGCTCACTGGCAACTCCGCCTGCCCGGGCAATGAATGAAGGGCGCAGGCCGGACACTCACCGTTTCTGGTTCATGGAGGCCACCTGCAGCCACTCGTTGGTGGTGGGGTTGTAGGAGTGTGCGGCCGAGATCTCCTGGCTGGTGATCCGGTACCCGCCCACGATGAAGAGGTAGTTGTCCAAGATGGCTGAGCCGTAGCCCCTGACGTTCACCAGGTCGGGGGGCAGGTTGTTGGCCAGCGGGAACCAGCGTTCTGTGGTCTCCTCGTACCTAAGCATGGACGGGGGTTCCCCCTGATACGGGTGCGGGGCCAGGGGACCCCCGAGGAAGTCCCCCAGGGCCACCAGAACCGGGGTCCCGCGCATGCGGGCCTCCCTCAGCCTCTGCTTCAGGCTGCAGTCCCCGGGGGCCTGCGGCGGCGACAGCAGCAGCGGGAACTGCGGTTGGCACAGCACCTGGTGAAAACGCAGCGCCATGAAGCGCATGCAGGCCTCCTGCAGGTCGGGCAGCCCGTACACCTGAGCCAGGCGGTACAGCTCCAAGCAGTTGCCCAGACGCACATGCGACAGCAGCAGGCGCAGCAGCGCGGTGACCTGCAGGAAGGACGCGGCCTCCACCAGCTCGGCCAGCACCTCGTCCTCGCCCAGGCCCCAGCCCTCGCGCGCGCCGCCCGCGTTGATGAAGTCCAGCACCAGGCGCAGGCCCGGCGCGCTCAGGCCGCGGAGCTGCTGCACCTCCGGGCCCGCCTCGGGCCGCACGGCCTCGCGCATGCCGGAGCGGTAGAGCGCGCGGAAGTAGTCGCTCTGTTCGATCAGCTTGCTCTTGCTCACCGGGTAGCAGCGGCCTTCCAGGCTGATCTGCACCACCTCCTCGGCGGCGGACATGGCTGGGCCGCTGCGCCCGCTGCCCGGCCGCGCAGGCTCCTCCCCCGGGCTCGCACCCTCCGCCGAGCCGGGCCTGCGCCCGAGCTTCCTTCCGCCGCCGCCGGCCCTGGGCTCGGCCCCTCGGGCACGTCATGCGCCCTCCGGGTAAATGGCCTCTCTGTGTCTTTTATCGACGTGTCCGTGTGGGTGCGTGCGCGTGAGCGCAGGTGTCAGGAAGCCAAAGGCCGCAGATGACCCCGCAGCCCGAGGTACCGGCGGTTGTGAGGCGTCCTACGCGGGGACCGAACTCCTGTCCTCCGCGGCAGCAGTGTGCACACTTAACCACTGTGTGTTCCTCCAGTAAGGTCTTTAAACTTTTTTGTAATTGATTAGGAAGCAAAGAAACAAACGCTCGGGTTCGCGGTGCCCTCTCCCTACAGCACAAGTCAGTGCACGCGTTTCCTGCCGCCGCTCCGCAGCCCCGCTTGAGTTCTCTGGGACCAGTCAGCACTGCTAGGTTTGGACTGCAACCGGCCTGGTGGTTCAAGGGGACACTGAAGGATTACTGCAGCTAGGGACTTTTGGGAGAGTTAACTCCATGGACAAGACAGACAGACAGAAGGACAATGGCACAGCTGGGGCTCCAAGGAGAGTTCAAACCTCAGCACCAGAGACAGCTAGCAGGATCTCTGGAGAGAGCCAGAGGCCAAGTGAGCACAGGCAGGGACAGGGGCGGTGGATAGAGAGGACCCTGGGGCGTATTAGGTATGTCACCTCCAGGTAGAAGTCTGTCTCGGACAGGGACAGCTCGCTCTCACACCACCTACCCCCCCCATCACCCCATCCGTAGCTATTAGCATAGAACACCTTTCCCAGCAAAACTGTGAGGGGGCTTTCAGCCACTGTATTCTCCAGAA
Organism: Cricetiscus sungorus; assembly: GCA_030556225.1. Classification (NCBI taxonomy): domain Eukaryota; kingdom Metazoa; phylum Chordata; class Mammalia; order Rodentia; family Cricetidae; genus Cricetiscus; species Cricetiscus sungorus. Next base: position 51,409,779 of record JANBXA010000735.1, on the reverse strand, counting down.
TACAAGCAAGGGTAAGGAGCTAGAAAGTACAGAAAATATTCTAGCAGAGTCCAGCCTTGCTAGGGCTGAGGGGCACGCACACATGGACCTGGAACTTGGATTCTCTGAGGAACTTGGGATACTGCCCTGTGTGATTGACAGGCTTTGAATCGTTCCTGGATGGCTTCCACGACATATCTGTCACTCTCAGTGTTTGGGGTATGAGCAGGGTGCAGGTGAGGGGCCAAGGATTTAGCCCTCTCTATGGCAAGGCAAAGTGCCACATCAACCATTAGACGTTAGGCTGGGGGCTGCTGGGAGGCATGACTTCAAAGAGGCTGGACCTGATCTGTCTGTGCCTCTGTTAGAACGAGGCGGGACTCAGAGGGTCACCAGAAGGACAGGTCCTTAGTCTCCAGCTCTTTAGAACCTTTACCAATGGGAGCTTTTGTTTCCAGATCACAGATAGCCTTCACCTGGTATCCTCTTGCCTTTTAAAGACAAACCAAAAAGCCAACCTTAGAGGCTGATTCTCATCAGAAGGGCAATTCAAGCACGGTCATTTTACCACAGCGGGGTCAGCTGGGACTGTATCCGGAGTGTTCCCTGGCAACACCGGGCGCTGATCCCGAAAGGGTTTTGGCCCTGGACAGACAACACAATGACATTGTTAGAAACTGGGGTGGGGTGGGGGTCTTAAAAAAAGAATCCAGTAATTTCAGCAAGCCGCACCACAGTGAGTGTTCTAGAAAGCTGGGCGTAAAGACAGAAAGGTACAAGCTCCTTCCTCACAAAGTAGCTACACTATGATTTCAAGGCTTTGTGAATGTATCACTTAATGTTAACATATTGACCAGATGGAGCTGTCATTGATCAGCAAACAGTGACAGCTTCTGCTCAAAGGCCTACAGCTCTATAGCTCGGGCCCCTCACAGCCAGCCCTAGGGGCCCCCACTACCGCTGCTCTGCTAAATGGCTATGTTGTGGGGTTACCTTCTAAATGCCGTGTTCGTCCGCACAGATCAGTGCTGCTCTTGGCGTTGGACAGACGACTCTCTCTCTTTAGTAGCAGCAGGGTGGAGACAGACAGCCAAAGAGTTTCAAAGAAGCGACTGAAGGTTCAGCCTCAAATTGAACATCTATACCAACCCTTCCCACAATGCCCCGGGAACATCTTGGAAGAAGGCTGAAAAGGAGACGGAGGGTGGGGAGGGGCACTAGGAAACTCTGTCTTCTGAGTGTGGTGTGGCCACTGCCCTCATGAGCTCACAGAAGCTAGAAGCTATGCTTACCTGCGCAAAATCAAGCCAACGAGAGCAGTAGACGTTCCAGCAGGCAGCACCTAGAGAGCTACCAAAAGGGGGGAGGGGGCTGAAAGGGGGAGGGGGAGGTGGATTGGGAGATGTTTGGAGGAGGAATTAATTGGGGAAAAGACACATTACATACATGCCTGAAATTGTAAATAAATTCTAAAAGTATTTTATGCAAAACAAGCAAACACATCCATATCATTAGCATACGAGTTTATTTTTGTTTTAATAAATGGTAAAACTATAAGCATATCAAAGTTTCAAATAAAATTCTTTATGGTTTACTCTGAGTAGGGTTTGATTTGTGTGACTGTTTTATATACTATATACTCGGGGCTAAGAAAAACATTTCTGCCAGGCAGTGGTAGGTAACCCACACCTTTGAACCCAGCAGGGTGGATCTCTGTGAGTTCAAGGCCAGCCTGGGCTACAGAGCGAGCTCCAGGCCAGCCAGGTTTGCACATTGAGATCCTGTCCCAAAAGCATGGCAGTTAGAAGTGGAAAAGTTCAAGAAGTCTCTCAAGACCGGTGTCCCCGGAGTCTTAGGATGTCACCTGGGACGTCTCTAAAACTAAAAATTCGTATCCCCACAGCAGATCTGCTGGGTTATGCTGTTGGGGGCAGGGGAGGGGTATAAGGCGTTGGTCCAGATTCACATCTCACCTCTGAACTCTCTCAAGAACATCGCAGGGTCAACATGCAGCTCAGGGGAAGACTATTACCCAGCACACTCGAGGCCCGGGGCTGCACACTGCCACGGAAAAAGGAAAACATCCTATAGCAGAGAACCGTGGGATCTGGCTCCGAGGTGCTGAGGAAGCCTGATGTCTGAGTTTGATTCACCAGGCCCACGTGGTAGTAGGCGAGCTCTGGGAAGTTGTCTCTGACACGGGCACCACGGTGTGTGCATGCGTGTGTACATGTGTGGGGGTGGGGTGTTTATGTGAGCATGAGTGTATGCGTGTGATGTGCAGTGTGTGTGTGTGGGGGGCAGGCACATGTGTGTTCCTGCTAAAGAACAACTCTGCAGAGTCTGCTCTGTTCTACTTTTACAGGGAGACGGAATTCAAGTCACCAGGCTTGAGGAGCCACATATGCCTTTAATGACTGTTGTATTTCATCTACATTATGAACATTTGGAGTACAGGGGCAGGGCTGTGAGTCCTTAGTTTCTTTTAAAGAAAGCTCATACTGGCCCTAAAAAATAACCGGAGTGGTTACAATCGGTTTGCAGTTATTGAAAAGTTAAACATTTTAAATATATTTTTTCTGTTTTTTTTTTTTTTTTTTTTCCTTTCAAGTTTTCAAAAGTCAAATGAGTACATGAACCGGTTTTCTCGGGAGCCCGAACTACGGAACCTAAAGAAATGAAGTCACAGGCTCTTCAGCCTATACTGATCACCCCACAAAACAAGGTGTTGTCTCTGGAAACAGAGCCTCCCTTAATCTGATGTCAGGAGACTAGGTAATTGTTTTTTCTCAGCAGGATTCTGGGCTCGAGTTTCTCCTGGCCTTCAAATCTGCGTAGGAAAGGGTGTAGGTGACTCCTCACTCCCAGAGAAAGAAGAAAAGCAGGGAGCATCCTGCCTTTGGGAAAGGAAGGGTCAGAACGCCCAAACCCGCTGGAGAGGGTTCAGAGACGAGGCCGCAGGACCAGCGCTCTCCAGGGGCCCAGCGGTGGAGACAAAGGTGTCCCGCCGCCTCTGCAGAAGGGCGCCCTGGATGTGACCCATGGTCAGCTCCAGCCGCTGCCCTCCCTTCGGGGCTGAGAGATGCCGGCGGCGGCGGGGCTGCTGCTGCTGCTGGGGCTGGGGCTGGCTTGCACCGTGCACGGGCTCTGCTCGCCCTCCGTGTTCCACAGAGACTGCAGGATCCGGCGCTTCCCGGGGCTGTCCCTGAATCTGGAGGAGTCTCAGAAGCTGGGGGCCCAGTTCCTCAAGTACTACTCGGAGAACACGGGCCAGAAGTGCAGCCGGAGCTGCTGCCTCAGGAAGGACGGTGAGAGCCGGGCTGGGTGGTGTCAAAGCAGAGGGCCAGGCAGGGAAAGGACCCTGGGGGGCTGGGGCGGCCAGAGCACAAGGCCCAGGCCGAGGGGGACGGACCAGGGAGGACCTTCCTGATCTGTAGAACCCAGGGCATCCTGCAGTGACAAAGTGGTAAATGGATATGGATTTCTTTCACGGCTAACTAACTTGATTTTATTCATAGCCCGGTGTTTCCGATAAGCTGGGCGCTGTGGCCTAAGTCTGTGATCCGCATTTAGGAGCTGGAATAGGGGAGTCCAAGAGTTCAAGGCTAGCCTCAGCAATGCTGTGAGCTGAGACCAGCCTGGCTGGGACAGTCTCAGACTGTGTCTCAAAAAACGAAACAGCAAACAAAAAGGATTGACAACAATTTACTTTTAAACTATCGATGGTTAGTTTCTCTTTAAAATAGTTTTGTTAATTCTTTGAGGATTTTGGTGTTTGGATCATATTCATCCCACTCCTCCCTCTAACGTTCCCAGATACCCCCCACCACTCAACTTCAAGTTCTCTTTAAAAAATAATCCACTGAGCCTCATTTATGCATGACCATGGCTCACTTCCTTAAAGAGCAGCAACTCTCTCTCCCAAGAAGCTCAACAGCGCCTTAGTTAGTTAGTTAGGGGTGGGGCTCAGGGCTGCCTTCCAGGTCCAGGCTGGAACGCTGGCTGGTTTGATCTTGGATTAGTCTTGTACAGCTGTGAGTCCATGGCCCTCCGTCTCCAGAAACCAAGTGCTGGAATTACAGGCGCACAGCACCGCACCTAGTTTAATAATCTCTTAAGATGACTGGTGGTTCTAGTGCCACGTCTATTTTATAAGATGCGTCTCTTGGATCCCTAAGAAACACAGAGCACGGTGGACAGGAACGTTACAGTGTGGACCATGCTATCTTCAAATTCCCCCATACCCGTCTTTTCTCCGTAACAAATGGGATTTAGATGTAAATATCACCCTCAAAGCCTTCAAGGTCGCAAGGTCACGCTGGGTGGAGGCCTCGGGTTCCCCCTCCAGCACACAAACCAGGAGAGCTGCCGCACACCTGTAATCTCAACACTTAGGGGTGGGAAGGAGGGAGACCAGAAGTTCCAGGGTAGTCTCAGCCGTGTAGCAAGTTTGAGGCCAGCCTGGGATACACAAAATAAAAACAAAACAGGGGCTGGGGAGATGGCCCCGTAGTTAAAGTGTTTGCCAGACAAGTGTGAGGTCGTAGGTTTGAATCCCCAGAACCCACTTAAAGCTGAGCACTGGACTGTGGCATCTATAATCCCCAGTGGCCCCAAAGGGTGCTGGGAGGCAGAGATGGAGGGTCTTTGATTGCTCACAGGCCAGCTAGCCTGACACCCGAGGTTATGCTCTGACCCATGCAAACTCAAATTCATGCACATTCACATACATGCACTCACAAACATGCATACACACACACATGCACACCCACACACATGCACACCCACACACATGCACACCCACACACACAAGATCACATAGAGAAAAACAGTCCAGGGACGTCATCAGGACAGGAAGGCAGGGCCCAAGCTTGCCACCTTCCTGTCCCTAGTTAGACAGCTCATACATGTACAATCTAAGGCCTCCTTCCTTCCTGTTCTCCCTCCTCCCGCCCCTCCTCTAACCCATGTCACCCTAAACTCACGGTCCTGACCCTTCCACCTCAGCTTCCGGAAAGCCGAGCTTGTATGTGGGAGTCACATTCCTGGGTCCGTAGAAACCGTTCTAAACGGCTGGATTGAGGCCTCAGTGGCCAAGAGTCTCTGTTTCTCTTGCAGAGGACCCGAGTTCAGTTCCCAGCGCCCCCGCATTAGGTGGCTCACAACCATCTGTGACTCCGTCTCCAGGGATCCCCAGTCTTACACTGATCTCAAGTGCCACCCCTCTCACAGACACACAGATACCCAAAACTAAACCAGCCAAAACTAACCTTTCATAAAAAGTCATCTCTGATAAAAATCCCTTCCCACAAACGCTGGAGGCGGCTGATGGCTGTACTCCCGGCACTTGGGAGGTCGAGGCAGGGACACACAAATCTGAGTTCCAGGCCAGCTTAGGCTACAGTGCGATCTTACCTCAGATAAAACAGTATTATTCTCCACCGCATCAGTGACTTCATCACAAATCTAAGTATTGAGTAAGAACGTTTTTAGTTCCTCTCTCTTACAGCTTCCCAGAACCATCCTCAGGGACTGTTCTAGCAAACTATATACTAGCGGAACATTAGTAACTAATTTTGTGCTATTATTTTTCCTCTGGCAAAGATAAGGGATGCAAAAACCCAGAGGTGTCCCAGAGGTGAGATCAGGGCTGCACGGCCCAGCGCCATCCCGACCCCGCTCCCAAGCCCTGGCATGCGTCGCGTGGCACACCGTGTCTGTGTTACGGTGCGGGACACCTCTGTGCCAGATGACATGAGGTCACACGGTCCCTGACGGGAATGAGGACTCACCGCATGCCAGGGAGGAGCATTCACCCCCTGTCAGGGAGGACTCACTAATCCCATGCCAGGGAGGAGCACTCACCCCATGCCAGGGAGGAGCACTCACCCCTGTCCGGGAGGATGCATTCAACCACCCAGTAACTGACTCTGGGTTTCCAGAAGCAACACAGCACGTTTTAAGAGAAGATTTAGAAAAGGGAGGCCAATGTGAATATGCGATACATGAATATGTGATATGCAGTCATGGCCTGCCAATAATCCCAGATGCCAGCATCCTTCTCTTTAAGACAGATTAGGCTCCTGGGGCAAGGTCTGGGCCGGGTCCACACCCTCGGGTGTCACGTGACCCTCTGGCGCTCTAATGAGCCAGCTTCTCCACCATGCTGTCCTGGTCAGTGGTCAGTGGTGACAGCCTTCCTTTTGTGTCCCTCCTCCTCCTCCTCCTCAGGGCCCCAGAGAGCAATTGTCACTGGAAAAGCAGACAGGTACTTTCCGAGGCTTTGCGTAGACAACTGATGTTTCACACGCATAAAAAATAAAACACTGAGACTACAATGTGATGACTCTGTGGGTATGGTGCAGTGTCTTTAATCCTGGCAGGCAGATCTCTGAGTTCCAGCCAGCCTGGTCTACAGAGCGAGTTTAAGGCCAGTCAGCGCTACACAATGGGTCCCTGTCTATAAACAATCAGCCACACCATCTAAGGCTGGTTATGGTGGCTCACATTTACAGTCCCAGCGCTCTTCAGACTGCTCTACGTAAGTTCCAGGCCAGCTAAGGCTACTTACGGACAGACATCCTGTCTCAAACAAAACAAAAGCCAAAGCTGGGCATTGGTGGCCACATCTTTAATCCCAGAACTCGGGAGGCAGAGGCAGAGGCAGGTGGATCTCTGAGTCTGAGGCCAGCCTGGTCTACAGAGTGAGCTCCAGGACAGCCCTGGACACAGAAAAACCCTGTCTGGGAAAATAAATAACCAACCAAACACTCCAGGTATCCTCTGTGGAAAGGAACATATCAGAGAGTGCTTTAAAGTAGTATTTTCTTTCAAATAGGTACGTTATATAGTTTCAGTTTTTCTTGTTTTTCAAGACAGGGTTTCTCTGTGTAACAGCCCTGGCTGTCCTGGAACTCTCTTTGTATACCAGGCTGGCCTCAAATTCACAGAGAGATCCACCTGCCTCTGCCTCCCACGTGCTGTGATTAAACGTGTGTGTCATCACCACCTGGCACAGTTTCAACAGTTTTTAAGCACAGCACAAGATTGGGTTAATTCAGCATTCCAGAAAGAAATAGAAGTTACTCAGAGCCCATCTGACTGGCAGCAAAGCCAGGCATGGCGGCTATGTCCCTGTGATCCCAGCTTAGAAGGCTAAGGCAGGCAGATGACAGGTTGGAGGCCCACCTGGTATGCAGCAAGACTGACTCTCTCTCACGCAAACTGACGGAGCCAGGGTCCTATGCAGATGCCCTTGGCCCTTTCAGTGTCCTGTAACGTGGCTGTCTTCCTCCACGATCCCGTCCACGACAACGTCAACTGCCTCCATGTCCACTGCCCAACCCTGGAGAGCTGCATCCTGGAACCTGGGGCCAGCGCCATTCTGTACAACATAACAGCAGGTAAGGGTGCTGCCTCGAAAGGCTTTGGAACACAGTGTTCGCAGCTTGCAAACTGGCTGGCAACAGCAGGCTTAAGACCCCAGGCTGTTGTTTCCCAGTGTCCCCTGTCTGGAGATGGTTTGGCCACCCAGAACAGACAAGCTCGGCAGCTGGATTGGGACCTCAGGGAGAGCTAAAGTGGGCATTGCCACTGAAATGGCTGGGGGTGCTGCTCAGAAGATAAGAAAGTGCTCGCAGGTCGCCTGGTGTGGACAACAGCGTCTCACAGGTCCCCAGATGATCACCGCAATGAGGAGACCCTGTCTCATAAAAGAGGTAGATGGCTCTGAGGAACAACGCCCGAGGCCACACACTCACAGACATGTACATGTACTCACGTGCGTGAATGCACACACACACACACACACACACACACACACACACACACACACACAAGGCACTGCTTCAGCACAAAGGTCAGGCAGAGGCAGGCAAGGGACTCCAGCCATCAACAGGACAGCAGGAAACCTGACCTGGCCACAGACACGGTGACATTGAGAGCCACGGTGGAAATATGGCTCCAAGAGGGCAGAGTGGTGTCTTCAGATTACCCATCAGAACCAGAGTGTGGGGCATGGTGGTCCCAGCACTGTAACTACAGACAAAGACAGAAACATCACTAGTTCAAGGCCAGCCTGGGCTACATTGTGAGACCCTGTGTCAACAACAAAAAGAAATACGGAATCAACAAAAGCCCGGGAATGAGAAAACCCTGCAATTAAAGAGATGCATATGGTCGCCGTGGCTCAGGTGGGTAATAGTCGGGATACAGGTTAGACACCTAGGCAGGGAAGCACGGGATGGACAAGGTAATGGCAACCGCCACGAAGAAGGAAGTTACCTCACCACTGGAGAGACCCACTGTGCGTGTGGTGCTGGGGCTGGAACCCGGGGCTCCCCACTTGGCACATCCCTTCCCTTAGTTACCTTTTAGAGGACAAGAACGAGCAGAAGGGACGTCAACTCCTACTGAACATAACCCAGGATGAGGGTGGGGGAAGTGCACCATAGCTGGCAGGCATGGCCGGTATGGCCTCCTGCGTGCTGGGAAAAGGTGTGAGTCACCACCACCTTCTTACAATTTTATGACTGCCAGCTCACAACCCATCACCACCAAGGAAGTCGGGGCAGAACTTGAGACAGGAACACTTAACCAGCCTCTTCTCTTGCTTGTTCCCAGGCTTGAGCTCAGCCAGCTTTTTATACAGGCTGGGCCCTCAGTCAGTGACTGAGCCCTCCTACATCAACCATCAATCAAACGTCCCATAGACACGCCCACATGCCAACTTCAGGAGGCTAATTCCTCAGTGGGACTGGCCACTGCTGAGAAGCTCCCTGTTCCCAGGAGGCTCGAGCTGACAACAGAAACTAGCCAACAAGACAGAGACTACAAACCAGCCAAAGCCTGAAGGCAGGCAGGCAGGGTGGCAGGCAGGCAGGCAGGCAGGCAGGGTGGCAGTGGCAGGCAGGGTGGCAGGCAGGCAGGGTAGCAGGCAGGCAGGGTGGCAAGTGGCAGGCAGGGTGGCAGGCAGGCAGGGTGGCAGGCAGGCAGGCAGGGTGGCAGGCAGGCAGGCAGGGTGGCAGGCAGGCAGGCAGGGTGGCAGGCAGGCAGGCAGGGTGGCAGGCAGGCAGTCTGAGTGGCCTGGCAGGGAGACTCAAGAGGCGAGTCCCACGGTGTCAAGGGCAACTGACAGGACACAAATGACCAGGAAGTCAGAAGTCACCGTCTCTGAGGCTGACTTTTACAGAACGATGAGGGATGAAACACCACTGAGGCCAAAGTTGGGGGGAGGGACACAGACAGACAGACAGACAGACAGACAGACAGACAGACAGACAGCACCCCCGGCAGAGGGACAGGAAAGCTATACAGACTGTTCTTTCCTTCCCCCCTGAAGAGAAGCGTTTGAGCATTCCTAACAAAAAGGGAGAAGATACAGACCCCAAACAGGGTGTGTGTGGCTGGCTGGTGGCTTTCTCCCCAGTTCCTAAGGGCCCCCTTCCCTGGCTGCCTTGCCATGGCTGCTGGCGGCTCGACAACCCTGGCACAAAGTCGTCTTCGTACGCAAAGCCTTCTCCTTGGCACAGCCCTATCTGTCCACAGCAGAGAGTGTCCCAAGCCGGCGGATACACTCAGCCTGCTCTGAACCTCGGGAGTCTGTGGGGTTAGAACCGGAATCTGGCTCAGCTCAGGGAGCCAGTAAGGTAAAACCTCACAGCTTCCCACCCGTGCCTAAGGCTGTCTCACTAAAACCACACCTAATACAGTGCATATACGTTTGTGAAATTTCCAAATAAATAAAAAGTATCTTTTTTTAAAAAAAACTAAATGATTCCATTTCTCTTCAGGCATAGATCCAGACTTGCTGGTGTTTGAGCATTCATCCCCCATAAACACCCGCTCCTCGTCTGAATGGTGGGATAGGCTGCGGATTCTAAAAGCTCTGAACGTAGGTAAGGAAGGGCTACGCACAGACGGGACAAAGCACACGCTGCCATCCACAGAGGCCGCTTCCCCAACCGCACATCGAGATCCGGGTGCAGACACAGGTATCAGTCATTCCAGGAAGCCAACCACGGATCTGGATTTGAGATTTATTTCTGTGAATGTGTCCACTGTTACCGAGGTCAGCACGGTGTCACCAAGCACAGACCTCACCCACAGTGCAGATAACACGACTATTTCTCCTTTCTCTGGACCCACAGACACAGACATTTCTCAGGTGCCCAGCCAATCCCGACTCAACGTTAGCAAACACCTGCTGAATAAAACCAAGGTGTCCCACGGCGGCAATCACACATCCGAGCAGGAAGCTCCCCAGGATGGCGCGCCAGTGACTGCAGGGGCCTGGCTGGCTTCTGTCACCCTGGGCGCTGCCATCGTCTGCCTCTGCTGCTGTGTGGTCGTGGCGGCATGCAGATGCTGTGGACAGCAGCACGGCTGGTACCGCCTGGGGCAGGGGGGTCAGGATAACACACCGAAAGGGGGTTCCTAAAGGCTGGCGCCAGGCTACAGGCTGTGAGCGTGCTGTCAGCTTTCTGCAAGAAAACAGCGTTTTCACAAGTAAATAAATAAAGAAATAAAGCTATCCCAGAACGCTGAGCCCTACCAAATGGCCAAGGCTTGGTTAAACTGTCTTCTGTCCTAGTGATTTCCATTTCTGGAACTGGGAGAGAGAGGGGAGGCGAGGGAGGGAGGGGAGGAGAGGAGATCACAGTTGGATGTGATCCCAGCTCTCTGAAGGTGGAGTCAGGGTCAGAAATGATATTTTAAGGCCACGCTGTCTTCAGAAGAGAATGGGACGGGAGGCGGGAACGCGGGGAGGAGAGGGCACACAGGTCGCCAGGCTCCAAAGCCAAAGCTCAGTAACTGGAACGCGGGGGTAGAACTGGTTCAGGGTTTGGACAAATGAGCTCGCGCATCGACTTGGACTTATGCAAACTCTTGCTGCTTTCCAGGACCGACTGAATAATGCTGGTCCCCGGGGTCACAGGACGAAAGGAAGACAAACTCAAGAGTTTGTCTGTGTTCGCACACACACACACACACAATAGCACACGTAACAGAATATCCTCCATGACTAAAAATCAAACTTAAAAAATGACTGGAACTGGAAGAACTGTTAACTTCAGATGTTGAAACAGTTCAGTGGCTAAAAAGGTGTTTCTCTTTCCCCAGCATTGACACCGGCTGGAAAGTAGCAATTTCTTTACATACACACACACACGGACACACGGACAGACGGAAGGGCCAGAGAGGGGAGCATGGCGGGGGCAGAGATGGCTCCCGGGGGTAAGAAGAGAGAGGGCAAGGGAGAGACGGGGAGGTGGGCAGGGCCCTTTTAAATGGGAACATAGTGAATGTGCTCTTAGTGGCTGCAACCCAGGACTAATCCTGTTAGGACCCAAAGGGCAGGCAGTACAGATGTCTGAATGCTGACAGCATGAATATCCAAGATTATCATAATCTTTATTCAACCATGTGTGTGGTAGCACTGCTGGGATTCTTACTTAAAGAAGTAAGTAATACAAGAAACTGTCTGCAGACTTTTTGAGAAGTCTTTTATTGTATTGTATAGAGGCAGGGTTTCTCTGTGCAGCCCTGGCTGTCCTGGAACTCACTCTGTAGACCAGGCTGGCCTTGAACTCAGAGATCCCCTTGCTTGCTGGCATTAAAGGCACTGCCTCACCACCATTTCTGCCGTTTTGAGTCTGGATATAAAGCAGAGTTTGACCTTGGACTCCTAATCTACCAAGTGCTGAGACTGAGGCATGTGTGAGCACGCCCAGCTCCAAATTTACTTTTAATTCATATGAACTTCCTGGGGGATTTTCCAATTCAGTAGGGCACAAAGAGAGGTCTCTCCTGGCTTTCTCACGACATTCCTTGAAGAGTCTCACAGACGTGACTGTAATTTGAGAAAACCACATTTACCCTATGTTGTAAGGAAACAAATAGACCCAACTCTCCTTCAGATGACCAGAGAGGCAATGAAGACCAGACAGGCCAGAAGCAAACGCGGAAGTCTAAAAATACAGGTGCGTTCCTGACATTCCACACTGATGCAGCCAGGTCAACCTGAGCTGGCCAGAGTTAAGGCCTCCAAGGCTGTCCTCACTTCTGATCCAAGTGCAGGTTTTGGTGTTTACAGAACCACCCTCAGGCTGGGACACGTTAGAACTCAGGGCTCAGCCAGTTACCCTTCAGGGAAAGGATACAGGTTAATGTGGCCCAAAGAAGAGGAAGGGCTGGGTCCACAAGTTCTGAGTGCTGCGCCTCAACGTTCCCTCTTCGCAGTGAGGCCACGCCTCTGTCCTGTGGTGATACTTTGTTTATGATCTAACAAATAAAGCCTGCCTTAAGATCAGAGTGCAAAGTCAGCCACACTAGTCAGCCAGAGGCCAGGCAGTGGTGGCCACACCTTTAATCCCAGCACTCAGGAGACACCGCAGAGGCACCTCTGACAGTTCAAGGCTACAAGAGATTGAATCTGTCTAAAAGAAACCGCTCACACACAGCTCCCAGCACCTGGGATCACAGGCCTTTAACCCTAGCACTAGGGAGGCGGAGACAGGAGCTCAGGGCAGTCTGAGGAGCAGAGCAGCCTAAGCAGTCTGAGGGCAGGATCTCCCCTTTGGTCTGAGCACAGGTAGGGGTGAGAACTCTCTAGTGGCCGGCTGCTTTGCTTCTCTGATCGTCAGCATTAACCGCAATATCTGACTCTGAGGTTTTATTACTAAGGACAGTTAGAATTCATACTATACTCTCCCAACTCCCAATGTCACCATGTGGCGGCTGCAGACAGTCCAATCAATGTTCAAAGAGGTTTTTACGTGGTTTTATGATGGGTTTTGTTGATTTCTTGTTTTTTTCCCCTCTTGAGACAGGACCTCCTGTAGCCTGTGCTGGCCCTGGCTTTGCACACGCCAGGATTATAATATCTACAGTCTACCATACCTGGCTATCCAAAGGATTCCCTGCTGTTAAGTGACATTTACAAGGCGGAGCAGAGCTTGGACAAAGCTGGAGCAGGTAAGCAGCAAGTCTGCCCAGCTGCTGTCCACGGCAGAGTGCAGCCCTCTGTGAGGTTGTCCACTGAGGGCCACCGAGGGCCACTGAAGGCCACAGCGGGCCACCAGAGGGAGCAGGCAATGCCTAGAGGCATTGTGTGGAAACACTCAGAGCCAGGGAAACCATAGCCTGCCAGGGGGTGCCCCGCCCCTTTGTAAGCCAGGAAACCCCAAAAGCACCCTGAGGTGCACAGCAGTCTGAAAGGAGCAATGTTAACTCACGTGAGACAATATTCTTAGATATGTTCCCATTTATATCAAATCAGTGACTACATGCATCGTAAAATCGACACAGCAGACGTCCAGTGTAGACTTCACGACAGATTTAGCAGCCTCTTTACAGACTCTTTGTACTGAGTGAGGCTCGCCTCGGTCTCGCCCTCGTTCTTGAGTCGAACAACACAGTTCTGGTAGTCTTCAACCTCCTTGGTCCCCAGCAGCTGCTCCCTGCTGGGTGCCACGCTGCCGTCTGCGGCTCTCATCTGCAGCAGGGTTTGCAGAACGTTTCTCTCCGAGGAGCTGTTTCCCCACACATACTCTTCCATGTCTCCCTCGGCCTTATGTTTTTCCCATTCTTCAGTTTTCTGAAAGAAAAAGAGAAGTTCAGCGTGGGATAACTAAGCCCCAGAGGGCCCGGCAGCTGACCCAGAGCATGCACAACAGGTAACTCCAGACAGTCAGCCTGGGTCAGCCAGGGGGCCTTGACGACAGCACAAGAGAGATGGCGGGGACCTACGGACAGCGCCCATGTCACCTCCACAGATGCAGCTCAGTGGGTCTCCTCCCCTGGGGCATGGCTACGGGGTATATAAGGCTCGCCCTCTCTGGAATAAACCAAGCGTGTTGTTTCAACTTGTTCGAGATGCGTGTGTCATCGGTGTCCTGCCTACTCTCCCCTAATCCCCGAGGACACCCACTGGGATCCTGCACCAGCTGAGAACTCGGGAATGTTACCAAAAGGCAAAGTTCCTTTGCTGGCTGTTTGCTGGGGGAGAGGTGGTACGTTCACGGTCCCTGTCTATGCAGTGACAGCCCGCATGGCGCGGTCACCCCTGCCCGCCTCAGGAAGGGCTCCACTCTTCCATGCTCCAGCTTCAGATACGCAATGCTCGCCCCCAAACTTCACATCTCAGACAGAAAGCTCTCTTGCAGGTGGCTATTCTAAGGTACCAGCGTGCCCCTTAGGTAAGCCCCTGCTCTCGTGCTGTCCTGGAACACAAGGTGGGACGGGTCTGCTGGGTCTGATCACAGCACATCAACATTTAAACTGGACAGCATGTGCTGCCTAGTCTGGCCTCGAACTCCCCAGGGAGCTGCAGACGGCCCTGAACTTCTGACCTTACTGCTTCTGCCTCCCAGGTGCTTGAAGCCACTCGTGCTGACATCTCACATTTCTACAGTTTAAAATAATGAATTGATAGAAGTCTTATCTTTCTCACACGTGAGCATGACAGGAAAACCAGGAAGAGGTGAACACATCTGGACGCATACACAGTTGTTTTGGTCCATTCAATGAGCTGTATGAACCCAGCACTGTGCTCTCCTGGAGCCTCAGCCCGATGGGAAGCCCGATTCTGAGCAGGTGCCAGCTGCGGACGCCAGAGTCCCAGCAGGGAGATGGACTCACAAGGGCCCCAACACAAGCTCGGCAGTCGAGCGAGTGACCAGGGCCAGGCAGGGCAAAGCAGCATGGACACAGCCGCACGCACGCACGCACGCACGCGCCCTATTTTAGGTTCTGACGTTATTAACTCATTGACCTCTCACATAGCCCTGTGAGTTACAACTGTTATCATCTGTTTTACAGACCAGAAAACTCAAGCCCAGAGCAATTAAATCATTTGCCCAAAACCACAATGGGGCTCAGTGGTGAAACAGCATGTTCTGTGGAGGCCAAAAGGATAGAGACTGCTTGAACCTAATGTCCTTCTCCTTTGTAAGCACAGACTTAACACAGAGCATGGGGTCTAGTTAAGGCCATGGTCGGCACACGACAGTGACAGTGCTAACTGCTTCCTCCACACAGACCTGCCACCTCCTACCACTGTGCTTACAACTCTTTGACCAGGACGCGAATCATAGTGATATTCCACGATTCATGATTACAAGGACGCTGTTGTCCTACACAAGGGAAAATAGCTTAACCATTAAAAAATAAAACACTAGGCTGGCAAGGTGGCTCAGCAGGTGACGGTGCCTGCTGCCACGCCAAACCTGATGAGCTGAGTTCAATCCCGGGACTCACACAGGTTGTCCTTTGACTCCTGTGGGGCACTATGACATGTGTGCCCCTCTTCCCAAACACACATAAAACAAACACTGTCATTTATATAGCTATAAAACAGGAGATTTGAAAAAATTCTTAATAGACAAGAGATAAAAACAAAATCCCGCCAATCATTCCAGCTGCCGAGGCTTAATTTTAACTGCATATGTCAAGGAGTTCACGTCAGCGTGGACAAGTTCTAAGCGCAGTTCACAGAGTATTGAGTGCCATCTGGTACTGCACTAACGCTGGGAAAGAGGAAGGAGACACTGGCCTTGCCCACTGTAGTTAGACCCTTTTACGGGACTGCCAGTTCCCTAGAAATGACAGAGACTTACTAATTACACAAGCTCGGCCACAGCTCAGGCTTGTTACTAACTAGCTCTTACGACTTAAACAAACCCATTTAAAAATACATGTCAGCTGGGGAGGGAGAAGGAATAAAGTCCTTAAACAAGAAATATAATGGCTGGGTGTGGCGGCGCACGCCTTTAATCCCAACGCTGGGGGGGGGGTGAGGCTGAGGGAGAGGCAGATGTCTGTGAGTTCAAGGCCAGCCTCGTCTACAGAGTGAGTTTCAGGACAGCTGAAGATACAGAGAAACCCTGTTTCACAAAACCAAAAAATAAAAGAAATAGAGTAATAAAGAAAGCCACATAAAGATGGAAAATACAGAGAGTCTGGATACTATATTATTGTGTTGTCTTTAAATTGATTGCTGAAGGAGCAACAGCTGGTAAAAGAAATTTGATTATAAATGCTGCTAGATTAATCCATCCTATATATTGGAAAAATGCCTTGACCTCAAAATTTAAGTCTAAGAATGTGTTACTTGGGAAAACAGATTCTGCTTTGGTTTCCACAGAAGATGAGAAGCTGTGGATTCCTTCCGGACTAACATGGTTTGATCAAACAAGACCCCTGAAGCAGTGGCCTAGGGATCCGACATCCAAAGCAGCTGAGACCATTCAGCCTCACAGACTACTACAGCCAGGATTTGGCCAGGGTTCTGGGTTTCTCAGGATCCCCTTGGAACTGACAGCCACATTCTCAAATACTGTTTACAAATGTTTGTTTTCATTTAAGTGGGGTTGGTTATAAATGGCCACAGCCAATCTCTCTTAAATAAGGGGGACAGATAAGATATAGGAATGAAAACTTTACATTGGTGTGAATTTTGGTTTATTAATACAAATTTAAGGTCTATTTTGTTATATGTATATTTCTACTCTTATTTAGGTATTGTGTTTATACAGCTCTTAAAAAATGTAATGTAGAATTAAATACAGATTACAGTCACCTATAATAGTTAAAAACTTAGTCATGTTAGTTATATCTTCTAGATATACAGTTGTATTTCAAATAAATAGGTATCCTTCAAAACTTTCAAAGACCTACAGAATATGGCTTTTAAAATGGTTTATTAGGGTTCCTCATGACAATGGGATCCATCTCCTGGCAACACCAATTACGTCTGAGAGGAAGAGGGCATTGAAGAAACTCATCACGGAGTTTGCCTGACATGTCGGGACAGCCATTTGGACAAGAAGCTGCTCTTTCCTGGACTGCTTGACAGCCCACTGTCCAACTGAATAAGCAGGTTACAAAGAAAAACCGGGTACAGGCTGAAGAGGTTTCCCCAATGTTACAGAGGAACTTTGGGTGGCTGTCCAGGCAGCGTCTGTCAATTCTGGAGTTTATATATTATCTTTCTGGGGTCTTTGGCAGAGTTGAAGACAGTTATGGTTATGGTTTTCCTTAGTTATGATAAAAGGTAAGTTACATATATAATTTTAGACTCACAAGGATAGGATAGATTGTAGAATATTTCCTTTAAATTTTGCCAAATGCTAGTGGACTAAATATTGTGACCTATAGTTCTTGCTTGATAACTGTTGTTGTATATAATTTTTACTATGTTAAAGTTAAAACCTTCCTTTTTATTTAGACAGAAAGAGGAGATGGGGGATGTTCTCCTGTATGCTGTGAATGTTTCTCTTATCGGTTGATAAATAAATCCTGCCAATGGACAGGCAGAATTTAGTCAGGCAGGAAATCAAAACAGGGGCAGAGAAAGGTAGGAGGCGGAGTCAGAGAGGCACGCAGCTACAGGGAAGGTAGCAACCTGGGCATTCTCCGTTATGTTAAGATAAGGTCATAGTTACGGTTAGTAATTAAGAGAGAGCTGGCCAATAAGAAGCCTGAGCAATAGGCCAAGCAATTTATAGTTTGTGTGTCTGTGCTGCGGGAACAGGCAGGGCAGAGACTTCCCACTACGCCATGCCCTGCCCAGGGCTTTACGTGGCCTCCAGCACGCCTCGCCTCGCTCGGTCTGCATGTCCCGAGAGCCCACCTTCCTTCTTCCCTCTTCACCTCCTGGTGACGGTGTTTAGTTTTTACCACCCCAGCCCCGGTGACATGTTCACAGGGTAAAGGGATGGCCCACATCAGCCCACAGCGAGGCACTACAGAGGGCGTCCCCAAGGAAGGAAGGAAGGTGGCAGGAGGCATTCAGGAGTGGAGCCGGCCTTGTCCACAAGCTCTCACACACCTGATGGCTGACATCAGAGGACACATGCAAAGCCATGACGCATGGGGCTGCAGTGGCTTCACAGCTGGCTCACTATTCAAAGGGGCGCAGCTCTGTGCAGGACTCACTGCAGAGCCAGACTCGACAGGAAGCGCGGGAACACAGCGTAGTACGAGGGAGCATGAGACATCGGCAAAATGGAAAGCGACGATGGACCAATCGGGAGGACGCAACCATGATTCAGGACCAATCGGGAGGACGCGACAGTGATTCGGGGAAGGGCAAGGAGGTCTTTCCTGGGGCAGCACAGCAGACGTTTCCATCAGAACCGGAAAGGCCTGCTAATGTGCTGGATAGAGTGTGGATTAGCGCGGATGTTTTATCTTCAGCCTGGGGGGGAAGGAGAAGCAGGGCTTACCTTAGCAGGCAGTGGAGGACAGGCCCTGCCTGCCGCCCAGATCCCACGTGACAGACATCACTCTCTCACACACTTCTGACTGCACTCTGAGCCCTGACACTAGTCAGGCAGACACTGTCCTCAGAGACACAAACTTCCCAATCCGCTGCCTTATTAGCAATCGGCGGTGGCGATTAACAGGCAGGGGCCTTGTCAGAAGTGCAGAGCCTCTGTCTGCCTCAGGCGCTGCAGGACTCCAGGAGAGGCCAGAGGCGACACTACCTGGCTGGCAGGCGGCGGGTTACACAGGCAACTCCGAGAAGACAGACAGACAGCGGCACAGGTCAGGCCTTATTTCAGCTGATTCCTGAATGTTCTGAACACAAAGCTGAACAAAACTACAGACCACACTGCTGTGGCAGAACAAACTGTGTTCCTCTCTAAGAGTCCCAGAGACCTCGGGCACCTCTGCATAAACACAGAGGCTATCATAAAACAGCCTTGCATCCATGATTTTCAGGGTTAGCCCACGTAAAAAAGGGTGGCCCACACTAAATGCTTTGTGCTGGAACAGGAAAAAAAAAAAAAAGAAAGAAAGAAAATAAAAACCCCAAATGTCGCTGTGAAACACTTTCAAAGCAGGAACTTCTCCCTCTGCCACTTCCTGACTTACTCCATCAGCCCAAGGTGCCCACTGGGGCCCACTGGAAGCAGCAGGAGTTGATGGGGAGGACAATGCTGAAGCTAGACTAATGTACAGGTCTGAGGGAGAGCCCGGCCCTGACGCCGACGCTGAGAGAGAAGGGGTGTAAGTACAGCACCTCCTTTGTTAGCATGCATCTCTCTCCACACAGGCTCTTCGCTGCTAAGGGAACTGTTTACAGTAAGGTCCCCTTTAAAGTGGCCTCTCTTGGTGAGTATACAATGATCCCGCTTAGGGCTGAGGCTGTATTCAGTGGGCAGAAGGGTCTGGCTTGCTCCCAACGCCTCACACACACACAAACCTAGAGATGTGACGGCTGGGGGGAGCCAGCCTAGGGGAGGAAAGAGGCGGCCACAGAGCACTCTCTGGCCCAGCTTTCAGGAAGCCCACGAAGCCCACGCTCGTCGCGCAGTACTAAAGCACAAAGCTGAACTCCAAACAAGACGCCCATTCAGTCTGTTAAAAAGAAGCCTTGGCAGCAGCTCAATGTCAGCACCCTAGGGCCTCTGGGGCCTGCTCCCAGCCTGCAGGCCTCCCCTGAGCCTGCACGGCACTCAGCCTGCCTGGGTGAGGGACACCCTGCCTTCCGTTGTGGGGAGCTCACAAATACCACAGTGCACAGGACAGCAGGGTGTGCAGCCAGTGAGACTGAGCAGATCTAGACCAGACTCTAGCCTGACTTCAGTTTACAGAACTCCGTCAAGTTACATGTAGGCTGTTGACGGGAAATCACAATGAACATGCTTGAAATTCTAAAAGGAGAGTTCACGTAGTATATTTTACTGATTACTGTAGTTACTGAGAGTTCATAATTTGCTAGATGTTACAAAAAAATTCTGTCTGGAAGTAAACGTAATGTCAGAGCCTAGATGGCTTACACACGGCCTTCAATGTTAAGAACGAGGACCCACGGGGAAGTTACAGGACCAAGGTGCGAACACAGTCTGCCAAGGCCGAAGGCTGACTCACAGCACCTCAGACTGGAACACTAACACAAGTTTACTACGCCTGAGGACCCTGGTCTAGCAAAAACTCATCTCTCGTTACTGCCAGCACTCAGATCTGGGAATCTTCGGGAAGTGCTGGCCGTCAGTCCTGAAGACATGCTTTGCGATGTCTACACCGACCGAAGGTACTGACACTGCCATAGTTAGCTTGCCTGGATGGCTACGCATCAAACATTCTTACACTCAAGTCTAGATGAACACTGTTTCAGAAGTAGCCTCCGCAGAAACTCTAAAAGCCAAGGACATCCCTGTCTGCACACAAGTGTCCGCAAACTTCTGACAACAAGCAGTGCAGGGGCAGGGCTCCAAATGCTGGACCAAACACCAGGTGGCAATGTAAGCTCCAAGTACGAATTCCAGGCTGGGGAAGGAAGAATAATTCAATCCGGCACGCCCCTGTCCCGGCACACTCTCCCCCCCGTCCCGACCCGCCCCCGTCCCGGCGCACCCCTGCCCCTGTCCCGTCCCCGTCCCACCCCGGTCCCCGTCCCACCCCCGTCCCGGCGCCCTGCAAAGCTCCAGCACTCATGTGTGCCTCACAGGGTGGTCACCGATGCGGCCTCTTCAGGAAGGACCCATGCCAACTGTAAGATGGAAGTTCTTTAAGCTGTTGGACAGTTACATTGGCCTCTTACGCTGGCATCAAAGTAACTGGTACGGAAGATGGATCCAGAATACAGCCTTACCGGATTCTATGTCACAGAGTCACAGAAAGAATCCCCTAAGTCAACTTTCTCTGAATTTATTGGTGCCTGTCATCTCCTCGGGAGAATTCGCTTTACAGGCAGCTGGCAAGTAAGATGCTCTGAACTGGCTGGTTTACTGTTAGCTATTAACTCTTTCAACAGCAGCTATGGACTTGTAGCTAATTCAAACACGTTCTGAGTTCAAAGGAAACTTAATTATCCCAAGCAATGGCAGTTCTCAATCAGTTGACAGGAAAGATACTAACTCCTGCCATGACGACATTTCCAAAGCCAGGGTAGAAAGCACAGAAGAACCACGGCAGAGAACCCTGCAGAAGAAAGGAGCCTTCTACTTGCCACTCACCTGTGTTAAGCTGGTCAAAGTTAGCAATAATGAAATGCAATAAACAGACTGGGCAGAGCTGCATGGACTCTCCAGTCATCACTGAGGCTGGCACTAACACAGGGAGATGCTTCTGTCCTGGTCCCCACTAAGGGTCAAGGCATGGGACCACGCCCCACTGGGAAGCCGCAGTATCAATGAGTGAATCATTCAGTCCCAACCTCCTGTGTCTCTACGAGTGGGCAACAGCGGCACAGGCCTCAAGGCCAGCACTAAAGAGCCTGAGGCAGGAGCAGTGCGAGACTGGGCAAATGAACGGCCTCACAATCTTCACACACATTTAACACACACCTGCAGTGTGTCACACACGTCCCCGCCACACTCAGGACTCTGAAGTCAGCCTTGTTCACACACACACACACACACACACTACACACGTATGTACACATACATACACACATACACATACACACACACACACAGAGTACACATGCACGTACACATACATAACACGTACACACACACACACACACACACACACACACACACACACACGTGTGCGAGCGCGCACACACTTACCCAAGACTCGTGGTACAGGACTGTGAGAAGATACAGTGCATAGTCATAGTTCTGCCTCTTCAAAGGGCATCTTTAAAAAGAAAAGAACATCAAAATTTCAGCATACAGGTAATTTGTAAGACATTCTAAAGACAACAGGTAGCAGTCTTTGAATTCTATCTGCCTTAGGAAGTTCTGTGCTTGGAATATTCAGGACAGCTGGACTTGGAAACACACGTGTGAGGCAGAGGTAGGCGCATCTCTCTCTCTCTCTCTCTCTCTCTCCCTCACACGCACGCACGCACGCGGCTCTACTCGCCTGTCTGTGGAGATAGTGAGCACATCAGTGGTCTTGCAGTACCGCTCTCCTACAAGTTTAATAAGTTTCTTCTTTGCATGGTTGTCTAAATTCAAACTTGAAAGTTTAACCTTAAAAATACAAGAAAAAAAATCATATAATTTGCTTAATGGAGAAAAGCAGCACTGCTATTCAGATCAACAATGAGCTCACAAAAACAAAACTCCCCGTACTTCTCTGTATGAAGTCAGCAGACAGCAAAGCACACAGCCCACCTATGCTGGTGCTCGCGCCTTTCCCGCACATCGACACAAGCTATCACAGAATACGAGAAGCATTGCAGAATAAACCCAATCACTGTCAGTACACTGGTTCCGGAAGACTCTGCTCACACGGCACAGACCCAAGCACGCTGGACCGCTGCCCCTTGAGACCGCGCTACTGCATCACTGTCAGGTTGAAAATGGCGCCCTAACCTGTAAAAGCTGAAACATTGCACCAGGGAGGAACCAACATTCTTGAGAAGCTGTTAGGAACTTGTCTTGCAGGCTGGCAAAGTGCTGAGTGGCATAAAGCTCTGACCACCAAACCTAGGGACCTGCGCTGGACCATCAGACCCTACATGGTAGAAAGAGAAGACAGACTCCCACAAGTTGCCCTCTGACCACCACACAAGGGCGCGCACACACACACACACACACACACACACACACACACACACACACACACACACACACACACACGAATACAATTTTTATAAAGGATGTGGGGGCCTCCTAGAAAAAAGCTTTCTCTTCCTCACCCCATCACCCCTTTCCCTGGACAAGGGATCAAACCATGCCTGGCACATACCAGCCACTTAGATATGTTCCCAGCTCAGAAACTCCTCTGTTCTTTAGAGGGTGATTCCGTAGCTCGGTGGTGGAGTGTTTGTTTAGCACGTGCACAAGATCTTGGGTACAATCCCCATCCCCAGCACTGCAAACAGACAAATGCTATTTCTATTCTACTGGGTATTTTCAGGACACATAGAGTTTAATACAGTTCTTTCGGTTTGCTGAGACAGAGCCTATGTAACCCAGGGTGGCCTCAGACTTGAGACTGTCACGTATGGCCGCTTCAATGCCACGGTCAGACTGGCCTGTGCTGGATTTTCCGGTGTACTCCGCAGAGCGTAGTGGCGGCACGTGAATGGCTCTGCAGTGCACTTGGCCTTCGCTTGTACTTTCCACGGAATTAGTCTTCCTGGAGACCACACTGGGAAACAGTGACTGAATGAGGGAGAACTCTAGCTCCCAGAGAACTGGGTCAAGGGTCGAGGTATTCCCTAGAGATAGGTAAGTTTGACACTGGAATACACTTCAGTAAGATTTTTTCCTATAATAAAGTATCTAACGTCGAGTAGCTTTATAAAGAGGTAAGGTTAGTCACCTACAGTTCTGGGGGTGCATGGACACAGCACTGCCCTGTAGGAGGGAACCATCACATCACAGGCCACGAGAGCAGCTCAGGCTTAGCGCTCTGAATAACTGATCCCGGTCTCAAGGAATAACTCTAACTCTTCCCAGGAGGCACTCCACGATGACAGAGCGCGCACACACCCAGCTCATCATTGCCCCAGCGAGAGCAAGCTCCCAAAACACAAGTCTTCAGGGACAGCGGCAACCATAGCCATGTCGTGGCAAGCATGGTTCCTTCTCTGGAGAGATCAGGAGTAAGAAAGCACGGAACTCATGCGGAAGAAAAAGGGACTCTAAGACTTCATCTCTAATAGCCCTGCACCTCTCACGACACCCGAGCACAACTTATTCACCCTCCCACTTCCCCACCAATCACAAACCTCGGAGCGCGAGAACAATGACTATTTTGTTCTTGGAAACGATATAGGAAGGTGTTTGGTAAATTGATAAATAAAGTTTACTTATTTATTTATTACTATTCATTCATTCATTCATTCATTATTCATATTACTATTGAGTCCTGGCACATGCCCACTGCCCCAGCAGTTAGGAGGGCCCCACACTCAGGACAGTGGGACCCCGCCTCAGGTAACAATTCACTATCACACTCCCTCCGCAGGAAATGAGAACCAGCACGGCCGTCCAGAAAGAGTGTCATCCACAAGCAGGCTATTCACCTGATAAATAAGCAGCTCATTCTGTGATAACTAACTGATAACAAAATGTAGAAATATTTATATGAAAATAGCAAAGAGTACTGCTTTATGACAATGCAAATGTATGTACATTTATCTATGTACAGTGACAACATACAGTAAAATGAGGGTCTTTTATATTTGGGTCTACGAGGGTATACCCTAACAGGGTATATTAGGTATTCCCTAATGAGAACATAGTGATTCTTCTTTTTAAACATCTTTCTAAATTATAACATTAAACAATAACATTTTTATGCCAATGTTCAAAAAAGTGACAGCAATGATGATTATTATTGCAATCACTCTTTTAAAACTTATGTTCACATTAACAGCTTATATAAAGATGTTAGCAGTCATGCTGACACACTTCACAAGTGGCCGTGTGGCATTCGCCCGCCTGCAGGCCCACAAGGCCACTGCACACTCCTGTGAGCTGGACCGACACTCTGCCTTCAAGGCCGAGTGCCAGTCACAGCCTCTCCTCCCAAACACAGTTTACAAGCTGCTGTTTTCAAGGGCTTGTGCTATTAGCATTATCCCCAACAATGCTGCCACTTCCAACCACAGGAGGCTGTAGTGAAATGAGCTAGCCTCAAATGCCCACGTATCAACACAAGAACTACACGACACCGAGGAATGTCTAGTACATAAAATGTGACGAAACCTGGTACCACACGTAAGAGCTGAGCTAGGCTCCCAGGTCTGCCACTCATTCTGTAACTTCACTTTATCTCCCAGAAAGACTCAGTCTCCTCAGGACAACGTAACTCACAGGATTTTTGCAGAAACACGAGATTAACAGAGGGGAGCACTTTTCAAAGTAAAGCCTTTCCAAACAAAGTGTCTCTAACCCTGAACAACTTCTATGCCTACTGAGCAAAGGTAAATGTGTAACGTGGAGGCAGAAGCGGCTGTGGCAAGGGTAAAGTCTTGCATTCAGATCCCCAGCAGCCACCAAAGTATCAGAGGACGCCTGTAATCCCAGGGGAGCCCGACAGGCTGGCTACCTGGATTAGCTAGACTGTCAAGCTCTGGTTTCAAAGGAGAGGTCCTGCCTTAATTAATAAGGTGGAGAGTAACCTGAGATGAATCCTAACGCAGGCATAGAGCTCCCTTACATACTTACATAGGCATGCACTCACACATACACGAGCCCACAAACACACAAGCAAGCATACACACATGCTATCTACCACACACAGAGACAAACACAGATACAGAAACATGCATGCATAATGCACACACACACACATAAACAAGCATGCACAGAGAAAAACAAGCATACAAACACACACACACAGAAAGCATATACACAAACACATGTACACACATCACAAACACACACACACACAGAAAGCTCACACACAATCACAGAAAAAAAGGCACGGACATATGTTGACATCACACACACACACACACACACACACACACACACACACACACACACACACACACACACACACACACGAGTCCTCTAAATACTACTGCTGTGGTTTAGACAAAATGTCCATGGGCTCCCATGTCTGCATACTTTGTCCCCAGGTGGCTGTGCTGTACTGACATTTGGGAAACAGGGTCTGGCTGGAGGAATCAGGTCCCACTTCCAGGCCAATCTCTCTGCTTGCAGATCCATGGATCAAGCAGGCTGCCCCTCGCTCCTGCCATCTTGGACGGAAACTCTCCTGCTGCCATGTTTCCCCACCAAGAAATACCTAGCACGATAAATCTGCCCTAAAGTGCTTCTGTTAGGTGCTTTGCCTCAGCAGTGAGAAAAGTCATGGAAGTAACTACAGTATAGAATTGGCTTTCCCTCCCCTTTACCACTTTAGCTTAATCCCCAGAATTCATACAAAGGTGGAAGGTGTAAACTAAGTCCACAAAACAATGATCGTTTAATAACAGCGATGTTTACACTTACGAAATGCAATGATCAGATTACAAAGCACTCACAATGCCATCTCATTAAACCCACGATGCTGCATGAGCAGTAAAACACTCATTTGTTTAATAATCACACGCAAAATGCACTTACAATATACCTAAGGACAGTCGAGGTGTTTAAATGCCCTTACCCTTAATGTCACCACCCGTGCTTTGGGGTTCCGAATGGATGGTCCCGATGACACATAATCAGCTGTATCAATCTCAATTGGAAAATGCTTCTCACATTTCTCATCACTGTCTAGTGCAGCCGGCCACTCAGTGCAGAAATCTAAGGAGATACAAAGTTAGCTCGTGTATAGCTTTCTAAGTGATCCCATGGTAAGATGGGCTACCAAGCAGGACGGTTACTGAATACTCTGGAGTCACGCAAGCACACACAGGCTCTCCCCTGCACTGGACACGCGTGCTGCTATTCCTCACCCACTCCTTTCTGTGGTCCACCCTAGTGCAGCCTCCCCTGGTGGATGTGTCAAGACTCTGGCAGTAGCTGCCGTTTAATGCCTCTCTCCCAATATCAGGCAGACAGCTCGGTGCCCAGAGTCTACCTACAGCCTGTGAACACCAAGAAGCAATGCTGATTCATTCCCAAATCAACATCACCAGAAAATCAGCCTCACCTGAAAGGAGCTGGAATCCCTGAAGGAGCTGAGTCCTGTCAACACTCTTCCAGAAACTGACTCACGTCATCGCAAGAGGGTCCTAACACTAACGCCTGCTCTCCCACGTGACCCCAGTGGGACCAGCAGGTAAGACAGGAAACAAACAGCCCGTCCTCTTCTTCAGACAAGACAACCCCAGACAGAAGGTAGGTCCGGGTCTGAGACCTACATCACAGTGATTTCACAAGCACAGGGGGAATGAGGGCTCTCTCATTCCCCCTGAGCAGAGGCATAAACTCAGTTCCCAATTTGTTGATGCGGAGCAGCTGCCAGCTTCCCACAGCTATCTGATTTCACGCTGCCCTACTGCTGTCAGGTTTGAATGAAGAGAACTTCCGGCTGAGGATGAAGATTTCTCACACCGACCTGACGCTAAGGACAGAAGTGATCAGTCCCTCGGGTTAAAGGGAGGACTTCACAGACCCAGGCTTTCTGCTGTCAGAGAAGCTGTGGACGGATAACCTGGGGGCACCGAGGCCCTATGCCTGCCACAGTTCCCCACAGTAGTCCTCATCTGTCTTCCTTTACACTTGACCTGAGTCGGTAAAACGTCATTCTGAGTTACACAGATTCTCTCTCACCAGTAGCGTGTGCTGAGGCAGCAGCAGGTCGTGAATTCAAGGCCCCCCAGGCTACACAAGGCCCTCCCAGAGGGCGCCACCCTGCGAGACCCTGTCTCAAACAAAACAGACCCCTAAAGCCTGTACTTGAGGAAGGAAATGCAGAATATTTTGATGTGAAGACGACAAGGCTGATCACATCTACCGTGACTCAGTACCCTGCGTCATGCTGTGCGCGGGCCGCCAAGTACTCACAAGAGGCCAGTCTGCTTAAGCACAGGCACTGGTTGGTTTTGCAGAGTATTTTTTTTTTCTTTTAAACTGCAACTAAGTCACTGCAATCACCAGATGATAATTACAGTTTTTACATTAAATTACCAGAAATCGCATCCAGGGAAAGCACATAGAGACCCCATAAGCGTGCCATCTGACAGGTGCCGCAGTGGTCGGCTGGGAAGAAAGAGCCTTGGCTTTTATTTACTTCTCCGCTGAGTGTTCAAGCCTCGCTAAATTGCTGACTCTCCTGCATCTCACATTTTCCGCTCGCTCGCAAGTCAGACATAGAATCTGAAGTGGCTTTGAAAGGAAGCCGAGGAGCAGCACTGAAAACCTTGAGTCTTTTGGAAGAAGCACTCTCAAGCCAGAGATGGCAGAAGTGTGATTAAGGGAACGTGGGCGTGCTCCTCGCGCCCTGTATGGGTGCCCTGCCGTCCTGCTGAGCTGTGCACAATCCTTCAGTTGAGGAATCACAGAGCGCCCGTACCTAAACCATCAGCTGCACATTAAAAAAGAAAAATGGGGTCGGCAGGCAAAGATGCGAGCTCCCACGGCTGACTACCTGAGCTGGATCCCTGGGACCCACATGGTGGAGGGAGGAAACTGATTCCCATCTGCACATCATGGCAAGCACACGCCCTAACGTGTGTATACACCCACACACAGATTTTTAAAGAATGTAATTTTAAAACTACTTTTTTTTTTTAACTAAAAAGGTAAAAAAATACAAGTTTTCATGGTGTGTAGGAATGCATTTGTTAACTGGCTTTTACAAGATTAAAAAAAACAACAACAACAACAACAACAAAAAACAGAATTCAACGTGTCAGTGGGACACTGATTTGGAACAGTTGTCACTTTTAGAAATGTTGTAGGTTTTGTTCCTTTCTTAAAAGGTGGAACAGTACTGTACACTAAGATGCCACCCAGGAACACACTCTTCAACAGCTTCTCACCAGGAAAGAACTCGAGGGTGTTTGTCCTGTATGTACGCACGCGGGTGTGTGCCACGCGTGCAGACGTAGACGTACAGACAGACAGACACACACACACACACACACTGAACTACATGAAAATGCTGCCGCCATGTCACCGCTGCTGTCGGGAGTGGTTTTACTCTGCAGGCTCACGGGTGTGAGCTGCCGGTCCTGCTCTGGGAGTCTGTCCAGCCTCTAGGAGGGAGGGCCTAGCTGGAGGAAACTGCTGTGGGCTTTATCTCCTAGTCTGCTGAGACAGTAAGCCTCTTCATACTCCAGCTGTGTCAGCCAGGAGCCTGTAGCCACGCCGTCACCGTCAGACAGATTAGAACCCTCAAACTGTGAATCCAAACAAACCCCTTTGCAAGTTGTTTCAGTAGGGAACTCTGTCACCGTGACAAGTACAATAATCTACGAGGGAAGGAGACCCCAGTGCAGGGGGAGGACTCAACGCCAAAGCCCAGGGAGCAGCAAGGCTACTCCACGTCAGCAGCCTGGTGCACAGCAGGGCTGTGTCTCTGCAGGCCTGGAGGTCTGGAGCACAGGGGGGCTGTGTCCCTGCAGGCCTGGAGCACAGGGGGGCTGGGTTCCTGCAGGCCTGGAGCACAGGGGGGCTGTGTCCCTGCAGGCCTGGAGCACAGGGGGGCTGGGTCCCTGCAGGCCTGGAGCACAGGGAGGCTGAGTCCCTGCAGGCCTGGAGCACAGGGGGGCTGGGTCCCTGCAGGCCTGGAGCACAGGGGGGCTGAGTCCCTGCAGGCCTGGAGCACAGGGGGGCTGAGTCTCTGCAGGCCTGGAGCACAGGGAGGCTGGGTTCCTGCAGGCCTGGAGCACAGGGGGGCTGGGTCCCTGAAGCTACTTCTGCTATTTATTTCTATGCATGCAGGGCACACAAAGCATATTCTGTAAGTACAAGTAGACTCCATCCTCCGAAAGTAGTTACAAGAACTAAGTAATTACTGAAAGATTTTTCTGGGACAAAAGGAAGGGGTGAAATAGCAGGAGGCTCCCACTATTTGATTAACACATACATGCATCACTTTTAAGTTGTTAATGTTTTAAAACAACCAACCAGGCCAAATCTGTGACTGTAGCGCTCTGGAGGCAGAGGCAGGAAGGTGACTGCAGGGGGACCAGTTTATTCTATACAGCAAGTTACAGATTATCCCGGGTTTCACAGCAAGACTCTGTCTCAAACAAACAAAGTCTGCTTCTGTCACTGCGTATCTATTAAACACTCACAATGGTGCTTATTTCTAAATGTAAAGTGAAACTGAGGTAACAGAGTCTACCATCTGGTAATTTAAGAAAAAATATGGCTTCACTTTGTTTTTTGTTTCTTTTTGTCGTGTTTGTCTTTTTGATAGTCTGTTAAACCATCCAGGCCAGCTTCAAACTGACCATGCTCTTGGCTGGTCTACTGACCTCCAGGACTACAGTATGCATAACCACATCCTGGTTTCAACCTCTATTTCCGATGAGATTATAGTGCTCAGCAAACAATTACTTACAGAAGAGCTCTGCATGAAGAGCACAGGCTGCTCTTGTGGAGAAAGGACCTAGGTTTGATTCCCAGTGCTCAGTGCTGGCTGACAACCAGTTCCGATCCAGCTCGGACACCCTTTCCTGGCCTTCGGCACTAGGCAGGGCACAAATACACGCGCAGGTAAAACACCCATATGCAAGACAGCGATATTACAACAAAGAGTGAGACAGTGACTTAGAACATGAGGCTATGTCAGATAGACTCAAGAGTCTGTATTGACCTTAGAACCGGGAGAAAACATACCTTTTAGAGCTTCACAGTGCCTTTTAATCGCCACGGGCGTCAAATGCAGAAAATTCGGGATCTAAGATGAGACATTTTAAAGGATAAATCACAGCCAAATCTCCCCCACCAACCCCTTTTTGTGAGCCGAGTTTCAATATATCTCCCAGATATTTCTAACTCAGGTTCAAGTGGCTGTTGTGCTTCAGCCGCCCAAGTAGCTACAGCTATGCATCATCATGCCAGCTATGTTATAAACACGTGAAAAGAATCATCTTACACACTAAACCGCAGGCCCCAAAAATCATGTAAGTAAAATCTGACAGCTCACTGGGCATTGGTGGCGCACGCGCCTTTAATCCCAGCACTCAGGAGGCAGAGGCAGGCAGATCTCTGTGAGTTCGAAGCCAGCCTAGTCTATAGAGTGAGTTCCAGGACAGGCTCCAAAGCTACAGAGAAAAAACATCTGGCAGCGCTTCTACAGCATTTGCCCCAAGCACGGCCAGCCGGGAAGCAGACTCTGTGACTCAGTTCTGACAAAATCCAGACGGCACACATCCTTCACGACAGCAGTCATGTTAGAGCAAAGGTAAGCACCACTTTCATAGCATTCTGACAAAATCCAGACGGCACACATCCTTCATGACAGCAGTCATGTTAGAGCAAAGATAAGCACCACTTTCATAGCATTTTTTATGCCTAGTATCTACAGCACTCAGGTGCAATCCAATCCAAAACTAAAGCATGCAGGGCGTGTTTGCTCACACTTGTAACTCCAGCACTCAGGGAGACTGTGAAGTCAAGGTCACCCTGGGCTACTCAACAAGACAGTCTCAAAAAAAAACAAAAACAATAATTTTGAAAGCACGTAAGGATTCCAATCCATCAATTGCCCAATTCTCCAAGAACACCGGTATATTACTTCTGCTTCGTACACAATCAGCACTTTATCAACTGAGTTGATTGCATTTATTAATTCTTTCAGAAAGTCTCCTGTAGCCCAGGCTAGCCTAGAACTGGCTACAGACTCCTGACCCTCAGCTCTTAGCTGACCAGTTTAATGACGTTAGGAATGCATACACTCATGCTGACAGGGAATCATAACGTCAACATTCAGTAAAGGTCAAAGAGTCGATTCCTTTCAAAGAAGTAACTTTTACACGCATAATATTTTAGCGTGAATGGAGTGTTATTTTTGAGCCTCATTTATTGTCTTTTTTACCTATCAGCGTTTTGCCTGCATGCATACATGTGCACTGTGCATGGCTGGAGCTGGAGGGACTCAGGTGTTGAACCCCTGGGACTGAGTTACAGACGGTTGTGAGCAGCCAGGTGCTCTGAAGAGCAGCCAGTGCTTTCCAGTGGGGAGCCGTCTCTCCAGCCCCGCCAGCATGACTTCCATAACGGCGCTAAGCATGTAAAAGACAATTATCTTAAAGGAAAATTAAAAAGCAGAGTTACTCTAAAAGCTACGCCAGGAATCTTGAATGTTGATCAGAAAGTATTTACTTAAAATCCAGGGGGAAAAGAACTAAACTGGACTGCAGGATGGGAGGCTTTTTTGTTGCTGTTCTGCCCGGAACTCTTTAACAGTTTTAGAACTCTAGCACTTGAGATGTGGAATCAGGAGAGAAAGATACATAGTGAGTTTGAGGCCATCTGGGCTATGATTCGCCTAAAAAATGAAAATCAATGATCAGTGTGGACTCTGCCCTTCCTTGAAGGACACAATAGGAAAGACCACAGAGAAGCCACAGGATCGATCAATCCTTAGTAAATGTCTTTACCACAAACATTATCAACCGAAGAAAGGCCTGAAACATGATAAGCTGCTTTCTACTGGACCCTTAGCACACGGCTGGGGGTGGGTGTGGGACGAGCACCCACTTGCTGTGGAATAATCCTTTTGTACACTGTGAAAATGTGTTGCCCTCACTGTTTTAATAAAGAGCCGATTGGAAGGAGGCTGGGCAGGAGTCAGACTGAGAGGACACTGCGTAGAGTCCTCAGCAGACACAGACGGAGGAGGCAAACATGGCACGCTGACCCCCCCCCAGGGTGGTAGAGCATGGGTAAGAAATGTGGGTTAATTTAAGCTCAAAGAGCTGGCTAGTAACAAGCCTGACCTATGCATGGGCTGAGCATTTGTAATCAACAGTAAGTCTCTGTGGGCATCTGGGAGTCGGTTGGCAGGACAGCAGTCTGCCTACACCCCAAGGGGCTGTCTGAGCCCAGCACTCACCTTTAAAAGCTCCAGGTTCCCCTCCTTCGCCATGGGCGCGCCCTTCTTTACCGGATAGCCCATTCGAACAGGCAGAGGGACAGCAGAGGGTTTAAACGGCGCCGCGACAGGGTAAACACTGGGCCAGTCCTGGTCAACATCCATCTTCTCCGTTCTAGGAGGTAGTGCCTACGAAACACAACATAAGTAAACTTTAAATATAAACAGTCTTTAAGTTCAAGACAAAAGCTGTAACTAAGATACACACACTGATTTCCAGGACTGAGAAAGGGGCTCGCCACGCACACCTGGCAACCTCAACTTCACCCCGAGACTCCACAGGGTTGTGACCCCCACACCCGTCTGTGGCACACGCCCGCACACCACGACAAGTAAAATAGACTGACTGCGAACAAATTCGTTCCTCAGTGAAAAACACAAACAGCATAGGTAACTGTTCAGTTGATTCAAACTCTGACAAGCTCTCCTTTAATACCACGTTAT
Source organism: Cricetiscus sungorus (assembly GCA_030556225.1). Taxonomy (NCBI): domain Eukaryota; kingdom Metazoa; phylum Chordata; class Mammalia; order Rodentia; family Cricetidae; genus Cricetiscus; species Cricetiscus sungorus. The sequence goes on along the minus strand of JANBXA010000735.1, from coordinate 51,376,935 downwards.
CTCCACAGGAACTAACGACTGGTTTATGAAGTTTATAAAAACCTTGAGGACATGTTAAAAACTGAGAGACAGGAGTGGCCCAGCTGGCAGAATGGTGCACAGCTTGCACAAAGCTCTGGACTGGACCCCAGCAGCTAGATACACACCCATAACACCAGCACCCGGGGAGTGGTCAGAAGCTCTCGGCCAGGGGCTGGAGAGATGGCTCAGCAGTTAAGAGCACTGGCTGCGTTTGCAGAAGCCTGATCCCAGCACCCACATGGGAGTGGGGGAGATAAGAGATTGTCAATATTCAGGGGCCAGTGAGAGGGAGGGATCAGCAAGTAAGGTGCTTGTCCCCAAGCCTGACAACCTGAGTTCAATTCCTGGACCCACACAGAGAGAACTGATGCCTAAAGTTGTCCTCTGGCCTTCAAACACCTGCCACAACACACACGCGCGCACACACGCATGCACACACTCACACACACACGCACACACTCACACACACACGCACACACACGCATGCACACACTCACACACACTCACATACACACAAACACACACGCGCACACACACGCGCGCACTCACATACACACACACACACGCACGCGCATGCACACACACGCGCGCACACGCACACACATGCACATACATACACATACACAACACACACACACGCACGCACACACACACACACAACACACACATACACACACACACAACACACACACACATACACACACGCACACACATACACACAACTTTTTAAAAATTTAAAAATAAAGAGCAAGCACTTTGAGATAGATTAATAAGGTTACACCGATTTAAAAATGCATGATGTCTTCAAGCCCGAGATAAATGTCTGGAAAGCTTAGTCAATCACATGGACACGCTCGTACGCATTTAAGCGTTACACAGAGGGGGGCCTCCATACGAAGAGTAGGGTTTGGGGCTGGAGGCATGGCTCACTGGCTGAGAGCACTGTTGTTCATGCGAGGACTCAGGTTCTGTCCCCAGCACCGGTATCAGGCTCACGACCAGTTCCAGGGAGCTGATACCCTCTTCTGGCTGCACAAGCATCAGACACGCACATGGTACACATAAATCTCACACACAAATACACGTGCATACATTAAAAATAATGTATGCATACTTTTCTAAAGTGGGGGTTGGGATGGCAAAATTTTGTGATGCCCACTGAAATACCAGCACCAGGGTGGCACACGCCCAAGTGAGTATCGTCCCTGTGAAAATCACCGCTCTAGATGATGGACTGATGCTTGGCCCTTTGACCCTATGCCTATCACCCGATCTTAACTCATAACGATGCCCAGAGGAGGATGTCTGGTGAGATACATACTAACTGCTGAAGGCATCGTCAGACAGCCTCAATGCTGGCTTTGTACCTGTTTTCTGGGCATGCTGAGAGAGCCTACCTCCTAAAGCTGACACAGTCTTAGACCAACTATTTATGGCTGCCCAGAGACCCTGCGAAGCCTACTCTGGCAGTACCCTCAGACTCACTTTATTTAGGACTTCAGAAATCATTAAGAGAGAGACAAGTAAACACATGTGTACCTTTCTTCTTATTGGCCTTTCACCTCTGGATGCTGGACCTAAAAGACAAACACTTATAATGTAGCACTGTTCAAAATCATTGACCTGCGGTCCTAACCACAGCTTAAGGCATCTAACATGAAAATGCAACAATAACCCATTTTCTTTAAGATTAAAGCAGAAAGTGGGGACAAAGAAATCCCACAGAAATTATGATACAGAGAACTTGTCACTTAAGAAATACCATCTGGGCCTGGCGGTGGTGGCACATGCCTTTAGTCCCAACACTCGGGAGGCAGAGGCAGGTGCATCTCTGTGAGTTCGAGGACAGCCTGGTCTACAACGTGAGTTCCAGGACAGCCTCCAAAGCCATACAGATAAACCCTGTCCCCCTAACCCCTCCCTGCCAAAAGACACACCGTCTGCCTTCCTTTTATATGAGAGGGTCTTACACTGCAGCCCATGCTGGTCCTTAACGTGCTGGAATCCTTCTGCCTCAGTCTCCCAAGAGCTGAGATTATCGGTATGCAACATCCACACTCCGCTAACAAAATACTTCCACTAATTTTAAGGTTTATAGCACAGTAGGTTCATGTTCTCAAATTAAAACACCTAGTTAGAGTCAAGTATTTTGAATCTTTAAAGGTAACTGATTTGAAATGTCCAATGACAAAAATTACCGATAACAAACTCATGAACACAACATTTAAGTCACAGGACTGTAGTAGACGGATTCCTCACATACCAAAAGTACTTTTTAACACAGCTTATTTTACGCAAGCTTTAATGAATGCTTGCTGTCCTGTAGAAACAGCTACACTTACTAAGTACTTTTACATGCATATTCTATGCTAAGACTACTCATCACTTCATGTAACCTTTCTTATTATGACAAATACAAATATTATTACTGTCCTTTGTAGAGGCCACTGCAGCAAGGCATACAAGATTTCCCGTGTTCTGGTCCACTGTGTCCAGCCTTACGTATATGCGGCCCACAGCTGCAATGTGCTCTCAGTACCAGGCCTTTCAGTCTCTTAAGTCTGCTCTGCTTGGCCTCACCTCCCTCATTTCTTCATCTGACATATTTCTATTCACCCCCCTAATGCTCACTCTTCCTACTATTTACCACAAACCAGGAAAACAGTAATGAATACAATACAGCTTTTGCTCTCAATACTGTTTCTAGCCTGCAGGGAGTCTGGGCCCACTGCTGACACCTGTGCTGCTAGCCTGTAGATGCTCTGCCATGGGCGGTCTCCACGACCGTAACCGTGAGAGCTGTCTCCTGGGGATCACATTCAGCTTATACACTTATCCTATCTAGTTGAGGCTCTCCCCTTTCAGATGACTCTAGTTTATATCAAGCTGCTATAAAACCAGCCAGGACAATTCACTCCTTGTCAAATTGACACACAAACATATCACTATTAAGTGACACCTTTTCCTTTCTAGTTCATCCTCAAGACTACACATTAACATCGAAATTACAAAATGTGAGGGCCCCGCAGTCATTACAAATTTAAAACGTTAAAATTCAGTTTCTTTGGAAAGCCAAAGTTTCTTTTTAAAACCTGAAATCTCTTTTAAAAGCCAGCCTCTCAGCTGTGGACGCCTGTAAAATCAAAAGCAAGTACTCTCCTTCTTCAAAGAGGGAAGAACCAGGGCTCCGTCACAACTCAAACAAAGCAGAACCAAACTCCAAACATATAAGCAACTCGATGTTCCGCTCATGATCTTCTGGGCCCCTCCAAGGGCTCGGGCCACCGCTCTGGCTCTGCCCTCTGCAGCACACACAGGCCAGCTCAACTCCACACCTGCTGCTGCTCTTGGTGACTGTCCTCTGGACCAGCATCTCCAAACGCTAGGGCCTTCCGCTGCAAGCAGGCTGCACTTTCACCCTCAGCCTCCTCTGGGCTATCTTCAGGGTGCAAAGCCTCGGCTTTTCTCCATGGCGTCTTCAATCCCGGGGCTTCCAACGGCTGCCCCAGCTGCACCTTCACTGGCCTCTCCTGGTCTCAGTGCCAAACCCCATCTGCGTTTCAGGATCTCTTCCCCTCAAGCCTTCAAATCCAGTACGCCCTGCACAGGCCATGAGAACATGTCTGGAGACAGCAGCCCACACAGCAAAACTGGACCCATGCAGAGCAGCATGGCCCTGGTAAGAATGACAGGCAGGCGCAGGAAGGAGTCCATACTTTCACAACTTTCTAACACTTCATTATTTGGGTTTTAGAAAAACAAACTAGATTATATGACATTGAGTATACACTCTCTTCTCCTTGCTGAGAACGTATGGCTTGTTGGATGTTTCCGTGCAGAAAAAGTCCAAATCAGGTCAAGGTAGGAATCCCATACTGCTAGTGGGCGATGGGAGGGTTCTAGAACTCCGGGCGCCTGGGGTCTGGGGTCTGGCTGGGCACGGTCTCGCAGTGGACTGTGTACTCTGGAGTGTGCTTGCTTGAACTCTCAGAGGAATTCCTCTTTCAATGATGGAACTACGAGTACACGAGTACTAAAGAGACTCTGTGACATTCCCTTGGTATCTGCAGAGCTGTGGAGGACCCTTGGTCACTGCTACGATGAGGCGGACTTGGCGAAGGCCTTGCTTTCCTCCTCGCCAAGCCCCACAGGTGGTACCACACTCACCCAGTGGCTCAGGGGGGTCTGCCAGGCTCCAAACTGGCCTCTACTGAAGCGAGGGGGGCTTCCAAAGATAGAAATCTTCCTTCGGTGTGTTCTCGTCTAACAAGGCCCAAGCCCCAATCAAAACCAAATGACTCCACCCGTAGGCCCAGGCCGTCACTGTGACCCTGGCACCCTGGCCGCCCCTTCGGGCGCACGGCTGGTCAGGCGGGCCCTTCTCTGCAGCCGTCACAGAGGGACTGTCCCAAGTCGTTCCCTCTGAGGTCTGTCCTCACCATCTGTCACTGCCCTGCTCGCTTCATTTCCGCAGTGATGCATTTTATTCCAGCGCTTACTTGTGACGCTGGGCGCGCACTGCGCAGCATGCCAGCCCCTGCGAACCAAGACCTGGGAGGGCACACCTTTACACGGCGGAGAGCCACCGCGGGGAGCCAAGGGACCCACAGTCCACGCAAGAGGGGAGGGGCGCTCGTGCACGCGGAGGGAGGGCGCTCGTGCACGCGGAGGGAGGGGCGCTCGTGCACGCGGAGGGAGGGCGCTCGTGCACGCGGAGGGAGGGCGCTCGTGCACGCGGAGGGAGGGCGCTCGTGCACGCGGAGGGAGGGGCGCTCGTGCACGCGGAGGGAGGGGCGCTCGTGCACGCGGAGGGAGGGGCGCTCGTGCACGCGGCCCCACGCCGGCACTGCTCCCCCCCCAGCACGTGGCTCCCACCCGGGCCGGCACGGGGCCACGGGGTCACAGCGGGGCGAGGTCACGGAGCGCGCGCCCTCCAGGGTCCCCACACTCACGCGGGCCGCCTCTCGGGGCCGCGGGCCTGACGGCGGAGGTGAAGGCGCGCGGGCCGCGCGGCCCCGGGCACAGGATCCGCCTCAGCGGCAGCGACGCGAGCGCCATGGCTGAAGGACGGCGAGCCGGACCGGAAACGCGCCGCCGGGGGCGGGGCCGGAAGTGCGCGGCGTGGGAACGGAAGTGCGCGGGCGCGGGGAGGGCGGGGCAGGTGCGGATGGGTGGACCGGGCTTCCCTCCTCCCTTTTATCTGCGCGTTTTGTGCGCCTTTGTGCCTGAACCGCCGTCAGCCCAGCAGAGGGCGTGCGGATGCGGCCCTCGTGAGCTTGTGCAGCTCTGCTCGACCGGCGGGCCCTGTGCAGCCCAGCTTTCTTTTCCCGCCCCCGCCCCCCCTCCGTCCCTCCCTCCCTCCTTCTTTTCCTTTCAATCATGTTGCCCCAGTAGCCCAAGTGCAACACCTAGCTTTACACGTTATATATTTTTAAATTACAGCGCGCGCGCGCGTGTGTGTGTGTGTGTGTGTGTGTGTGTGTCTGTGTGTGTGTGTCTGTGTGTCTGTGTGAGTGTGTGTGTGTGTGTCTGTGTGTGTGTCTGTGTGTTTGTGTGTGTGTGTGTGTGTGCTGTGTGTGTGTGTGTCTGTGTGTCTGTGTGAGTGTGTGTGTGAGTGTCTGTGTGTGTGTGTCTGTGTGTGAGTGTCTGTGTGTGTGTGAGTGTGTGTGTGTCTGTGTGAGTGTGTGTGTGTGTCTGTGTGTGTGTGTGTGTGAGTGTCTGTGTCTGTGTGTGTGTCTGTGTGTGTGTGTCTGTGTGTGTGTGTCTGTGTGTGTGTGTGTGTGTGTGTGTGAGTGTCTGTGTCTGTGTGAGTGTGTGTGAGTGTGTGTGTCTGTGTGTGTGTGTGTCTGTGTGTCTGTGTGTGTGTGTGTGTGTGTGTCTGTGTGTGTGTCTGTGTGTGTGTGTGTGTGTCTGTGTGTGTGTCTGTGTGTGTGTGTCTGTGTGTGTGTGTCTGTGTGTGTGTGTCTGTGTGTGTGTGTGTGTGTGTGTGGTCTGTGTGTGTGTGTCTGTGTGTGTGTGTCTGTGTGTGTGTGTCTGTGTGTGTGTGCTGTGTGTGTGTGTCTGTGTGTGAGTGTCTGTGTGTCTGTGTGAGTGTGTGTGTGTGTCTGTGTGAGTGTGTGTGTGTGTGTGTCTGTGTGTGTGTGTGTGTGAGTGTCTGTGTCTGTGTGTGTGTGTGTGTGTGTCTGTGTGTGTGTGTCTGTGTGTGTGTGTGTGTGTGAGTGTCTGTGTGTGTGTGTCTGTGTGTGTGTGTGTGTGTGTGTCTGTGTGTGTCGTGTGTGTGTGTGTGTGTGTCTGTGTGTGTCTGTGTGTGTGTGTGTGTGTGTGTGTGTGTTTAGGCCCGCACTAGTAAGAGCGCAGTTTCTGGGAATTGGTGCTTTGGTTTTCTCCCTCCATGGGTGATGGTCAGGAGCAGCCTCCCCACTCAGAAGGCAGAGTCCTGAACGACGGTGCTTCAGCTCTCTGTCCCTTGTATGCAGTCGAAGGCCCCGTCCCATGGTGCTGCTCACATTCTCCACGGGTCTCCCAAACGCCCAATCACATACGGGAGTGTATTTGTTCAGCAATTCGAATCCAGCTAAGTTAACAATTGGTGATTAACAACCGTCACAAATACCAGTCACAAATACCATGCGGCCAGAGAGAGGAAAAGGAGGTCTTCCCTAATGTTGGGTTTGTTTGTTTCTTCAGTGCTGGGGGATGGAGGCCTTTCCTATGCAGGCAAGCGCCCCGCTGAGCTTCATGCTTAGACCTCTCTTACATTGTTTCAAGTTAAACTGATAAGTAATCATGCGTGTTGCTACTCATTTACTGCAGTATTAAACACAGGATTGCCGTCTGGCTCCTCCTCATTCTGACTTCCTTAAGGAGAGGGTTTGGGCTGAAGAGGCCATAAATACGCATTTCTTTCCTGAAGTTAGGAGATGCCACCACAGGGATCACAAAAAATTTTCCCTTGCTTTCCATAGGACTTGTCTGAGTGACCACTCCTAACAGGAAGGGTTTGGGCTGCTGTTGCTTAAACTGGCAAGGTGTCTCCACATTTGAACACAAGGCTCAGTGGACAGAAAAGGATAGCAGGCTCTTCAGGCTTTGCCCATACTGAAATAACACTAAAAAAAAAAAAAAAAAAAAAAAAAGAATATTCTGTTTGAAAAAAACACTCCTTACTGCAAATACAGATACTGTGACAAGGAATTCTTTCACAGGTGACTTAGTAAGTCATGGGTAAAGCTAACACTCAATGGAATCCTAAGTTAAATCCTTTGAGAGTGGTGGGGGGCAGGGGGAGCAGTGGATGGCTCAGAGGTTAAGAGCACTGGCTGCTCTTCCAGAGGTCCTGAGTTCAATTCCCAGCAACCACATGGTGGCTCACAGCCATCTGTAGTGAGGTCTGGTGTCCGAGGACAAATGCAGGCAGAACACTTTACGCATAATAAATAAATAAGACATATTTTTACAAATCCTTTGAAAGTCCTTCATGTGCAGTCTTGTTGGGAAGGAGCATGAGGGGAGGGGAGGCTCAGAGGACCAGCCACGGGAAAACTGGCACCCCAAATTTATTTACACCTGTTGACTCGCCCCACCCCAACCCCACCGACAACAGCAGTAATGTTAAATGCTAATGACCATGAGACTTTGTTAAATGAAGACAACTTTTGTTTTGCAAATCAAAATTTATGCAGACCCTTATCATTTCCTCCCCCAATTTTTATTTTTAACTAAACAAAGAGTAAATTAAGTTTCCCCAAGACACAGCTAGAGGTCCCCCCCCCTTTTCCATAATTGTGACACTAACAAGTTTTGACCCAGGTAATCACTTTCAGTCAATGTTGAGGGTTATCCCTATTTTGCTGATTTTTTTTTCTTTCTGTTTTATCTTACAGGCCAGTCGCAGCAACATGCCCAGTTTAGAGAATGCTAATATAAACCTTGCCCATGTCACCCATGTCACCCAGCCCATCTCTTTTACTCAGGCAGTTTCCCAGCAGCTCTTTGATGGAGACACAGTCTTCCGTCTGCAGCAAAAACTGCTCCACAGCCTTGCATCCCGGCAGACGGTTCTCCCACATCCCACTTCTGACACTGTCCAGGGCAACCCCTCGGATGGCTTTAGGCCTCCCAGGCACGCTGAAGACGATAAGCAGGCCCAAACAGTCCTCTCCCACCAAGTGACAGAACTCTTCCAGCCTACCAATCCTGCCTCTTGGGCAAGACTCCAGTCCCCTTGCCTCACAGGGCTTTGGGTCCCTCGGAGGGAGAGGAGTCTTCATCCTCACGGCCTGCACTGCCACCTGCAGCCGTATCTGCTTGTCAGGTCCCCAGAAGGTCCAAATCCAGTCGGCTCCAAACAGGGAGGCCTGGTGCTTGGTCATCTTGGTGGTGGTGAGCCACTCATCAGCCCCCCTCTCCTGACAGAAAGCGACGAAGTGGACGAGGAAGACCTCACTCAGAGTACTTGCTGCGAGGCAGAGTCTGCTCTGAGGGTACTCAAACCCGAGGTACTCCTTCAGCTTCTGGGCTGCATGGGCAACAGCCGCACTGAACACCTCACACATGGCGAGAACCTCCTGGCCGGCCCTGGGAGGCACCTGCTGTGAGGGCTTCTGTCCCATCTTCCTGCTCAACCTCTCAGTTAACAGGCACGCCAAGGTCACCCGGAATCGCTTCTTTTTCAGAGGAGGTTGTCTTCATGGAAGCCAAGTCTGTTAAGACTGCCACCAGCCTCTGGAATGCCACAGCTTCCTTGGTGTGGCTAGCCATATAGCCCTGAGGCTGTGAGGGAGGGCTTCCTGTCTGTCAACGGGGTGTGTTATGCTCACACAGATAACTGCTGCCTGCCAAGGGGCAGATGACAATTTCACACAAAACACCTGTTGTCTGGGTGTGATCTTTGTCTGTAACTCATGCTGCGAACCCAACTCACACTAACGTATGCGAGTTTACGTACAGGCCTGTTTTTCTTCCAGAAAGCAAGATGTTGTTATTCTGAACAAAGGGACATTAAATAATGACAATTAAAAACACAAGGCTCTTATCAATTGACTTTATTTTCTTTCATACGGTAATGCCAACAGTGTACAATACTTTTGTAAATATATAATCAAAAGTTTTTAACTTTATCACATATCATCAGTTGTTACATTGTGCTTAATAAAGAATATTTGGCATCGGTAACAGTCTGCTGGTATTTTCAACCAGGTTCAAATTACAAACTGAGCTTTTCAAATGGTGTGATATTTTGTTTAAACTAAAACCCCAATACAGGAAGAAGCCGATATAGTCATCAAATTATGAACGGGAAAGGACATCGCTGTTAGCGTCAGGTAATTGCAGTTAGATATAAAGAGCAGTGTTACAAGCTTCTCAGTGAGCAGTTCCATAACCTGCTGAGCGTATAACGGAAACACTGCTGACATTTAGAAATGGCTACCATCAAACCTATTACCATAACCTGAGCTGACCCCTGCACCCAGTGTGTGAGCTCCTGTCTGTACACGGTCGATCTCATTATGTGTAACCCTGCATGCAAACCAGATCGTCTCCCACACCACTAAACACACACACACACACACACACACACACACACACACACACACACACACACACACACCACAGGGACAGCTGTGTGCGTCTCTCTGTCTTCTTTACAAAGAGCTTTTGGGCCTTGTGTCATAACACATGAGCAATGTGCCACCGGACAGGAAAACCGTTAGAAAACAGCCGGCAGCTTCAGAGTATTTGGCTCCTGACTGAAGTGACACGAAGCCCCCTCAGCTGCGCGTACGAGTGTAAGGGGCAGTGGACATGGCTCGGCAGACTCCTTAGCTCCATGTAACGGTGCATTTAGCAAAGAAGAAAATGAGATGCGACATAAAAAGGTCCTGTTTTGGTTTGGTTTTTCCAAAGTCACTCTAACGAAACCTTTCCTGAGGGGACTGAGTGCATCCAAGGCCGGAGGCGAGGGTGAAGCCGGTGCCTCTGCTGCATTCTGCGCCTCTGTGGGGGTCAAAGACGTGCACGCCATGTACAATTTAACCTGAATGGCTAACACTGTTAGAGTCGTCAGTGGAGGAAAGAGGACTCTGATCTCCCCAGGAATCAGCTGTTTATAAAAATTGAGGACAACGGGGCTTCTCTGTTTTTAATATGATCTTTTGATCCTCGTGTCACAAAATAAAAGTTGTTTTCTATATACTGTATATATACACATCTTTAGAAAAATATATAAAAATAAGACAGTCAGAGGCAAGTGGGTGTGCGGCTGGCATTTTAAATAGACTATATCACAGGCTTTACATTAAACAGAGGCAGGGCGGGCACGCTTGTGTTCACCAGCGTCTCGCTTCTCTCAGCATCTTCAGAGCTGGCACGGTTCCCCTCCCCTGCATCACAGTGAGCAGAAGTCGGAACAATAAACCATGCACAACTGTCACCTGTGGTGCACGCTACTGGAAAGCAAAGTTGCAAAGTGAGATCCACGCTCCTCATGCTTGCCTGGCGCTCTGGTCAAACGTTGGAGTCTTCGTCTGTGATGCTGGTGCTGGGGGAGCAGGCAGCAAAATCTTTGAACATGTCGTCTTCCTTTAACATATGCTGGGAGACAAGGACAGCAAGTCACACCCTGGGCCCTGAGCTCGTCGCCACACACCTGCCAACACGAAGCGGCTGTTTGTGGCTACGGGCACTTTCAAGAATGACCTGTCCAACTCCCAGAACACACTTACTGTGAGATTGTTGATGCCTTCGGAAAACGCACCTATCTGTCTCACTGTCCCTTCGGAGTCTTCCATCTGCCGAGAACAGGCCACACAATGTGACAAACTCACTTGCACAATTTCAGAAGCACAGCTAAACCAGCGAGAGTACAGCAGAAAGAGCCGAGCACCGAATGCAGCAGGAGCAGCAGGGGCCCTGTGCCTCAGCTTCCCCACTGAAGCACCGTCAGGGCCTCCCGTCAGCACCAACAACAGAGCACGTCAAGTGCCTGGGAGAGACCCGGGAAGCAGTGGCAGTCTGCGGGTATCCGGAATCCTTCGCTACTCTCATTTTCAGGCATGGAAAGAAGTGTGCAAAGCTTCCACGGCACGTCCGAGTGCCAGGACCGCCCAGTGCCGGACTTACCTGTTCTAACCGGTCCAAGTCATCCTCTTCATACAGACGCATGTCCAAGCCAGGTCTAAACCCCTTCTGGGAGCTGCTCCCCGACAGCTGCCCCAGCTCCATTGGACAAATGTATTCCTCCCCGTCTCCCTGCTGCTTCTTCCTCAGATTCCCAAAGCTGCTGAAGGTCAGCTTCTTCGGCTTTAAAAGCAAACAAAAAGACATCCGGAAGTTTGCTAAAACTCCCATGACAAAGAACTAATAACACATCCCTTCATCACACAAAGGAAGCAACTTGAATGATCAAATTATCACAAGAAATGCAGAAGCACCCTGGACACAGAAGTGGTCTTGGCGTGACTCTCACTGTGATGCCACAGGCTGACATGCCAAAACCTTTTGTTTGCATTAGACAGGACTTAACACAATAGATTGCCTCTCCTGGATGACTCAAATTTTGCAAGGCTATTTGATCTAAAATCAGTAAAAGGACAGTGCCCCAAACTGGTCTAGGGGCACAGGCCTGCTGGCAGCCGCAGCCAATTGGAAACTGAGGCAGGGGAATCCCAAGCTTGAGGCCCGCATGGGCAACTTAGTAAGAGCCTGAGTCAAAACAAAATTTAAAGGAGATGGGGCAGACTGGGCATATAGGTCAATGGTAGAGCCCTTGCCTGGTATGATTAAGATCCTAGGTTCAATCCTGAATTGGACGGAGAAGAGGGAAGGAGAGAAGGAGAGAGGAAGGGATGGCAGATAGCAAAGCTGAGATTATTGTTTGCGTATTCTGCTCTGCAATGGGACTGGATTTATGCTCTTGGAGAGAAACTCCATCTTAGTCCCTACAAAGCCCCCAGGGACAAAGAAACTCAAAGGCAGACAGGTAAAGCCAGGAGAGCTTGGCATACGTTTCTGGGAGAACTCTTGAGTATTCTTCACATCAAGGATGTGGCAGCAACACGTACAGACAAGTCAACGTAGGCATAACTCAAAAGAAGTAATGTCTCGCAACCCTCAAACGCTGCTAAGTAAAAACCACACCGGGGTCTGTATGCGTAGCTCAGAACAACGCTGAACGCACAACCCCCCTGCCTCAGCCTCTTGCATGCTGGGATTACAGGCGGGTGTGACATCCCCTGGGTCTCTCTCCTTAAGAGTTTTCTGACTTAGAAACAAAGCACTCTGGAGGTGTGCAAGAGGAACCTTCCTATTGGTTCATTTACTCATCGGCAGCACTGGAGATCAAGCCCAGGCCTCATGCCTGCCAGGCACATGCTCGTACTAAGTTACCCCCCCCCCAGGCCTGAGCTCACACTCGGTTACTCCCCCCCCCGCCTGAGCTCACACTCGGTCTCTCCCCCCCCAGGCCTGAGCTCACACTCGGTTACTCCCTCCCCCCCCCGCCTGAGCTCACACTGCTCACGACTCCTCGGTCTCTCCCCCCCGGCCTGAGCTCACACTCGGTTACTCCCCCCCCCCCACCTGAGCTCACACTCGGTCTCTCCCCCCCAGGCCTGAGCTCACACTCGGTTACTCCCCCCCCCTGAGCTCACACTCGGTCTCTCCCCCCCCCCAGGCCTGAGCTCACACTCGGTCTCTCCCCCAGCCTGATCACCCCTCCCCCCCCCCCGCCTGAGCTCACACTCGGTTACCCCCCCCACCTGAGCTCACCTCCCCTTCTCGGTCTCTCCCCCCCCTACAAGTCCTCCTCTTACACCTCTTTCTTTACCAACAGGAAAGCAAAACCTGCAATGGTAAACTGTGCCCAAGTCACCGTCCTCAGCGTCGACAGACACTGACCAGCTCTAACTCTCACAATATGAAAGACTTTCGCAGAGACTTTCAAACATGCGGTCCCTAAATGCTCATGACATTCGTAAGCACGCGTGCGTTAGTATATACTATTCATGAAACTGCGTGCATCTCGGGAAACGGAAAGGTGGGGCCTTTGCAAAGTCCGTGCAGTGATTAAACGGGCCAACCTTCACTCTGGCAGTTGCTGTGAGCAGGACGTAATCTGGCAGCTCCATGGCGTCTCGCTTCTGGTGCTGGGCCTCGGCACCGATCAGAAGGTTGAAATGCGTGGCCAAATGTCTGCGCAGCAAGGTTTTGTTTGGCGGGATGTTCAACAGCTGAGCCATGGTTTCCACATTAAAACGAGGCTCAAGAACCTGCAGGAGAAACTGGGGTTGGTAAAAGGTGCCATGGGTCCTACAAGGCTGCAGTGGAAGTACATAGCGACTTCTCTCCTTGCCAGAGGATTCCTGTTGTGGTCACGCCCCGTTGGGCGTGGCTTCAGGTGTGGCCCAAACTGGAAAGAGGGAAGCTTGAGCAGGGCCCTCTCTCTCTCTCTCTCTCTCTCTCTCTCTCTCTCTCTCTCTCTCTCTCTCTCTCTCTCTCTCTTGTGTGTGTGTGTGTGTGTGTGTGTGTGTCTGGGGTTGGGAGGGCAGAGAAAAGGCTGTGGCGGTTCTTTATTATATCTGTGTAAGTTGCTTCCCAATAAAACACCCATTTATCATTTATCTTGGGTCTGGGGAACTCATTAACCCCGGCCTTCAGAAGCACTTCAGCTTGTAAGCCCTACGAACGGCTGAGGGCATGGACTTTTTTTTTTTTTTATGTGTAAAAGCATTTCCTACATGTATGTATGTATGTATACCGCATGTGTGCAGTGCCCACTGAGGCCAGGAGGAGGTGTCAGATCCCCTGGAGCAGGGGTTACGGATCACTGGCTACCGTGTGGGTGCTGGGAACTGAACCCAGGTCCTCTGCAAGAGCAGCCAGTGCTCTGAGCTGCCTGTCCAGCCTGGACTCATCATGGTGCCTGAGTTAGGGGGTGAGCCGGCTGTGTAACCCAGGCTTCAAGTGATGCTGTGGTAGTACGTCTTTCTGTTTGGAACCACTCATGGAACACTGATGTATTTAAAACCATGAGCAATGAGAGACGGCTGCCGATGTTAGTCGATACTGAAGAGCAATGGAAAGTAATGGGCTTAAACCTAATTTAAAGAAAGACACTAAAGACGCCGTGCGAGAGAAGTGAGTGTAAACACAAGAGGGCTGGCATCGAGTTAGGGTTACTGAAAACAAAGCTGATGTAGGAGTGTCCTGCCCACTTGGAACGTCAGCATGGAGTGATGATCTCCCCTGGGGTTGGACCAAGCTATGACACAGATTCATTCACTTATGCTTCCCGTGTACACAGCCTCATGGCAACCTGACGTCATTCATCCAGCACACAGGACCCACTCCGCCATGGGGGACGAACTCCCCACTTGTGATGTGGAAACACAAGTCACAGGTCTTAAAGCAATGGCAGATTTCACGACCAAGACCGCTCGCCCTTTGGACTAGAGGAAACCAAGCAAGCGATCTGAAAAAGCTTTACCATGAGCCCTCCGTGGACGCCGCTGCCTCTGAGGTTGGGAGCATACTCTGCCAAGTCCACGGAGCGCAGCCACTCCATCACACGGTGATTGGTCCACTGCTGGACCTCGGATGGGCTGACGCTGTTCTGCAGAAACAAACACGCACCGGCACCACACTTGAGACGCTGATGGCAGGACCTGCGATACTAACCCCACACATGCAGTCTAACAGGCCTGGCCTAGAAAGCACAGAATCTGGTGTCCCATGCACTATGCAAAGAAAAGGCAAAACAAGTGTGTGCTCCTTGGCTGCCTTTTGAAACAACCTATACCACCGAGCCGAGCTTCCTTACACAGTACGAAATATTTACAGTGACATTTTACTCCGTAGATTGGCAGTAAAAGGTAGAGCCCACAAACACAGGGGCGGGAGAGACACCCTCTGGCTCCAGTGACACAGTGGAACGCTTATGAATTAAAAGGGAGGGATGGGGGGAGCAACGCTCATGAAGCCAGTGAGTAGGGATCCGAGGCTCAAAGGGAGCCAGCTCTCTCTGTGGGCTCCAGGAGGAAGAGGCTCTGCGTTTCCACACACAGACAATCAGGTTCACACTCGCAGACTTCTTGTCTGAAAAGCTACCTCGTCAGACGGCCGCCTCCGTAGGCATTTTGGCTCAAAGTTATTGATCCTCAGGACTTGGATGGCCCTTTTGATACTGAGGTGGTGCAGGACACTCACAACCTTCAGGGACAGTAGGTCATCCTGCAGAGGAGAGAGAGGAACTCGCTGTGCTGGCCCTCAGCAGGGGGCAGGGGGCTCCCGGGGAACCCCAGAACTCCGGTTGTGATTTCGGGGCTCATTTAGTAACAGAACGCTTTCCTGTTCTCCACAAATCCTCTCTAGAACCTCAAATTCATATTGTGCCCTCCCCCAAATCTGTTACCTCCTTCTTGCTCTTACATGTGTCCTGACAGGACAGTCACACCAGGGCACTGAAAAGCACCCGCTACTGCATATTAGGGGGCAGGGGAGACGGTCTCTGGGCAGCCAGGCTGGCCTCCACTCGACATCCTCCTGCCTCCACCTCTACGGCTGCCGAGACTGCGCGCGGGGTGCGGGGCCTTGGGGAATCCCTGTCTCCCCCTTAGGCCCCAGAACTTGACCTGCAAACAGCAACAGGTCAGCAGCCTCTCTTTCTTCTGCCCTCCCTGTTCAGCAGACAGCTGAGCCACAATGCTCGCGTGTGATCAACCCTCCCGGCCTGCAAAGTACCCCAGTCTGGGTTATTTGCTTCACCTAGCAGCTCGGTGACAAGTGTCGGCAAAACTACGTCCCTCGGCGCAAGGGCTTGAGTGGTAAATAGTAAAAGAGAAATGAAGACTTTTAAGTTTCAGCACATCAAGGAAACTCTTTGGGCAGTGTGTGGACAGCAATTTCGAACATGCCCAACACACCCCCAGTTATTTCAGGAGTAAGTGATTTCAGGGCAGTGCCGAGATAAGTCTACACACACCCGGAAAATAAGCAGACGGCTGTCTGCGTAGGCACACAGCATACCTTACTGATAACACATTTCTTGTGAAGAAAAAAAAAAAAAATTCAAAGAAATTAGCTTACTATAAAAATGTTTTTAAGAGTAAAAAAATAAAAAGTTAGTTTATCCTTGAGGCTACTGGGCAAAAAATTATTTCCTAAGTTTTTATAGGGTTAATTTATTAAAATCAGTGTCTTAGGATACATTTAGAAAAAGCATTTAACATATTTTAATCCAAAACTGAGATACTCCTTCCAAACATTTCAGTGTAATTACATTTCATTTAATTACAGTCTGTCAGATTAAGAAACATCTAAATGTATAATGTTTCCAATATAATTAGTTACTCCTCAAAATAAATGTGCAGGATTTTTACAAGAACTGCTTTCATTTAAAACCCTTTTTAAGTCTGGGCACTGTGGCGCACACCTTTAATCCCAGCACTGGGAAGGCAGAGGCAGGCAGATCTCGGTGCGTTCCAGGCCAGCCAGAGATACACGGTGAAATCCTACCCCTCCTCCAAAATTCTTAAAAATAATTTCAGACTTAAACAAGAGCTTCTAGATGGTGCACATTTCTATGTACATTTTATAGTTTCTCCTCATATTCACATCTTATGAAACTAAGGCTCACGCTTGATTCAGTTTTTGATAACTTTAGGGCTTATTTATTAATTGTTACCGTCAGTGCGCGTGCACAGCGTGTGTGGAGGAACTGGAGCACACACGTGAAGGGCAGAGGACAGCTTTGCACACTCAGTCCCCGACTTCCACTTCACATGGGTCACAGGAAAAGGCTCGGGACTCAAGCTCGAGCTTGAACAGCAAGCGCGTTTTCCTGCTCTGACATCCCACCCAAACTGGCTTTTTACTACCTGGCTTTTGCCAACTTCCCACTCAGACCCTTTCTCTGTCCCTGGAGCCAAATCAGGGAACCACATCCCAACAGGGGCTTTGGACTTGGGGCGCACAGGCCACGCCTTCCTGTCTCCCAGGCATGTGCTTCCTGTGACTTTTAAGTGTGAGGCTGTTCAAATCCCCATGGGACATCCGACCCATCACATCCCATGGGCACGAACAGAGGCAGGTCAAATGTCACTGCCTGTCCCGGTGGAATAGTAAGCTATTAAGAGAAGGACCTGGCACCAGTCTGGCTTCAAATTCTCTATGACACCCTTCCACTTAGTAACCATAGAAATCTGGTTACACTACCCAATCTCTTGACTCCTTATTTCCTCATCTTAGGGATGGAGATGATAATCATGCTACGAGCATCCAGGAATGCGTGCTTAGAAAGAGGCAGTGACTATAAAACACACCACACTCATTAGGGTTCTTCGTGCAAGGCCACATGATGTCCCCCTGAGCTTGTAAGTACTTTGGTTCAATGGTAAACGGATCAAACCCTATGAGCTGAGCTCCAAACTCCTTTCATGGTGAGAAATTCTTATGGAATTAGCAGGTTAATTTCCGCTTATTTAACAAAGGTAACACCTAAGGGTCTGCCTAGTTTACAAAGTGCTCTTTAAATAGAAGTATCTCGTGCGAAATATAATCACAGTGTGGAATTTTGAACAAGGCTCTGGAATCCATCTCCCCACCGCTCTGAGAATGTCCCTTCTACTCACTGGCGGGAAGACTAAAAGTATCCAATAGACAGGAAGTCTAGCCTCGCCCCTCTCCTTCACCCCAGTCACTCCTGCCCTCAGGGGACTGATCTCAAGTGTGACACAATTCTGAGAAGGAAGGCAAGGGAGGAGCCAGTCATTGCTTGTGGATGCCAGAGCAAAGGGTACTTCAGAAACGACCGGGCCTTCAGTCCTCTCTGTGAGATATAATTCACACGCCACACAACATAAACACTCACAACACACATTCAGAATTTACCTCATCCTCGGCTACATCAACCCTGTAGACAGCTTAGGCTAAATTTAGTTTTGCTTGGCTTAAATTGGGTTTCAGATTATTCCAAGGCTGTGCAGATTGCCGAATCCTACGACATCAACTTCGGGGAACACAGGAACACAGAGCCACTTACCACAGTCATGTAATGGAGCATCCGACCGTCCACCCGGCCTTCATCAAACTGGGTCTTGTACTGAGGGAGGCCAATATCATCCAGCCATCCTGAAGGAGGAAAGCCAGTGTCATTACCTCACTACGCCCATTTCTGTGACCAGGGAGAGAATGTGACACACTGACTCTTTCCAGCCATAAAAGACTCTTACTGGTGACCCAGTTGAAGTCCAGCTTCCCATAGTTGGTTTCCTCTTCAGACCCCAGGGCCTGCAGGGCCAGTTGGAGCTTCTTGCGATGAAGTGCATGCTTGATGCCAAGCTCCTGAAACAGTAAACAGAACCTCAGACCTGCACCCATGGGGATGCATCCACCGGCAAACAGGGCAGAACCCTCAGCAATGAAGCTGCCCGTCAGGACCAGCTCTGTCTTGTGAAAATACTACCTCAGGCTAATAAACAAACCCATTCCACACTACATTACAGTATGAACTGCAGGCCATACACCATTGCAGAAGAAAAGGCCTAGGTCTACGTTGATGGGCTGAGTAGGAAGTTACACATTGCCTAGGGAGTCGATGTGTTTGTAAGAAGGAAATGTTGAATGTATAGTGGGGATTTTACTCCTATTTTGTGGACAAATGTTCAGTAATTACAACATAAAATATAGAATATTGCCAGATGTTGGTGGCACACGCCTTTAATCCCAGCACTCAGGTGGGAGGGTCTCTGTGACTTCGAGGCCAGCCTGGTCTACAGAGTGAGTTCCAGGTCAGGCTCCAAAACAATTCAGAGACCCTGTCTCGAAAAAACATGTATATGTATGTATACACACACACACACACACACACACACACACACACACACACACACACAAATACACACACACACATATATATACACACACACACATATATATATACACACATACACACACATATATATGCACATACACACACATATATATATACATACACACACATATACACACACACATATATATATACACACACACACACACACACACACACACACCACAATTATTTTGTGAAATAAAATTGAACTGTATACGTTACACTGGAAAGATAAGCCAGTGTAAGTGTACAGAATGACTGACACATGAGCTCTATTCATTATATGAGGGCTACATAATTGCGTGCTTTTTCACGAGCAGTAGTGCAGGTTGAACTCACACTGCTTTGTTTTAGAATAATGAAGGCTTCACACTCTGGCAGGGGGAGGTGTCACTGGGGCTTGGACCTTGGGCCTCACGCATGCCAGAAAAGCGCTGTACCACTGAGTTACATCCCCACCATACACACATGCCCTTCCTGGCATGCACACACAGAGCAGAAGCAGCCACCTTCTCTAGGTCCTGCTGAGACGCCTGCAGGAGTGTCTGGCCAGACATAATCCAGTGCTTGCCGGAGCTCAGATAGGACCCCAAGCCTTGCTCAGCTAGCCAGCTGCACACTTGTTCCTTGGTCCATCTGGCAAATGGCATGTCCAGGTCACTGTGGGAACATAAGCGGCAGCCGTGAGCCAGTCCTCAAGTTCAACAGGGCACAGTGAGCGACTGTGACCGCAACAGACACGGACGTTCCCTGGGGACACACATTTAACCAGGTAACCTCGTTTTCAGTGCAGTATTGGTAAGATACCCTCGAAGATCCCTGTTTCCAATTCAAAAGTAACTGCACAAGGGTCAGTGAGAGCTACCGAGAACTCCCACTGTGAAAGTTAGGGTCAAACAACGCCACCACGCAAAGCACACTCCCGAGAGAGAGCGCTCTAACTGCCCGAAGGAAATTCGAGTCTAATATGAGTTCACTCTTGCAGAACAATGGCTTATCTTCCGCAGAGATCACCAAGAAGGCATACACTCCTTCTAAGTTACAGGCAGGGACTCTTCAAGAAAACTTTGCATTGTCTTTTACTTACACAGCTTTGTAGCTTGAAAGGAAAAATGTGAGGGTGACATAGCTAATTTAAAATTATTTACAGTGTGTGAGTGTGTCTGCGCACACACACACCCCAGTATGCACATGACAAACTTTTTTTTTTTTTTTTTTAGCACAAGGGAGTTCTTTATTGTGCTTAAGGAGGACATATGGCAAGTGAGACTATGGCTGTTATCTGAAAACCAAAGGCGACTGACTTCTTGATGAAACAGGTGTCCAGGGTTCCACCTATGTGGGCGCGTCTGTTTCCAGGGGATTACTCTTTTAAAGGCTCAGCATCGACACCTCAGTGTTTGCCGACCCCACCCTGTCCCGCTCAGGCCAGTGTGGTTGGCTCCAAACTGGTTCCAGGCTTTAACAGAGCACAGACTAGAGGCTCCTGGAGTCCTAATGAGTGAACATTACACAGCCTTTCCCAGCTAGCACAATGAGGCGTTTACTCACTTGGTGAACATCGCACGGCCTTGGTAAGCCCAGCAATTCCAGTGGAAAGTGTCTTTAAATAAGTGCAAAGGCTGGGTCAATTTCTGATGTCTACTGATAGTTGTTATTTGACAGATACTTGACCATAGCAACCAACCCTCACCTCTGGGGTACGTGCTAAGTCTTACTATGAAGCAGAGTGTAGAAGCCACCGGCCAAGGTCACCTGTCTGGTGGCCAATGAGTCCAGAGAACAAGATCAAACGGCTTTTACCTCCCACCTCTCAGTTCCAGAGTCTGAACCCAGGACCCCATGTATGCTGACAAGGTGTCTGCTACTAAGCCACACGCCCAGCCCTTAGACCCATCTCCTAACCACTAGGCAGCCCATCTTTACAAGACTATGCTTCCAGAGACCCCTACACTAAAACTTAAGCCCAAGGACGGCTGAATCGCATATTCCTGACCCCTCACATACTCACACAGCCCTCAGCAGCTGTCATCAATCACCGGCAAACAGTACCACCCCTCACAGACTCAGCAGTGAGCCAGAACTCTGGCAGAGGTGACAACGCAGCTGTCCTTACCTGTTGGACTGCCCTAAATCTCGAGACCAACCGAGCCTGGGGCCTGCCGTCGCCCTTGTCCCTCCTCTTTTGAACTCGGTCTCGGACATATCATCTGGGTTGAAGGTAGTCGATTGGCTTCTCCTGAGTCTGAGACACAACACTCACGGTTACTTTAGACCTGAAGAGGCCTCTGCTTTGACGGTCAGTCACGGTGGGTTTTGTTGTTTGTTTGTTTTGTATGTCATTAGCCTGGGTGTTTGAATTTAAATGTTAACCAAGGCCCAATGAGTTAATGAATCCCAAATCAGCTTTCCTTCCGAGAAGCCTTGGGCTCTGGTGCCCACTGGCAGCCAAGCCCCTCATTCCCCGCTGCACTCAGGAACCACACTGCACCTGTCCACCTTCCACTTACTTCCCAAAGAGTCTCATGATGCCTCTGGATTTCTTTTTGGAATCTGGAGAAGAAGGAGACATCTGGAAAGGACTGATCCCCTGTGAGCCTTTTGGACGAGACGTGCCAGCCAAATCTAGGTGCTCAGCTGCATCCTTCTCTGTCTCGGCTGTACAGAAGATAGAATAAAGACCGTGTAAGCACAACTGAGTTTTAAACTTCTTGCTTTCAGCCACTTGAGAATTCTTCTTTGGGTCTATAAACCAGTGATTTACAGAGAGCACCCTCTCGAATAAATAATAATAATAATAAAAAGCATGTAAGTGTATGTTCTCTACAGCTTCCTCTCCTGCATAAAGTTAATTAGCGTAAAGTCACCCTCTGAGACTAAAAATGTGTGGCAGAGCTGTGTGCGGCGGTGCACAGATGTTGCACAGATGTAAATCCACCCACCCTGGAGGGTGACACAGGAGGACTGATTCTGAAATAAACTTGTTGGACTTTCTCCTTAACATAAAAAGTGCCTCGGCATAGTTACATTTTTGAGTGATGCAGTTCAGGATGAGATTATGCCTCATCCAGGGGTTGGTACAGCAAGCTCCCCACAGCCTCTAACGCCGCCCCTCCCTCTCCAGTCACGACTGTTTCCTGGACGTGTGGCCTGGGTGCTCCTTCTTTGCACTTTCTATCCTTCAAGACTGCTTCATTTCCTCTTCAGGCTCCCCGCAACATCACTTGTTCTAAGCTCAGCACTGAAGGATGGCTTTATTTTCACTGGAGGACAGCACCAAAACCTCTGAGCCTGACATATCCCACTCACCAGCTCTGTACCATGCAGAGTCCTAGCTTAATGTGCCAGGGACACATGGGACTGGCCAAGCCATCAGCTTCCCTGAAAGTCTGCTCTCAAATTTTATTTGGCACTGAATTCAAATTCTGTGCCATTTTCTTTTTAGGGCCCCCTCTCCTTTGCCATTTAGATCTCATTAGCTACAGGGGACTAGCAATTCTTTCTGGAAATGAATCACCAGTATGGTGGTGCCCGCCCACTAAATCCCAGCACTCAGGAGGCACAAGCATGATGCAAGCTCGTTCAACTGTCCATTCCTGGAAGAGCAGTCACAAGCAAAGACAGGGCTGCTGCTTCCAAACTGTGAAACTTTACATTTCATAAAGGGAAATAACACTTGTTAAAGACAATCAGGGAAGGGGTCTCAGGATTTGCAGCAGTTGAGTTTTCTATGAAGCAGAGCTGTGGTCGCAGGTTACAATAAGCAGCACTGGCCTACAAGCATCGACAGCTGCCCCAGAAGGACACAGGAGTAGCTGAGGGCAGTTGTCCAACCAGAAGAGTTTAGTTTGTGCAGCCAGCGCTCACTGTAAACACTTCCAGCTCCAAAGACAATGATGTCCCTTTGCTAGGACATTTGTGTGTCAACAATCGGGTATCTACCAAGGTGACAGCTTCCGGGAAACCACAGGGGAATCTATGTACTCTCACACCACAGGCAAGGGCTTTGGGTGCCCTGAAAATGTTCCTAGCCCAACTCATTTAGAAAGCATCATACTTCTTTATTTTGTTTTTTGAAGGATTGCTTCACACTGCTCCCCACAGAGAGACAGAATGGCCTGCTCTTAAGAGCGTCTGACAGAGACCCCCAGATCCCACGTGAAGTCACCTCTGCCCTCACTAAACAGCCCTAATGCCCAAGTAAGACAATGTTCAGAACGTCCATCCACGAGCAGTCAGCTCCTGCCTGGCAACAGACATTCTGGGGGAGGGGCCTGAGGTTGGCAAAAGGAAGACATGGAGAAGATCGTGGGCGGTGGTTCAGTCATGGGTGAGGGAGCTGGGATGGATGGCGGCAGCTCACTGCAGCCCTGCAGGCTGCTGGGCATTTCTAGGACCTCCTGAGCTGCTTACAAGGTGTCAATTGCACTGGTTAAAACAGCATGTAGGCTCAGAAGCAAAGGCTCTGTGGAGTCTGTTTTAGCCAAAGATGAAGGAAGACTTTGGAACAGACTATGCTTTCAGACTGCGGCCAGCTTGCTTGGTAGAGATCACAGAGGCCAAGAGTGGGGAGTAGATGGTTTGGAAGGCAGCACTGGTGAAGCCTGGCATGCAGGGGTTACGATACCTAAGGTGGGTGCACTGGCACTTCGTTTACGATCTTCAGGAATCCCAAACGCACACAACACACGCAGCCCAATGGAGAGAACACAGGGATGACAAAATGAAGACAGATCAGACTCCTCCCTGCAAGGCAGATGCCCGCCCGTAGGAGGAAGGCATGCATGCACTAAGACACTGCTCAGGGCCATCCATGGGGACACATTCATCCCACCCCCACAGGGGGGACTGTCTGAACAGACTCACAGACCTACACTGGGTTAGGACGGTTTCATTCTGCTGTTTCTATCACTGCGCAGACAGTAGGGGAAGAACTGACATCCTTACACTGCAAACTAAATCAGTTTTGCTAACACCCCCCACCCCAAGGCATTCACCTTCGCGTCTGAGAAAGAGAAATGTATCCACAGATGAGCAAAGGCTGGGAGGAACCAGCACGCCCTTCCCTCCGTCCGGGTACCCTCGCCACACATACCAAGGTTTGGAGCACTTGCTGTCCTCTTGTTGCTTTTGATTTTAAAAAAGCCTCGGCCAAAGGAGGACCTGGCTTTTCGGTGCCAAAGGGGTTGTCGTCCACGGAGGCGTCACGTCCTGGAACCTGGGGCGGCAGGGTCCCAAATGTGCGGCTGTCGGTTGGAGATTTATCCTGAGGGGTGATGAGGAGGTAATTGTTAGGATGCATTATCCTTAGGACAGGAAGCTGGACATCACTGGACAGACAACCAAAGTAACACACTGAGCCCAACGCCAAGCGGCATTATTAAAGAAGCCTGAGCAATAAAACAGCAACACAATGAACGCGTCCAACTCCATCTACAATCAACACATTGGCCGCTTTAAAAAACAATTAAGTTTTCTATCTGCCTCATTCCTTCAAGACATGGAATGAAGACACTCCATACCCAGGATGGTAGAATTCGTATGTTTGTAGCAGCCATGGTGCACAGCTATAAGTGAGTCTGCATCCTTAAATCACCACTACAGTAACCAAAGCCTGACAGTGCACAAGCTTTAACACAACGAGGAGGGCCTGCTCAGTCACTTTACATTCTTCTCAAAGAATAAGAAGACGAAGGCACATTCAGCAACTGTCTGTTCTGAGCTTTCTGACTGAGTCAGCCACTAAGCTCATGTGTCTCTCTGCTCTGGTATCACTGAGACATACTTCTGGTTGCCTTTCTTTTCCAGCAAACGCGCCCCCCCCCACCACTGCTTTTCTTTGCAGAGCTGGTGAAAGGCTCAAAGAGAGACTACGTTAACCGAAAGTCTATATGCACAACACAGTCACTATCTACGCTAACACTTTGATCATTTGTTGAACAAAGAGTTGAAAAGGACCTGAGCGACAGCTGTCTCCACTCCCTGCCGGTTCTGTCCCTAAGGACTCAGGCACTCAGTGCTGACAGTCAGGACTGTAGTCCTTCACGTGGTTCATGACCGGGGAAGTGTGGGACACACGCTGACAACCTATTTAGAAGGCCATGAATGCCATGCCTATGACAGACAGCTTTCTGCAGGGCCTGGGGACGGTGGCTGGTCACACAGATGATCAAAGCACTTGACGCTAACAGTCACAGGTTGGTTTTCTAATGGCAGATGGAGGTGAACTGTGGGAAAACTAGGCCTCAATGGGGCTGACAGCTGGGCGCAGCTGA
This sequence comes from Cricetiscus sungorus, assembly GCA_030556225.1. NCBI lineage: Eukaryota > Metazoa > Chordata > Mammalia > Rodentia > Cricetidae > Cricetiscus > Cricetiscus sungorus. The sequence goes on along the minus strand of JANBXA010000735.1, from coordinate 51,351,771 downwards.
TATCTCTGGAGAGCCAGCCTGGGCCTACCAGAAGGCCATGACAGCATCGGCCGAGCGTGATGAGACCTGTGGACAGTGACCGCATCACCTCAGCAGACGCAGCTCAGTGGCCCTCCTCCCCTGCGGCAGGGTTGAGGGGTATATAAGGTTTTCCTCTTCCCGGAATAAACTCAGCTTGTTGTTTCAAGTTGTTCCCAATGCCTGTGCCGTTAGATGCCTGTGCCGTTGTTGGTATCACGCTTACTTTCTCCCCACCCCCAAGGGATCCTGCATCAGTAAACTTTTAAAAACTATTTATTTACTTATGTGTGTGTGTGCCTATACACACGCGTGGAAGTGCATGTGCCCCAACACGCGTGTGCAGAGGTCAGCACACGCCTTGTGGGATTATTCTTGCCCTCCAGCATGAGTACCCGGGGATTTAACCCAGGCCACAGAGCTTGATGGTAAATGCCTTCTTTTTTAAATACCAAAACACTCATTTTATGTCTACCCAGTGCGTACACCCTGGCCAGGGCTGCCTGGGGACGAGTCTGAGACCACAGCACAGAGCCTGCACTTGTGCTGTGTACAAGCTTTGCGTGTCTACATGAGTCAGGTACACTGGCTCATGTGTGTAGGGAGGCTCAAGGGTGTTGTCCTCCACTTCTCTTCTCTGCATTTCCTGAGGCAGCGTCTCACTGAGCCTCGAGCTTACAGACGGACCGACTAGACGAGGTGGCCGGCAGAGAGAACACGGAGAAATCTATGCTCAGAAAACCAGGAAGAACGAGAGAAGAGGGGGGCTAGAACCAGGGCCAGAAGGAGGCAGCCATCAGCCAGACAGACACAGAGAATCCCCAGACATCAGGCATCCCGAAGACAGGAAGGTAAAAAGCCCCGAGGTACAGGCCGGTAAAGAGAAACAGGCTAATTCAAATAAGAGCCAGCCAGGGAAGAGCTAAACCAAGGCCGAGCACTGGAAACTAGTAATAAGTCTCGGTGCCGTGATCTGAGCTGCTTGGTGGCCCAGAAGAGAAAGCCTGGTCCACTCTGCTCTGCTGTCTGGTGTGAAGTCACCAGCAGAGCTCTCTAGCGGTCAGCCAAAATTACGATAAATAGATGGATCCTTCTGGAAAAGTTTCCTGTATTTTTACATGATTTTACCACCCTTCAAACGCCAGAAGTGGACCCTGGCATGAATGGAAATCATTCGTGTGTGTGTGTGTGTGTGTGTGTGTGTGTGTGTGTGTGTGTGTGTGTGTGATATGTGTGTGTAAGAGTGTGGGTAAGTTTTGTGTGTGTGAGTGTGTGAGTGTGAGTGTGAGTGTGTATGTGTGTGTGAGTGTGTGTAAGTTTGTGTGTGTGAGTGTGTGAGTGTGAGTGTGAGGGTAGTGTGAGAGTGTGGGTAAGGTTTGTGTGTGTGAGTGTGTGTGTGTGTGAGTGTGTGTGAGTATGTGTGTCTGTATGTATTTTATGCATATGGGTGTTTTATCTGCACGGACACCTGCACACCAGAACAGAGTACCGCATCCCATGGGACTACAGTTACAGAGGGTTGTAAACCACCATGTGGTGCTAGGAATTGAACTCAGGACCCCTGGAGAAGCAGCCACTGCTCTTCACTGCTGAGCCACCCTTGTTGTTGTTGCTGTCTTTGGAGACGGGGTTTCTCTGTGTAGCCCTGGCTGTCCTGGAACTAGCTCTGTAGACCAGGCTGTCCTCAAACTCCCAGGTGCTGGGATTAAAGGCATGTACCACCACCTGGCTAAATTAAGTTTTTAAATAACTCAGTGGTGTTAGCACTTCTCTGAATCATAACCTCCCCATCTAGTTCCAAACACTGCCACCACCCTGAAGCCAAAGCCCCCAGCTTGTCCTTATCCTACCCTCTCCCCCACTACAGCCATCACTCTGCAGCCCTGAGGACACCGCACTCATGCTCATGACCTCCCTGGCTGCCTTCCTGCACCGAGCAAATGCTTTGGAGACTCTGGCAGCCTTGGGCTCCTGCAGTGGGGACATACACCACTCAACTTAGATGTCATAAAATTTAAAGGATTTTTATACTTCAACTCAGATATAAAAATCACCCCTGAAGGCTTCTGGATGGGCTCCTTTTCTTGTTCAAAAACAATGGCATTTACAGAAGGCTACTGTAAATACCTTTTAGACATTCAGGTGTCATATACATGTCTACAAATAGGAAGCCATTTACGTCACTTTCAAACCACAAACTCAGTTGCATTTATTTCCAACAGTGTTTTATTCATCTCAGCCTTTCATTTATGTACTTTTAGTCTCCGATATCCATTCTTAATTTCTATCATTAACTGTAGCACGACAGTGATTTCCCATCAGAAAAGCCACAAGTTCTTCCTAAAATGAATTTTCCCTGTGTGTGAAGAAAGATTCTTCCCTCAGTATTTTCTTCTCAGAGTAACAAGGGAAAAGGAAAGGGGGAGGAGAGAGAGGAAAAAAGAAAAGAAAACAAAATCACTCCCAGAGAACTCACCAAGCCATCTGATGTCTCTTTTTTCAGGTTGCCCAGGCTGCTGGATTTTTGCAGACTTGAAGTTCTAACAACAGAAACAGCGATAATCAGAATTAACAGTGCGTTGACTCTGGTTCCTGTGTCTACACAGAGCATCTTAGAAGGAAACTAGAAACTATCTGGGGGTTGAATCTTGGTAAGAAAAGAAAACCTAGGTCCCAGCAAGCAAGCACTCATGTGCTTAAGTGAATTGCAGCATTTAGTTCTTTTAAAAGCAGGGTGCTTAACTGTCCTGCCAATAACACAAACTGTCCCACGCATGCCACAGTGGCTGGAAAAACACTTGAGCCTGCTCTGGCAATTTCAGGGTTTTCTGTGGACCAGTGGCACACACGCGTTTACAGTAGGAATTTCTTAGAAGCTTGTGCACTGTTAGATCTAATCCTGTACTTGGAGAATCAAAGTCCACTCTTCTCTCAAAGAGGGATGACTTTTCCGAGTCTGGCAAAGCGTGCTAGGCCAGGTTTTGTGGGGTACACCAGTAATTCCGGCACTCAAGAAGGATTGCTGGACGTGTGAGAACAGCCGGGGCTATCAAGACAAAGCCTCCTCCAAACACGGGAAAGGAAGACGGAGCGAGGATGAAATTAAAGAGGAGAGGAGGGGGTGGGGGAGGGAGGAAAGAAAAATGCACTAAAGCAGTGTTTCCCAACCTTCCTGACGCTGAACCCTTGATACCAGAGAACGGTTTACACTGCTGCTTCGTAACGGTAATTTTGCTACTGCTATGAATCATAATGTAAATACCAGTGTCTTCCGATAGTCTTAGGTGACCCTTGTGGAAGGGTCGTTCCACACATCCCCAAAGGGGTCTCAACCCACAGGTTGGGAATCTGTGCAGTAGAGGAACTTGTTACTGCTCGCAGAAATTAATCTCTAGCCTGGGAAGGCAGAAGGAGTCTGCAAATCACAGAGGCTTTTACGTAATCAGCGTTCAGTTATACACAGCTGTAGATAATATTACTCAAAAACTGAATGCACACATGCAGAGCCAGTCTCAAAAACACTTCAGTGCCGTACAGAGTGCACTCGGCGTGCGAGAGGCCCAAGGCCTGATCCCGAGCAACACAAGGAAACGGGAGGCAAAGCAGGGAACAAGACTAGAGAAGGGATGTGTTTACTCCAAAAAACTAGAACTATGCAACCTCGAGTTTTAAAAGGCACCGCTGCTTTTACCTAAGTTGTCAGTAGCACTGAATGCCAAGAAACGTGAAAGATAACAGAGAAACAAGTTCTGCTCTGGAAATGCGCTTTCCGGGTTGTTTGGGGCTTTCCTAATCTGATCCAGACATTAACTTGCACAAACATTCACATCAGGCCACTTTATTAATAAACTCTAATGCAGAGGGCAGCCCTGCCAGCTGCCACATCCTCTGGGAGCCTTTTCTCCTGCAGTAAAAAGTACAAATCAGCACAAAAATGAATCGAAAGTCCTGAACTACAAAAGAACACTGCCGAGGGAAGACTGAAGATCTGCAAACAACAGGCGTGAGACGCGGGGAGAGGGGTGTTTCTTTGTAAACACCAGCCCTCCAGCCCAGCCTGTCATGACATACGCGGTCCCGTACTCGTGAGGGGATCAGCCTCAGAGGACCTCTGCTAGCAATGGTTACCTGAGCATAACAATCCCCACTCGTGCAAGCCTTGATCATGTTTCACACTCAACAGCACAACACTTACGAAAGGCCATCGCGCAACTCGGCTTCGGCGGCCGCGCCCAGGATCGCTTTTCCATCACTGCAATGTATTTTTTAAAAAGGCGCCTGTTAAAGTCATGAATAAAAACACACACACACACACACACACACACACACACACGTTCCTAGGCTTACAATGGTGAAGTCCCAAAGAGTCCATCACTAGGGCTCATCTGTACATATTCTAAGCAAACAAAAATGTTTTTAAAAAAATGTGATGCAAAAAAAAAAAAAAAGCTATTTCTAATTTTTAAACGTTGTTAGGCCTAATTCAGATTTAGGCAATTAGTTTGAGCATTTTCTGCAAAGTATGTATTTGCCTATTGAGACGTAACTGTTGAGTTCAGTCAGCCTTCAAACGGACTCATGGCCTTCACCACGTCACACCCAAGCCCCTTAAGGCCCCTCTAACTCCACTCCTCATTTCCCCAGGTTCCTCTCCCGCCACTTCCTGATTCGTGCGTGTCACTTAATATTACAGGGCTGATGGCGAAAGCAGCGTCTGTAAATGAGTGTGATGAGCTCCTAGTTTTTGGTTACTCGACTTCTCTGAACACTGATGTCAAAGTGTTAGTCTACAAGTAACATACTTCTCTTCAGATGAAGCCTCAGGCTTAGTAGGCGACTTGGACTTTTCAGAGGTTTCCACACCCGCAGATGGTAGTAACAGTGACGGGACGGAAGCTTGCAAGACGCTGGTGTGAAACTGCAAAGGATTATGAGTAAAAAAGAAAATCAACCAGACAAGCAAAACGTAGCAAAACATAACAGAATTGGTCTATCTAAAACTTATACTCCCGTATTTATAAAATCATCTCAGGGCACAAACATCTGTGTAAATGAGGTGTTAATGGGAGGAAACACCGTGGAGCTTAATTTGGTTCTAAGACAGTGAATATCCTGGATAAGAAAGTGTCTCACACCACAAAAAGCACAGCGTTCTGATCACGTTAAAAGTGCAGAGAGTGGCAGCATCATGGCACTGACTCCTCTCTTCAGCACAAACACGTTAATAAACAAAGCACTAACACATAACATACGCCATGTGTGCTAATATCCTTTTATGTGTGAACAAGGTGATTAGGCTCAACGGTCATAACTGACGAAAAACGCAGTAAAATCAGCTAGAACATACTCTGTGGTTACCAGTTAAAATACTTGATGTAATATCAGCCACACCGTGAAAACAATAAAACGTGGACCCCTCTTTCTCAAATACCTCTGGGTCCTAGGGCTGGAGTCTTCTAATATATGAGAACTGGAGAACAGAGTGTGACACGCACCAAGAGCTCACAGAGGAAACACTTAAAAAATTATTCAGTGAACCCCAGGTCAGCCAATCAGTGATCTCCTCATTTAACTATTTGCTGGCTTGGCAGTGTTTCAACACCGAGCCACATTCCCAGCCATACTTCTTAATGTCTTTTCTCCCTCTTTAATTTTTATTATCTTTTAAAATTAAAAATGTAATCATAATATTCTCCCTTCCCTTTCCTACCAACCTTGTACCTACCTTCCTTCCTTCCTTTCTCTCTCTCTCTCTCTCTCTCTCTCTCTCTCTCTCTCTCTCTCTCTCTCTCTCTCTCCCTCTAACTCTCTTTTTGCTCAGGATCTTCTGCATAGCCTAGGCTGGCCATGAGCTCAACTTCCTATGAAATTACAGGTGTGATCCTACAGGCCTGCACTAGCCTGGCTGCTTATTCCTCAGTGTGCCAGGTAGAGACAGAGAAGGCACACACCAAAGCCAACTACTTAATCAGCAACAGTTTCACCTTAGTCATGCACTCCACCAACAGGCAGCCTCTCCTGCCTCCGAGCTCCCAGAATCCAAAACCCAGGGGCGGCAAGATGGAGTTGGGTGTGCTTAGCCAGCAAAGCTCGGCTCGATGAAGAAGCAACGACCTCAGCTCGTCAGTTTTGCCCGTAACTGAATGATGGCGCCATGGAGGCTCATAGAACACCATATTACTGTAGCACAGAGTTCTGCTCTGTTTTTATTTATTTTATTTAATTTTCGTGGTTGGGCCTTGGTTTGAGTCTTTGCAGTCAATGCTAGGTATTCTCTTTAGCACTCATCCATGCTTTCTCAAGTTCAACGATTTCCCTGCACTCCTACTTATGGGGAAAATGCACTAACACACTGGCCTGTTTCCTTGATTTCTTTTTCAAACTTTAAGGTTTCAGTTCCAACTTTAATTTTTTTTCCCCTCCTGGCTTTCCTTTAAAAATAAAGTTGAACTCTATCAATTCTCCTCACACCATTTTTGTTCAGTTTGGAGCGATCGTTTACGACACGCGAAACATCATTCAACTGGAATTCACGAAGGCTGGAGAGATGGCTCACCCAGGGAGCCTGGCTTCAGTTCCCGGCATGGTGGATCACAATGTCTGTGACAGACTCCAGTTCCAGGGGATCTGGTGCCCTCTTCTGACCACTTTGGAAACTGCATGCACGCAGTGTGCATACATATAGTCAGTCAAACTCAACACTCACACACATACAATATATAGAAACAAACCTTTAAGCCGAGACTCATGCAGCAAACACTGTAGATAATCTGGTATATGCTGCATATATGAGGGACCCCTCTCCACAGGCAGCACACTTACTGGCTATCGAAGTCGGCCCCCCTCTCCACCCCCACCCCCGCCCCCCGCCCAAGACTGAGGCAGGAGGCTCACTGGTTCTATGCTGTCCTAGGCGACAAAGTGAGCCTCTGTCTCAAAATAACACAAAGGGTTTTCCCCCTCTCAATATAAACACATTTAAAAAGCATAGAGCTTCTTCCTGTATCTTATTTCATGACTAAAATCTTGAGTAGTGAACTGTTCCAGCACTCCCATTGTTAGTGGTTTTCTCTTTGAATTAATTTTCTCCCAATTCCATGTTTGCTTTCTCAGGACTGGTGGAGCAGCTTAATGCAGAGCATTCACACAAGACTCTGGTTTGTGCCCAGAACTGAAGGGGGAGAAAAACAGGACTAGAAAAAGAGGTTCATCACTAAACACTGTTTTTTCATTATGGGATTATCAACAGCAGATAGGAGAGAAAGGGAGGAGGAGGAGGTGAAAGGCAGCAATGGTGGGCACAGCAGGGCTGAGCTGAACCACGGTCCCAGCTCCCGTCCCTCCAGACAGCAATTATACTAAGATTAAGGTGTGACCTCGGGGCAAAGGTCACCTGCACTCGGGGAATCTGGGGACAGGTGCTGCCTGCTATCAGACTCTACCCTGTGGCCCTGCAGGGAGCCTGGGCCCTGACAGGCAGTAAGGAATTGTGGTAATATATTTATGACTTATTAAAACCACCAGAGATCAAAATAGCAAAGCAGCCATACTAGTCAGCCATAGAGGCCAGGCAGTGGTGGCACAGACCTTTAATCCCAGGACTCAGGAGACAAAGGCAGATGGATGGCTCTCAGTCCAAGGCCACCCAGGGCTGCTCAGGCCTTTGATGCCAGAAACAGGGTCTCAGAGCTGGCCTTCATTCTCCAGCCACAATGAGGATAGTAAGGCACTGAATTCCTCAGCCACGCTGAGAGGTTACAGCTCAGGCTTGGTGAGAGCTCGTGGGGACAGGATCAGCCTTGCAGCCCGAGGTAGAGGTGAGAGCAGTGGCCGGCTGCTTTGCTTCTCTGACCTTCAGCCTGAAGACTGAACCCCAGTATCTGTCTCTGGGTCTCTTATTTATCGTTCTACAAGGAACGCTCAGGCAAGCGTGCCTCTAATGCGGTGGGCTGGAGGTGCTGAGGAGTTCTGATTGTGAAGTCAAGCACCAAGCCAGCTCGAGTGGGCAGGCACAGCAAAGGATGAGAGGTCATGTGGCCCTCAGCTTCACAAAGCGGGGCCGACAATCATTTGGAAACATCTGGAGGGGAAGAAAGCGGACATGGACAGACAGTGATGAGCTCTGAAGCTCTGGCCGCCGACACCGAGTGGCACTGCCTGTCCAACTGTCATGACATGGAGGGTCAGGCGTGTGCCCTCATCTTCCCCTACTTTTCAGTGGTGTGTGCAGTGCTACCCATGCCTGGCTCACCAGTCACGCTGGGCGTGTGCTGACAGATGTCTTGTTACGTTACGTCCCAGCTCTGTAAGTTGTTCAGATACTCTAGGAACTCCCCGAGGGCCCTTTCTAAATCAGCCTGAATGACAGGATGACAACTCCTAGAAGGACATTTGCAGATCGTGGGAGAAGGGAAGGCCTCACTTTAAATGTGAGAAGGTGCGAGCTGGTTGACCATGGGGGTTAAGTGGCGATGGTTTTCCAGAATCAGTACACCACAGCTCATAGGGCTTGGACCTATGAATCTGGCTGAGCTGTGGCTGCAGCAGAAATGCGGATGACTTCTGAGTTAAGGTGATGCATCCTCGGGACGCTCTCACCACAGGACTGTGAGACAGTGCTGTCTTAGGGCGCTCTAATAGGATGCCTCCATGACAAGACACTGCAGTGAGAAGCCTTCCTGTGACTCCTGGGCTAAGCAGACACATGAGGTGTTCCTGCCCGTATCTGCCTGCTCTGCTGACTCCTCGGGAAGATGACAGTCCTGCATAGTGCTGTGTGTAGTATATAACTAACAGAGGGTCCCACCACTTTGACGAACGTAAATGAATTTAAGACTTCACTGCCCTCCAATTGCTTTTTCCAAGGCACAACAGAGCCAGACTTGTTTATACACTCACTTTCACCTGACTTACTTAGCATTTAGTCTTTAAGAGGACAGACTGTAATCTCACATTTTAGGGAATCTATCTCAAAGGTGCTCATAATTTTGTTTTTGAGACCGGGGTCGTCCTAGGCTGCTCTCAAATTTCCATCAGCCTCAGCCTCACACACAGCTGAATCTACAGGCACATGCCAGGGTACTTGCCTTGTTTCTATTGAGTTTTACAACAAATTGTGACTTTGCTCAAAGTATTCACTAGAAAGAGGGGGAAGCACACATTTAAGAAGGAAAAGAGGCTGCCAGCACACAGGCACAGACAGAATGGACCAACGGGTGTGGCACCAGCAGCGAACACGGCCATGAAGACACAGCCCCTAACACTAACGGTGTCTGTCCCGGAGGTACCTCTTCCGGAGCGCTCGTGTTGAACAGGTCTCTGCTGGGAGGCCCCAGGCCTGGCGTAGAAGAAGTACTTCTCTCCAGGTCACTGCAGCCCGGTGCGTCCAGCAGGGTGGAGCTGGAGCTGGAGTGGAACAGACCCTCACGCGCACCATCCTGGCCTGGAAAAGACGGAGCAGACGCTGCAGTTCACTTTGGGAGGAGAATCAATAATCACAACATGTAACACGAAAAATAAAGACCCAGAGGCAGATTCGGGGGTTCAGTCTTCAGGCTGAAGATCAGAGAAGCAAAGCAGCCGAGCCAGTAGATCTTACTTCTACCCAGCTGAAAGGGCAATCGCTCTCCAGGGATCCTCAGCGGCAAAATGCTCTGAGCTCCTGTCTCCTCCTCCTCCTCCTCCTCCTCATATTCCTCTCTCCGCCCAGCCATACCCTCCTGCCTCCTCCTCCCTGTGTGTGAGCTGTTTCTTCTAAGATTGGATCAATTTTGTGTAGTCAGTGTGGCCTTGAACTAACAGAGATCCAGCTTCCTCTTTCTTAATGCTGAGTCTGGGATTAAAGACATATACCACCACTGCCTGAACTCTATAGCTTAAGGCTGACTTTACTTTCTGAATCCCCAGGCAAGCTTTAAAAAACCATAAATAATATATCACCACAAAGAATCATAACTATGCATTTCTTTTGTTTTTGTTAAATATGCACTGCACTGCTAAGCCACTGAGACAGTCCAAAAACATAAACAGAGTGATTGTTCCCTGGCTTCATATGAAAATCAGCAACACACAGAACCTAGCAATGGAAGATGTCACTCTATATATATATGTTTCTCTTATTGGTTAATGAATAAAGCCCTGTTGGCCAATAGGAAAGCAAGATAGGCAGGACTAGGAGACAAGGAGGATTCTGGGAGATGTAGTAGGGAGAAGTCAAGATTGTAGGGTGTGACAGAAGTAAGCAGTACAGACCCTATCTCCAGTAAGATAAGACTACATGGAAACACTTGAATGGGAAATGAGTTAATATTTACAACAGAGCTAGCCAATAAGAAACTCTAGTAACTGGCCAACAGCTTTATATCAAATACAGTGTCTCTGCGTATTATTTGGGGCTGAGGTGGCTCTGGGACCAGGCTGGCAGGAAAACTGCTCGTAACAACCTAGGATACAGCATCTTAAACGATAAGCAACTAAGGCCTATTGCCCAGGCTGCACTAAGTATCCACCAGTGGCATTAACAGAAGGTTTGATACAGCACTGACACAAAAGATGTTTTCAAAAAAGAAACAAATCCAAATTTATTCCAAGAATACAGTGTAATTTTGTTTTAAAATCCCCAGGCTTTATAAATATTAGTTTAGCCTGGTTTAGTGACTCATACCTGTAGTCCTGGCACTCAAGAAGTGGGAGCCGAAGAATCAGAAACTCAAAATCATCCTTGGCTACTTAACAAGTTCGAGGCCAGCCTGGGCTATATGCGACCCTATTTCAAAAAAGTTAGATTGATCTATCATCTATCTATCTATCTATCTATCTATCTATCTATCTATCTATCTATCATCTATCCATCCATCCACCCACCTACCTACCTACTGAAAGGGTTAAACTAAACTCAAAACGGCTTCAAGCCTTCAGAACAAACCCAGTCCACCTTTCCTCCTAGCATCAAGGAAATTTAGTTGTGTTGTGAGCTACAGGCCACCTGCAAGAAACAGGTATGAAGGACCAAAACTAAACACAAAAACTCCAAGACAACCTTCTGTAGCTAGTTGTTTTCCGCCGTGGCTCATCTTACCAGCCAGAGCAGTGCTGGTGTTCTACCTCTCCAGGCTCTCCATGTTGACTCCTCCTCACTACTTCCTCCTTCCTCCTTGTCTCCTAGTCCCACCAATCTTGCTTTCCCATTGGCCAACGGTGCTTTATTCATTAACCAATACAAGAAACATATTTACAGAATGACATCTCCCATCAACCTTCTTCTTAGACTTAGTACCTGGAAACTGTGTTTGGCCATAAAGAGACTCCAAGCGACAGACAAAGCCATAGAAACCACAGAATGTTCCCTCCCAGCACCAACCAATGAGAACAGGCTACCTGCAAGTAACAGGAAAATCATGGAAACCACCAAAGGTTCCCATTTGTAGACAACCAATCAAAAAGGTTAACAGACCAGTTGCCCCGACTCCCAAGAAATTCCCCTAATTGTTGCCCAAATGTCAACCAATCAGGATTTGACCCACGCCTCTCCCTACCTACTGATGTAATCCTGTGACTTTTGTCTTTAAAACTCCTGCAGTAGACTAGGTGGCCACTTCCCATGGAGGCTGCTGCATCAGCCAACTAGACAAAGTCCCCGTCATGGTTGGGTGGAACAATAATCCTCACTTTTGCAGTTCGGTGGGTCTGTGGCCCTGGTGGTCTGTGGGGATCGTCTCCACTTGGGCACAACGCCTGTCTATTCACCTACCCACGTATCTCCTTCCTAGATTCCTATCTACTCCAGCGCGCCCAACTACACCATAATTTCATTAAGATGTATTTGACTCTTGTTTATGACGGTGTGAATGTATGTCATGTGGGTGATCGTGTCCACAGAGGCCAGAAGAGGGTGCTGGATGCCTTGGTCATGGGCTGCCAAAGTGGGTGCTGATAGCCAAACTCCAGTCGTCTGCCACTGAGCAATCAGTCTCTCCAGCCCAACCACAGCTTTTCAATTGAGGTTTTACTGTAATTTCACCCCAACATTGCTAGACTTTAAATGTTGTTAGAGTATTGGGAAGAGTAAAAGAGTAACTAAATAAATATGTCTGAGGGAGGAATCACTTTGTATGGAACTCTCCACCATAGCAGTGCATGATTTCTGTGATATGGCTCAGTGGGAAATGGGGCTTGCTGCAAAGCCAGATGACGTGAGTTCTAAGCCTAGAGCCCACGTGGCAGAAGGCGAAAACCTGCTCTCACACGCTGTCCTTCATGTGGTTATCCTCGTGGAAAGTGGGCAGCTTCATTAGTCCTTAAGCTTAAAAAAGATGGTATCTACTTCCATCTATTTATTTGTTTTGAATCTCCTGGTCCAAAGCAGAGGATCTCTTTATTTTATTTTGATTCACGAATTCATCAGAATTAAAACTTCTGAGAGTGCAGCTTAGTGGCAGAACACTTACCTAGCATGGTCAAGGCAGATTCCAAGCACTAACAAATAAATTAATTTTAAATATAAAATTTCAAATTCTTGAGTATTTCACAACTCTTCTTGTGCTGGCTGCTTTTATGCCAATCTGACACTGGCTACAATCATCTGGGAGGAGAAAATGGCCCCTCCAGATTATTAGGCTGTGGGCAAGCCTGCTGTGGCATTTTCTTGACTAGCAATTGGTGGGAAAGAGCCCAGCCCATTGTGAGTGATGCCACCTCTGGCCTGGTGGCCCTTAGGGTACACAAATAAACAGAATGAGCAACCAGTAAGCAGCAGCCTCCGTGGCCTCTGCTTCAGCTCCTGCCTCCAGGTCCCTGCCCTGTGTGAGTCCCTGTCCTGACTTCCCTCAGTGATGGACAATGGTGCGGAACGGTGAGCTGAAAGAAAAGCTGTCCTTCCCAGGCTGCTTTCAGTCGTGGTGTTTTGGCCGAGCTTAAGAACCCTAAGTAAAACATCTCTCGAAAGCCATGCTGTCAGTGCGTCTCATCGTTAGAGTGACAACGACCTGCATGTTCATAGGAAACGAGTCCTCTAAATTCCGTCTGTTTCCAATGACCCTCGGTCTGTCCACATTTGAGAATGGTCCTCTGCAGGTGAGGCAATAGAACTTCGTATGTTCAAAGAGGAACTCACACTCCCTGGCCTCGGTAAACGATACCGTCACTTATCGGTGGCTTTAGCCACAACTGTCTATGTTTGCTGATTTATTTTCCTCTGCTTCATGCCCACCAGCTACTTCAGCCTATCACAGCCTTACCACGTCTGCTCAACACAGACCCCCTGGGTCTCCGCAGTCACAATGACTGCAAGAGTCCTCTGACTCCTGGAATTAGTGTTTCTCGTGGCACAGGTCATGTTGCAAACTTGTTATTCAGCCCCTTGTCCCAGGCTGGGGGTGTAGCTCCGTGTACGCCCTAGGTTCAAGATCTCAGACCAACAAAGCAAAACCTCACTGGATTCTCTGCACTTGTTTACGAGCAGATGTCCAGCCCAGCCCTACTGAGATTCCTCTCATGACCTCACGCCACGCCCTCCCCACGATTCCAGACATACTGGTCTTTCTTCCAGTACCTAGGACTATGTCAATACACACGCAAGCCACCCAATCCGGGATAATGAACCACGTTAAGAAATTGAGTCCAAACATGTAAGCTCGTGGCTGGCTAACTTTAAATGGAGTAGGAAGGTTTCCAGAAATGTACTCTACGTTATTACCTTGGGCCAGAATCGCTGGGTCCTGCATTTTCTTGTACCTGTTCAGGCACTGCCGGAGGTCTTCTATCTTTCGATCCTGTGAATAACAAACCATCACCACTACTACCCTTTTCAAACAGCAAAGGCAATTTCTGTGAACTGTTCACATTATTTCAAAACATTCCCAAACTTTAGTAAAAGTCCAGTATCTGTATTTTTCCTGTGTGTATCACAGGCATAATATATGAACAGCACCTCCGAGCTTACAAATTCTTTAACCCGCCATCTTTAAAAATAAAACTGATATAACAGCATTTAACAACAACAAAAATCAAGGGCCAGAGAGATAGCTCAGTGGTAGAGACCCAACATTGAGCCTGACGACTTGTGTTTGATCCCAATGGATAAAATTCCAGAGTTCAGACCCCAGCATACACATAAGAGCCAGGCGTGTGAGCAGCAAGCTCAGCACTTCAGCAGGGTTAGAAAGATAGGACAGGGTCCCCACAGCCTGCTGACCAGAGGCTGCTCTAGCTCAGTCACCAGGCTCCAGGGTCGCTGACTGTCTCAAACACAAAACGGAGAGAGAATAAGATGACATTTGAAGTCAGCCTCACCTTAACTTTCAGCTTTCATATGCTCGGGCACACACATACTCTCTCTCTCTCTCTCTCTCTCTCTCTCTCTCTCTCTCTCTCTCTCTCTCTCTCTCTCTCACACACACACACACACACACTCTCTCTCTCTCTCACACACACACTCTCTCTCTCTCTCTCTCTCTCTCTCTCTCTCTCTCTCTCTCTCTCTCTCTCTCTCTCTCTCTCTCTCTCTCTCTCTACACACACACACACACACACACACACACACACACACACACACACACACACACACACACACACACACACACACACGATGTCACACAACAGTTGCTGAGGCTACGGAGCACAAGCAAGACCGACATTTAAGTCCCGACTGTACCTTCTCTTCATTTGCTGCCATCAGGGAATCCACAGCCTTTTTCATTTTTTGTACTTCGATGTCTGAAAACGAAGCAGCACTGTTAGGAGGCGCATAAGCTAACCCGTGAGAGCAGCCACGTGCTGTTCTGCCTGGAAAGTTTCAAGGTAAACATGGCAATGATCCTCCCTTAGGGACAATGAGAGGTGAGCGCCTTCTACCTCACCCTCACAGCTGTCGCTCCAGAAAGAGCAATGTGGGAGGGGGAGGAGCGAGAGACCCCTCCTTAGAGAAAGAACAAAGCCCTGCTCTAAACACTGAAATATGGACGCAGCAGCAAGGACAGTACAGAGTTTTCAAAAACAGTGGCGGGCAGTGAGTGAGCACAGCCGACGGCATTCAGTGACCGCGCGCAGCCAAGTGATGATGCTCAGTCATGACCAAGCTGGAGATGCCACGCTGAGAGCCTGAGCCTGTGTTCGTGTGAGCAGTCATGCCGAGCAGCCAGCTGTTGGTCCAGAGAAGGCAGAGTACCCTGCTTCATCTACAAGCCTCATTTCCAGCACTGTCCTAAAACAACACCGCAGCCAGTGTGCAGAATGCGACTCTCCTTAAAATCTGGTAACCAAATACAAGTGTTACTTGAAACATGGAAACTTAAAGCTCTTTTTATTAAAAAATGAAATTCAACCCTAAGTGAACCTACGATTAAAACATGGAAACAAAAAAGAAAAAAAGGAAATACGGGAACAGGAGAATCTGTAGCTGAAGTTACCAACTTATGGAGGTGGGATCCTAGTAATTTTAAAAACTGTACTGATGAATTTTCAATTAGGAGTCGCTGAGGTTTGTTTGCTGTTTGTTTTAAAGCAAGTTCCCTCAGCCTATGAATCCACGCTCTGCGGTCAAGTAAGGATTTACGTTTATGGGGCTCCGTAAAGCTCCACGGTAGACCTCGAGCATAGCGATGAGTTCCACAGCAGACGGAGCAAAGCTCGGCACACGCTCCGGCCACGGTGACTGGAGCCGCGTCTCTGTGCAAAGCTCGGCACACGCTCCGGCCACGGTGACTGGAGCCGCGTCTCTGTGCAAAGCTCGGCACACGCTCCGGCCATGGTGACTGGAGCCGCGTCTCTGTGTGCTGTGTCCTCTGGGCATGTGTCACCCACACCACAGGGGCCAGGCTTTCTCAGAAGCCTGTAACATGACCTTTTCCTCCTTGTGGTCTGTCTGTCTAGCCTCTCTGCTTTGTACGCTGTGAAGAAATGGGGGCCTTGTTGATGAAGCAGCTGCACATGTTTAGTGACAGAAATGTTTTAAACATGCGAAGGACGGAGTGGCATTGCTGGCAAAAGAGAGGCTGGTGGAAACGACCAAAACCTTACTTTTCTCCTTGAGCTTCTTTTTAATATTGTCATCTGCACAGGAAAACCCATCGGGCTGGAAGTCAGCATACGTCACAAGAAAAACTACCCTAAAAAACCCTGGAACTCTAATCTCAAATATAGCCCAGCCCACGCATGCCCTTGGCCTGGTGCAGACAGTGGGGTGCCAGAGCCTCGGGGGACGACTGTGCAGACAGGCAGTGGCTCCCTCCGAGCTTCGGCTTTCTGAACTGCGCTGTTTCTCTGTGAGAGTTAGGCTCACAGACCCAACCCACCAGGATGCGGACTGGCCAGTGTCACTCTGGCAGGTTCTTTCCAAACGTCAGTGTGACACTGGTCCTCCTGACTCCGTGCCACATCCAACATCACTGCAAGGGTCTGCCCCTGCGCAAGGAGGCAAGTCCACCAACGACACAGGGGAGGGTCAGACTGCCATGAGGTTTCTAAACCCCTGGTGCTCAGGTCCCGCACTTAGCTGGTCCTGTGGTGACGATGAGCAGTTCAGGCTGGTTCCGATCCCCAATCAGGAGTGGGCACACTCCCCACAAAAGTCTCTAGCCCACACGCACCCACTCGGGGTCCATTCCATTCCTAAACTGTAAAAGTGGGCCACCGTTGCGGTTCAGTGGTGCATCATGTGATTGGCAGATTCAATCCTTATTCAATCCTAACACTGTGGTCTATTTCCGAATGTCCTATAACATAATTTTACTTATGTCAAAACTCAGGAAGGAAAGCCAACTTCTCTTAGGCTTGACAAATTGAATTTCTAATGGATATAAATGTTACTTGTTTCCGTAAAAAAGGCACAGCATGACAAGGCCCCACCAACTGGAACCTGCTGTCCAAATGAGCCAGAAATTGCTCTGCTGTCAGCATCATGGTTGCCACTGGACATATCTATGCATACATACACACATATGCATACATAAGTACATACATCACAAAGGAAGGTAAGGTCTGACCTAGTGTTCCAGATATTACATATATTCCAAGACTGAAAAAAAAAATTGAATCAGGGTCTCCCTGTGTCACCCAGGCTGGCGTCCTTCTGCTTCAGTGTCCACGAGCTGAGACAGCAGCTCTGTGAGACTCCATCAGACCCAAACGCAAGTTTCTAACGTCATCGGAGCTGCTTTTCTATTGTCCAACATCAGATCCTCTCCTGTATTTCGCAGCATTTTACAGAGCAAGGTATGAAGTGACAGCAGCCGGTCTCACCTCGGTCGAGGATTTCCATCCCATCTCCTTTCGTCTTGCCAAGCACTCTCTCCTGCAGCCTTTTTACTTCACATTCCTTCTCTTCCAGTTGCTCTTTTAAAGATGTCAGTTCATCCTACAAAATCACAAGTTTGTTTTACAACAGTAGACGATGGCAGGGGAGGAATATTTATAGAGCATATAAACTCAGACTACGTGAATGAGACAAAAATCTGCAAAAACTTACACACAAACACAGATTAGACAGAGGCGATGGCGAGCATTACTAGTATGAATAATTTGTGATAGTTACAGTGTGGTTGTTTTAAGTTCGTGAGTAAATGTAAGAAAAAAACAGAAGAATAATAACCAGGACATGGTATTCGCTAAAGTTCTGACTACATTAAATAAAAAAGTCTCACCAAGTTAATCAAAGAAGATGACCAAAATTAGACACTTGTCATAAAAGCAAAATAAACTACAAATTCAAAAACGCTTGCTTGGCTTCCTCAGCATTTCAAAGTGGCACTCATGGGTTTCCGTAGCCAAGGGGAGGCAATTAGGGGGTGACTGTGACCAAATCGTGGACCAGATAATTGACCCTCATCACTCAGTAAGACAGACTTCTGCAGCGACGGGAAAGAGAAAACTAGAAAAAGAGGATTTAAGCCTGCCTTCTGACGGCGTACCTGAAAACGCTTCTGAGGCCGCTGATGCGTTTGCTAACATTTTACATTTCAGTGTTGCTTTACAAAGCACCAGCTGCACCAAATGTATGCTTTGCGGGCGGGCGGCACCTGATGCAGAAACTAGCTGTGCAATGACAACACACCTGCCTTTTATTCAGCGTGGCAGAATCTGCATTCAGCTATCTGTATGTGCAGTGCTGTGAAAAATCCACGCAGGAGGCTAGGCTGGCCGCGAGCACATACCCGACTTATGCTAAGGGCGGGAGTCAAGCTCAGAAACCTTCACGGCCCTGCAAGCTGCGCTGGCCCCTCCTCCTGCACTGACCTTCCAGAAAAAACCTAACAGAGGAGGGCAGGCTCCAGTATTGAGATGGAATTCCTCCACAGCTGAACGTTTAGCAATTATTCTGTTATGCTTAGGGGTCAGATTGTCTAAGAAAAAAGCTTATAAGCTAAGACATTTGTATTTTACCTGTTTAGTATTTACATTAGCGACCTCACTGTCCTTTTAATCGGGGAGTATGTATTCTTAATGAACAGGTCACACACACACACACACACACACACACACACACACACACACACACACACCAGTAAATGCGCATGCTACTAAAAAACGCCATCACAGCAAAACGACACAAGCCGGACGGCCGCAGCCGCGAGGCCCCGACGAGGTCCACCACACCTTCAGCGACTCCCACTTCTGCGCCATCCGTTGCTTTTCATACTGCATCTGACCCACCTTGATTTTCATGCTAGAAAGTTTGGCCATTAAAGACTGGTAGAGAAGACAGAGGAATGAGAGAAGGCAGGGCAGAGAAGGGCAAGCAAAAGAACCAAGAAAACAGCATCAGTTCATGGAGAAGCTTAGCTAATTCAGAAACAGCAGGCTGTGTCCTGCCACATTAATCAAGCCCCGGGTCCTACTGAGAGCTCCAGCAGGCAAGCTGGGCGTCTCCAGCTTCAGGGAAGCACCGCTTACTCGTAACATATCTTCGCTATCATGTGCTAGTTGGAAAGCACTTTCTTTTATAAGATTGCTTACAGAAAGGTAGACCATGTTTTAAAAAAATTTTTTTTTTTCAGAGAGAAACTTACCTTAGTTGACTTAAGTTTTTTCTCATACTGAAGTCTTTCACCGTCCATTTCACTGACTTTTAACCTCAAATCATTGATCTCTTGTATTAACCCCTGTACAAAAAAAAAAAAAGAGAGAGAGAGAAAGTTAATTAGAAAAGGGTATAGCACCCTTGCACTAACAACACGGTAACTTAAGTTTCCAGGACTTCCGCCCCCAAGGGCTGGGCTTATGAAAACTAATGTAACCATGGTTCTGACTGCGAACATGCCGCTGTGGAATAACCCTCCTGTACGCTGTAAAGACACGTTACTCTCATTGGTCAGTGAAGACCTGACTGGCCCGTGGCCAGGCGGGAAGCATAGGCGGGACAAGCACACTAAGCATGCTGGGATGAAGAGGCATGGAGTCTAGGGAGATGCCAGCCAGCCTGCCAGCTGAGGAAGCAGGGTGTGTAGGAAAAAAGGCACCAAGTCACACGACAAGAGAATAGATGAGAAAAATGGGTTACTTAAAATGTAAGAGTTAGCGAGTAACAAGCCTGAGCTACTGGCCGAGCATGTGTAATTATCATAAGCCTCGTGGGAGCTGCTGGGACAGACACTCCTGCCTACAGTTGGAACCCATGGACCAAGTGCCCAGTGAGGTGGGTCCTGCCGGCTGAACCTTGGACCACTAGGGGCGAGCCCTGGAAGGGGTTGTGGGGTCCTGGTGCCGTCCCCTCCTTTCTGCTTCCTGGGCACGAGGTAAGTAGTTTTCCTGTGCCGCACACTTGGGGATAATGTGCTGCTTCGACACTGGCTCTCAAGCAATGGCCCACTGATCATGGACTGAAATCTCCACAGCTGTGGGCTAAAATAAACTGTCCCGGTATCTGTCACAGTGACGTGTCCCAGGTCACGGTGCGTCACTGGGTAAGTCAGGGAGGGAAGGCAAGTCCAGGACACGGAGGCAGGGACCAGCTGAACGCCACTCACTGGCCCCTCACCGACTCACTCACGCTGGTTCACGCTCACTTAGCTTTTTTCCCACAGAGCCCAGGAGATGGACGCCCCACAGCGGGCTGGCCCTGCCACATCAGTTAGGACAAGCGACACGATTCCTCACACACGCGTTCACAGACCAACTCGACAAACACGACACACTGGGGCTGTCGACTCGTGATCCCAGGCTCAAGGCACCTGGCACCCATTCCTGTATGCAAACAACCTACGGACCCCCACCCCCACCCCAACCCCTGCTTAGCCACAAAAACTAGAGGTTTTCACCGCCATAACCATTTACCTTAGTATCCTTTTGAAGATTTCTATAATTGTTTGCCTAGTCTATAAAAATATAGACTTAAATTTCTTTAAACCAAGAATCTCAACCTGAAGGTAGGTGTGTGTGTGTGTGTGTTTATATTCATATATCTAATACAATGATGTAATTTTATATGTGTAAAATTTTTAAACATCCAAATGACTTCATAACAGAATATAATTTAACAGTACTTCTACTGTCACCTTTAAAATCTGCTCTTAAAATTTGTCCAAATATTCTAAATTCAAGTTTAAAAAGAGTCAATTCCCTCAGCTGTTCATCTTCCCTGCGTGGAGTCAGGAATGGCGGACCTTCCCTTGGACTTTTAACTCTGTTCTCGTAAGAAGGCAGCTTTAAGCTCCCAGCAGGCACTGCTGTAAACACAGCAAACACTGCCGCTTCCTCTAGTGGTGATGGTAAAGATTATAAAGAAACAACTACAGAAAACTGACCTATACATTGAGGCCATTTTCCTTCAAAACAAACTATCCAAGCCAGATAGTGGCGGCGCACGCCTTTAACCCCAGCACTAGGGAGGCAGAGGCAGGTGGACCTCATGAGTTCTCGGCCGGCCGGGTCTACTGAGGGAGTTTCAAGACAGTCAGGGCTACATAGAAAAACCCTGTATCGAACCCCCCTCAAAAAAAAAAGAAGGCAGCAAAATTAAACTATTTGATTGTTTTTTTGTGGTAATGCATTTTAAATATGAATTAAAGGTCCAACAAGAGAGAAGTCAGATGTGCCCATGACAAGTCTGGCTGGAAAATTTGGCACTGTATCCTTAAGGATATTTATATTCTTACACATACACATACACATACATATACATATACTATACACATACACATACATATACATATACTATACACATACACATACATATACTATACACATACACATACTATACATATACACATACTATACATATACATATACTATACACATACACATACTATACATATACATATACTATACACATACACATACTATACATATACACATACATATACTATACACATACACATACATATACTATACACATACATATATTATACACATACACATACATATACTATATATATACACATATACAATTAGTTCATCAGGTCAGCCTCCTTTTGGAGCTCTGCATTTTGGCCATCTGTGCTCATACCAGAAGGGGGCGCTGTTGAATGAGCCAACCATCTCCCAGTAACAAGTTCCAGTACAGGCAAGTTGAGTCTTCAAGGTTTAAAGATTTTAATGCACTATTTTCAGAAATGCCCGTAAGTGTTCCTTACTTCAACATCTTCTTGGAAGCTAATATCCAAACTCTCTAAAGTTTTCAAACAGTGCTAAGATTTGGGACTGCAGAAATAACTAGGCAAATGTTTTATTTTTAAGGAAACATTAATCCAGAACATGTACGTATTCTATACTGCTTCAACGTTTGAAGACTATTTTGATGATTTTTATATAAAAATCAATTATCAAATATTCTGCAATCTGCCCTGTATGTGTGCTCCATTTTATCAGCAGCGTGGGTTATTTCTTAGAAAGTGATGAGGGCTTGTGTTTCCTGGAGGTGAGTTCATGCTGTCACTTGGCATCTGAATGAGCATATGTGAGAAGAATGGGAACAGGAGAAACCAGGTCTGACACAAAAGGCAGGCAAACTCAAGCGGTGTATGTGCTGCTCTGTGACCCCACCACAGAAGCACCATCAGTCCCCTGGACTGAGGAACCCCACACCGAGATTAAGCTAAGCACAGCCTCCTCAGCTCCCTTCCTGCCTTCCCTCCAGCCCCTAGCTCCATCTGCAGCCCCAGCCACTGCTTAAGTGTGAGGCCAGAGGGCGATGCAATGAGGAAAAATCTTAACAGACTCTTGCGAACGCATTAAAATGGAGCCCATGGTGTGACACCGGGTGGTGGTGGCCCACACCTTTAATCCCAGCAGAGGCAGGTGGATCTCTGAGCTCGAGGCCAGCCTGGTCTACACAGCGAGGTCTAAGACAGCCAGGGCCACACAGAGAAGCCCTGTTTTGAAAAATAAGACTAAAAAACAACAACAAAAAACAAAACAATACAAAAACACTAAAATAAGACTTTAAGAGACTGGTCGCACTCCTGCTTTCAGATGCTCAGTCCTGATTAAGGTAGAATGTGCTCTCAAGAGGGACTGACAAGGAATTCCAAGGTTAGAACATGAATCAAGATGGTTATTTCTTTTTAAAATGAAGGAAGTAAAAAGCCAAAGCTTCCATTGTAACTGGATCTTGGATGGGAAACTTTACTTTGGAAATCACAGTGGAATAAGTTAATACATCATCTCAGGCTTGGTATCACAAGTTTCTGATAACACAGAGTCAATATGCAAATATTTGCCATGAAGGGACGAGAAAAGGAAACAACCCTCCTCCCTCTCCCTCCTGGTACTCAGGACACTGACCCAGGACTGTGCCCTGTGTCGGGGACTGAGCACAGCGCCTAGCACGTGCCAGAAAAGGATCCTGTCCCTTAGCTGCGTCCTCAGCCCTGGGTTTCATGTGCTCCACCTCTCCCCAACCAAACGCCAACCTAGAACGCCCAGATTAACAATAAGATTAGAGAAGAAAACATTTCTTTAGCTACAAATACTTTAAAGATTTATTGTGTGCGTGCATGCACGTGTTGTGTGTGTGTGTGTGTGTGTGGTGTGTGTGTGTGTGGTGTGTGTGTATAAAGAGAAGTGATTTCTGAGCCACCTGTTTTGGGTGTTGGGAACCAAAATCCAGCCCTTTAAAAGAGCAACAGCTCTTAACTTTCCATTGTAGAATTCACCCTAAATTTCATAAAAGTATAGAGAACTTTAGGTAATTGGGAGGGCTTATATGTGGAACATACTAAAAGTTTAGAGCCAAATAAAACAACCTCCAAATGCTAGGATTCTGTGAATGTGTAGCGTGAGGTTTCTATTCATTAACAAGTCCTCTTAAGACCACAGTAAGTGACCAGTGGGCCTAAATAGGGACAACTGGTAGACCGTGCACTTAAATACACGGTTTTAAATTAAGAAAGCCAGCATGGCTTTGTCAGGCAGGTGCCACAAATATCTTGTAGTCAACACTAGCTCTACAGCATATTTCAAACAAACAAAATCTCAACCAAAAAAACTGGAACTAGCATTTAGTGAAGAAATTACACTGTGGTTAATGTTTATCCTGAGTTCTTTGTTATTTATTGTTTTCATCTTTTTCAGACAAGGACTTCTTGGTGTCCGGTCTACTCTCAAACTCTCTACGTATGGGGCTGGCTCTGAACCAGCCCTGCCTCCATCTCTCAAGTGCTGGGATTACAGGCATGTGCCACCATGCCTGGTTTACTGTCTTTGGAGTGGTGCTGAGGATGAACCAGGGTCTAGTGAGCCCTGATCATGAGATCTTTTACAGAGCTACACTGCAAAACCTAAGATTTCTTAAAAGGAAGCAGGATGAGAGGAACCTGTAACTATCTACCTCCCCTTCACAGCTGCAGGACTCTCAGCTTTGTCCTGGGTGTGTGTGTGCGTGTGTGAGTGTGAGTGTGTGTGTGTGTGTGTGTGTGTATGAGTTCCAGTGAGTGTGTGTGGTATGTGTGCGTGTGTGAGTGTGTGCGTGTGTGAGTGTGTGTGCATGTGTGTGTGTGTGTGTGTGTGTAGCTCAGCAGAGAGACGGAGAGAGAGAGAGAGAGAGAGGGAGGGAAGGAGGGAGGGAGGGAGAGAGGGAGTGATGGAGGAAGGGAGGGAGGGAGGGAGGGAGGGAGGGAAATGGGAGGAAGCATGCACACTACTCACCTCTGTGTCTCTGAACCTGTCTTCATAATCCAGTCTGTCCTTCTCGACAGCTGTCAGTTTTAACTTCAGGTTGGAGACCTCAGCCATGAGCTCCAGCTTCTGTGTTTCTAAGGAGGTCCTACTCAGAAGCTCCTGTTAGGGTTTCAGATCAATATTCACAAGTCGTTTTAGTATAAACTTGTGTCGTGACTGCAAAGCAGCAATGGTTAAATTAAGCATAGTCTGTGGGTCAAGAGTGTGGGCCACGCACGGTGCCGCTGAGGAACCACGTACTCTGGTGACCCGATCCGCGCAGGACTAACACATCACCAGGTTGTCAGGAAGATGCATCTTTTCCCTACACTCTTAGCCTAACGACAGCACTGCTGTTCACAGCGCTTGCTATGTGCCAGGACTGGGAGGCATTCTCATACGTGGTTCAATCCCTGCAACCATCTTAGGACGCAGAAAAGCGCACCGGCCTCATTGATCAGGGTTTCCAGGGACCTGGAAACTGAGGGACAGAGAGGTCACGAGCCTGTCGAGTCATGCAGGCAGGCAGCGGTGGCAGACAGGCCATCCACAGAACCAGTTTCTTTGTGTGTGCCACGCGTGGTCTGCCCACTGCACCGCAAGGCTTCTCATTATAAGCGCTGTGTGCACACAGGATGCATGTGTGTGTGCTTTGTTTTGCCTTTGCTTTTGCTGAAGAACAAGGTGCATGTGGTGTTTATCATCTCATGGTTGGGAGCTGGAAATAATATGAATGCAAAGGATCCATTTTGCAATTCCTGTAACACTGATTGTGTGACTTTGTACGTCTCCGTGTTTCCAGACTCTGCTACCGTAGACTTTAAATGCACCAGACTACGGGACTCTGGGATTTACTGCTGCAGACACCAGACAGGAATGTGTCACCTCAAATGAAACAGGCCCTCACCGCCCCCCCAGCTTTGGTCCACACCTGCTTTAGTCTCAGCTTTGGTCCCACCTGCTGCAGCATCCCTCCCCCCAGCTTTGGTCCACACCAGCTGCAGCATTCCCCCTCCCCCCAGCTTTGGTCCACACCTGCTGTAGCATTTCCCCCCAGCTTTGGTCCACACCTGCTGCAGCATTCCCCCCCCCCCCAGCTTTGGTCCACACCTGCTGTAGCATTTCCCCCCCACCAGCTTTGGTCCACACCTGCTGCAGCATTTCCTCTCCCCCCCAGCTTTGGTCCACACCTGCTGTAGCATTTCCCCCCCAGCTTTGGTCCACACCTGCTGCAGCATTTCCTCTCCCCCCCAGCTTTGGTCCACACCTGCTGCAGCATTCCCTCCCCCCAGCTTTGGTCCACACCTGCTGTAGCATTTCCCCCCCCCAGCTTTGGTCCACACCTGCTGCTGTAGCATTTCCCTCTCCCCAGCTTTGGTCCACACCTGCTGCAGCATTTCCTCTCCCCCCCCAGCTTTGGTCCACACCTGCTGCAGCATTTCCTCTCCCCCCAGCTTTGGTCCACACCTGCTGCAGCATTTCCCTCCCCCAGCTTTGGTCCACACCTGCTGCAGCATTTCCTCTCCCCCCAGCTTTGGTCCACACCTGCTGTAGCATTTCCTCTCCCCCCCAGCTTTGGTCCACACCTGCTGTAGCATTTCCTCCCCCCAGCTTTGGTCCACACCTGCTGTAGCATTTCCCCCCCAGCTTTGGTCCACACCTGCTGCAGCATTTCCCCCCCCCAGCTTTGGTCCACACCTGCTGCAGCATTTCCCCCTCCCCCCAGCTTTGGTCCACACCTGCTGTAGCATTCCCCCCCCCAGCTTTGGTCCACACCTGCTGCAGCATTCCCCCCCCCCAGCTTTGGTCCACACCTGCTGCAGCATTTCCCCCCCCCCCAGCTTTGGTCCACACCTGCTGCAGCATTTCCCCCCCCCCAGCTTTGGTCCACACCTGCTGTAGCATTCTCTCCCCCCCCAGCTTTGGTCCACACCTGCTGCAGCATTTCCTCCCCCCCAGCTTTGGTCCACACCTGCTGCAGCATTTCCTCTCCCCCCAGCTTTGGTCCACACCTGCTGGAGCATTTCCTCTCCCCCCAGCTTTGGTCCACACCTGCTGTAGCATTTCCCCCCAGCTTTGGTCCACACCTGCTGCAGCATTTCCCCCCAGCTTTGGTCCACACCTGCTGCAGCATTTCCCTCTCCCCCCAGCTTTGGTCCACACCTGCTGTAGCATTTCCTCTCCCCCCCAGCTTTGGTCCACACCTGCTGTAGCATTTCCTCTCCCCCCCAGCTTTGGTCCACACCTGCTGCAGCATTTCCTCTCCCCCCCCAGCTTTGGTCCACACCTGCTGCAGCATTTCCTCTCCCCCCAGCTTTGGTCCACACCTGCTGGAGCATTTCCTCTCCCCCCAGCTTTGGTCCACACCTGCTGCAGCATTTCCTCTCCCCCCCAGCTTTGGTCCACACCTGCTGCAGCATTTCCTCTCCCCCCCAGCTTTGGTCCACACCTGCTGCAGCATTTCCTCTCCCCCCAGCTTTGGTCCACACCTGCTGCAGCATTTCCTCTCCCCCCCCAGCTTTGGTCCACACCTGCTGTAGCATTTCCTCTCCCCCCCCCAGCTTTGGTCCACACCTGCTGTAGCATTTCCTCGGTGGCGTTCAGCTTATCTCTGTGCTCTTCGAGACAGAACTCCAAGTCTCGGATCTTCTCCCCCTGGGCCTCTACTTGGTCTGTCAGCACACTCACCTGTTAATTTAGAGCGAGGGGCGGCAGTGAGTGGGGGGGACTTTGGGTCCCAGAGCACACTTCATTCTCTAACTGGATCTATAAGGCCCATCACTCGCGGTGGTTTAAAAACACCCCAGACTTGACAACATGACAGTGGTCCTTCCCTTTGCTATTTATATTTCTTTCGTGTGGATCAAACCCAGGGACGTGTGCATGCCAGTGGGAAGCGGGCCGCTCGGCAGCGTCCGCAGCCCTGCGCTGCCTTATAACTTAAGGAGCTCTATTCAACTCAGGAGAGACTTGGCACTGATCAGAGAGACGCAATACTGAGCATGTTAAAATCACTTCCGCTATGCGTGCGTAGAAAAATGTTGGTCTCTGATGTGGAGGTGAAGAACCAGTAATTGAGGGCAACAGAGGAAATGAGATCCATGCTTGACACAGACAGGAGGGACCACACAGAGCCATACTTCAATAGTAGAAGGAGCAGATCATTCTGCAAGCCCTTCCAAGGTCAACATGGTCCTAAAGTTGTCCAAAGCCAGGACATGTGTAGGACCCGAGTTCAGTTCCCAGACACACAAAGGACAAAGAACAGGCCAGCACGCACAGCACACACTCAAATATCCCAAGAAACACGGGGTTCATCTTTCATCCTCAGGGTCCCATGCAGATCTACAGGTCTCTCCTCAGGGGTCACCAGCTGAGTAAACAGACTTTGAGCTGGTTAGTTCAAAACATAAAGGCATTTTCTCTGTACTCAGAAGCACCACGAGGAAGCAAGCACCCCAGTGCAGGTTCCACCCAGGCTGCTTTGCTTGGTACATGGACCATTTTCAAAGCCTGAAGGATAATACACATTCAGGCCGAGACGCTTATACTAGGGGTATCCGCAGACGTGAATTTCTACTTCAAGTGTCTGGGCAGTCAGACCTGACGGTGGCAGTGAGTCTGACCGGAGGGGCTGGGTCAAGGGCCAGCTCCTGTGGACCGGGTGACATGCCCTCGGCCCCCACAGCCAGCCAGCCGCACTCCCTGTATGGACAGAGGGCCCAGCAGGCTGCTTGTTGTGAGATAGGATCTCAGACTGTAGCCCAAGCTGGCCTCAGACTCACAGCAGACCTTCCGCCTCAGCCTCCTAAATGCTGGGGTCACAGACACTGACTTCCTTCTGCCTGCATGGTTTCCGTCGTAGCTAGTTGGGCTACTACAAACAAACATGGATTGAGGTCTTCCTTTTCATAGTCCTTGGGAGGACAGTCTCCCTTGGTATCTGTGTGGGGCTGGCTCCCCGCAGACACTAAAGTCTGCATGTTCAAGTCCCCTCACAGAACAGCAAGGTGCTCACATACATTGCACACGTCTTCCTCACGCTCCAGGACACACGGGTCCCTCGGTACGGGGCAAATGCA
Source organism: Cricetiscus sungorus (assembly GCA_030556225.1). Taxonomy (NCBI): domain Eukaryota; kingdom Metazoa; phylum Chordata; class Mammalia; order Rodentia; family Cricetidae; genus Cricetiscus; species Cricetiscus sungorus. The sequence goes on along the minus strand of JANBXA010000735.1, from coordinate 51,323,584 downwards.
CATGAACATTGTCGCACTGCAATCCTGCACAGGCATTCACACTCCTGACTAGAGGTGTAATACGGTCCACACATGAGACCCAAAGTTGCAAGGGCGGGCATGTCCTGAGACAGGGACAGCCTCAAGGACCACTTGCCTGAAGAACAAGGGACTCCTTGTCATTTTCTAGGCGCGCTAGCCTTTCTTGATAGACGTCTCCGTTCCCGGGCAGGTGTCCGTTTGTCTGGACAAGAAAATAACAAAGATGAGGTCAACTCTCCCTTAGGATCGACATGTCGTGAATTACTAAAATTGACATATTTACAAACTGAAATTGCATGAGTGAATCCAGCACAGCGGTCACTGCCAGGACTGGAACTGTGAGAACTGAAGTTGGCGCACAGTGGGTGCCCGGGTGCAATGGGGCATCCAGACACAACTGGCTGGCCACGACATTTCTGAGCAGACAGTACCCGGCCTTAGTTCTAAATGCAGTACTGCGACAAAACACCGACCACCACCACCAGGGGAAGGAAGGATCTATTCCACCTTACAGTTCACCACAACAAAATCAGGACAAGCAGAGGTCTTAGAGGAACCTCGCTCACTGGCTCGCCCCTCGTGGCCTGCTGAGCCCGCTTTCTTATGCAACCCAAAACCACCCAAAACACCTGCCCAGGCATGCCCTCACCCCAGGGGGCCGAACCTTCCATACCAATCACTCATTAGGAATACACCCTACAGGCCTGTCTACGGGCTGATATGGTAACGGGGACCTTCGCTCAGTTGAGGCTCCTCTTCCAAACAACTCTAGCTTGTGCCAAGTTCACACACACACACACACACACACACACCAGACCCTAACCAGCAGAGACTCTAAAAAGCACGAAAAGGTCTGCGTGGCTGGTAGAAGACCACACTCCACTTGTCCTGGAGGAGACCTGTCACTAATCTTGGATGTACAACAGTGAGCATGGCCTGTGATGCCCTCCCACACAGACCACTCCATCCCCAGGTCCTACACAGGACGGCCAATGCCTGGCAGGATCCTTCCCGCTCGCCCAGCCCTCCAGGCATGAGATGAAGGCTCCTGCTGAGAAGTCTTCCTTCACAGGCCTCTCTCCCTACAAAGCTTAAACCCTCAGACCAACAGAGATTCATTCTCCCTGACGGCAGTGGCTAACTAGGCTCCAGCTTTGCAATCATTTTCTGTCTTGGCTAAACTACAGTCTTAAGCGTTTGTTTGTTCATACAACATTATGACGAGCTGCCAGGCAAAACCTGGGCATCAGCTTGTACCTTCCTGGCATCCGGCTTAGTGTTTCTCCATGTCCACTTTCTCACTCTCCTTCCAGCCTCCTGCCCCTCATCCCACTTGGTATATTATGCAGAGTACAACTTTCCAAGGAAGTACAGGCATTTTTTTTTTTTACAGTTTTTATGTATTATTTTTGAGACAGTCTTCCTGTGGAGCCCTGGCTGTCCTGAAACACACTAAGAGCACCCGGCTGGCCTTGAACTCATGGAGAATCACCTGCCTCTGCCTCCTGAATGCTGGGATTAAAGGTGTGTGTCGCTGCCCTGACCTTTTCTTCCATTTTCTTTTTCATATCCAAGTCATGAAAGAGCAAGACGCATAACATTGTCACTCTGAAACACAGCAGTAGCATGGCCCCCATAAGTTCCTGGGGCATGCAAATATCAGGAGGTGTGGCCTTGTTGGGGGAAGTGTCACTGTGGAGGCGGCTGTGAGGTCTCATGTGTGCTCAAGGCACACTGAATGTCTCAGAACACTCCCTGCTGCCTTCAAGATCAAGTTGAGCTCCCCCTCTCTCATCTCCTTCTCCAGCACGTCTGCCTGCGGGTTACCATGTCCCACCATGATGATAATGCGCTGAATCTCTGACATTGTAAGCCACACAATTCAAGGTTTCTTTATGAGTCGCCAAGGTCATGGTGTCTCTCCACAGCAACAGAACCCTAACTAAGACAGGGTATGTAAGACACCTCCCCCCCCTTTGCTCTCCCTCGTTCTTCCACTGTCCTCCCGTTCTCCAGGGTGCCACTGTGCAGTCCAGAAATATCCTCCTGCTTTAGCCTCCTGGGATCACAGACCCAGACGCTATGCCCAGCTAGTGGTGTTCATTATAACTTTAAACAGTTTATAGACACATTGTATCTTTTAACTCCAGAGGATTCCCTGAATATTCCTCTAAATACATCAGAGAGAAAAGCCAAAAGGAATCAAAAAGAGAAAGATGGGGCATCCAGAATTCAACATAAAAGTCAATGCCTTCAGAGTCACAATCAGAAAAAACATAAATTGTGTGTTCTCCCCCAGGCACACTTGCAGAGGCGTCTATTATTTCTCCAGAACCGACCTACTCTACCTCTCCAGCTTCCTATTTCAGTCCTGGGGGTGGGGGTGGGGGACAAAAACAAAATGGGAGAAGGCAGAGGAAGAAAGGGAGGAGGAAGGGGAAGGAGGAAGGAAGGAAGGAAGGGAGAAAGAGATACAGGAGAGGGACGAAAGAAGAAAAATTAAATTTGGGGCATTCCTTCTGAAGATGTACACACATGGGATTATGTTTCCCAAGAGGCCGCAAAAACATTCAAAAGCTAATTCAGCCGAGTGTGCGAGGCATGTTTAGAAGGGTTGTAATGTTAACGTCAGCTGTTCAACCACATACCTCCACCATTACCACTGCGGAGCTCTGTTCACACTGTTAACTCAAGTGCCCAGAATTAACGTACAAGAGCCTGATGGAGGGGTTGGAATGGCTTACAGCCCCAGGGGGCAGTGAAAATGAGATGTTCCTAACCCCTTGAGGACAGTCTTCTGGAAAACAGCCAGAACACACCATGTATGTTCTCAATCGGTAAAAGTGCAGAGGCAGACCCCAGATAGTTTCAACCCCTTGCTCTGATTATACACATTAGGAGGCATCTGCTTTTAAAATCCTTTGCGTGTAACGTTTTATAGACACATTTCATTAAGTTAAAAAATGCTCTATGTTCAGTGAGTATAAGAGGTAGAACTTTCTCTTTTGTCTCTCTTTAAGAGACAGGGTGGGGCTCCCTGGGTTGACTAGGCCAGCCTCAACTATCTGGGCTCAGGCAAATCTGCTGCCTCAGCATCCTGAGCGGCTCTGACAAGAGTCACGTGCCACTGAATATAAACAAAAAGTATCCACCCCTTTTCCTCCTGTGGTTCTGGGTGGTGTGGGAGCCTCGGGCCTCACATGGACACTCATCACGCAGAAGTGCTCACGCGCTCCACTGGCGAGCTACACCCTGCCCTTTATTCTCAGTCCAAGAAACGCTAGCCACAACGCGCTAGCCACAATGGCAGCATTTTCTTTCAGGCCAAATATTAATATAGAAACGAGATGTTTCAAAACCAGGTCTGCAAAGTGAAATGACTCACGATGAGCAAATAAATCAAACGTATCCTGGTATTTATTCAAGTGCCTGTAAGACTCAAAACCAGCTGGTATTTCTGAAGCATGTCCACGGGGACCCAAGCAAAGTCTTAGGAATTGCTACACAGGGTGGCAATGTATCTAAGTAGGTAAGGAGCTGCTCCGCCCACGTGTCCTCTGTTACTTCCTGTTACTTCTGCTTAAGAATATTGGAGCGAAGCCAGGAGGTACCTGTCACCTCTGTCCTTCCCTCGTGAGCCACCTCCCCAGGTGGCTCATCCCTTCCCTCCTCCAAGAAGCATGCTCTCTGTGTTCACACACGCACGTCATCCCTTTTACCTGGATGCCTCTCTTTCCCTTTTTTATTACGTTCTTAAGCCTTCCCTATCTCCTACATCTGGGTCTGGTCTGTAACGTTTTCCTTGAATGAAGGGATCATTCATAAACTATTATAGCACTGGTCAAGCTCCACCGCAGAAGCACCGTGCTCAGAGGACCCCACCCCACCCCCACCCACAGGGAGGCTGTGCTGTGAGCGATCATTTGTGTCTGATGGGAGCACTTAACTCAGTGACAGCAGAATGAAGGAACGGTGACAAGTGTTCGATACCCATGGGAGAGCGTGAGAGGAGTCACATTTCTGTTAAGTTCAGTACGCATTACTCCAGGGCGTGCGCCATGTTACTTCCTCCTTCAGGAGGATCCCTCAGCTTCCATCTTTCCGGTTTACCTTCCCTCCAGCCTCGCGGGAGCTGAGACTTTTCCCTCGCTAAGCTCATCCTCCTGTTTCTTCCTCTGGAACCTTGGGCTCCTGCTTCCCTTAGACCTGCAATTGTCTCTTCTTTATTCTCAGCTTCTTCAGCGTAGTAAGATTTTTCAGTTTTTTCTCGACACTCACCCAAGGCTTTGTGCCCACGTCTGCTCACCTCGGGGTGTCCTTGCCTCCGCCAATCCATCTTTCCTAACCAGCTCTACTCTGGCTTCTGACACTGGGTCATTCATTCTCTTCTGGTCTAATGGCATTTTCTTTATTGATTTTGATACAGGAGGGTGTTACCGGTCCTAGGCAGGGGAGGCTTGGGCAGCATAAAAAGGCAGCTGAAGGTAAGCCAGAGTAAGTCACTAAGCAAAGCCCTCCAGGGTTCCTGACCTGACTTTCTTTGTGGATTGTGATTTGGAAGTGAAAACCAAATAATCTCTTTCCTTCCACAGTTGCTGTTCACATAGCACCAGAAAGCAAACTAGAACAGCCACACATTCTTAATAGTCTCTTAGTGCAAAGCCCTCGTATATTTACTTTCCTTCTTCCAGAAGGCTTATAAAATATGATGTACATCTGATGGGGTTGCCCTTCTGCTTGCTGTGAATATGGTTCTCTCATTGGTTGATGAATAAAGCTGTTTCAGCCAATGGACAGGCAGGATTTAGGCAAGGGGGAAATCCAGACAAGGATAGAGAAAGGTAGGAGGAGGAGTGGAGGAGATGCCATGTGGCTGCTGAAGCAAGAGGTCCAGGCACCACGGGTAAGCCTGGGCCACACCGAGTAATAGAAATGGGTTAATAATTAAGAGAGAGCTAGCCAGTAATAAGCCCGAGTCATCGGCCAAACAGTTTGTAATTAATACAAGCCTCTGTGTGTTTACTTGGAAATGAAGGGCTGCAGGACTGGTCGGGATAGAAACCTCCATCTACATCCATCGTCAAAAACTGTATCCACTACCACTGAGATACGATATTTAAATCCTCAGCAATGCACTCACGATTAACCCTTTACACTTCAGCGTGCTCCAAGTATCGCCGACAGGCTGCATAAGTCACACAGACACTCGATTCACTAAAGGAATCCACGCGCTGGCTGGGTCTTCCGGGCGCAGTTAGGAGAAAACCTTCCACCGAGTACAGCCTCTTTCACAGCTACACACTCCTGCAGCTAGCCACTAATCAGATCTGGGAATGGGACTTTTCTGAGCACAGTGCAGGCACACACAGATGAGGGCATGGCCTGACACCCCCCCCCACCTTCATTTTGGTGCCAAGTATTACCGGAACAGCAAGCTTAACACATGGAAGCTGCAGACGTCCAGTCACGTGACTGCTTTTCCGTGTCCTTTGTTACAGGTCGTTTCAGACGCAAGTAAGAGGCGCCACAGCGCTCAGCTCACTGGGAGGGGGCTGTTTCCCCTTCCGTCTCTGAGTCCTACCCATCCACAGCCATCTTCACTGGCTCCAGCCCCCACCCTGCTCTGCTCTCTTTACTGAGCTCGGTCTAAATCCCAGATGGCCAGGAACAGTGGCACGCACCTGTCATCACAGACTCTGGAACCTGAGCCAATAATGCTCATCTGTGACCAACCGATTTACACTCATTTTTAGGTACTTTATTAGCATATGCTAATTACACATACTAATTGGTTCTGTGTGTGTACCTGGGTATGCTAACTGCACTGTGTGTGTGTGTGTGTGTGTGTGTGTGTGTGTGTGTGTGTGCGCACTCTCGAATGTGTTATACTTGGAGTATATTTACCTTGAGCTCCTTCTGCTCAGGCACCCCAGTCTTACTTTCATTTCTTCTTTTGTCTTTTTAGTGAGTTTACCTAGTACTCGCAGGAGCATGGGCCGCTCCCTGCTGGAGCTCCTCTGAAAGGGGCAGACCTTCGCTAACCCCGTGAGGTAATGCTGACGGGCCCGGTCTTGTGCAGGTGATCATAGCTGCTGCGTTCAAGAGTGCAATCGGCCAAGCCGGCCCTGAAGACACATTCCACAGTACTACACCCTTTCTCCAGCTCCTACTTTTCCTTCTACCCCTCTTCCAAAATGTGCCCTGAGCCTTGTGCAGGCAGGACAATTCCTTTCAGTGGCGGTGAGGCTAAGAGGACAACTCGAGCAATCTGAAAACAGATGGTGTCGTTCGTAGGTGACATTTGTTATAGGAGTGTCTCCCTCAGGGACGTAAAGGTCCAGGTTTGCTGGGGTGGGGGCAGTTGTGGGTATCCCCATGCTCTGAAATTCACTGTCCCCTGAGACATTTCTCAGCCTGTTCCTACTTCTGTGTCTTTACATTCAGCACACGCTGAGAAAGGAATTTATTACTGGCGATGGGTTTTCTCCTCACTCACAACCCAAAGGCCACCACCGGCAGCCAGGGCTCAAGAGGACCTGTAGATAACTGGCCAGCGCCCAGAACACGTTCTCTAACGTGCGCTTAATCTGGTCCATTAAAGTGTTCCCCAGGAAAGATGGTGTAGCTCAGCGAGAGAAAACCTGACCAGTGTACATGGCTATGGATTCCACGCCTAGAAATACAGACCAAACGCTGGTGCTAGGTAGACGGCTCAGCAGGTACACTTGGTGCCACATAAGCAGAAGGTTGGCAGCGGGATCCCCAGCCCCCACATAACAGCTGGGTGAGCACAGCAACATGCCTGTAATTCCAGGGTTGGGAAGGTGGGCTCTGAGCTAGAGCATCCCCAGAGCAAGCTGGCCAGCAAAGCAGCTGAACGGGCCAGCTCTGGGTTCAAGTACGAGAGCCAGTGTCAGACAGATAAGGATCAGGGCAGACACTGAGCATCAAACTCAGGCTCTGTGCATACACACTTGCAACCACGTGCACGCCCATACTCGGGTTTCTACACACACATCAAGATGGTCACGTGTGCACTGGCCGTTCTCTCTCGCTGGTCACGTGTGCACTGGCCGCTCTCTCTCTCTCTCTGGCTCTCTCTCTCTCTCTCCCTGGTCATCACTGGCCCTCCCACCTACTCTCTCAGCCCCTTCATATTCTGGTGCTTACCCAGAAGTTATGTTCTGAGAGACGCTTTTGCGGCCTCATCTGAGGTGACATGGTTTTGTTCTTGTTCCCTGCTTGAGTTTTCTCAACACTCACCACGCCCTTATTTATTTACCGTGTTTGTATCATTTGTTTCCAGTCCTCCCAACATGTTGTCAGCATCATGAACCAGAAAAACTTGTTTTCAAACAACAAACCCACCCACCATATCCCCCATGTCTGGAGAGGCGCTCAAACGTCAAATGCAGCAGGCCCTCCGTGAGTGCAGTGGAACTGCTGCACGGACGCAAACGGCTAAGTGTGGATATACGGCGGGAAGTGGCTCAGCGTGTGCAGCGGGTGGGCGGCTGCTTGTCGGTTTTGTTTTAGGTTACAGTCTGCCTTCCTATTCGACATCTTAAGCTGAAGAATCCAGGAAATGACAAATACTTTTCAGAACCAACAGTAACAAAATACAGTACCCACGGATCTAGAGAGGTTAGAGTTTTCATTCCCAACTTATTCAGGCCTAACTCACCCTGTCTAGTCCTTCTCCCCATCCCAGACCTTCCAAACCAAAGCAGAAGTTTTCTCTCAGGCACCCAGAGAAGGGAAGGAGAAAGGGGAGGAGGGGGAGCAGGGAGAGGAGGAGAAGGCTTGCAGAATAGGGTGTGGGGTACAGAGTCAGGAGTATGGAGGCTTGCAGAATAGGGTGTGGGGTACAGAGTCAGGAGTATGAGGCTTGCAGAATAGGGTGTGGGGGACAGAGTCAGGAGTATGAAGGCACCCCACCCACCTACCTGTCACAGTGCACGGGGCCACCATTGAGAATACAACAGGAAGGGTCTGAGGCTTTCACGTCATGGCTTCTCCATGAGCATTTCGGAAGTCAGGGCGTATAAATGGGGCGTGCATGCACACGGTTTAGCTGGGATGTGTTCTTCCCTTTTCTCTCTTTATTGGTAGGGTGCCTAGAACTGGCAGACTCATAGACACAGAAAGACAGCGGAGTGTCTGGAGCAGGGATGGCACCTAACAGCACAGACATGGAGTTTTCAAGATGGGGAGGCTTAGTTCAGGTAGCGGATGGTGACGTCTGCACCCGTGTGGATGTGCTTAGCACTTCTGCACTGTGGGACTCAAACAGTGAAAATGGGGATTCTATCACTAAAAACATAACCACCCTTGAGATGAAAGCCAACGCCATCAGAGTTGAAGGACACAGTGCCACCTTGACAGTGTGACGTGCCCCCTCCTGCAGGCTCATGGCTTAAACGCTCGGTTCCCAGCTGGTGGTGCTATTCGGAAGGCGGTGGAGTTTTTTAGGAGTGGAAAGTCGCTGGAAGAAGTGGGACACTGGGGGAGGGCCCTTGAGTTTCGTAGCCCAGCCCCGCTTCCTGTCAGCCCTCTGCATCCTAAGTGTTGATTGTGTGACCCGCCAGTGGCCTCACACTCTCGTCTCCATGTGTTTCCTTCTCAAATCCTGAGCCAAAATAAGTTGCTGTTGCGAGGTACTTTATTACAGCAAGGAAAGTAACCGAGACACACAGGACCCTGGCAAAGTCCCCAGCTGCCGATGAGAAGTGGTCCCGGGAATTGGGAGGGGCTGTGCTAACGCGTGCTGGGCAGCAGTGGATCTTGCAGATGGAGAACGTGGTAGGATACCTTTCCACAGAGGGAAAGGCCCACAGAGGGTCTGATCATCACGGTGGTTCACTTCTGGTGGACAGCAGATGCTTCTGAGACTGCAAAGTGCTCCCATGGTACCTCACAGTCACTTGTAAATGGTGCAGTTAAGCAGTTAAAGTCTCATTCACACTTCCCAACGGTGGCCAGCTTGAGAGTCCACGCCCTCTAAGAGATGCTAATCTTCTCATTCGTGCAGTGGGCATTTGTCCTTGTAATTATCCCTCCTGCCAGGTCTGGGGCATCCCTGGTTTCCCAAAGGATGCAGCTGACTTCTTTACTAATTGCTGAAACCTCCTTAATTATTTCATGTAATTGGCAGCCGGACACCTGTCTGTAATGCCAGTTCTCGGGAGGTGGAACGAGAACTTGAGGCCTGCCTAGGATACCCAGTCTCAAACACACAGACAACAGTAGCTAGATAAAAGAAAGTATAGGCTAATAGCTTATCACAGCAAAGGGACACAGCATGTGAGCATGAATCTGTCTTAACAGCATTTCTGTAACTCTGTGCTCCTAGAGAATGAAGGCATTTATGATTCAGTCTCCTGTGGCCGGAAAGAAAAAAAAAATCCTATCCAACAGGAAACTTGCTCAGTTACTGAGGCAGAGCAGAATTCCATTACAACGTGAAACGTTACAGTGTGTTAGCAGATACTACTAATGAAGGATTGTGCATCTATCAAGCCCTACATTTCTTTTTTTCATGACTGTAGTTCTCTGTGTATCCCTGGCTGTCCTGTAGACCAGGCTGACCCCCAACTCAGAGATCCGCCTGCCTCTGCCCGGGGATCAAGGGTGTGCACCACCACGGCCCGGCCTGACCAAGCCCTAGATTTAAGGCAGCAAATGGAAGACTGTATCTGAGCCAAACACATAGTTTCTGTTTATCTTAGGTCTAACTGCCTGGAATATTCTCACAATGCTTTTTCCATCCAAGGATCCGAAGATCGAGGCCCAGAGCCGCCCCACAGATGGAGAGTGGGAGCACAGGGCAGGCTCACGGGTTTGAGTTTTGGTTATGAGGCAATCCCACAGCCAGGGCAAGTCACAAAAATCCATTTTCGGTGAAATACCAGTTTAATGTCTGCAAATCAAGGACTCTAACCTGTGAGGTAGAGCATAGCAATGGGGCGTGGCTGGCCAGCTTCTGGCCTGCTAAACAATCATTGTACAGGCCTATAGTATTTCTACATTTCAAAAATGAAAATATTTCAATCTCCAATCACATTTTTAAAGGGTGAAAGTGCACAGGTGTGTCATTTAGAGTGCAGCTGTGAGGTGTGCTCTGTCTGAGCCCTGGCTAGCCCTGCTTCCTGGTCTCAGCACAGGCTGAGCGAGTGCCTTCCCTCCTTCCCTCCGCCTCCCGCAGGGCTGCTCTGCAGCTCTCTGCAAGGCCCCTCTTTTCATCTGGGCCTCGGGATGTTTCCTCAGGCCTCGGCAAACAAGGTCCGTCTGAAGCCTGTGTCCTTCATCAAGTGACCTCAGTCACCTGTGTTACCCAGCAGCACACTGAGACACCCCAGCTGACATTAAAGCAACTGGGAACCCCCTTGAGTGTGTCCACAGTCGCATTAGCCACATCAGCAGAGTTCAAGCAGGGGTGGCCCGAGCAGGTGGCAGGAGAGCGGGGCAGAGTGTGTTAAGACAGAGCGCAGGCCTCAACTACACCACTGAAGACCCCACCCCCATCCCCGTCCCCAGCCCTCAGAACACCACTGCCTCTGCCGCCTCCCGGTGTGAGTGGGGAGGAAACCCTTTCGCCAGCCATCAATTCCCTTCTCACTGTGTGGACATAAAGGCATGGGAAGCGGCGGGCTGAGCAAAGAGCCAGGGAACGGGAGCTGCAGAGCACTGAGCTGCTTCCAAAGAAACCCTTAAATCCCCGGGCGTCTCCCCCAGGCCTCATCTGTCCCTAACAGGGAAAAGAAGGTCTCTTAACTGCTCTAATCCTGAAAGATGGCTCTCAGGGCAGGCAGCTCTCTCGCTCCTCCGGTTTGCCAAGCGGACCTCAGTCCTTCCCTGCAGTCCCACGAGTGCTTCCAGCAACACAGCCGCGTCGTGGGCACGCGCGTGCCTCAATCATCACGCCTCCCCCTCTGTCTTCCCATCGGGCTGTTTCCTGCTGCTCTTCAGACTTTGCGCCCTGCGTCCTCGTGCAGGGTAGGGAAGGGTGTCTAGACACAGCCCCTGCTGCAGCTACCAGAAGCAGGAGTGACACGCCCGTCACCGCCCACTAGAGGGCGCGTCCCGCAAACGCAGCTGCAAACCTTCTCCGCTCTCTGCAGCCCTCACTGCACTCACTTCCTGTTTACAAAGCCACTGAGGTCTTCACAGGTGGGCCCACCCTGCCTTCTCTGAGGCAGAGCCAGTTTCACGCAAGCCTCACAGGAACGGCTGCTTTAGGACATACCAGGTCACTTACAGGACCTAAAAGCCGGTCCATTTTCAGAGGCAGCATCGGGCAACTTGCTGGCACCCATACAAAGCAGTGACCTTTCAAACGTCATCCTTAGGGGCTGGAGAGACAGGGATTAGAGGCACACAGTCTGCCCTTTCAGAGGATGGTTCGATTTTCAGCACCCACATGGTGGCTCACAGCCATCTGTTGTCACTCACACACACACACACACACACACACACACACACACACACACACACCCCTATCTGACACCTTCTGGGCTTACAGGCAACTGCATGTACTTGGTACACAAATATATATGCAGGCAAAATATTCATGTCCATAAAATAAAGTGGGGAAAAAATTTAAGCTGTCTTTAGAGATGAGAGGAACTTGGGTCTTATGTTCTGCCTTGCAAGTTTTGTTTGTTTGTTTTTTCTCTTGTTTGATCTGCTAGCCTGTGCTCTCGACTCTGGAATAAACAAGAGAAGACTGACAGCACAGAGAAGGAACACCCAGAAGCCTACCATGTGACTCTGAAGCCACTCGATAACCGTCTCGGCTGTGGAGTCTGGGATCTGGCACCGCAGCCCTTCTTTCTCATCCGTGCCCATCATCTCCAACAGTCCTCGTAGGTCTTCCACAAGGTGCAGAGCCCGCAAGCTTCCCATGAACGGAGAGGTGGGGGACTGGCAATCGAAAATCCCATTGGAGTATTCCAAGGCTTTAGAACCTGGTTAAAAAAAAAAAGAAAAAAAATCAGAGAGAGCAATAGGATTTATGTTTGGTAAAATACCACGCCTGAAAAATACAAGCCAGTCTAGTCACCAGCAATGACCACAAGAACAGGGAAAAGGCAAAAACAAAACAACAATAAAACACACACACACACACACACACACCATAGTACACACACACACACTCATAATACATCATAGTAGTCACACACATATACACACACACACTCTCACACATCATAGTACACACACACACACACACACCCATAGTACACACACACACACTCATAATACATCATAGTAGTCACACACACATACACACACACACACAAACACTCACACATCATAGTACACACATATCATAGTACACACACTCATATCATAGTACACACACACTCATACACACACATCATAGTAGTCACACACATATACACTCACACACCATAGTACACACACACAAACACTCACACATCATAGTACACACACACACCATAGTACACACACTCACACTCATAATACATCATAGTAGTCACACACACACACACCACACACCATAGTACATCATAGTAGTCACACACATATACACACACACACACACAAACACTCACACATCATAGTACACACATATCATAGTACACACACACACTCACACACACACATCATAGTAGTCACACACATATACACACACACATCATAGTACACACACACAAACACTCACACATCATAGTACACACACACACACACCATAGTACACACACACACACTCATAATACATCATAGTAGTCACACACATATACACACACACACACACAAACACTCACACATCATAGTACACACATATCATAGTACACACACACTCATACACACATATCATAGTAGTCACACACATATACACACACACCATAGTACACACACACACAAACACTCACACATCATAGTACACACACACACCATAGTACACACACTCATATCATAGTACACACACACTCATACACACACATCATAGTAGTCACACTCACACATCATAGTACACACACACACACACACACACACACACACACACACACACACACAGAGTCCTGAAGATGGCAGGGTTCTGTTCTAGCACTTACAAGCATTAAGATCACCTGATATTATTCCCATAATAATCTTCCACTCTAATATATCTTGTTACAGAACAAAATGAGCATAGACATATATATATAATATATATGTATATCACACATGTGTGTAATATATATGTATATCACACATGTGTGTAATATATATGTATATCACACACACACATATGTGTAAATACAGTTTTTTAAAGCCCTGAGCATATATAGTCATTTCTCCTCATCTCCCTCCTATTTCACTTGTAGAATCATAACTGCTTACTGGAATAAGCCCAGGTCCTACCTAGCCACAAAACATCTGACTTAAAGTTTGGTATGGGTCCTGGGTAATCTTTCTTTTTCTATTTTTTTAAATTATTTTCTACAAACGTTTTATAAACGTTTGTCGGCGTGACCACACCTGTCCCTACGTGAATCCATGAGTGCCATGTGCTTACAGGTGGCTGTAGAGGCAAGAGCAGGACGTCTGAATCCTTCAGAACTGGAATTACAGACATTAGGGCAAACTGAAATGTTGGCTCCCCCCTCCCACGTGTGTCCCTGAGACTGAAGTAAGATCGTCGGGCTTGGGGGCAGGAACCCATACCTACTGAGCCATCTTGCTGGCCTGAAGTCCTACGGGGGCCAGGAAACTAACATCCTAATCTAGGAAAGTGTATAATGAGCACAGCCTCCAGATGCTATTCCAGATGTACCACCCCTCCAGGATTCAAGAGTATGAGGTTAGTGCCTGGTAAGAGCCTAGCTTTGCTTTCTGAAATCATAACAGAATGGGCCTGACTTCTTCTGTAGACACAAAGCTGTTTGAAAGCACGTATCAACCCCAAAACAAAAGAATACTTTGGGGGGTGGGGGTCAAGACAGGGTTTCTCTGTATTACTTTGGAGCCTGTCCTAGAACTAGCTCTATAGACCAGGCTGGCGTGGACCTCAGAGATCCGCCTGACTCTGCCTCCGTGAGTGCTGGGATTAAAGGCGTGTGTCGCCAATGCCCGGCACTTTTCTATATTTAAAGGTAACGGGTTCGTTGTTAGATTTGGTTCATCCCTATATGGAGGTTCACTTACAAATACCCTTTTAAAAAGATATTCCAAGAAAAGGACAGAACACTCCAAACAGAGGTGGCAAAGAGAACTTTCATGTCCAGGGACACAGGTGCAAAGAGCATGCATGCCAGCTCCCTCGGGGGAGAAAGACTCTGGACAGAGCCACCTCGGGTCTCCAACACACGTCACGACTACAGCTGTGGCTGACCACGGAATGGATGGCAAGCCCACACTGTCATTACTGTCACAGCCTGCTGCACACGCGGGACTTCTCTTGTGATGTGACATGAGGGCTTGCGTGGCCGCCACAGCCCAGCACAGAGGTTTGTTCCCACATCAGCTGCTGTGCCGGTGAGCAGTCAGGGCCCACGGTTCTGCTTCCACCACAGAGCCAGGAGGGTCCAGGTAAGGGGACACTCTCCAGAGACGGGGACTAGAACACAGTGCTCCATCTCAGCACCATGGGTGGAAGGGTTATTAGATCAAAGCAAGACAGGAAGGCTTCTCAACAAGATGAAAGAAAAAGGTAAAACCTGGAGGGGGGAGAGACAGCAGGATTGAATTCACAGGGCATGAGAGGCCCAGGGGACTTCTTTTAGGCTCAGGAAATTGAGGATGGAAAAAAGGAGGAGGAAAGCAGGAAGGAGGAAGAGGAGGAGGAAGGAGGAAGAGGAGGAGGAAGAGGAGGGGAGCGCTTAATTGATGTTTTAGCCTGTGTTCAGCTCAGTGTGACACTGATGTGCCTAGGGGACATTTCACAGGAAGGATCTTGTTGACAGAGGTAGGGACCTGAGTCTGAGTGAGGAACCACCTGTGGCCTGAACGCTGACGTGTAGGGACAGGTCATTCACAAAACAGGAAAGAACACCTCAAACAGTGTGGGCCATGGGCCACGCGTGTCTGACGACCCGGGACTGGGACCCTGTGGCTTGATGAGAAGACTGGGGGGGAGTGAAGTTTTTGACATTTGGCTACAAAATACCAGAAACACCGATAGAGCGGGAGAAGCAGAACACAGGTAAAGACCTGGGGTCTGAGAGCTGGAGAGAGCACTGCGTTAAATGCTCGCAGAGGGAGCAGGAGACGCTCCCTGGGAAGGGCCGGCTGCATGGCGCGCTTACCTGCTATGATCCCGTCCATCTGCTCCAGCGCCGCTGCCAACATGTCACTAGCATCACTCATCATCTTCCTATTCATCGGGGGCAAATTCCAGCCGCAATCTGGGGAGGACAGAAGACCACGGCGTTATCACTGCATGCTTCACCAGACACATGCTCGCCCAGATTACGACTCCACTTAGCAATCAGGGAACGTCAGAAGCGTCGTGGTGCTCACTGACGGGATCCCTTAATCACCTGCTGAAGGGTAGCAGCACTCCAGCGCCCATGCCTCTACCAGTCAACAGGAGAGGATTTAGGTCTTGTTCAAAGTCCAGCAGAGAGGTGAGGGCAAAGCTTGGTGACAAAGCATTTGCTTACCACGCAAGGCTTTGGGTTCAGCCCCCCAAAATGCAAAATAAAGTCGGGTAGGATGGTGCCCACTACTCCTCAGAGCTCTAGGTCCCTAGCAAGTACAGGAGTACAGGAAGCTTGCTGGGGGCCAGGAGGGTGTGGATGAACCTTTGTTTTAAATCACTGTTCCCTTCGTTCCCCATGTGTTCCGTTCACGTATCAGTCTGCCGTAAGGTTTAAACGAGGAAAGGGCTCACCACAGACAGACGATTGTCTGCTGCGTCCACGGACACTGGCTTTAGTACTCTCCTGGTGTTCAAGTTCCTTACATGTAACTACACAGTATTTGCACAGAGCACTTTGAAGTAAAACAAGATTATTCAAAGCATTTAATCCAATAAAAGTGCCTGTAACTAGATGGCACACTGCATTCTTCGAGGGACAAATAACAAGCAGACGAGCCCGCACATAATCAGCAGGAATGTGTCTTCCAAACACTTCTGATCTGCAGTTAGTTCAATGTAACACACACACACACACACACACACACACACACACACACACACACACACACACAGAGTCTATAATTACCGAGGACTGAGTGTACTGAGTGGCTGTAGCAGCCCCCAACTGTGTACATAAATCATCCATGAGCCTTTGATTTTCTGTTTCATGGTACTAGGGCTCAAACCCAGGGCTGTGTGTGCCAGGCAAACACTCTTCAATTGGGTTACAGCTCGGTTACCTATAACTTTTAACAAATACACCTGTTTTTAACAGTCTGTGTGGCATCCACTGCACACTGCATCTCTTTACCTGGTCCCACCTCAACAGGACACTTATTCTGAAGTGGCATCACCGTCGACCATGGCTTTACTGCTGGGTTTCCTTACTGAGTCAGGGTCCACTACATAACCTTGCCTGGCCTCGCCTGGCTCAGCAGACCAGCCTGGCCTCGAACTCACAGACATCCTCCCACCTCTGCCTCCGGGTGCTGGGACTAAGGGTGAATGCATATGGTTTTACTGGCTAAAAGATCGAGTGAAACCACACCCATCAAAGCTCTGGATACTTGTGATTGTCACATTCTTTGATGCATTTCTGGTGGCAGCGCACACATACATTCCCGCAGCAGGCCTGGACGAAGCTGAAGTCGTGCTTCGGACACTGCAGTGAACAGCTATGACGTGCAGGATATGCCACTCAAGAGGAACCTTTGCCCTCTGTTTCCAAGCACCCAGACCTCACGCGCCACTGTTTCGCAAACACATTTGTAGATCGGCTATCAGCTTTAGGAATCAATTCTGTGCTGCCCACTTTTTCTATCAAAACCCACACAACTCTGAAACACTACTTTTTGTTTTGTTTTACTACTAAATTACGGTAAGAACAAGCATTTATTTGATAGGTGAAATACTTCAAAATTCTGACATGCCATATTCAGATTTATAACTTTATCTAAGAACTCCAGAATTCTACTCACTTCAGCAGGTATAAAACTTCACTATCATTTTATGAGAAAATAACCAGCACACTAATACTCAACTACATGCATACAGACAAGTAAAGCCAAGGCATAAATAGGCTAGACTACAAACCAAGGGGTTTAAAAAATTAATTCAAGAACTAATTCATTCGGCCAGGTGTGGTGGCACACATCTTTAATCCCAGCACTCCAGAGGCAGAGGCAGGCAATCTCTGAGATCAAGGCCAGCCTGGAAATCCTGCCCCAGACAGACAGACAGACAGACAGACAAAGATCTGTCCATGGCCTTGGGTGGGCACAGTCCATAGAGGCGGTTGGTACACAAGTATAACAATGACACAAGCTGGAAAACTCAAAAGTGACTGCTGAAACAAGACGGACAGTGCTACAGGATTCCTGCTTCGTGGAAGAGGCTGCCAGACAGTCTGCAGGACACAGAGAAAAGTGACTGACAAACTGCCAATACAGGTGAGGCAGTTTAAAGTTTCCTGCTTTGCTGAGGAGTCTGCCAGACACACTGTGGCCTATGGGCTGAAGATGGATGTGCCAATTTACAAAAGAACTTTGGATGACTGTCTAGGTAGCGAGATGTCTGTCATTTCTAGAGTTTATATATCCTTCTGTCGTCTTTGATGGAGTTGAAGACAGATAGTTATGGCTATAGTTTTCCTTAGAATTAAAAATAAGTTTCATATAAGACTTTAGACTCACAAAAATAGGATAAATGATAGAACATTTTCTTTAATTCCTAATAATGTTAATGGACTAAATATTGTTAACTATAGTTCTTATCTGACAACTGCTTTGCTATACATTTTACTATGTTAAAGTTAAGACTCTTCATTTAGACAGAAAAGAGGAGATGATGGGAAATGCCATTCTGTAAATATCTTCCTCTTTTTGGTTAATGAATAACGTACTGTTGGCCTGAAAGACCCCAGAAGAGGACTTCCCTCCAGGAAGAGACCCCTGGACCCAAAGACCAAGCCGAGACCACGGATTCGGATGCAAACTGCAAGAGGTTTATTTGAATACACAGGTACCTGTGGGCGACAAAGTCTCTCGGAGGACTTGCGCGTCCACAGGCTGGGGAGAGGGACTTTTATAGGGCTGGGTAGCAAAAGCGCGGGTACAGAAGCGAGATGCATAGTTACAGGGGTCCCATTGGTCAGCTCAAATAAGGCATTGAGTCATCCGAGGACAAGCCTCTTACGTGTTTGGGGATCTGATAATAGCTGACTTAGCTCATGTTTGGGTTTTTCTCTGAACTCTCTGCTCCCCTCCCAAGGCCAGATGTGGCAGCCTGTGAGTACTGACCTTGTCCTGTACTTTTACTTGTTTATGTGGAAGCCTTGCAAAATGGCGTTACCATTGCTAAGCCAGGCCTTAAGCTATTAGCCTTGAGTGGGGGTCTTTCAGGCCTACAGGGAAGCAAGATAGGCGGGACTAGGAGACAAGGAGGATTCTGGGAGATGTAGTAGAGAGGAGTCAAAATGTAGGACACAAGAGGAGTAAGAGTTCCCGACCCTCTCTCCAGTAAGATAAGACCACGTGGAAATACTTAGATTGATAGAAATGAATTAATATTTAAGATACAGCTAGTCAATAAGAAAAGCTAGTAACAGGCCAACAGTTTCATAACTAATATAGCGTCTCTGTGTGTTATTTGGGGCTGATGCGGTTGTGGGACCAAGCTGGAGGGAAAGTGCTCATAACACCTGCATGCACACACATGCACATATACACTCGTAAATGTGCGCACATAATACAGAAACACAAATAAGGGCTCAGCTATGAATGTGGGAATATCAGTACAACAAAACAATGCCCACATCAGAAAAACATGCTCACCAAAATCAACCAAAGTACAAAGTAAAGGAAAAGAAAAAGGTGCTCACTAAATCAGAAAAGCAGACATTCATATATTTGTGTAGAACGTGATAGCTTTGGGGCTGGAGAGTGCAGCTCAGTGGTAGCATGCTGTCTAACAAGCAGGAGGCCCCTATTACGGCACATTTTTCCTGCTGGCTGACATGGTCCTGCCACCACGTGAGCCCCAAATAACACTCAGAGACACTGTATTTGATACAATCCTGTTGGCCAGTTACCATTACTGTTTATGGGCTAGCTCTGTCTTAATTATTAACCCATTTCTACTTATCTAATTATTTCCACGTGGCTCATCTTATCCGGGAGCCACGGCTGGCGTCTTCCTTCCTCTCTGGTCTACATCTTGACTCCTCCCTCCTACTTCCTCTTTCCTCCTTGTCTCCTAGCCCCGCCTATCTAGTTTTCTATTGGCCAACAGGGCTTTATTAATTAGTATGAGAAATATATATACAGAATAACATCTCCCATCAGCCCCGAGCTTGACTGGCAGCTGCACAAGAACAAAGCAAAGGACAGCAAGAACCCGGCGCTTCCCAAGTGTGGTGGGCAAGCGTGTCTGGCCTGCATGCGGGTAGGGAGGCACAGGGCTGAGACCACTTGGACCACAGTTGTCAAAAAGGAGTCAGCTTAAAAAGTTTCCAGTTCACTAAACCAGTCCCTTCCCTAAGATAATAAAATGCGGTGCTATTAAATATTTACTCAGGTTTATCCATGCTCACTCTCAATCTGCATCAAATGGTACTGACTCAGGAACGTGGACCAGGTAGTAGAGCACAGAGTTTGGGGGGTAGAGGGTGGGGTGACAGATTCAAATGTCTGTAATGAACTAGAAATGGCCACAGGCAGTGTCTGGAGCTCACAGGACGCCTCCCAAGTACAAAATTCCTACAAGCCATGAAGAAGCAGAAGGGGGAAGACATGAGTAGACCCTTGAAAGAACTTTCTTAACCAACAGAAGTGCCACAAATAAAGGAATTTAAAGCAGCGTGATAGAATTTCACACCCGGTTAATTAGCAAACAACTGTCTCAAGACTACCAAGTGCAGACTGGTGTTGGGACTTCGCATGGATTTACCACATTGAGAAATAGTTTGTCACTGTCACTTCAAATGCTGACATTAGTCTTCAGGACAGTGGTATTTCCTCCAAAACATGTAACCAAGAACAATGCGCAAATGTTCACAGAGGGAGTCCTTACAGGTAAAAAACCACGGAAACAGCCAGCATTCCTCAGCACGAGGACAGATAAACTGGTATGATGGGAGATGTTATTCTGTATATATGTTTCTCATACTGGTTAATAAAGCACTGTGGCCAATAGAAAACTAGATAGGCGGGGCTAGGAGACCAGGAGGAGGAAAGAGGAAGTAGAAGGAGGAGTCAAGATGTAGATGTAGACCGGGGAGGAAGGAAGACGCCAGCCGCGGCTCCCGGATAAGATGAGCCACGTGGAAATAATTAGATAAGTAGAAATGGGTTAATAATTAAAACAGAGCTAGCCCATAAGCAATAATGGTAATTGGCCAACAAGCTTGTATCAAATATAGAGTCTCTGAGTGTTATTTGGAGCTGGTGCGGCTGTGGAAACTGGCAGGCTGGCGGAAACATATGCTACAGATTGGTGTCCAACGTGGCTATAAGAACTTTCACTTAAAACTTGATAAAAGCTTAAAAAGGGATTTTAGAAACAAAGGAACAGAGACTAGCAAGAATTCTTGGTAGCAGCATTTTCTTGGTTAGATTTGTTTTGCTGTAGACAAATTTGCAAGGCTCCTTTAAGGGAGGTTTCCAAAATTAGTATAAGTGTCAAAAAACCGCCTTGCTTTTAAAGAGCTCTGCTAACAATTCATTGATATGTATGACAGCTGCAATGAAGGTTTATACTGTGTTTTAAAAAATACGCTGGCTTGGGAGAGAAAAAGAAACAGGATACAATGGTTCTTTTTTAAACCTAAAAAGAAAAAAGGAAGTAAAATGGATGGGTATGGTGGTGCACGCCATTAATCCCAGCACTTCTGAGGCAGAGGCAAACAGATCTCTATGATTTCAAAGTAAACCTGGTATACAGAGTAAATTCCAGGACAGATAAAAATTACACAGAGAAACCCTGTCTCAAAATATGTAAAAATAGAAATAGAATAATAAAAAAAGCCACGTAAACATGGAAAGCACAAAAATATTTTGGATACTATATGCGATTCTGTTGTCTTTAAATTACTTGATTGCTGAGAAAATAACTACTGATAAAAGAAATGCTGCTGGATTAATTCAATTTATATATTTTTAAAATGCTTTGACTCCAAAATTTAAGCCTAAGGGCATGTTACTGGGGAAAAGAATTTCTATTTTTGTTTCCACAGAAAATGAAAAGCTGTGGATTCTTTCCAGACTTATATGGTTTGATCAAGCCAGACCCCCTGAAACAGCTCCCCAGGTGATCCAACATTCAAAGCAGTTGAGACAAAGCCTTGCAGACTACTGCCAAGATTTCTGCGTCTTCTTTGGACCCCCATGACAGCGCCCTCTACCAGCAGGAAGTAGTTTGGAAAGAACGACGCCCAAATTACCAAATATTGTTTATAAATGTTTGTTTTCATTTAAATGGACTTGGTTATAAATGGCTATAACCACAAACAATCTTTTTAAAGGTAAAAAGGGAATTATGATATAGATATGAATACTTTGCTTTGAAATGGATTTTCATTTATTGATACAATTTAAGGTCAATTTTGCGATTGTATATTTCTCCTCTTGTTTAGGTATTGTGTTTACATAGCTCATTGAAAAGTGTAATGTATAATTTAGTACAGATTATAGAGAGTTACCTATGATAGTCAAAACTTGGAGTTAAGTTAGTTAGGATTTCTAGATATGCAGAGATGTATTTGAGATGAATAGGCATTCTTCAAACCTTTCAAAGACCTACAGAATATGGCATTTAAAATGGTTTAGGGATTTTCTTGACAGTGAGGCACAACTGCTCCTGGTAACACCACCTGCATCAAAAAGGAAGTTGGACATTGAAGAAACTCGTTATGAAGTTTGCTTCTAATATGGCAAGACTACCTTTTGGGCAAGGTCCTGCTCTTCTGGACTGTTTGACTTTATGTTGTAGAAACTGGACATGCAGGACCCACAAAAAGATGACTGCTGATTCAAGATGGACATTGCTACAGGATTCCTGCTAAATGGAAGAGGCTGCAAGACAACCAGACAGTCTACAGGACACAGTGAAAAACGACTGACAAACTGCCAATACAGGTGGACAGTTTAAAGTTTCCTGCTTTGTTGAGGAGTCTGGAGACACACTATGGCCTATGGGCTGAAGATGGAACTTTACAGAACTTCGGGTGACTGACCAGGCAATGTCATTTCTACAGTTTATATATTATCCTTCTGTGGTCTTTGAAAGAGTTGAAGAAAGATAATTATGGTTATAGTTTTCCTTAGTTAGAATTAAAGATAAGTTACATATAGGACTTTAGACTCACAAAGATAGGATAGATGATATTTTCTTTAAGTCTTACAAAATGTTAATGGACTAAATATTGTTAACTGTGATCCTTATTTGTATGTTATATTTGTATGTTGTATGTTATATTTTGCTATGTCAAGGTTAAAACCCTTCCTTTTATTTTAGACAGAAAAGAGGAGATGATGTGAGATGTTATTCTGTATATATGTTTCTCATACTGGTTAATAAAGCCCTGTGGCCAATGAGATAACAAGATAGGCGGGGCTAGGAGACCAGGAGGAGGAGAGAGGAAGTAGAAGGAGGGATCAAGATGTAGATGTAGACCGGGGAGGAAGGAAGACGCCAGCCGAGGCTCTCGGATAAGATGAGCCACGTGGAAATACTTAACTAGAAATGGGTTAATAATTAAGACAGAGCTAGCCCATAAACAATAATGGTAATTGGCCAACAGGATTGTATCAAATACAGAGTCTCAGAGTGTTACTTGGGGCTGATGCGGCTGTGGGCCCAGACTGGCGGGCTGGCGGAAACATACATGGTATACTGGTACACATGAACAGGATTGTGTAACATCAGTGTAGTTGTACAGTAGACAAGTAAGCAGAGAGGCTCCTCAAAATTTCAGCAAAATACTTTACAAAGTTTAAGGCAATTAAACAGACCTACTTAATTGTGTTTGTGTTAACTAATGTGTATATTGTAAATGTGTGTGTGTGTGTGTGTGTGTGTGTGTGTAGAAATAAAGACACAGTCCATTTAACTATGCAAAAGGGTTACTATTACTGAGAACTCAAGTGACGTGCTGAATATTAAAATGACTATTATATCAGTAAAGTAACACCTGGGAATTGCAGTTCTGGCCATTGGCAGGATGATTATATTGAGCAAACGGTGCTGGGTGAAATATAAAATAGCTTTGAAGAAAACGAGGAGAGACTAAAGCATCTGGGCTGGACTCCTAAGCTCCCTGTGGGCACGCCCCATTCCACTCAGCAGCCCAACTGCGGTAAGAACACAGGGTGGTCTGGAAATGTGAGCTCAGTGTGGGAGGGCAGTGGGGGACACAGCAAGACAGGCATGCGGAGGCGGGAGTGGAGGGGAGGGCAGGGGAGGGTGGGGGGGGTGAGGGGCAGACTGGCCTCAAGCTGGTCCTCCTGCCTTTGCCTCCAGGGTATCTAGGACTCAGCTGTAAGCCAATATACCGGCCGGGGACACTTAAGCGTTAGTGTGTGTGCCAAAAAGTCATACGAGTAGAGACATTTTTACAATTTAATATGAAAAACTTCAAAATACACAAAGTGGAAAGTGGCAGAACTAAAGAAGAATTACACAAATTTAGCTCATTTATATTTAATGTATTACTGACAGGATTGAATGTGCATATTATACCAATTTTTATTAATCTCAGGACTCATTTGTTCCTGCTTTCTGTGGGGTGCCAGACCAGGGTGGACGGGGCAGACCCCAACACAGAGGTTTGAGAAGTTCCGTCAGTTACCTTGAAAGTTATAGAACAAGATGTCCAAACGCAGAACATGCACTCTTCTCGCATCCGCATGCTGCATTCACCTCCCTGAGGCACGGGTGTACTAGTCTAATGCGTTCTGTGCATCTACTCACCTACCGAAACCTCAGGTCTGCAGGGCAGGGCTCACCTGGGATCTCTCACACCCTAAACAGGAATCACACCCCTACAGCAAGGAGCCAACACAGAAGCTCGGTTGTAAAACCACGAAACGTGCCTCAGTAAACTTCCAGTGGGTTCAAAGGACCACTGGGAGGCTCGGAAGCGGCAGCGATATGCTATAGAGGACACCCATTAAAATGATGCCTTGCCCGTGGGTGAGCTATTTAAGATGCAGGCCAGTTTAGGTACCTTGTGTTGATAAAGCTTTGTTAATGTTCACGGACGGCACGGCTGAAGAACTTTTAAAAATGAAAATGCTAAACAAACGTATCTTAGAAAGCTCTATTCTCTGAACAAACATTTTATGTCCTCAAAAAAAAAAAAAAATTAAGGAAGACCTCCGAGCTCCTTCCAGTAACTAATTAGCATAATGTAATATTATTCTAGCACAGTGGAAATAAAATTTAAACGTGACTGAGCAGGAGGCACTGTGCAACATTCTAGTGAGAGAAAGCAGACACGGACAACCATGAGCAGCATGAGTCCTTTAAATGATGTCTGTGGGCAAGGTGCGTCCTATAGAAAGTGGAACAATTACCTATAGAAAGAAGAACAATTGTCACCTATGTCAGGTGCACAGCTGTAGGTGAACTGGGGAACCCTCTGATGCACATTTTGGCTGTTTACACAATGTTTTACAACTCTCATACTCATCAAGTATTGCGGCAACAGACCCATAATTTATTAGGTATTAGCGCTACTGTGGACCTGGGTTGAGCATGAGCCAGTGAGTGAGCCAGCAAGCGACTGCCCTCATGGTTTCTGCTCCAAGTTCCTACCCCAAATCTCCTAAACAGCGAACCAGGACTGGGAAGTGTAAGCTGAAACAAATCTTTTCTCCCCACTGCACCCCACCTAACCCCCCAAAAGGATCCCAGTATCAATGCCATCTAGGTTATTTGTTTTAACTAAAAGAGACCTATCGGTTGATGGCTTATGTTGAAAGACAAAATTCATTCAAAGCTTACTTAGTCGGAAATTTCTTCCAAGATCATGTATTAGTTAAGTACTGTTCAGCTTCAAGGCCGATATTAGTAGTGTGTGTCCTCATTCCTAACAATGTAGTCTACGTTATAATTAATCAAGACTTCAGGGGGCCTTCCCTCTGCCATCGAACCCGGGGGTTGCTGGGAGTGCCAGGGTTATCAACTCCCCCAGGGAGTGATCACCAACTCGAACCATCCTCCTAGTCATCTACCCTGGTGCCCAGAGTTACCTAGGGCTTGAGCGCCACTCAGAATGGCCCCTGATTTGACAAAGCATAACTTGTAGGCTTCCCTACTCCTCTGACCTCCCATGCCTCCACCAGTCTTTCCTAGGATTACTTTCCCAGTAAGTATCCTAGTTTGGAGGTGGGAAAACACACACACACACACACACACACACACACACACACACACACACACACACACAGTGTGTACACTTATGATACACTTCCATGGCATACAGGTTTTAGGCTAATTTTAAAGATGTGGGGTTGGAGAGACAGTTCAGCCATTAAAAGCAGAGGACCAGGGTTAGGTTCCATGCCCAGGTCAGGTGGCTGACAACCACCTGTAACTCTGACACTTGGAAACCCGTCACCCTCACCTGGTCTCTAAGAGGGAGCTTGCATTCACAGATGCACATACCCCCACATAAAATACTCATTTCCCCCCTCCCAAATTTTTAACATTTAAAAAATTCAAAATGTAAATGATCACTAGAGATTAGAAATAAAAATCACTTTTTTGTTTGTTTGTTTGTTTATCTTGTTTTGAAGACAGGGTTTCTCTGTGTAGCCCTGGCTGTCCTGGAACTCGCTCTGTAGACCAGGCTGGCCTTGAACTCACAGAGATCTGGCTGTATCTGTCTCCCACATGCTGGGATTAAAGGAATGTGCCACCACTGTTTGGCTAAAATCACATGTTTAAATGAACTAAATAGATGAATAGATGATAAAAAGTAGCACGTGCATGGACTCACAATAACACTCCGGAATCATCCAACCCTACACGCCTGAGGTATCCGGGTCCCTTTGGGCCTCTGTCCTTGCTTCCCTGCAGAGTTGGGTCTGCAGCTCAGACGGACCTCGGGATTTCAAGTCTCCTGCCTCAGGAGGGATTACAGGCGCCCAGGCTGGGATTACAGGCGCTTGCCATCACTGGCCAATGGTTTGTTCTTCTGAGCTGACAACTCCACTTAGAAAATTAAAACTTCACCGGTGCAACCCTCCTAAGGCACAGATTTACCTCTAGGCTACAAGTGGCTACAGCATGCTTCCTTAGGCATTTGCTGAAGGCAAGGACACGAGGAAACAGAACTACCGCAGTAAATGTAAACTTAGGCTCAATTCCGGCAATGCAAGCACAGTGCAGGACTGTCGGGGTCCCAACAACAGCGGTTTCCTATCACAATGGGTCGTTACCAGTAAGTACAGACTTAGAAAAACCTTACAAAATAACTTCTAAGAACAGTACTCATATCATATGGGACTTCCCACCCACACACACACACACACACACACACACACACACACACACACACACACTAGAAATACATTTTTTAGAAGTCTAATTTGAGACCTGGCGAGGGACACATTTAGGGCAGATTTGAACGGGATAAAGTATCAGGGGAAGTTCCAGCAATGGGTGTGGTGGCTCAAGGGTTGGCAGAAGACCACAGGTTTTTGCAGGGCGGCTGAGACGGATGTTTTAGGTCAGGCCAAGTGCCCCAGTCTTTACATAAAGAAGAAAAGAAATACTGTCTTAGAATTTGGGATTCTCGCCCGGGACAGACACAGCTCAAGCATTCAGAGTGCTGGTGGGGCACCACAACATGTGATCATGATGGAAACAGAATATATTTCATATCAATTACTCCGGGCTTCTTACCACATGTTCCTCTGAGCATGCTACCAATGGAGGAGCAGCCTACCAAGGCAGGCTGAGTTCAGCTGAGAAGTCTACAAGCTCAGCAAAGACAAGCCATCCTCACAACAGCAGGACCAAGGGGAAGTAGGGAGGGTTACCAGGTCTGTGGTTCCAGGGCAGCAGCAGCTGGAGGCTTCTCAGAAATGCAAATTCTCTCTCTACTCCAGCAGAAGGCCAGGGGCACTCCAAAGCCTCAGAGACAACTGAAGAGGTGGCCCTAACAGGAGGGACAGGGTGGGAACTGGCTACCAAGGTAAACACCAGAATTCCCTTCCCACCTCTGCTACTGACTGCCAATGCAAAGATAACAGTTCTAAAGGAGAAATTAAGGTTTCACCTGAAAATTTTCTCCCTAAGTCTTCTTGTCTAAAATATATAACCACCGCCTGCACTTTGTTTTCGAGACGGGATCTGGTTAGGGAGCCTAGGCTGCCCTGGAACATTACCCAAGCTGGCCTTAAACTCACAATCCTCCTGCCTCAGCCTCCCAAGTGTTGTGATATTTAATGTCACGGGTTTAAACCTGGTCAAACTGCAGAACAAGTATAATATAATATTGTTGACCTAAGAGATCTGAAGACTACACTCGCACTAAAGAATTGTTATTAAGTTATCAATCGTGTTACTTCGGTTCATTTCTGAACCCTAATTTCTCAGAAAAGAGCAGCAATATTCATGGTAGGACATCCGGAATTCCTACATTAACACGGATGGGGATGGGGGTAAAACACACAAAACAAAGCCAGGCGTGACTACAATTCCCGAGAAGTGGTAAGTACAGCCTGCTGTTGTGGCTACGCATTTGCATGCTGGAGAGTTCTGTGACAAACGTCCCTTCACTTTTACCCAGACCTTCAAGCTCCAGGATTTCTCAACACCTTCAGCCATGACACACTGTCTTACGTAGGGAGTTTTTCTGTCATAAACACAAGCACACTAAGAGCTCCCCAGATACGTGCACACCAAATAATGAACTACTTGTCATTTCAGCTGCCCATATACACACAGACACAGACACGCACACTGAGAAAATGGAACAGCCTCCTGCAGATAGAGGACTGTGGGGTCCGTGTCCAAGGAACACTAACGATGGGCAGTAACATGCATCGCTTCTTCTGACGCCTAAATGGCCTGCCCCGAGGGATGACGGGCAACCGTGGAAGCGTGGGGAGGGAATATCAAGTGAGGTCGGGCCGGCGGCTCTCTGCTGTTAATGTTGAGGGATGGCAGCCAGAACGGAATCCATGGAAAGACCCGCACAATCATTCCTTTTCCTCTTGAATAAAAGGGCTCTGCTGTTACTGCAGAGCGGACGTGGCGTAAGCGTGGTGAATGGTGAGCCTGGCGTAAGGTTGCTCCGCCTCTCCTCATCTCTACTCAGGCTTGTATCTCACTGATGGCACAAAACTTTGTCAGACTGCCATGCCTCGACTGGGGCCAGCAACCCTGAGTTCTAGGCCAAACCATACAGTGTGTACGGGGCACCACCCCTGCCTTTCACCATACAGCTAGAGAGTGGCAGTGCCATTACTGATTCCTATTCTGAAGCTCCTAGCTAGGTCACCTCAACCTGCACTTGATGCTAAGCAGGGATCCTGCAACATCACACAGGTACAACCAGATTCGTCTGGTTTTGCATTTGCTGTTTTGAGACGGAGGCTCACTATTGTTGATGCAAAAGATGGCTCTCACCTCAAAGGGAGCAAGAGGTAAGTCTATTCAGGGCAAATGTGAGAGGCCACAGGACACGGAGTTTACATTGCCCCAAATAACTGGACTGTCCTGGAGACGACTCGACTAGGGAGCCTTTACAGCAGCAGAACAAAAGACAGGTGTGATGCCCATTCACTTATACTCATGGCGGCGGCAGGCAGACGGTGACCAGGGCAGGAGAACTTCCCGGGGTCCAGATGATGTCTGATGACTCTTGGGTCTGGGTTAGTGGTCTGTTAAGTTAGCAAGTTTTATCTGACAGTCATGAGGATGATGGGTCAGACAGGGAAGAAACAGGCTCTTAGGGTACTGCAGGCTCTAGGATTACAGTTCTGGATCTGCAACATCTCCACTGTCTATCATCACCGAGCCGATCTTTAATGCGGGTTTTAGTTTTGTTTTCTGAGAACTGCAGTGCACTCTCCACGGCTCAGGCTGGCCTGGGATTTTCAGTGTTCTTGCTTCAGCCTCCCCAGGGCTGGATTACAGGTATGAGCCACCACACCTAGCTAGTGTTCCTAGGAGTGTTTGGTGGCAGCTAACTTTGTGTTGATAGATATAAGCAGCCCTTACTTCCTCACCCCCTTTAGAGACCACTAGAGTAAGCTTGGTGTTGAAACGAGAAAGCAACCCCACACACAGTCTATAAAAAGCTAAGTCCCGAAGCTAGAGAGATGTCGAAGCGGTCGAGAGCCTGGCTGCTTTGGCAGAGGACAGGTTCTGGGTCCTCAGCCCTCACAGCAGATCACAACCACCTGGAACTCCAGTTCCCAAACGCCCAATGCCCTTTCTGGCCTCCAAGGACACCAGGCATACACACAGTGCAGAGACATACATGCAGACAAGCACTCTCACACATAAAATAAAATCTTCTTTTCTTTTTTTTTGAAAAAGGAAAAACTGAGGTTAGGAGAGACTGGATGGACTCGGGCAGTAAGTACACTTGACAGTGACTTACCTCTTCTCAAGACAACTGTAATTGTGTGGAAATGTGGCGGGGTTGACCAGCGGCCCCCTAGGCATTCATGACATGTAGTTTTCATCTACAAGATGTTTGCGCAAAGGACAATTCCTGCCCCATAGGTTATGACTAAAACAATGACAATGAAAATATGAAAGGGGACAGGGGGGACAAAAAGAGTAAGGAAAGAAAGTGGCACTTATCAAGTGCTGAGTATCCAAGAGAGTTAGGGAACCTCAAGTGTTAATATCCCTTCTTTCATAGGGAAGTGGGGCGGGGAAAAGTTAGGAAGGATGTCTTCTGAGAACTGTTTCTTTTTATTTCCTGTGTGTGTGTGTGCGTGTGTGTCTGTGTGTGTACTTTCCAGGCCTTGTTTTCCTCTTTTGCAAAATGAGATTAAGCCAAATAAAATTGGTCTTTCTTCACACTGTACCTGATGGTCACTTAGAGCCCCAACTGAAGCGACCATCACCTGCAATTATCAATACACAAAAATGACAATGGTTGACCAGACTTTTAGACAGTAGCTCTGTAGAATTAAACCTATAAACCCTTTCCTTGAGTGAACAGACATACCCACTTATTCTGTTTTCTGACATCTAACACAACTGGTCCTGAGTTCCGCCCCACCCCTCTGCTGGGTGTGGGCATGCGCACTGCATGCCGCATTGTGGCCTTTCATAAAACCATCCTGTCTTTGTCCTTCCAAAGGCAACAGAACACAAAATCAGAGTGCCAGTTTCCATCTCAAGATCCTTCCTAAGCATATAACTCCAATTTTTTAAATTTCTGGGTTTGGGAAAATGAGTTGAACAATGGAATCTTAGGAGACACAAGACTGTTGAGGCCTTAGAGGTCAAAAGAATGGGAAGAGGTGATGGGTGGCCTCAACGGGAGAGGAGGACATTATGTCCCCAGCCTCCTTTCCTAATTGGTTCTCCTAGTCACAATTCATTCCTTGGGTTTATAAATCCAAATCAGCATGGGTTTATTGGATGGCCAACTTTCACAAAATGGTTTTTAAAATCTGTCCTTTAACTTGGGGCTAGACAGGTGGTTCAGTGCTTAATGTATTTTTCTTGAAAAGGACCCAACACCCAAATCAGGCAGTTCATAATCCCCTGTAGCTCCAGCCACACACAAAGACACACGTATCCTCGTGATTTTAAAATAAAAATAAATCTTAAAAAAAATTTAAATCTCTCCATTAACCATCAATCCATCCCCCAAATCAGTACGTGGATGTCTTGTGTTTTCTTCTCAAGCAAAACAAACAATCATTTTGGATTACTGAATATAAATCTTCAAAGCTGCCCCTTCAAATTAATTGTAAAAATATTTATGAACCCGGTCACATAGCCATTGTTTGTTTAAGTGAAACCTGTCATAGTTGTTTGTTGTTGTTTTAAATCCACTCCCCCCCCCCCAAATACTTTAGGAATTTCAAGCTGTACTTCCCTACTGGTTTGAAATTATCATCTAGTTAATAATGAATAGAGAGGTCTTGCTTTTGCCCACCTGTGACAACTGTACCATCTGGACATGTAAATGGGCCTGGAGATAAGCCAAGAGCAGCTAAGACCCACGGAGACCCCCAGGCTCTGCTCATCAGGCTTCCTGAAATCGTAGATCCTGGTGTACATAGTTAGAGAAGACTTAGGCCAGGACAGTGTCGGGAGGGAAACTGAGGACCGAACAGGACAAATCTGTGCCGAGACAGTCTTCCCGGAGGACAGGAAAAAAAGGCTGGACCCAGAGCAGCCACCTCAAAGGCTGAGACCTCAGCAAGGAATACAGCTGTATTTTTATAAATAAAGGGTATGGGGGATGGAAGGGAGACGCCAGCCTGCAGGGAGGAGCTGGGTGTTAGTTTGTTTACCCTACATCCCAAGAAAAGAAACAGTCGGAGGCAGGCAGGACCAGGCCAGAGAACAGCCCACACATCCTGAAAAACCAGTTTGAGGGATTGATGCAAACAATCAAAGAATACACCAGCCCGACACTTCAACCTCCAGGTAGAATTTTAAAGATGTGCTCCATCTAAGCTCTGACGGGAAATCTGGACCTGGATGGAGCATTTTAGAAGACTCAGAAACTGGAATCCAAGACAGGAGCCTGTGAGCTTTGTTTATTCAAAAGCCAAACGCCTGGACCACTCACTCAGTCACCACACTAGACGGAAAGCCTCAGCCCCGCCCGACAGCCCAGCGCCTTGGAACCCTGTGCTGCTCTCAGATGTCCCGAGGATGGCTATCAGCAAAGTTCAGAGCAATTTACTGCAGATTTAGTCCTGGGCATTAGACCCCCAGCAGCAAAGCCTCCCCAGTACCTGATTTCCTCAGGAGAGCAAGGTCCCAGGCCTCAGTAACCTCAGGGGAGGCACAACACGAGGGAGGAAAGCTACAGTTAAAGGCAAGCTGCGACTGCTAATCTCACTGCTATCAGTTTGTTAAAACCATGGCCTGCTTCCTCGGGTCGGCTATCCTGTGCAGGCAGTAAAGCAGCCTGCCCTTTGTAAAAGCCGTAGAGCCAGTAGGGAAAGTGCATGCATGCTGACTGCAGATCCAGGGGGTTCCCCAAAGCAGCTGTCTCCTAGGAGACTGAGAGAAGCAGTGGGGACCCAAGTTTACCTAAGGCCCTGGACTGCTTTTGTGGAGAAAGCCTGGTTCAGGCAGTGCTTAGTGGGGATAGAAGAGGAGGGAGCGTGGAAGCCACTGAGAGTCAGTGGAAGCCACCGAGAAGTGGCCTCCGTCTGGGGGACCGTGTGTGTGTGTCCTGTTTGGTACAAAGGTTTCAATATTCTCCTTCATGACAGTCGTGGTCACCGCAGCCTTTTATAGGAACAGAGAGGACTCGGCTCCCTCCCCACCCCCTCGCTGCTACAGGCCTAGCGTGGGCTGGATGACAAGCCACGTTATCCATTCCTCCTAAACTCAACTTCTGGTGAAGACAGTGGTATTTTAGAATATCTGCCAGGAAAGACAAAAGGTAACAGAGGGCAGAAAAGTTTTAATTTTGCCGGGTCTCTGGCTGGGCAAGCAAACCATGGCTGTCATCTCAGTGCCTAGGACTGAGAAGGTGTGCATTCGTGTCGCAACACCCTACACACTTAGCAATGAGGAATGGGTGCATTTTAACGTCTCACTGAGGTACAGAGTGCAGCAGAAGCCACGAGCTGCGGTGAGAGGGACTTGGCAGATACCCTGAGCATCCAGGGACAAGGAAGAGTGTGGGGGAGAAAAGAAGGCCATCCCACGTCTCTGACGAGTCTCTGACAGCATCCAAACAGCTGAATGACCTGGCAGAAAGGCCGCCGAGAACTCCTGGGGTAAGCAGTCCATGCCAAGCCCTGGGAAGCTGGGAACGTCAAAAGCACAGAGGCAAGTGAGGTTTCTGCGGACGATGCGGAATAAGTAGCAAACCAACTTCTCATTGTCTTCCTGCTTTGGGGAAGCCTCCAAATCAAGACCAGCTGTGTCTGTGAGGCTAACTGGGCAGAGGCTCGCAAAGACACCGACACATGGACCATCAACACCGAAACCGATGAGGAAAATAGCCTCTCTACGTGTTCCTGGGATGACTCACAACCAGCAAGAATCCGGCCTCCTCCCACTTCTGCGGCTGCCAGGACTCAAATACTTGCAGACATTTCCACAAGAGCAAACACGCCAGATCAAAGAATGTTGTTCCTGGCATGTTGGAGGCCTCCATGTAGTAAAGTCACACCAGGCTGAGGACCGAGGGGGCCTTCCAGACTGTGAAGCTCACCTAACCGTCAACTAAAACCCACGGCTGTTAGCAAGCAGCAAAGTCACAAGCACGCTGGCTTGAAGGACAGGTTCAATGCCACACTGGTCACAGGGAGACCATTCTACCGCTCCAGGCAAAAGCCTCTCTCATGTACCCACCGCCACATCGCTGGACTCCCAGGCATTTCTAAGCGTTACCCTTTGTTCTTCTGCTATGAGACAGGTCAAACAGACTGATGTTAGTTAGTTAGTTACTTACTTACTTAGTTAGTTAGTTAGATAGATAGTTACTTAGTTAGTTAGTTAGTTAGTTAGCTAGTTAGTTAGTTAGTTAGTTAGTTAGTTAGTTAGTTACTGACACCGCTGTCCGGCCACTCTCCTGACTGAGCCACGCCCTGAAGCAGGATCATCAATGCTGAAACTCAGCAGGTTATGCCTGGGCCCTCTGTGGACCAGTGGTAACATTTTCTCAGTATCATTTTTCAGCTTTAATCTGAATAAAACCGTCATTTCAGAGTGTCACATTCAGTCCACCCTCTCCGTGGATATTACTGGGATGGATACCCTGTGTTATTGACCTGAGATTACCACTGTGGAGGTTTTAAACACATCTGGTTCAGGAAATGAAATAATCAGCACAGCTGGAGTAAAGAAACAGACTACTCCAAATGAAACAGGCAGTGCCGAGGGCCATGGCACACGGGGCCATCTTGAGAATTTAAAGTCTGCCCTTTAGGACAGAGATATCAGTAAGGGGCTTTAAGCACAGAGGTGACTTGACAAGACTTGTATATCTAAGAACTCTGCTTGGTTTACCTGATGGGACCCAGAGAAGATGTGGGGAAAGTCCATCTGAGGACTAGACGAGGCAAAGCAGGGAATTGGAGAAGCGACATTTCAGGACATCTCAGGAGGCAGAATCCCCAGGGCTTCTTGAGAGACAGGAACAGAAGCATGAGGGAGGGAGAAGTGTAACCAAGATAATGCCCAGCCAGGGGCGAGGCAGGAAGCGGCAGACACTGTTTATGAAGAACACCGGTAAGCGGGCAAGTTTGATGGTGAAGGTCGTGAATTCGGTATTGGGGTCGAGACGTCTGAAAAGCGATGTGTTAAAACGCTCTTCGGCATGTGTGGGCACTGAAATATAACATTCTAGATTTGTGTTTTCAAAAATAAAACTGGAAAATGCAATCATGGTCAGGGTTTCAGAAGCACTGAGCCTACAAGCTGCTTCTAAAACTGGGAGCCCTCACACTATTCTCTATGGCCACATTCCTGTCCCACCCCCGGCATATTTCTCCTGAGACCAGCTGCTCTGAGAGTAAAGAAGTCTCACAAGGAACAGAAAGGTCAAGATCATGTGACAGACTAAGCATCATCCTTCCCTGTTTTGTCACTACATTTGTTCCCCTCATAATCTGAGGGTTTTTCATAAGACGCCCAATGCATTCAGAACGAAGGTTCTCACTCACAATCTGTGGATTTTTCATAAAACGCCCAATGTATTCTCACTCACAATCTGTGGATTTTTCATAAACGCCCAATGCATTAAGACCGAAGGTTCTCAGACCCCACCCAGACCCACTGAACTAGAAACCCTTAGGGCGGAGCTGGAAACCTGTCTTGTAACAAGTCCCCAGGATGAGAAGGAAATACGCTCACTCTCAGAAACCACTGACAATTACCAGTGAGGTCTCCTTCATGTCTGCGTCCATCTAGTTGCTATATTTTACCCTCCACTAAGGGCTCCTTGATACTTAAAAGCTGAACTCAATACCCACGTAAGCCTCTCTCCCCAGCCACGCGCCCTTGCTGTGAGGGCTCAGGTTTGTCTCCACAGAACTCGACCCTTCCCAGTCTCTCGGTGGCACTGCCCGCCCGGTCACAGCCACTTTCCTTCTGCTATGTTGTACCAGTCTGGGCACACAGCCTTGATTCCACAGTCACAACAGAGATGGACTTTTACTGGTACACTTGGGAGGCCGAGGAGGAGGGATCGTGAACCCTGGGCCAGCCTGGGCTACAGGGCGAAACCCTTACACAATTACCCGGAAGGTCCTGCTCCTCCTCTATTTAATCAGAAATTCCCAGGAATAGGGCATGGCAATCCATACTTTCAAGACACGCTGGAGTTTAATTTCTATGGCTGTAGATGAAATTCACTTTGATAATCAACTAACCACCTTCGGGTTTAAGAGAAACCCTGAGGTACAGATGCTAAACTGAACCAAAGGGTTAATTTAGCAGGTGGGCCTCGTCTTAAATGCACTCTGTGGGTTGTGAGTCTTAAAAACACCCACCACGTCCTGTGTTCACTCTAGATTTATCTGTGAATGCTGTGGGCTAATTTTCTCATCACATAGTTTTCCCTAGTTCAAACTCAGGGAATTACACTGAACTTTATTTTCAACCCATATCAAAGGTATTTCCTGGCCAGCTTTCCTTGACTAAGTCCTATCAGTTTCTACAAGCTCCAGCAAAATGTAAAATACAATTCCAATGCACAAAGGAAAACATCCAGATAGCTATCAAATTGCAGACAGTGTAACTTATAAGCAGTATAACAAGTCCCACCCAAAAACCACCCCTGCCTCAGCCGTGAAGGTTGAACTTGTTCTTAGCCAGATGTTCCATGCCTATGAGCTACACCTTTCTCCACCCCTGGACCTGCAGGCAGCCAATCAAAATAATCACCCAAAAATGTATATAATAGATGCAGAAAAAAAGTCAGAAACAAGTGATTTTTAACACTGCTGGGGGAAAAAATGGCTTTAAAAGAAAAAGAAAAGATGACAAGCTCTTTACAAAAATTATCACTTGAAGCAACTTGTGCCTATCTTTATCTCGTCAAACAGACGCCAATCCTTTTCCTAAAAACAAAACTGCACTGTCTAATTAAATTCCCACTAGTCCTTTCTGAACTAAGATGCACATAACTACGGGTGACAGAAACACGAGAGAAAGTGCTTAGACAGTCTCGTTCATTCACCGTATTCTTGAAGTTTATGAAAAGGACTAGCTTGGGGCTAAGTTCTCCTTTTTGAATTTGGCAACAGACTTGTCAAATCCCATTTTCAGGATTCAGTTTAAGAAAAGAGCTTTAATACACGTTGATGGAAGGAACACACACTGGCTAGTGCAAGCTTGCAAGAGTATTTTTAATTAAAGTATAATCTATATTCAGCAAAAGTTGCCCTTGTAAGGTGTACAGTCCAATAAGCTCTGGCAACGCTCCGTATGCAGTCATATGACCACGCCCAGAACTGCTGCTCAATGGATGCCCCATGTGTGGGTGCGGGGACAGGAGACTGTGCAGGCCCCAGAACAGGTATGATTTAAATGTGAAAACCATAAAGGACATAAGGATTTGATTGAGAAAACGCAAAAGAGCTTAATACTTTCATACTTATTTTATGTGAAATTACAGTATTGTATATGAATTACCTGAAGTACAGCAAAAATAATTTTACCCGAGTCTTTCCTCTTTTTAATGCACCTATTAAAAAATTAAAAGTTAGGCCGGGCGGTGGCCTAACACATCTTTAATCCCAGCACTCGGGAGGCAAAGGCAGGAGGATCTCTGTGAGTTCAAGACCAGCGTGGTCTACAAGAGCTAGTTCCAGGATAGTCTCCAAAGCCACAGAGAGACCCTGTCTCAGGGGAAAAGAAAATTTAAAGGTTAATGATCACACTTGTACCTCAAATTGTCTTTTACTGACAGATGGGTTTTTACCTTGTCCATTTGCAGAGAATACCACACCCTGCCCCAGCTCGGGGCAACTACCAATGACCTTGTATCCCTGAAAGATTTGTTTTTAAGAGGATTTAAAATACTTCCCTTAAAATAATTCTCCCGTAGCTTCTAATTTTTCTTCAGCATTTTGTGGAGGCTTTTAAAACATAATTCTTAGCATTCATTTTTGATTTTGCAAGATTTTTTAAAGACTCGTCTGTAGTATTTGTTAATCAGTATCATTTTCTGGTCTCACCTGGGGCAATAAAGTGTCTTCCAAGGGGCGTGAGCAGGGGTGTGTGCAGGGGCGTGAGCAGGGGTGTGTGCAGGGGCGTGTGCAGGGGTGTGCAGGGGTCCTGGAATGATGGAGGCCTTGTGCAGGGGTCCTGGAATGATGGAGGCCCTTGCATGCACACACAACAGCAGCTGTTCACTGATTCGAGGGAGACCTGAGTGAACCAGAGGTGAGGAGCCTCCCCAGCTGCTTTCCTC
Organism: Cricetiscus sungorus; assembly: GCA_030556225.1. Lineage (NCBI taxonomy): Eukaryota > Metazoa > Chordata > Mammalia > Rodentia > Cricetidae > Cricetiscus > Cricetiscus sungorus. The sequence goes on along the minus strand of JANBXA010000735.1, from coordinate 51,285,881 downwards.
GTAGCATCGGGAAGTGTAGAGAAAGCTTCACCTGTGCTAACAGGCTGGGAAGGGATGTACAGCCCTGGGCTAGCAGAGGTGGGAGGGAAGCAGAAGAGGGGTATTCTGGCTGGAGCAGGCCTCTGAGGGAGGCCTTGTGGTACTCAGTGATAACAGGCAGAGACAGGCAGAGCCAGCCAACTGCAGTCTGCCCCCTCACCCTAGCCCTGCCTTCTGTCTGCCCCGGATTCGGATCCCGGATCCCTTCTACCTAAACTGGAAATAATTACTATTTTCAACAGGCTTTCCTGCTGCCTGCTACTACTCACAGTCATTTCCACTTATGCTTCAGATACTTTTTGCCTGGGTTCCCAAAATTCAAGAAACACTGTAGGTAGGCTACCTCCTTCCTGCCGCTGTATCTGTGGTACAGGAGACTGAGTAGAGTATCTCACATGGGCTAGGCAAGTGCTCTACCACTGAGCTACACCCCAGCCCTGAGACCCGCTTTCTATCAGGTTAACCCGAGCACCGGATGCCGTCAACCCTGAGCATTTCAGCCCTCCCTTGATTCTCGCCCATCCCCACCCTTCTTCCCCTCACGGTACCCTGAGGACTAGATGGAACAGGGATCTTCTGCTGTTAAGTATTTTGCTACTAGTCTCCTAAGGAAATTCCACTCTTTGGTTTCTTGTTCCCCGGGGAGCCTACATCCTCCCAGCCGTTCCCTTTGATCATTTCTGGTGTTGGTAGAAACGCTGCACCCAAATCAGAGTGTTCCAGTTCCCAATCACTATTGTAGCCGGCCTGCAGCCCACACTAAGTTCACGGTGCAGTGTCACTGTTAAAATCTTGAGTTTTATTATGGGTGGTCTCGCTTCAAGAGACAGTAAAATGGTAGGTGCAAGAGAAGCTAGACCAGCAAGCCCAATTAAGAAACTAACACAGCAGGAATTGTTGCTGAAAACCCCTGATTAACAGCAGACATGGCCATCCAGACTAAGGGTGACAGCGTCGTTGTTATTTTATCATGGCTTTTTAAAACTCTCAGTAAATGTATGTATGTATTAATATGTGTATCATATTAATGGATATTAAACTATTAGCAGTGATTATCTTTTTTTTTTTTTTAACTTGGAGGCTAGAGATAAGGGACTTTCACAACCTGAACTATACATGTAAAATGAGTGTGCGTGTGTGTGTGTGTGTGTGTGTGTGTGTGTGTGTGTGTGTGTGTGTCTGTCTGTGTGTGTGTGTGTGTGTGCGCGTGCGGGAAGGTGGGAGGGAGGTGGGCTAGTAGAGCGCAAGGGAGGGTGAAAATGAAACTGCAGATTTCCCTGGGGTCTCTCTGGAGCGCTCGTGTTTGCAGGACCACGCTCTCCTCTCCACCGTCCACATCCTGTTCACAGGGCCTCTGCTCCCAGGAGGCAGAGCAGCACAGCTTGGCCTCAGCCCCTCTTCAAGTGGGCAAGAGGAAGACGACCTGAGGAGGCCCAGTGCTCTGCAGTGCAAGAGTCAACAGAGGAACCTAGCTCAGCTCGCACGAGTGCAAGGCCAACGCTGGGCGCACTTTAACCCCTCCCTGCACCACACGTGGTCCATGTGCAGCTCTAATGAGTCTTCTGGAACACACTGTTCCCTGAGGAACCAGGACGTGGCTTCGCCTGTGAACTGAGTCACCTTACTGGGCGCAAGGAGGTGGTGATGGAGAACCTCCCCAGGGGCAGGGTGTGCAGAGGCGGGAGACTAAGCGTGCACGGAGCATGGCCTGTCTGAATCAGGTTCTTGAGGATATGGTCTGGGAAGGTGAACACGCACTGAGCCACTTGGACCTTGGCTCCTTCAGAAAAACAGTAGTGGCTACCGCCAGCACTCCTTCCGAGGATAACTCAGGACTGGGTGGTCACAAGACCCAGCACACCCAGCTAAGTGGCCCCCAGTCACTGTTGAAGTTGGAGCAATCGGAGGGCCTTGCTAAGCTGTGTCCGTTGGACAGCAGAAAGCGCTTCTCCTGCCTCCAGCTAGGCCTGTGCCTCGTATCAAGCCATCAACACCCACAACAATCTAATTTAACAGAGCCCAGAAACGGAAGGCAGCACCACAGTGTGACTTGTGGCGAACCTTGACTACTACAATCTTGGGGGAAGGGAAACGTTTGGGAAAGATCTCGTGGATCTGGCTGTCTCTAATGATTTCACACCACTGTACAGAATACTCTGGAACTGAAGGGATAGGTCCTGTCCCTTTACACAGTTCTGACCATAAACTTGGTTCTCGGTTGCCATGGTGACCAACAATCTTGGAACACAAACTTCTCAGAAGCAGTTGGGCTTTGCAGCACTAACACTTGGGGTCCGAGGGGTTTCTGTCACCCTCACTTACGTCTCAGGAGCTGGAAGCCCCTGTCTCGTGTGGGCAGCCCTCACCGCGGGATGGCAGAGGCATGTGCATGGGCACGTGTGAGTGCGTGTACTCGGCCTTCCAGCTCTAGGTACAGGGGGGTCATGGAGACAGCAGAATAAACACCCTATGAGTGAGGGGGTGTGAGGGTGGGTCCTCGAATGGCGGCCACCTTTCCAGAAAGCAATCTGGCATCGACTGTTGTAAGACTGTATTTGAGATCTCTGATCCACTAACTCCATGAACCACTGAATGGACTTCAGTAAACTAGCGGTCATTAGTCATCTAAGCTAAGGAGTACTAATAGGGCTATTTAGTAAGAAACTAATATTAATAGGCTATTTAATTAAAATCAAACATTAAGTTTAATGTTCCTTTTAATAAGAAAATAGCTAATACAGAGTAGCTGCATATTATTGTAAATGTAATAGTAAATTTCTGTTGAGTGAACCACATGTACTTGGGTGTGTGTGTCTATATGTACATATGTGCACAAATATATGTATTTATTAGGAAACTGGGTGCCCTGACCTCAGGATGGTGGACTAAAAGTATGCAATACTCCATCCACACTTTCCTGTCGCCTTCAATTTTCCCTTCCCTTTTTATGATACAAATTCTCTCAAATGCTGTCAAGCAAATGAGAGACACTGAGAAGAGATGCCCAGAGGGGGTTTTTGTCACACTGCGACATGCTTTTACAGGGCGGAGAGTACAGACAGACAGACACACTGAATGGAGTGGGACAGTCCCCAACAGGAACAGGGATGGTTCACACAACTCCCCTCCTTCCTTCTCCAATATGATGTATTCCTCTCTTCCTCCTGAAGCTCCCTGAGTAAAGGAGGACAAGAGATTGGGGGCTCTGCGCACCATGACAGCTTCACCCTCCAGCAGTGACTACAGCGGGACAGAGGATTCCGTTTCTGAATGCAAATCCGACCAAAGCCTCTCGGTTGGCCACTACCCTCCTGAGAACACGTTTTCCTACGAGGAGACGGTCCCTTCATATGAGGAGACGGCCTCCATGGATTCTGCCGTCCACCTCCTTCCTCCTATCCAAGGTACCTGGGGAACAGAGAGTGTCAGGAGACTCTTCCGGAAACGGGATCAGACGGAAGCTGGCACAGAGCAGTTCTGCAAGCTAAGCATCCCACTGGCCTGGGATATTGATGCGGGCTCTGACCATGCAGACTCTCTAGCTAACATGGATCTAAACGGCCACGGCCAGTGGATGGGTAAGTGGCCAGAAGATAGGACAAAACTGACTGTCTGCAAACTAGACAACCTAGTACAGAAACTCGAGACGTTTCTAGAAAAAGACAAGGGTAGCCACTGTGATAGCCACGTACTCCTTGAATCTACTCAGAAGGAAGATGTCCGCCTGAACAGTACTCCCTCACCAAGGGCAGTTTGGGCCAGGCATGAGAAACATGACGTTTGTCAAGACTTGCCCAAGCACAAAACACCAGAAAATGAAGATATCTGTCAGGTCCTACAGAACCCAAGGCTACAGAAACATGAAGCTCTGGTAAGCACAGAGAATGTCTCCCAGGAGAGCAGGGGAGGACTGGGGAAGAGAGGGTTAGACAGAGAGAGAGCACCCTAGCCAGGCCTCACTATCTGCTCTGAGCTAATGTGAGCCCCAGGAGAGTAGACAGGGAGGAAGATGGCAGCCAGGGATGGAGAGGGTGGTTCTGCAGGAAAGATGGGGGGGGGAGGGGAGGACAGGAGGGAGGGTAGAACCGAATGCAGGAAAGATGGAGGGGGTACACACGATGGACATGAGGGTAGGAACAGCACGTAGAACTGAAAACCACATAAACGCGATTGTGTGTGTTCAGTCAATGGGTCTGGAAGCCGTGCTGTAGTTGGGCTACTTTGGACAAAGGGCTTGAGTTCTACGGGGGAGTAGATAGCAAGCCCACAGCTGTTGACACTATGCGCATCTAACCCATTCTTGTTTTCTCAACAGGAGATAAGCCAGGAAGCTGAGAGCTCCTTGGAGACCTCCTCAGTGTCGCCCGCTCAGCGTGAGGATGCTTCTCACTCGTACGGTACATCCTGTCTGAACTTTCAGTGGGTCTTCCACTGGCTGAGGACACAAGTCTTCTCCCGATTGAGGAGAGGACACCCGAGCCAGGACACCACCAGCTGGCACCAGAAGGCAGCGAGGAGGATACACTCCCTTAGAGGCAACAGAGTCCACCCCAGGAATGACTGAAGAGTGAGCTCACCTGACATCCCCAGATTTTTAAACTTTCTGAAGCCCCTTCTTTGACAGTCCCAAAGAAATATGTGCTCTTCTCTCCTCCACCTCACAAATGAGGACATCAAGACTAGGAACACCCAGGGGATGTCCAGCCACGTAATACGACTATCACGCCGGGCACCCGAGAGCAAGCGTGCCTGAAGCGGCCTGGCGCTGTGGGTCATCAGAACTGATGACTGGTTTTGGGACCGTGGCCACGGGTAGCATCTCCACAGCTGCTCAATGTCTGCTGGAAGCACAATGCACATCGCCCTGCCATGGCGGAAGGCACGCGGGATGTGCACCGCCTTCTGGAAATGAGGGCTTGAGTTAATGAAAAATTAGTAAGCCACACATAAGGTGAAGCAAAATACAGCAAAAAGAAGGGGGGTATGGTTACTATTTAGGAAGCAAAATGTTATCTAAGTTTTTAAAGAATTAATTCAGCCTTATGAATTCAACAAGAATATTTTCAGCCGGTGTCAAAGTAATTTGCTGGGAGAAGATACAGAAAAAACAGATCTATGGTTTGTTTGTTTGTTTGGAGGGGGGGAGGGCACAAGTGGGGACTGTTGAGCAGAGACTGCCATTTTCACCAGGTCCATGCCTCACTCACCTAAACAGAAGAACAAGCCTTTAGTAAGATTTCTGGTTTCTGCATAGTCTTTCTAACCAATGGGATTATGTGGCATGTCATATACCAGGAACAAGACAATAAATTCATCAGTGGTAAACATTCCAACATTCCTCATCCATTTCAGTTCAGTTAGTAACAGGTCTGACTAAAGCAGGTCCTCGGTGCCATGTATGTGGGGAATGAGTGGGGCTGGCCACTGCAGGAAACAAAAGAGTAAGCATGAACAGCAAGTGGCCATTGGGAGAGGACTTAGCTGAACCCTCAGGTCTCCTGTAGAATTAGTGTAATTTTCAGGAACATGTTAATCTCATTAATTAATAAATTTTGGGACTTATTACCTTATGATCGAAAACTAAAACCACTGAGTGTGTCTCAACCTTGAAATGAAGGCTCAGTTGCTTGAATTAGCTGAGTGTAACTTTTTGCAATCATATTCTAGAATTCATAATACTGTAATATAATCTTGAATACATCACAAAAATTAATCAAACTTAAAGGTTAATCAGCTGTCTGCAAAAAAAGAAGTGTGCCATGTTAATGTAACTATCTTATAAATCACTTATGAAAAGAACCCCTTAAGGTGTGTGTGAGGTGATCTATCAATAAACAGGGGTAAAGTCTTTCTTTCAAGACTTTAAGAATAGAATGCAAGTCCATGGTTCAAGAGCAGGCATTATTTTAAAGTTGTTTAGACACAGGAACATCAGCTTTCAGCTGGCACACACCGTTAGTCCCAGCACTCGGGAGGCAGAGGCAATCAGATCTCTGTGAGTCTGAGGCCAGCCTGGTCTACAAATCCCGTTCCAGGACAGCCAGGGCTACATAGAGGGACCCTGTTCCAAACTCCCCCAAAGGACATGAGAACAAATATGAAGCCAACGCTAACTAAGTGCCTAGAGAGCGCTCTGGCTCTAACTTCAGTATTGAAGAAAGGTGTAGTTAGGGGAAGGATAATCAGCTTGTTCAAAAGCACTGCCTCATCATAAACTGCAAGTGTAGGGTTTACACAATGCACACTGCATCTCATTCCAGGCTGGCGGGTGCGTTTTATGTGGCACAGCTTGCCATGAGTCTTTCCCTGCTACCCCCTAGTCCCCAGCAAACAGAACAATGGTTAGCTTTCAGAAGAAACAAAATCCCCATCAGATAACACTGCTGAAAGAGCCTGTCTTCAGCAAGTGGGTGCAAAAGACCTTGGATAAGTTCCCTGGAAGATGATTAGCCTAGATGATTAGCTAAAACAATTTCCACCTTATTCCATCTTTCAAACGAACCTCGTGGACTTAATGCCATTCTATTTCAGTATAATATGCTTGACAAAGAGACTACTTCCGAGGCACTGAAGGCATCTCTCCAGTTTGTGGCTTTGGAAGGAAAACAAATCTCATTACCACAGCATTCTCTGTTCAGAAGGGATCAGAATGGTGATTGATTTGCGTTCTCCTTGTCTACCTCAATATTCATGATTTCAAGTTAAAAAAAAATCCTCTAAAATAAAAAGAGCAGTCAACCCCACACCCCCCTACACACACCCCTAGAAGACTTTGTTGTAAGGCTACTCTTACAGAATAAGAGACAGCAGGTCAGGTGTCCCAGTGGTTAGTGCGTGTGCTCAGTCTTTGGAGTCTTAAGTTTTCCCAAATAGTGGATGGGGTGAGAAACAGTTTTTATCAGTAAAGAGTCATCAGAACTTCCACTTGTACCATATATATATGAATATATATACTATATGGTATTACATACATACATACATACATACATACATACATACATACATACATCTTACAGGCGGTGGTCCAGATACTCCATCAGTGGCTCTCTGCTGATGGAAGGTTCAAGAATTCAGTAGTTATTCAGTCACACAGCTGACTGCATCTCAGCTGGTCTACAGTACATGCTGGAATCCTAAAGAAGTGGGCTCTAACGCCAGTGAAGGAATGCCCTTGCCAGCAAGAGTGAGAGAGGCAAGGAGCAAGCTACCTTCTTCTGTGTCCCACTCCAAAAGGTCTGGATTAAAGGTGGGTCTCCCTACCTCAAAAGATTCAGATTAAAAGTGGGTCTTCCCACTGCAGACGATTTAATTCAGAATAAAAATTCCCTCACAGGTATACTGAGCTACATGAGTTTTGGGTAATTCCAGAAGTAGTCAAGTTGACAACCAAAAATGGCCATCATAGTAGTTATGTACAAATGACATGATTGGATATTTACTGTATAATATTTATTGTAATATTTATTATTAGATATTTATTGTATAATAACGTTAAGGCTACATAAGAGAACACCTTCATTCTTAAAAACAAAGGTGAGGGAGAGAAAAAGGAAACAAGAAAGCAAAGATCAGGAAACCATTCAGAAAAAATAAACTCTAGGAAGTCCATCTCTCTAATTCTAACGTAACATGTTCCTATCACAATATCTTCGCCACATACACATTTAAAACAACTAATATTAAAGTACTGGAACAAGATATTAACTCGCTTAGGTTATACAAATGGGGCAGCTCTTTAGACTCCCTCCTTCATCCTGGGGCCTGTCTTGGATTCCTTGGCTCTAAGGAGTTCCCAGTCTTGTGCAGTTAGAGAATATCCTATTTGCAATTGTAGCATACGAGCTAGTCTAGCTGAGAGCAGAAGAGCATCAAAGCATCCTTCCAAAACAAGATCTCAGTTTACTTAGCTTTTGTGAGATTAGAAGAATAATTTTTGCTCACTAGAGACAAGTTCCCTACCCTTCCAATGACCTCAGATTTCAAGGACTTGCCATCTGGTCTACCTTGGAAAGCACTCGCTGTAGGTGCATCTGTCCCTCACCAAGTAGGAGCAGCCTGTTCGGGCCTAAGAATTCCCACAGATCGTTTTGATACTTCCTTTTCTTCTGGGCATAACAGCACCAAAAGCAGAGAGAGGCCAAGTCCTCAGATGGGGAACCATGCACACCAGGAACTATAGAGCAAACATTTAGGCCCTCTCTTAAACAAATGTACACACCAGCACACATGGAACACTCTGCACGCAGCTTAAAACACCCCAGGTTAAAAAACAGTTATTAGGACTTCCTGGCTTTGGCCCCAGGTCCTCCTGCTGTGAATTCTGAGGAAAAGTTACTTAACCTCTCTGGGCTTTCTGTTTCTTCATCTATAAGTTGTAATACTAAAATTAAAAAAAAAAAAAAAAAGGTTGCAATGGTCCTTAGGCTAAGAAACAACAGCAAGTACGTCTACAGAGTTTAGAAGCACCTAACTGCTGTCACATAACAACCTTATTCTAGGAAACCTGTCACAGCCGCTGGAGGCCTGAGAGGAAAGTTCAAGGGGAATGGCGCGGTGTTTCTCTACAGACCCTCCCAACACTCTTTGCTATTGTGGTCTTAGTAGTTTTGGGGCTCCCGCCTCGGGGCTTTGGCTCCTGCTACCTCCTCTGTGAGGAACTGCCCTTAGCTTTGCCTCATCCAGTGCACTCTGCTTCTCTGTTCTCCAAATATACCCTTCAAGGCTCAGGCGAAATTCTAGCTATGCTACAGAACAGCAGGTATGGGGTGCAATCCCACCTTCCTTGTGTCTCCAAAACATTCATTCTTAGTTGTCTGAAGGCACAGTTTACTCTGACTTGGAGAAATCAGAACAGAAACCCATGCCCACTCTTTCTCCCCAGCAGACAAAGGCCCTGATGTTCTGCTTATCTCTGCATGCCCCCGACCCAGTTTCTCACACAGAGGCTCCAGGATAAACCTTTGGTGAAATGAATGGTTAATCTGCAGGAAACAATTTAAGTAGATAAGATCTGGGATGGAATGCCGTTTCCTTTCACAACCCTTAGCAAGCTTCTATGGGGGAGTGCATCTGTGCCTCAACCACATGACCTGTATAGCGGGGCTGCTGGGGGAGGGTGGTTCATGCCCAACAACTGGGGTCACTGTACTCACATGTCTACACATGTGTTGCTTGTGAACTGCCTAGTGCTAACATTTGACAACCCAAAACCACTACTGTGGCTGCTTGGGGCAGATGAGGAGTCTGGGCATCAGTGATCTGGCTGCTTGGGGCAGATGAGGAGTCTGGGCATCAGTGATCTGGCTGCTTGGGGCAGATGTGGAGTCTGGGCATCAGTGATCTGGCTGCTTGGGGCAGATGTGGAGTCTGGGCATCAGTGACTGCCTTCATGTGCGTACAATCCAGGCAACAGACACTCTGCCTCTTGGCTCAGCTCTGCTTTCATGCTGGGAAATGCCCTTCCCGAGGTGTGTCCTGACATTTGTCCCATTGGTGAGCTTTTCATGAAGACTTTACTGTTTCAAGGTGCTCCCCAAGCTTGGTGCTGAAAGGCTATCTGATTCCCCTAAGCCAAGAAAGTTGAGAAACGGAGTGGATAAACAATGTATGCTTTAGCCCAGCTTTGTGCAGGCATGGGTCAGAATGCAGTTGGCCGTGCATTCAATGTTAATGATTCAACTATTGAACGGTGCCTACACAGAAACACATAAAACAAGGTTAAGTACTAACTGGTTGACAAACATGCCGTGACCAGAGGCCGGCAGGAAATTAACTCTGCCTTTTCCTCTGAGAAAAACAACCCAGTTATTTCAGGTTCATGCCAACTTTACAGAGCATAACTTCCATGAGTGACAACAGACAAGACTCTGATGGCATCAGGTGTGCAGAGCAGAGCAGAGCCACAGACACATTATTCTTTCTTGAGTGCAATCTCCAGAGAGAAGGCCAGGGCCCAGCCCCCCAGAGCCTGCACCACTTTGATAGACGCCTTGTTTGGAATCACAGCTTGCTATCTTCCTGGCCACGAGGCCAGGGGTGCTATGGGGTTGGGGTGTGCTGTTTTCTTTTGTGAGGATTGGAGGCCTGCCACTCTTATCATTTCCTGCTTGGTGCTCAGGCGTGTCAACTTTTCCCAGGCACAGGGAGGCCCATGTGGGTGCAAGGCCTCTGGCAAAACCAATCCAGAACGCAGTAAGGACCCGGCTTACCACACATGCACCACCATCTGCCATTGTGCTTAGGAGATCCTGGCATATATCTGATGGGAGATGTTATTCTGTATATATGTTTCTCATACTGGTTAATAAAGCCCTGTGGCCAATAGGAAACAAGATAGGCGGGGCTAGGAGACCAGGAGGAGGAAAGAGGAAATAGTAGGGAGGGGTCGAGATGTAGCCCGGGAAGGAAGGAAGATGCCCGCCGCGGCTCCCCGATAAGACGACCACATGGAAATACTTAGATAAGTAGAAATGGGTTAATAATTAAGGCAGAGCTAGCCCATAAACAATAATGGTAATTGGCCAACAGGATTATATCAAATACAGAGTCTCAGAGTGTTATTTGGGGCTGGCGTGGCTGTGGGCCCAGACTGTCGGGCTGGTGGAAACATACACACTACATATATCCACAGCTTAAACAAAGTTACTAAGATCATTAATTGTCCAAGGAGCTAGAGAGGACTCATGTTCAGTTCCCAGCATCCACCAGGTGGCTCACAACCATCTATAACTCCAGTTCCAAGGGATCCAAAACCTCCATGGGTACCGAGCACATATATGGTATGCATACTTACATACACACTGGTAAAACACGCACACACATGAAATAAAAATGAATACTTTTTTAAAAAAAAATAATTGACCAAACAGGCAACATGGCACAAACCTGAGATTCCCAGTAAAGCAGGGAGTGGAGGATGGGAATTTGTGAGTTTGAGGCCAGCCCCTGCCTCAAAAATCCCCAAAGCAAAAGACCTCAGCTGATGTATTTTGTGCCAGTCATTGACAAATATGCTACTTCTTATGTGACATTATTATACTAATAGTTTCATTACACACACACACACACACACACACAATTTTTAATATATATTCTTTTCTTTGCGGCTGGGGGCCGAACTGAGAACTGGGGGCCTTGTGCATTCCAGGTAAACATCCTACATCTATGTTGCACACACAGGCCTGTAACAGGGTAGCGTTGTTGTCTTTCTGAGACAGGGTCTCACTGTGTAAGCCAGTCTGGCCCCGTACTCACTCCTGCCTCAGCTGCAAGTGTTAGGATCGCAGGTGTGTACTGCCACATCTGGCATCTGGCTCCTCTACTACCGCTTTCTGCTTGTCAAGAAAGTGCAGATGCAGTCCAGCTGCCCGTGGCAACCTTGGCCTAGCTCGCTGCATTACTTCCTTCTGTCTCAGCGTGTGAGGATCTACCCGTCGTGTGGCTCAAGGCACGCTTCCACGCACGAGTCTCTGATAACTGCATTTCTGCACAGTCCTGGCCCTGAGTCTTTGTTGAACCCCTTGGCACCTCTGCCGTGGGCAGCCAGGTCTCACACAATGGATTTTCCCAGGACAATTCAAAGTCTCGCCTGTCTAGGCAAATAGCACATTGTACAATTTCCAAAACTTAAGGACAGTAAGGCAATTCAAATTCTACCAAGGTAACCAAAACCTTTGCGAATTCCTCAGAAGTCACACGTCTGTAGGTCAGAGCTAACCTCCTCTGGAAGCAAGCAACTTAAACGCCAAGGCACAGGAACCTGGCTGCCTTGCTTCAGGCAGCGCATGCTCAGGACCCGAGGCATTAATGAGTAGAGGGTTCTGACCCATGTCCTAGCCCTCCTCAAAGTCTAACGCTTACTGTTGAACAAAGCTGGCATCCACGTGCAGAACAGTTGAAAAGCTTCCAAGCAAGCTGACAGGCCAAGGCACAGAGGAGAAACAGCTAATCAAAGAACAAGGGTAAGAAAAGTTAGGTCCAAAGTAAATATAGTACAAAATGCCCAGAGTAGCCCAGAAAGAAAGCTAATGACCTTTTCTCTACAATCTAAATATCACCGTGTCAAATGCCCTAACTAACTAAGTCTGGGCCAGAATTACCTCTACATACACAAGCAAATCTGACAGCGCTGTGACAGTCTGCATTTTTGTTCAAATGCAAACAGGGAGGACATTAGAGTACTATTGTTAGCCAGGAATTATATATACTCCACCACCTCAAAGCTGCCACAATTCCACAGACATACCGCCTGCAACTTGCTGCTGAGAGACGCCATGGCACTGTGACAGCGGCTCTGAACTACCACAACTCCTCAGAACAGACGCTCTGGATCTTACCACAGACACCAAAGTACAAAGAACTGTGTACACCCAGGGGCAGAGCCTGGATCTGTGTACACCCAGGGGCAGAGCCTGGATCTGTGTACACCCAGGGGCAGAGCCTGGATCTGTGTACACCCAGGGGCAGAGCCTGGATCTGTGCACACCCAGGGACAGAGCCTGGATCCATTACCATCATGATGCACTAAATGAGGGAGATTTACAAACTACTTACATCTATCTTCCAGTTCCCTATTTCTGAAGCAATGGAATGCCTTGGCTCATTGAAATCCTGGTATGGGAACCACTTGCCATGGGAGAGAGGGAGAGAGGAGGGAGGGAGGGGGAGGGAAGGGGAGGAAGGGAGGGGAAAGGAAGAAAAGGGAGGAATGGAGGGAGAGGGATAGTGAAAAGGAAATTCATAATTAGCAGCCATTATATAGGAAGCATGGTCTTCTTTCTAATTAAATAAATTAATGTATGAAGACCTGAGAGGAAATCCTCTTCCTGCTTCTGTCTCTCCCTCTTTCCCCAACTCTCTATTAAACAAACATGCAAGCTGTTTCCTCCTCTATCTGCAGTAACACTCTAGCTCACGTGTCTTACAGACAAAAAAGGAATTTCCTAACCATTGATTGAAAATGTCCTAAGAAATTGAAGATTTAGAAAAGACTCCTACAGCTTTGGCAAGATTAGCAAACAGCACTTGAATTTCTAAAGCTCTAGCCACAACCACAAGCGTTTGCTTGGAGAGGTAAAAAGACCTGCTAAGTTTCATTTGTTTTTAAAGAGGAGCCTAGGTGTCTGGCAGGCGAGATCTTAGGTGTGGAAAAGCTTAAGGCATTCTCTATTCTGACCAGGAAAACACCAGACAGAGCACTGTGACCAACATCCAGGAGACAGCGCTGCCCAGCAGCACAGGTGACATCTCTTAGTAATGGGCCCTCAACTGGCTCTGGCTCTAGGCTTCTCTTTGTGTAGACTTTACCAATGGATAGCCCAATCCAAGAATCTGTAATTTTAGATGTTCCAAAATCCAAAATTTAGCCACTCTCGAGAGTTTTAGGTATTAGGACACTTGAGATTTCAGAATAACGATGTCCTGTCCAACCCTTACTTTTTGTTGCTGTTGTTTTGGGTTTTTTGTTTTGTTCTGTTTTAGTTATTGTTGTTTTGGTAAAATGTACTTAAATTAAGTATGCTTGGTCCACACAGAGCAGTCATGAGATAGGAACTTCCATTCCATGAAACGGTGTGATAAGGGTTGCAATGGGGTATGGAGAACAGGGTACTAGGAGCAAAGTCATGGGGTGTGGTCTCCTGGGGGAGTGACTGTTTCAGAGCGACAGTCTGTCTGTTTACAGAAAAACGCTACATGGAGACACAGGCAGGCCTGTGTGGGTGAAAATCACCCAATAGAGGCAGGAAGATAGGCGGAGCTAGGAGACAAGGAGAATTCTGGGAAAGGTAGACAGACGGACACCTCCTAGGGAGGCCATGTAGCCAAGGAAGGAGTAGCAGGTCTGGACCCTTCTCTGGTAAGATAAGACCATGTCGAAATACATAGATTAATAGAAATGGGTTAATAATTATGACAGAGCTAGCCAATGAGTAGCCCTAGCCATCGGCCAACAGCTTTATAATTAATAGAGCCTCTGTGTGCTTAATTGGGGCTGAAAGGAGGCTATGAGATCCGGCGGGACAAGAAAACTCCAGTTACACACGCACCACTGCACCAGGCAGTGCTAGTATTTTAAATGATGCTCTCATCTCTTACATTTACTTCGTCAATATCTAAACAACAAAACAAACCCAACATCTACTTGGAACATCCTGAACTGTGGAACTACAATGTGGGAACTGAACATTTAAAGACAGCCATGACCACCTTCATCCCTCAACACAAGAGGGAAGGAAACACAAGAAGAGCCTGTGCAGAGCCCGGGCCCCTACCTCCTGGATGTGGAATCCTGGGATGCAGTAAAGTCACCATGGCCATTAGCCTTGCACACATGGTAGCCCTGTGTCTTAACTGTTCCACTGTCTTCTGCCAGCCTACAGAAAGATGTTCCTTCGGGAGGAAGCATACTAAAAGCATCCTAAATCAAGAGTGGACATCACCCCAATAAACAAATCCTGAACATTAAATAAATACGTAAGTACATAAACCTAAGTGTAGCTTCCATAGTCCAGCCACACCATACATGGATATGCAATGACTTTTACATCCATTATCTAGTTCAGACAAAAATATACACACCCTTTAATGGACAAGGCACGCGTGCTGGAGCTGGCTGAAGTAAAGTCGGTGTGCAGTGGGTTTACACGCAGTCACAGACTTACGCATCACTTACAGTCTGGTCACTTATCTTCTATTCGGAAACACAAGCTGCAGCACAAGACCACCATCTCCCTAACAATCACAAGAACTTCTGGTCCTGGACAGGCATGAGAGAGAAGCAAATATGAAGAAAAACAAATGTATCCAGGTGGTGGTAGCTCACGCCTTCAATTCCAGAACTCAGGAGGCAGAGGCAGAGGCAGAGGCAGAGGCAGGAGGATATCTGTGGGTTCAAGGCCAACATGGTCTACAGAGCAAGTTCCAGGACAGCCAGAGCTGTTACACAGAGAAACCCTTTCTCTAAAAACAGAAGAAAAACAAACTTACACAAAGCTCAGTGTCACGTGGAGTGGGGTCACATACTCTGCCTCTGTCGCGATTCAAACCCGATTCCTGGTTTCTACATGGGAAGAAATGGAGGTCACACGGTAGGGACGTGAGAGCCGGAGTCAGGCTCACAATCACTGTTCCTTCTGACCTCCACACGCTCCCTTCTCACACTAGGATGGTCTGTTAGGTCACAAACTCACTGAGGACAGCCATGCTTCACAGAGGTGGCAGTCCCTGAGTGCGGTCGGCCGAAAGACATCTCAGACTGGCTATGGGTCTGCAGTGCGTCACCCTCTGAGACCCTCACCAAAACCCTGACCCATCGAGACACTACAAAACGCCCAGCAAGAGTTACGAGTGTGATGCCTTAAATGAGGACGTGCAAAATGACCTTCTGAATTCAGCGTCACTGGCGTCGTGAGCTAAGGCAAGTAAACAAGGAAGCCTTCAGTGGTGGACCCTGTCGAGTGACAGGCCAAGGACACAGGGACAAGCGTTTCCCTACACCTCTCCTCTGCGGCTCCAGGCTTCGATTAGTCCCACATGTTTAGTCTCACAGTTTATAAAAGATGAAAATTACTGTCCTATTACGTGGGCGGGTGCTTGATATTGGTAACAAGCGTACCTAGGACAGCGACTACGGTGGCAGTGTGCACAATACTTCTGCACTAAACTGCAAATTTATGGGGCATGATAATAGTCCCGTTTTCCAGTCGAGGGAGCCAACCAAGGGGGCACGGGCCCAGGAGGAAGTGTAGCCGTGGCCTGAGACAGAGCCCCCTCGCTCCTCTGCAGCTTTCTAAAGGCAAAAGCACAGAGCTCGCCAACAACTGCTTTAGAACGCACTTTCAAAGCCCCTACTGAGCTCAAGTCAGCCACATCAGATCCACTATCTTTTCCTCACCTCCCTAGACTCACTGGGTCATACACACATACACACATACGTCCCCCTCTGAGATGTCACTTTTCAGGCTCCTTGACCTTGTATGCAAAGTGTTGTGACGGTCTCTCTAGAATCTCTTTCCTCCTCTGCAATCCCTTTCTACGCCACGCAAACAGAGTGAGTCTGTGACCGGGGCCCAGCCTCACCACAGCACACGCACACCAGAGATGACCTCTGCCTGGCTATGCCCCAGAGGACCTACGAACACGTCTGTCCCTGCTGAGCATGATGTCAGAGCGTCACAGGAAAGCAGGCTTATCACCAGAAAGAAAATCAACACCCTTGCTCCCAAAGAAGTCTAGCTTCACGTTACTCCACAGCACCTAAATTGCTAAGTAGTCCCTGAATGAACAACACGCCTATGTTAAAAGGTAGGCAGAGAAATAATTAAAAGGTCAAAACTGAATCCCGGGCCTAGAGAGGCCATGCTAGAGTGACTTAAGAGATGACCGACCATGGATCTCTATTGCCTTGAGATAGCTAACCTGGTGAGGGTTTGAAGTTTCACACATGGAGGAAAGAGCACACGCCCTTACTAGACAGCGTAGCCGTTGAGAGTACATGCTACTGTTGCCGAGAACCTGAGCTGGGTACCCAGGACCCACATAGAGAGGCTCCGGGGATCCCACGCCCTCCCCCACCCACCACATGCACTGCACTCGTGTGCACACATGTATACAGAATTAAAATAAAAACAAGGGGCTGGGGAGATGGTTCAGCAGTTAAGGGCACTGACTGCCTTTCCAGAGGACCCAGGTTTGACTCCCAAAACCCACATGTTGGTTTACAACTATCCAGGTCCAGGGAGCCAATGGTCTCTTCTGGCCTCCCCAGGCACCACGACACATATGTGCGGTGAAACACTCACACACATAAAATAAAACCTTTTAAAAAGCCCTACGTACACACAGCATTAAAAACAACTGAGGACTACCTAAGTACCCTGTGACTGTACAATTAGATACCACCAGACCGAGGAATGCTGAATAATTGGAAATGCTCATTAAATAATTGGAAATTCTCACATACATACTGAGCCAAACCAGCCACACACAAAGGAAAATATACTGCAGGATTCTACGCAGATTTTAAATGCAAGTAAAGCTACCCAAAGGCAGTGGGGATGGTGATTCTCGGGACGGAGACGCTGCTTACTCAGATGGGTTCTCCTGTGACATCATCGGAGCAATCTGGTGATCTCTGTGTGTGAAACTTCGAGGGGGTTCAGCCTCTGAAGGCCTCAGCAACGCAGGGACAGTCACCTCTTAACACTAGCATGCAATAATGTTCCTCTGACCTCCTTCCCTCCCCCTCCACCCCCTTCCTTCCTGTCAGGGTTTAGAAGGATCAGAATCGCATTTCTATTAAGACCACAAACCAGAAGGCACGGATAGTACCCTCTGAACCTCAGCGCGCGCGCGCACGCACACGCACAAACACATGCACACACGCACATACACGCGCGCACACACGCATGCACACACACGCACGCACGCACCACACACACACATGCCCCCCACACACACTCACGCACATACACACACGCACACAAACACACACGCACACAAACACACACACACATACACGAGCGCGCATACTCACACACACGCATGCACACACGCACGCACACACGCACACACACAAACACACGCACGCGCGCACGCTTCTCTTAACTGAAGTATCTACTACTCACTACTCACTAACCACCTGGCGATGAGGCGGCAGGGTCAGGGGAGAGAGTGGCAGAAGAACTTACAGAGTAAGTCTGGACAAGTCAACGAGACGCCTACCACCCAGCACAAGTTCAGCACCCTTGACGCCACTTGGCAAGAGGAATGAGTAGAAAGGAGGCCAGTAAGCCACATGAAAACACTTCTCAGCCTGCGGGGTCACTGGAGGGTCAACGAGCCTCGCTCCTCTGGACAAGCTGGTGCCTTTGCTATGCTACCAGGCCTGTGTTTTCCTGCTCCGTACTAGAGGGAGTCGGGCTCACTGACAGCCATGGAGACAAGTCGAAGCCTGCACATCATGCCGCTCTTAGAGTTTAGCAGCCCCGCCTGTAAGGAGGGGTGTGCTGTGAGTTCTCAGAGGCGATGTGTAGACAGCTGAGTGCAGGTCTAAGGACGTCAGAAACGAACGGCTATGGGGTAAGCCTTACAAAACTTACAAAAACAGGTTCAACGCCGATTTTTCTCAGCTCTTCCAATCTTGCAGTCCTTAGCAAGCTGATCGATCCATAGATGTTCTGTACTGAAAAGAAATAAAAATCATGTTAAAAACATATCTCAAATCATAGCAGAGCAGGAAGAAAAGGGCTTAGGTGGTGAATTGTTGCATACGCAAAGCATAGCAAACTAATACCACAGGAGTTATTAACAACAAGAGAACCTGTATGAAGAAACTGCCTGTGGCACAGTCAGCGCCTCCTTCTCTGTCCCCGTGGCTCCTTACCACACGGTGCACCTCAGCTACGCACACCGCCAGCAATTTTTATAACCAAAGTACTCAGCACATGGTGGATGCTATGTGAACAGTTGTAGGGTAAATAAATGAGTCACAGTTTTACAATGCATATTAGTCTATATCTGCCCAAATAGTCTTTATCTGGGATCCTCCTGCTAGATACCAGAATCTCAAGATGCTCACGTCCCCTACGTAAAAGGGCCCAGGATGTGTCTATGGCCCAAGTTCACCATTCTGTACACATCAGATCATATCTAGGCTACTGGCGATGCTTATTGCTGTGTAAACATTATGTATGCTGTTATTACGCTGCTTAGAACACAGCCTCTGAGACCAGAGGTCCATGCCCAATATGGCATCTCATAACTGAATGTAGAGTCATGAAAAAAATCTGGCGGAAATAAAAGGTTTCAGAATGTACAATGACCAAAAACCAATTCAAAGCCTAGCATGTAACAAATCTGAATGATTCTGCCAGTTCATGCGTGCTGTGTGACCTCGCTTCAGCCTTAACAATGAACACAGGAGCTCTCACATGATGGAGTGAGTACCTGTGCGCACGGATTCAGATACCTCAGCTCAGATTCAGGACTTTTATATTGTATAAAACCAATTTATTCTGATCACACACACACACACACACACACACACGCTGGTTTAAGGAAGCCATTCAAGCACGTGCCCACCTCCAAACGCTATGCGTTCCAGTGAACTTCTCAGAGTTAGAGTGGCCATTCCGAAGCCATGGAGTTTAGGGTTTTACACCCCTGCCATTAATTACATGCTATTTACTTAATAAAAATGAAGAATGAAATTTAGGTCGAGAAAGCAGTCTGGACACCAAGCATCTTGTTTATTCGCTTTTCTATCTTCCTCTGCGTGTGCTGTGTTGATGTAGTTAGCAGTTTCCTCCGCATTGGGAAGTTTCCGTTAAGAGAGTCAAGTTTAAAGAGGCTATTATTGTGTGTCATGAGCTGAGCTTTCTGTTCTGGTAGAAACATAATGGCTCAATTATGAAAACAAAGACTTTTCATATCTTGCCACCATTCCTCAGCACAGAAGTAGCAAATTTAGTATCTTTAAATTGTGTTGTGCTAGATTTTTTTTTTAATTTCTGTCTGAATTGCTTGCTTTTCATTTTTTTAACTTTTAAAAATTTTTTTGAAAGGATTAGAACACAAATTTCAAGTTTTCCTTAAATTGCCCTCAACACACTCCCATTGTTTTATTTCCTGTATTAATGCAAAGTAGCATTCTCAGCACTGAAGATTAGAAAGTCATAGTATTCTTGAGAAGCAGAAGCAGGAGAGTCGCAGGTTCGACAGCAGCCTCTGCTACCTCACAAGTTTCAGGCATCCTGGGCCTTGTGAGATCCTGTCTGAAAATAAAATACCAATCAACTGAAGGTATTAAGATGTTCACAGCCCTACAGTGTCCATTTTTAATTATTAACATATACAAAGAATCTCTTTGGTTTATTGATTCCTCAACAACAGATATTGACTCGTACGCCTACTTTATGTGCCTACATCCCAGGCCGAGTAAAACCCTTCCAGGTGGAAACGGGTGACAAGTGGAAGTTTAAGAAGCCCTGACATAGGTAGTGATGGCCAGGAGGGAAATTGATACAGGTTGGCGACAGATGTAACTACCCAGCCCTGCTGAATCCATGTGGTTGGGTCCTGTGGACGTGCAGCCAGATGTATGTAAATGTCGAGGTATAAAGAACTAAGAAGTTGCCTGCAAGTGAAGACTTCCCTTCCAAGAAAAGCAGTGTGGACAACACGTGACAACACGTGAGTCCTAAGGCTTGGCTACTCTTACCTCTTTTAAACACTTCATACATAAGGGGAAAAAACCACTCCCTGTATGGGAGTGACTCACCCCTACCAAGGCACACACTGGCTGACACAGTAACCTCACGGGCCAAACCCTCGCCTCCTCCTCTTTATCAGCACTCCAAAGGAACGGATATTTAACACTGAAACGGGACATCTTGGGCATGAATGGAGGTGCAGATGCTCTTTAAGGAATTTCTCACACTCGTGAAGTCACATCAGGAAAGATCTCTCCGTTTTTCTTTTCCTAAAGTCCCTAAAGTTGGCTTCACAGGCACAAGACACACTTCAGCAACTGGTGGTGGCCATGGAGACAGACAAGTCTGGCTTCAGATCAAGCTTCATTCCAAAGTTACAGAGTTCAGCTGAGAACCATTTTTCTTTTCTTTAAAATATGCATACTTTATTTTAGTATGTGTGTGAGTGGTGAGTGTGTATGTGTTTGAGTGTGGGTGAGTGTGTGTGTGGTGTGTGAGTATGTGTGTGGTGTGGGGGATGTGAGTGTGTGTGAGTGCGTGTGTGTGTGTGAGTAGTGTGTGTGTGTGTGTGTGTGTGTGTGTGTGTGTAGACTAGAAGACAGTGTCAGATCCCCTGGAGCTGGAGCTGGAGCTCTAAGAGGCTGTGAGCTGCCGGATGTGGGTGCTGGGAACCTAAGGCGTCCTCTGTAACAGTAGTGTGTACTCTTCCGCACTGAGACTTCTCTCCAGTCCCAATAAACCACTTTCAAAGTGACTTTCCAGGAAGCCCAGCTGGGAGCTGCTTCTGAGAACAGAGGCAGGAGCCAGTGGATGTGTGACAGCGGGCAGAACAATTTTACCTTCCTTTTAAAAATATATATAACTCCTTCCATGACTTAGCTAAAAGTGACTCATTGAGTTGCTTGTGAAGAGACTGAAATAATCAATGTAAATAATAATTACAATAAACCCTTTAAAGGGATGAACCAATGAAAGCAAACAATAATGACCACTCCAACGGGTGTGAAAGCCCAATGAGCCGATACACACAGCAGCTGCTCTCCCGGGCCCTCTCTCCTCCTAACAGATGGTGCTGGGGAACGAATCCAGGGCCCCAACTCAGGCCAGGCAAACTCTACACTGAACTTCAGCCCCAGCCCCATCTCTAACAGATCCTTTCTGGGAAAGTATGATTCCAGGCTGGACCCCAGAGCCATGGCAGCCCAGGGCTGGACTGGCTCGTCCTTCCCACGCAGCCCGTCATCACTGGCTAAAAGAGCAAGCAGAAGGCGCCCGAAACTGAGGGGAGGGCTGACTTTTCCTTTATTACCTACTCATCCTCGAGAATTCCATTACAGTACCACACAAATGCAGGAGGGAAAGCCAGGGGGTTGGTTTCCCTAAATCAGTCACATCCTGGGCCCCACCACCACACCTGCAACCTCTCTGCTGGACATACAGCAAAGGTTGTGGCAGAGTTCTTCCAAGAGAAGAAAAATATACTCATGTTCAAAATAGCAACTTTAAAATGTCTGAAAGGAGGCAGGGCCACAGGAAAGTTAAGCGCTGCAGAACCTGCTCCAGAGGGATTCCCTCTGCATTACTGAGGGGCCCTCAGCACAGAGATCCAGTTAATCTGACTGAATACATAAAAACATTGATAAACACTAACCACTAGGCTCTTTAATTTTCATCATGGGCCCTGTTTCCCTGGGTCAAAGATGGTCTTTGTTGGGTAGTCTTAATGGAATGCAATGTTCAGTCACTTCCTGAGAGACAGACCCAGACTATAAACACAAACTCGGCAACAGTCAGCCACTCACGGAAAGGCCCACTGGCAACTTTAATTTAAAGACAAGGGTTCATTATTAAACTGAAAAATAAGTAAGAGATCCGAACCCATATAAACAACATGCCCAGAAGAAAAGCCCTCAGTGTGCCACCAGGCACTGTCACAAACAGCTTCTTGTTCGCTTCACCAGCCCTTTCTACGTGGAGATAGAAGAAAACGCTGCATTTGTGTCCCCCCGAATAAAACAAACCCTGACCCTTTCCACAACCCCAGGTTCAAATCCGAAGAAAAAGCTCTGTCCTTAAATAAGCGATTTCTGTGTCACCCTCAAAAGGCCACATTTGTGACTGTTGTGGAGTCTGCTCGGAGGTAGAGCCTCCTAGAGACAACTAGGAGGTAGAGCCACCGTTGTAACAGTACTTCAAGCTCTGCGTGTGGATGGACTCAGACACAGTTAAAGCGGCCAGGGCAAGGGGTCTGCACATAGCCAAACGTGGCTTGCCACCTATTATAGCAAATAAAATTTCGCTTGCAATACAATTATGCCCATGTGTCTACATACTGTCCATACCTGCAAGATGCAGGACTGAATAAAACCAACAGAGATTGCAAGGCTGACAGAGTATACACTGTTTAGGAGCTGGTCCTTTAAGAAAAAGTTTGTCCCTCCTCAAATAAGAAACACCAGGCCTCGTTCAGAGACACTACCCAATAGCCATCGAACCTGTTTATTAACCTTTGACTGCTTTATTGACGTCATTTAAGATACACTAATTACCAATGTTTACTGGGAAAATAGATACCAGATACTGAACGCTTTTATCTCTAGTATATAAACAAAAACCTAGTCAGTTTAACTCAGGCAAGAACTTCATGTGGGAAATAAATCAGACAAAGAACTGAGGCAGGGGGATTAAGTGACCTGCCCAAGGTTGAGTTGTGAATGAGTCAGGATCAGAACCCGGAGAGCCCAGCTGCACAGCTCATATTTTTTTAATCTCTAGTCTACAATGACATTAACCTAATGTTAGACAAGCCATATAAAATACAATCAAACCTCAAAAGGCTTATTAGTTCTGTATTAGATCAATACAATTAAGTGTCCCTCTTAATTGGATGAGACATCTAAACTAATACAAATGGGACTTCCCTGCAGGTTTAAGCCCTTTCTGATTCTACAGTTAGATCTGACCCCAGGGTATTAGGGACACAAAAGCAACCATATTCTTTACTGCAAAGAATCAAGCTCACTGACTAACAACAACCTTAACCATTCAAGTGCTCTCCAGGAAGCCTAGATATTTTCCAGATCGGACCCCACCTGGGAGAGGTGGAACTCACACTGACAGAACTCATCAACTGTTCCCTGGGGCCTCACAGGAAGGGCTCCATGCTGCCACAGCCACCCATCCGTGCTCAGGAAAAAGCCCCCTTGCTGAATCATCCCCACACTTCCTGCCTTCTCTGGGATTTCTGGAGGAAATGTGTCACCTCCATGTGACCTAGTGCCCTTTTGTACTGAAAAGAGGTTGACGAGGATCCAAATAACCGAGGGAATTTGAGAAGCTCTTCACCCCTCCACCCCCCTCCCCTCAACCCTTGTCCCTGTGCAGGCACCATCATTCCAGGTCTCCTTCTAACCAGGCTACCTAGCTTCCAGTTGGTTTTAAGTGCTGTAGAATGAAGCCCAGGTTGTAGAGTTTAAGTTCCATTCCAGCTTTGGAACCTCACCTCTTGTTTTTGGTCTTTGACACCTAGGATGCCCTGCTTTCCCTTTAGCCCGTCACATCTGTCATTCTGCAGTCTTTATTGGATACCATTTTCTCATCTCACACTAAGTGCACAGCGTCTGCATTCAATTCTATGCAGTGTAACGGGGGTTTCTTTCCCTGAAGAACCTTACAGCCTAGCACAGGAAGTGGGTAACAGAGACTAAATCAAAGTTACACATGAGAGATTCATGGTTTCACAGGCTACTGAGGGAGAGGTGCCTGGACTGAACCTTAAAGAAAAGGGATGGGGGCTGCATTACTGCTTCTAAAGATGGAAGGGTGACACACAGGGCAAAGGTTTACGTTACAGATTACCAGCAAGACAGGCTTGAGTCCAAAATCCTAGAAAACTGGCTGTAACAGTCCGTGTAGGAATTCAGATCAAATACACTAGGCTGGAGTCTAACCCACTCAAATCATACTGGCTGTGGGTTCTTGAGTCTGTGTAAATCACAACACCTTACATCTGCTCTCAGTGCTAACAGCATTAACTCTTTCTCCCATCCACTCTCTGGGGGTTTAATTCCACACTGACTTCACACTCTAAATATTCCCATACCCTACTTGGTTCTCAGTAAGGTTTCTCAGCAGGCTCTAGATTTTCTCAAAAAGACGCTTGGCATTTTCAAACTTTGGTTCAGGGTCCTCAGCAAACAATGCCAATTTCAGTCCCACACTGGGGCTGTGTGGTCAGGTGCACACAGATCCCTCCCAAGCAATGAGGCTGTGTGGCTAGTTACAAGCAACAATGTAAGCTCTCTGTA
This sequence comes from Cricetiscus sungorus, assembly GCA_030556225.1. Lineage (NCBI taxonomy): Eukaryota > Metazoa > Chordata > Mammalia > Rodentia > Cricetidae > Cricetiscus > Cricetiscus sungorus. The sequence goes on along the minus strand of JANBXA010000735.1, from coordinate 51,261,325 downwards.
TTCCAAATAGCTTTGCTTCCTGCAACAATGTAACATCCCTGTATTCCAACATAGCTTTGCTTTCTGCAACAATGTAACATCTCTGTATTCCAAATAGCTTTGCTTTCTGCAACAATGTAACATCTCTGTATTCCAAATAGCTTTGCTTTCTGCAATAATGTAACATCTCTGTATTCCAAATAGCTTTGCTTCTAGCAACAATGTAACATCTCTGTATTCCAAATAGCTTTGCTTTCTGCAACAATGTAACATCTCTGTATTCCAACATAGCTTTGCTTTCTGCAACAATGTAACATCTCTGTATTCAACATAGCTTTGCTTTCCAGCAACAATGTAACATTTCTGTATTCCAACATAGCCTTGCTTCCAGCAACAATGTAACATTTCTGTATTCCAACATAGCTTTGCTTCCAGTAACAATGTAATGTCTCTGTATTCTACCAGCTTTGCTTCCAGAAACAATGTAACGTCTCTGTATTCCAACATAGCTTTGCTTACTGCCAGTCTAGTTATTTCTAAAGGCAGACTTAAAAACTATAGTCAGAAAACCAATAGCCAAAGCTAGCAATGAAACTGAAGATCAACTTGAATAGTATAAGGAAGACATGGTCCTTAGCTTCAAAAACAAAACACAACAAACAATCCACTGGGACTGGAGAGAACAATCCACTGGAACTGCAGAGATAGCTCAGCAGTTAAGAGCTCCGGCTGCTCTTCCAGAGGATCTGGGTTCAAGTCTCAGCACCCATATGTGATAGGGGTGTCCTTCTGTATATGTTTCTCATTGATGGATGAATAAAACATTGTTTGGCCAATAGAGGCAGGAAGATAGGCAGGGATAGGAGACCAGGAGAAAGAATTCTGGGGAGAGAAGGCAGAAAGGATGAAGAGGAGACACCATTCTGCCCAAGGAGTAACATGCCAGCTTATAGGTAAGCCACAGCTTCGTGGCAATACATAGATTAATAGAAATGGGTTAATAATTAAGACAGGGCTAGCCAATAAGAAGCCCTAGCCACTGGCCAACAGTTTAATAATTAATATATTATCTCTGTGTTTATTTTGAGGCTGAAGCAGCTGTGGAACCTGGCAGGACAAGAACCTCTAACTACACACATGGCAGCATGTAACTATCTGTCACTCCAGTCCCAGGTGATCTGATGCCCTCCTCTAGCCCCAATGAACAATGCACACAAGTGATGAACAGACGCATGCAATCAAAACAGCCATACTCATAGAATAAATAAATTTAAAAACCACAACACTAAGGAGAGGAGAAAATCAGATATTCACATGCTATAATACATGTTTAAGTACATGATTCTTCCCTACAGCTCAGTGTACAGGTTATTGTCTGTCACCATAGTTCAATCACTGAGCTGCATAAAGCTGGGTATGGTAGCTCACACCATGATCCTGGCACTAGGAAGGCAAAGGCAGGCAGATCACTGTGAGTTCAAGGCCAGTCTGGTCTACATAGCAAGTTTGAGGGCAGCCAGGGATACACAGAAAAACCCGTCTCTAATTAATTAATTAATTAATTAATTAATTAGAAAATAAATCCAGGAAAATAAATAACCTGACAGCAACAATGCCTGAATTCCTCAGTCAACCCACCTCCTCTGGTAAAGTAACAGCCCCTATAGTCCCTGTAGTTCCCCAAAGATTCCCAAGTGCTTTGTTAATCATATTAGGAATGCCAGTACTGGAAATCTCACAGATTCTCTCTCTCTCTCTCTCTCTCTCTCTCTCTCTCTCTCTCTCTCTCTCTCTCTCTCTCTGTAATTCAAAACTCCTAAGCAACTTGGGAATGTAAGCTGTTACTCTCTGAAGGTTCTGCCTGAACGGGCTGAAAGGATTAAAATCTACCATGAAGTTCTACAAAAATAAGCACGTACACGGCAGTGTACTACATGGCATAGTACACACACAGGGGTTAACATGGGTTAGCATCTGAGTCGTCAGTTTCTGTGACAAACACACAGGCTGTGGAATAGACCTCACATCCCAAGGCACTGAGACACTGTGAAACGCAGGACAACTACACAGTTCCCTAACGGGACATTAACACTGACATGAGAAACCTGTGACTGTCCACTTCAAGTCAGAGTGGCCAGACAGCCGGGTGCTGGTGGCGCACGCCTTTAGTCCCAGCACTCAGGAGGCAGAGGCAGTCAGATCTCTGTGAGTTCAAATCCAGCCTGGTCTATGGAGCAAGTTCCAGGACAGGTTGCAAAGCTACACAGAGAAACCCTGTCCTAGATAACAGAGAGGGGGGGGGGAGGAAAGGAGGGAGGGGTGGGGGGAGGGGCTAGACATGGTCCCACTGTCAGCACACTGAAGGGAGCCTCATGTGGTGAGGTACAGATGTATGGCTGGCAGTCACCACATGCCCAGAAAAAGTATTCTACAGTACTTCCTACTGAAACAAGGACAGACGCTCCGTCACCTGCGCCCGACATTCTGCTCTTCCACAGAACCATTAGTTAACGTGCATCTACAAAACATGAGATGAAAACACGCAGGTCCCTAGGCGCTATGAAATTCACACTGCTAAATGGAGTAAGGTCAATTCAAGCTCTGCTACGTAACACTCGTCATGTCAGGAGAACTCCACAACCCAGCAGACCAATCCCAATGAGGTCCCCACAGAGCTGAACGTCATTACTGCAGACTTAGCAACAGTCCAGTCTCCTCCCTTAAATCCTGCTTCCATGTAAACTTCCCAAACCCAAAAAGACTCATCACAATTCTGAGGAAGATGCAGGCTAAGACATTTCCTACCCAAGTGCCCCAGTCACTAATTAAGGAAATAACAAAACACGGGATGAGTGACAAGCCATCTCTAACCTGAAAGCCTTCACCACCAAAAAGGCTAGCCCACTTTTTAAAATCATACCAATCAAGGCAACACCAAAGCGTTTCTCACCTCTATCTCTTTAAGAAAAGTTAGACTCTCTCTCTCTCTCTCTCTCTCTCTCTCTCTCTCTCTCTCTCTCTCTCCTTCATTTTAGCACAATGCTTGTACCACAGGGAAAATTGAAAACTGGCAAAGGTTAAAATGTGTAACAGCCTTGACTCTCTTAAAGCTGGGCAGATGATGAAGATGGGTGCATATATTTTTCACAATATTATTTATATGACCTATCTATTAATTTTGGGTTTGTTTTCCTTTTTTTTTTTTTTTTTTTAACAAAAGGTCTCATGTAGACCTGGCCAGCCTCAGATTCACTATGTATTGGTAGCTGGTCTTGAACTCCTGATTTTTCCTCTTCAGCCTCCCAAGTGCTGGGATTATAGGTGCAAATCCTAGACCTCACCTGTGGCCACCTCTTAGGACATTAGATAAGACAGGTCCAGGGGAATTATCAACAGTTTGGGACATGGAAGGTGGACAGATAAGCACTTCTTCTCATCACACAGACACGGGAGGAGTCGTGCGGTTTGTCTCAATTCCAGGTGTCAGCCCATCACGTCAGGGAAGGAGTGTAGTTCACTTCATAGTGGCCAGGAAGGAGCCCTCAGGGCAAGACATTGTCAAGGGACACACACACACACACACACACACACACACACACAGATACAATGTGTACTCACACACATGCAAGCTTGCACACATATATGTATGTCTACCCATTCATACATTCGAGCATATGCACCACACATGCAAACGTGCACACATACACAAGCTTACATGAATATGGAAAAAGATAAATAGGTGGAATTCTAATAGAATTCTAAAAACAAGAAAGCACACAGAGTTACATTATTCTAATAAAACTTTTATCAACTGACAGAAAAAGCAAAGCCAAAAATATTAAAAGCTGAAGGCATTAATTTGTTTGTCCCGTTATTGAATCCAATTTCTGTTGGACATGACACTTGTGAACAAAAGCCAGCTCCACTGTAAAATAATGTATCTTCCATGGTCTCCAGACAGCTGCCCCTGGATACAGTTCTGGAGCTGATACTTAGTAAGCATTCAAGCCGGGGACAAGGAAGTGTTTTCTTTGACCAAGTGCTTGTCATATGCACTTGGTATGGCATTCAGAAGCAGGAAAAAAAATTCATGAATTCTAACCTGATGAGTTGGAAGGAGAGAAAAAAATTCAATGGTCTTATGCTTTAATTATCAGTAACATGAATTTTCAGTTAAAAGTTGTACTCGGTACCTACCACTTCATTACAGCCTCTGCTGGGTATAAAAATTTAGAAGTACAGAAGTAAGAAGAGACTTAGAAAAAAAGGTTTATAAATGTTCTGCAAAATAAACTAATGCAATATAACAACAGATGCCATAGGAGATACACCGATGAAAAGCTGAGAAAGCCAGAATGGAACAGTGTCTTACAACTAAAGGTGGTGAAAGGACCTACTAAAGAAGAGATGATGGGTAGAGGGACATGTAAGCAACGTAGAATTCCATGTAGCTAAGAGAGGGTTGGAAGAAACAACAAGGAAATCAGCCTAGAAGCACAGGGTCAAAGTGCAGTGTTCATCAATAGCCATTGTTCCAGACACTTGGGACTTAGAGTATCTGGAGGGACAGACAGCGAGGGAAGAGTCTAGAGAGACTTTGACAACGGTGGCAAGCAAGGCAGCAGTAAGCTTTGCTAACTCAAGACTCTTGGGGTTTTCTAAGCCAAGAGGTAGCCTGGTGAGAGCGCAGCTTTCCTCAACGTAATATGGGCGCGTGAAGAAGCCACCTATATGCTAATTCCTATGGGAAAGCCTCCAAAGGAAGATACGGATAGCAGCTAAGTTTGAGAAGGAAATGGAGGAAGAGCATTTGAGGAGCTAGGTGGGAGAGAGAGATGGAGTGAGGCCAGGGGCAACAGCAAAATACAATGAACAGTGGCAAAAAAAAAAAAAAAAAAAAAATCTTTGCGGTAAAGTATTTGTGATGCAGTAACGTGAATAAAAACAGGCGGTAAAGGTATGTTCAAAGATGAAAATTCGAGCTCGTACAACCTCAGATCCTCGGGAATGAGTGCGAAGACAGCAGCTTGCCTTAGAGTGAGGGTTAAAGGAGTGGGGGGATCCTGGGCTGTAAAGGGGGTAAGAAAAAGGAAGGAAGTGGGGTTAGGAGCGGGAGACAGACAGGATGAGTACAAAGAATGTTATAGGTGTCCATGGAATTCACTGTGAAACATACTGGTTTGTACAAAAGGAGAAAAGGCACTAGCTGGGTAGGGTGGCGAATGCCTGCCATCACAGCACTTCAAAGTCAGGAGACAGAAGGATGCCTCTGTGGCACAGGCATTCAGTGTCCTGCCTGGCTGCACGAGACCCTGACTCCGTCAACCGCCCGTCCAGTGCAAACCCTATGAATTCCGTTAGCCACCACAGAGCAGAGACGGGGTCCTGAGGACACAGGTAAGCAGCTGGGGCCGGGAACGGGGTGACAACAAGCTGAGTTGGGTCACCAGGAGTAATACCAAAAGTACAAAGAGCGAGAAAGGCAAGGTCACACACCGCCTGGAAAACAAAGAGTGGACAGGCAGGAGAGAACCACGCTAAAGTAACTAAGAACAGCGAAGGAGACTGTCTGTTCGGTGGCCTACACGCCATCATTTCAGCAGGGTCGGATTCCACAGAAAGACATTTGGGTTTTCTGGAGAAAGACAGAAGAGGGAGCAACACTAGGCCCCAGTTTCCAAGGGGCAAAGGTCACCTTACCCCGCCCCCTTAGACAGGCCACACTTACAGCTGCACCATTGTCCCTGCCTCTCATCTCAACACCTCCTGCTGACATGCGAATCCGTGACCCCTGGCCTGGATCTTTTCAATAAATAAAGGAGATAGAACAGAAAGTGGGAACTGTAGAAGAAAATTTTGAGGAAGCAATCAGAGCAGCTTCAAGAAAGTGGGTAGGAGGTCAACAGATGAAAAATCAAAAGATTGCCATCTGTCCCTGAGCCAGAGATAACAGTGATTTGTCACTTGGCCTAGAAGCAGAGGCCACAGGGTAGTCATGACATTAAACGAGACCTAATCAGGACCTTGGTGAGGACATTATCGACACCGAGACAAGACGGTTGACAGGGCTGGTGGCCTGAGAGAAGGGAGCGGGGGCTCCATGGGAGCCACGGTAAGAAGGAAGGAGGAGGGTCCTGGACAGCAGGAAGACTCCCTCAGGAGGTTCTGGCTGCGGGGAAGGAGACATGGAGGCCTTTGAAGGAATGTACAAAAGGGAAGCCTTTATCACACAAGTTTGCCTTCCGTCTACTTGCATTCCTTTCATATTCAACGTCTAAAAATCTAGTACGTTCAATTTTTTTTTTCTTCTGTATTTAAAAAGCAAAACCAAGATGAGACTTGGTAAACTGTGCTGAAATAAAATCACAGAACTGTACTTGTGAAATGAACCAAATGGGTGTGTTCTGTTCGTCTGCTTTGACGTCAGGGCCTGAGCGCCTGGTGTTGCCACTGTGCCTCACCCGCCACCCCAAGGCCAATACTTAGGAAGACTTGCTTGTTCTTTTATTATTCTTTTATTTTTAAATTTTATGTGCATTGCTGTTTTGCTTGCACATATGTCTGTGTGGGGGTGTCAAATCACATGGAGCGGGATCACAGTCGTGTGGGTGCTGGGAACTGAACGTGGGTCATCTAGAAGAGCAGCCAGTGCTCTTAACCCCTGAGCAATCTCTCCAGCCCCAAGAAGATTGTTTTTTAAACTATGCTATTGATTTTCTCTAAATGTTCATAAAACATACATGGGTTCTTCTTCTACGCGGAATAATGCATACACCATCTCCAGCTGTAAGAGACCCAAGTTCCAAGCTTGCCAAGCTCTCAGCATCTCAGACATACCACATGCATGTAGAATTAGACGGAACCAGCAGGCAGTCTGGCAGCTATGAGCCGAGACAGCAATGACTGTGACAGTGGTACTGGGCGCTCAGACACAGACCTTGAGGCTAGCTTCCAAGGTCTGCTATTTGCTTTAATAATGACAATGAACCTGAATCTGTTCTTTTACCTTCAAATTAAGCTTTTTAAAAATGCGGGCCTTCACAGAAACAACTGACCTGACCAAGTGAGAGCATATGGACCCCAGTCATAAAGCTGGGGAACCAACACTGGACAGAATCAAGGTCTCTGAATGTGGGTGCCAGTTAGGAGGCCTGGGCAGTCTATGGGACCTCTGGCAGTAGAACCAGTACTTATCCCTGGTGCACAAATGGATTTTGGGAGCCCATTCCCCATGGAGGAGTCATTGAAACTCGGCAGAGGAGGCAGCCAGGTGGCTCAACAGTTAAGAGCAATGGCTACCTTTGCAGAGGACCTGGGTCCAACTGCCTGCACCCACACGGCAGCTCACAGCTGTCTGTACCTACAGTTCCAGGGAACTCGGCACCTGCGCAGACATACATGCAGACAAAACACTAATGCACATAAAATAAAAATAAATAAATCTTTAAAAAATACTGAGTTGCATATAAATTGCAGAGTGGCAATTTTCACATATTGGGAGTTGCAGAAAGAAACCTGTTAAATTAAGGGCAGCACTTCTGCAAGCCAACCAAAATACCCGGCTATGCGTGGGCATGTATGCTGCTGGCAGTTTCTTTTGTCAGGCCAGGCCCTGCTGCTTCAGCCCCAAATGAACACACGGACGCTATATTAATTATAAAACTGTTGGCCGATGGCTAGGGCTTCTTACTGGCTAGCTCTGTCTTAATTGTTAACCCATAACTGCAAATCTATGTATTTCTACATGGCTTTATCTTACCGAGAGAACACCTTTCATGTCCTATCCTCCCCGTCCCTCCATGGCGTCTCTCCATGAATTCTCCTAGTCTCCTAGTCCCACCTATCTTCCTGTCTCCTCTGACTATTGGCCAAACAGTGTTTTATTCATCAACCAATAAGGGAAACATATATGCAGAAAGACATCCCCATCATATATGAACACTGTATACCTGGAAAGTACAGACCTAATGTGTAACGTGTTCATTCCAACAGAAAAGGGAACGGTGGGAGGGGAGGGGCAGGGCTCAAAAGAACTAAACTCCAGGGAAACAACCCAGCGACACAGCTCTCGCACTCAACACAGTTTCAAAAGAAGGAACACGATGGCTAAGAAACAGTCTCTAAAAATGCTCGCCAAACTTAGCCATCAGGGAAATACACATTAAAACTACTCAGAGATTTCCTTTTACCTACAGCAATAGTTAATATTTAAGGTTAATAAAACAAAAGACAGCAAATGCTGATGAGGATGAGGGGAACAGAAACCTCACAACTTCATAGGGGCACAAACTGGTGAGGTCACCATGGAAATGTGTGTGGTGGTTCCTCAAAAAGATAGAAATAGATCTGCCATATGACCCAATCATACCACTCCTGGGCACAGCTCTCACACTAATACAGAGATATGTGTCATCCATGTTCATTGTTGCTCTATTGGCAACAGCCAGGACATGGAAGCCGCCCACATGTCCATCTATTGAGGAGTGAATAATGATGATGTGGTACCCTATATGCAATGGGCTTTTATTCAGCTGTGAGAAGTGAAATCTGCAGGTAAATGGATGGAACAAGGAAGTGAAATAACCCAGACCCAGAAAGACATGTTACATGTGCTACATGTGCTTATCGTGTATGGCTCTTACTCTGTGTTGTCTCTTCAGATGTGTCTGTGTAGTCTAAAGTACCTGTTCAATCTAGGAAACTATAAAGGGACCACTGATGAGGAGAAAAATAGATCTTCGGGGGGGGGAGCATAGGACACAGACAATAGGGAAAAAAAGGAAAGGGGGCAGTGGGGAGAGGCCGGGAGGGCAGGGCAGAGGAGGAGGAGGAGGAGGAGGAGGAGGAGGAGGAGGAGGAGGCGACGGTAGATGAGAGGGAAAAGACACACTAAGGATGCTCGGGAGAGCCATATGGAAACCTACTGTTTTTAAACCACACACACACACACACACACACACACATACATCCACATACACCCACATACACCACATACACACACACCACATACACCACACACCACATACATCCACATACACCCACATACACCACATACACACCACACCACACACACACACATACACACACACACACACACACACACACAACACACACACACACCACACCACACCACAAAACACACTTAACAGAATCCATAGGTTGCCATACAGAAGCCCCCAGGTGTGGGATACCTCCCCTCCAGTTAGTCACAGACATCCCGATATGCTGCTGCTTCTTGATCAACCAGAAGGTTTCCCCCCTGCTGACTAGCTTTCGTAGTGACATATGGTGCTTTGCAGGGAGCAGTGTGTGTGTGTGTGTGTGTGTGTGTGTGTGTGTGTGTTGCCTAGCTGTGAACCTTGTGAATTACAATAATGACCAGCTTGGCAAGATATGCCCATGCGTGCAATAGCACAATGAATATTATGGGGGTAACTAACCAAATGCTTGCTTTCTGGTTGGGTTTAAGGAGAAAATGCATCCCTACTGTAAAGCTGGCCAAAAGTCCATGGCTGGGGATCTCCTAGGCCCTAGAGGTAGATGTCCTGTATTATTTTGCTAAGTAGACGGAATAGTGAACTACCTCCAAAGCAAGCTGTGTCTCTATCTTCATACATCAATACTGCTCTCGGCCTCAACGGGGAACGATGCTTAGCATAGAAACTCACAACAGATCCAAGTACAGAGAGCACATGGAACAACCAGTCACAAAAGGGACATCTGCATCATCCCTCCTACCCCTGAGACCCAGGAACCATTTTGAAAGAGGGCAGAGAGATCTGTTTTGTTTTGGTTTATGAGATAGAGTTTCTCTATGTACTCCTGGCTTTGCAGTCCAGGCTGGCCTTGAACCTGGAGATTTGCCTACCACTGCCTCCTCCCAAGGGTCAGCAAGAAGAAAGTCTTTAAGAGGCAGAGATCAGGGAAGGCTAGAGAAACAGTGTCTTCTGAAAATGACCAAACTATTGCTTCTCAGGAACTCAAAGCAGCTGCGGTTGCCACACAAGGTCAAGCCAGTCCACACCCCATCCCAGAAACGGGAAGGGCTTCTGGATCCTGAACGCGAGCTGAGGAAGTATTGACAGCTGCTGGTTTGGGGCCAGGGCGTGGCAGGTGGGCGGGGCCAGGGCGGGGCGGGTGGGTGGGGCCAGGGCGTGGCGGGGTTGGGGGGTGGGGTGTCCAGTTTTCTCTAAGAGTGTGGCCTCTGCTCACACTCCAGCGGATGGACCCACACATGAGTATACAGGTGTCACATACTGAACTCAATGGTCAAAAACTGAGGGGTCGGGGAGGCTTAGCAAGGGAGAGAGTATACTGTTCTTCCGGAGGACCTGAATTTGATTCCCAGTACCCCCATCAGTGGCCCGCAGCCACCTGTAACTCTGGCTCCAGGAGACCCAATGCCTCTAGCCTTCAGAGGTACCCACACAAATGTAGCATGCACTCACAAAGACAGACATGTACACATGATTTAAAGTAACAATACTTTTAAAAAAAAGGACAAAGGTGAGAACGCTGGGAGTGACCCCGAGTACTTGGAGGAGGGGTTAATATGATAGGCTACATGACGTGCATGTATGAGATTCTCTAAGAATTAATAAGCACGTGTACTTCTTTAACTCCCTGAGTGACCTGCACTCCCAGAAAGCAGATCACAGACCAGTGTATCATAGAACATTAGGGAAACTCCAGACAGTCTGAAGGCAGGGGCGCCAAGCCCTAACGGGACATCTCTGTCACCACTCGAGGCTCGGGGGACGCCACAGCGGAGGAGAGGGAGATGAAGGAGTGCAGTGTAGCTGACAGGGCATGGCGGCTCACCCATGAACGCGGTGATGTGTGGTCACCGCCCAAGATCAAGACAAGAGCGGTGAGCTCCATCACACAGCAGGAAGCCAGTTCCACAGGTTAAAAAGGAAGATATGGAGACGGAGATGGGGGAGGTGGAAACGGGCAATGGGGTCGAGTCAATACAGGATAAGTAAAACCTACTTAAAAAATGAAAATACACTGCTTTCTCCAGGAACCCCCTTTGCCATTCCTGGAGGAAAGTGGGCTCCCTCCCCAGACGCCTTCCCGTCCCTATTCCCACGAGATTAGCACACAAACTAACCACGTGGCCAGCTACTTGCACAAACACACACTCCCTCTGCTTGTTAACCTGTCTATTTTTGGGTCTCTCTCTCTCTGTCTCTCTCTCTCTCTCCCTCTCTCTCTCTCTGTCTCTCTCTCTCTCTCTCTCTCTCTCTCTCTCTCTGTCTCTCTCTGTCTCTCTCTCTCTGTCTCTCTCTCTGTCTCTCTCTCTCTGTCTCTGTCTCTCTCTCTCTCTCTGTCTCTCTCTCTCTGTCTCTCTCTCTCTCTCTGTTGCAACAATTCTCTCTTCACAGCTCAGGATGACCTGTGGACACCTCCACCCCGTCTGGGGTTACTTGTTTGAAAGGTGCGTCGTACAGGACAGCAGTAGCTCTCAGGCACAGAGAAGGACACTGTGCCCCATGGGCAGAATCTGTGGGATCATCCAGGCCAGATTTAGATCCCAGCTCCACCTTCAAGTTACCAACCCTCACCACCTCAATTTACTCAAAATAGAAAGCTAAGAGCCACCTTAACTGGCCATTTTGTGACAGAGAGCTCCTAGGCAGACCACACAAAGTGGCATCCATCACAAAAGCCAGCCCTTTAAGGACATGTGCTGGACACTGGCAGCATGTGTGAGACTCAAACCAGGCCCCGCTGAGCTCAGCAAGTTACCCCAAAGAAAACACAAGCCCCCTCAGGACATGGTAGTTAATGTCTGGGCCAGCAGGACTCCCAGGAGTTCCCGGCCAGCTATGAATGAATCATCAAAAGATTTGACTCAAAAGGAACAAAAAAAAAAAAAAAAAAAAAACTCTACAGAGTGCAGGCAAGCTTCAAAATAAAACAGACAGGCTTACTTATTTCTCCATTCTGGGGAGACTCATCTTGTTCAGGCAAATCCTCCTCAAGGCTCCAGCCAGGCCCTCACAAGCTAGACAATCACTTTTTCCTTCTTTCTTATTAATTAATTTGTTTGTTTGTTTATAATTCAGTTCTTTGAGGCAGGGCCTTGCCTCAGGAAGCTGAGGCTGACTTATAATTCACAATGTAAGTGAGGATGACCCTGGACCCTGGTCCTCTGGCCTCTACCTCCCGAGCACAGGTCAAAGCTACTATTTCTGGAAATCATTTGACTCTAAAATAAAACATTATCAACTGCTATTTGAAAATAAAGAAAACAACCTTGGTTTTGCTAAAAAAGTAACATATTTCACAGGAGGACAAAGTTCCCAATGCCAATTTGTAAAACATCCCAGTGTGTGAGGGTTCCCGTCAGCACAGCTGTGCATAAAGTAAGGCCACAGTACAGACTCGGTCTGTTTGCCTTCAAGGGAAGCCCCAGCCATTGGCATTCAGGGCTCCTCTGGCTTAAATGATAGTACAGTGTTTTGGGTTTTGAAGGGGAGGAATAAACGACTTTACCATCTCCTGGCCTGTATGCCCTTGCGAGAGAATGTCAGCTTAGCCCACTTACACTTATTTTTCATGTTAGGAAATAGCAGGGTTTGTTCATATTGGTGCTACGTAGGTGCATACAAACTTCACTATTTAATTTTCGTGTCTGGAAGGAGAAGCTTATAATTATGCCATGAGGCATAACTATAATTAGGTCTTCTAATACCATAGGTATCCCTATGATCCAATTGTGAAATAGCAGAGGTTTCTGGTGCCTGTGTTACTCAGTTAACTTTTCTCTCTCTTAGGCCATCACACCCCACCCCTCAGGCCTCAGGAAACATGTGGGAATCTTAGCTAAAAGATGTTTGTTTAATAAGTAAATTAAACTATTATAGTTGTCATCAGAAGTTGCCATGGATGAGATTTTCATAAAGATTTGGTAACACTTTAAAACCATTATGAGTGGAACTAAAGAGATGACTAAAAGTGCTTACTGTGTCAGCATAAAGACCCGAGTTGGGATCCCCCCCGCATCTACAGACAAATTCAGGACAGCTATATACACCTGTAATCTCAGCCCCAGAAAGGGGAGAAAGGAAACCCTGGGGCTTGCTGACTAGCCAGCCTACCCTACTGATGAGTCCCAGGTCCCGTGAGATACTCCGGATCAAAAAAACAAGGTGGAGAGCAACTGAGGACGATACCAAGAATCAACCTCCAACCTCACATGCATAAGTGTCCACACACACACACACACACACACACACACACACACACACACAGAGTCATAATAGACCAGAGGTGTGTCTCAGTAGTAGAATGCTGGAGTTCTGGGTTACATCCCCACATTGGCAAGTAGGCAAGTTAATAAACAATCAATTACATCATTTTTAGGCTATATACCAAATTCAGGTTAAAAACATTTGAACTTGTCCCTCAGAGATGCTAATGAGACCGTTGGTATACTCCTGCACAGTATACTAGCTCAATTATGCTTCTGCCTTGCAGAAGAAAACTACACAATTTACAACCCACTCAAGATAAACAGCATGTTTGTGTTGGGGCAGTGATGGGGAGAAATTACCTGTTAAAATTATTCTCCCCAACCTGTATCTCTTTATGAGTAAGCTATTTCTTGACCTGTATAGAATATTATGTGTGAAGGACATTACACACACAAGCACATTAACACACAATCACATACAGCTCTGTTTTCCTGGGAAAAGGGAAGATAAAGAGGAGCCCTTTCTATTTTTTTTATTATATGACCTGACTGCAAGTAGCCTTGTTTACTTAAAAATAAATTACATATTCCAAGAACCAGGGCACGCTAACAACGCGTTTACAAATGATACAGTGCCAAAATAATTCAGCCAGCTGACACTCAAACACACCCAATTAGAGGCTCCATTTAGAACTCTCAAACGGTGGAATGGTCCTGAGTAAATGGAATCACAGAAGGCAGTTCATGTTCCAACCATTTTATGTTTGTCCTTAATAAATCTGGTATAAAATCTCCAGGGAATCATTCAGCACTTAAATAGACAAAATGTATCGTGACTACAAAGCTGGATACTTTCCAATCTGGCTGGAAAGTAAAAATAGCACTGACACAGACCCTGATATACAAAAGGGCAGGGTTTTAAAGTAGTAGATGTGCCTGGTAAACATTTACAGTCCTGTGTCTCTGTTAAACCAACTTCTAACTTTTCCAAGTACTCCCTTCCCTTGTGTAAAAGTAAATACTGTTAGTATGATGTTACTCCCAAACTTTCAGTTTGATTAAAAAAAAAAAAAAAAAAAAAAAGCCTATGGGAAAAAAAGAAGTTTATCATTTGTTAATTTATAAATCAAACACTGGTGCATGCATTTAATCCCCCACACTCACAAGTGGATCTCTGAGTTTGAGGTCAGCTTGGTCTACAGAGCAAGTTCCAGGACAGCCAGGGCTACACAGAAAAAACCTTGTTCAAGAAAACCAAAATAAATAAATAATCAAACAATGAAGAGATTCATTTTTTTCCTCAAATACATAAGGAGCCAGTCATGAGGGATTTCCACAAAAGAGAACTCGATACAATTTCAGATTCTGAAACTAGAGAAATAAAATCTAAGCCATTGAGGCATAGTGTAGGCACCATAACAAGACATGGGTTGGGTTGGGTTGGGTTGGGTTGGGTTGGGTTGTGTTGGGTTGTGTTGGGTTGGGTAGGGTTGGGTAGGGTTGGGTTGGGTAGGGTTGGGTAGGGTTGGGTTGGGTAGAGTTGGGTAGGGTTGGGTTGGGTAGGGTTGGGTAGGGTTGGGTAGGGTTGGGTAGGGTTGGGTAGGGTTGGGTAAAGTGATCCTCACTGAGTTCTGAGGATTCCCAGTCCTTCACTCTCCCTTCAAACGCATATGCTCAAGCAAATGTATTAGCTCCCAACCATTCTAAGAAGTCTTGTCTGAAAACTAAAGCAGAAAGGTAAAACAGTTCATTAGGTCATTCTGTAGGTCCTTCCAACATACACTTTCCTAGTCAAGAATTAGAACTCAGAGCTACACTCCATTTCCTGCCCTTAGTAAGAAATGACAATGCCCTATAGAACAAGAAACAAAAAAGGCAAGAGTATTTGGAACTTCCCATCCCCATAACCAAATCTCCTATCAAGGCTCTGCAACAGAATCTGCACAATGGTAACTTAGTCTTTCATTCTTTTCTGGTTACTCATGGCTGCTGGTGACACAGCAAAACCAGCTTTCCATTCTATGAAATTATTATCACTGGCAGAGAACAGAGACATCAATCAATGCTCAAAGATCTAAAGTTAGACAGCATTTGGTTTGTAAAATATTTATATGTTTCATTAACATACTGAAATGGATGCTACTGATCTTTGTTAATCTGGTGGCTAATACATGTGTGTCAGAAATTCATTTAAAGTTGGGTTATGAGAAATTAAAAGCCTACACTGAAGGTTTTGTTTTTCCAGAAGATCTTAAAATTAGCCTATCAACCACAAAAAGATTACTCAAAACCAGCATATAATGCCAAGAAAATGCTTTATCCCAATAGCAACAGATGTCTTCAGGAAGCAGCTTGAATCACTAAGCAAGTTGCTAATTCCAAAATATTCTGTATTCATTATTCATAATCTAACTTAAGCTTCGCAATTAAGTTCCAAACAGTCTAAGCTTAACCCTGACAAGTAACTGCTTTTTCTACAGTAGTTTCAACTATAATTCTGTACTTTTATGTTAAAGTGTATAAGCACACACCTATATACATACATTTACATAAACATAAAATATAACACCTAATATAAAAAATGAGCTAAAATTTTATGTAAAGAGTGGCCTTGAGGCAAAAATATGCCTGCCATATTTTTTGATCAGATAAATGAGCATAAAGTGAAGGCTCATACTCCCCTAAAATACTTCTTAAAAAGACTTTGAGTCCAGGGAAATTCAAAAGCTCACTAACAGAAAGTTAAATTCTGGATCATCAATCCCGAGCTGTTTCAGAACCAAGCAATTGTTTCTCTGCACAGAGAGAGGAAAGAGTTGAGTCTAAATACCTTTCACCTTCAATCCTGATTTATGCTTTCTGCCACCAAAAAAAAAAAAAAAAAAAAAAAAAAGCACATTATCTGACAAGCAAGGTTCAGCTTTCACAACAGGAAGAAAAAAAAAACGGCAGCAATATTTTTTGCATATAATAACCGCTGCTTTTTAATCCACTCCAGAAAAGACCAAAGCAAATAAAAGGAATTAAGACAGGAATACGACAAAGCACCCTCAGACATTCCCAGAGCCTCTTTAGCAGTCCTCAGACACAAGCAGCTCTCCCTATTTTTCCCCTACGACTTGTGGCCTTTGGGCCACGCCTCTTCCATATTTAAATGATGTTGGGCAAGGAGAGTGGGGCAGGGGTAGTCACAAAACCATAGAACCTCACTGCCGAAAGAGGCCAGAGCCAGGGGCCAGGATCCAGATGCAAACATTTTCCAGGGCGGCTGGATGGTTGACTGGGTTTGGTTTAGTGGGGTCTGGCTCTACAGACTGGCTCTGAACTCATGAGCCTCCCATCTCTACCTCCACACAGCAGCCTGGGCCTTGTAAGTAAGAACTGTCCTCAGGGTCAGCGATGGTGAGCTGTTCCTTCTGCCCAGCACACACAGACAGGTGTCGATACCAGCGGCGCGGCCCCCTTTAACCTCCACGCACTCTGGAGCCCCAGCTCTTCCAGACACACGGTAAACGGTAAGAGCATAACCTGCGGGCCTCTGGTCGCCACCGTGTCCACACTCCATCCCGGGAAACACCAACTGGGCAACACTCCTCTCTAATCAGAGGAGGGCAAGGGCTCCAGATGTGCCAGATGTGGAGGCTCCAGCCAGGAGCCCGAAGGGCCGTTACTACAGACACTAACTTGCACTCATCTGCTAACCCCGGCTGGGTTAACTCCCCGCAAGCAGAGACACTGTGCATTCAGCTCGTGCTAAACTATAAACCTCATCAAGTTTTAAGTAAACCAAGTCAACCCCATTTTATATATATATATATATATATATATATATATATATATATATATATTTTTTTTTTTTTTTTTTTAAGTGTAAACTTACACGACGTAGCTGTCAAAGTTTTATCAGCTTCCAGGCTGTTTTCTGGGTTTTGAGTACCACCATTTGTCTCTCCCAGATATGTTTCAACCACTGCTTCTAGCCAGTCACTGATAGGAATGCTGACTAAGAACCTTGTGGTGAGTGCTGAGTTAGTTCCAAATTATCTCTGACTGTACATCTTTGCACCAAAAAGAAAAAAAAAATCACAAAACTTCAGAAAAGGCAACTAAGATAAGAAATCTGGGGAAGCGGTTAAGACGTGGCCACTCTTGCGGCCCCGTCTCTGTCTCCACCTCTTCCTTGTGGCCTACACGGCTGTGCATTATCCGCAGGGCTTGGGAATCTTAGCAGGACTGCCAGTGTCACGAGCTCCCAGGCGGAAGCTATTCTCCTTACATCCACGCACCGGGGTGGACGCTGTAAAGCAGTGCGTGGTCGCAAATGAAACTGGAAATTCGGGCACTCGGCAAGATGGGGTTCCTGCCCTGTTCAGTTCTGTGAGGCAGCAGGTTTTACCCAAAATATTCACTCAGGGTTACTGAGTCACCGCCTCTTTAAACAATGCACAATTCCTAAAGCATTCAGTCATTCAATCTGGAAGGCCTAGAGGGCCAGAAAGTTGTTCAGAAACCCAAAGCATTGCTTCATCACTGGCCAGAGGCTACTCCATCCGTCCGCCTGTTCCCTAACAGGGTCACTGAAAGTGTACTAAAATGTACGAAGAATTGCTAACAGGATCAAATTCGGGTGGTGTGAGGGGCGCCTCCCTGTCATTTTTGTCCTGAGTACCTAGGAATAAGGCTCTATATAGTCAGCGCCCTTTCTTAGTGGCCATTTCCTGTTGCTGGAGGTAAAATTTGCAGGCCAGAATCACAGGTAATCCACCACTCTTGGAGGGTCGCCACAAAAAGGCCGGGGGGGGGAGTTGCTGAAGAACTCAAGTTCTAGTGACTTTTCTGACACGTGTCCAGGAGCACAGTAATCCCACCCACAGAGAGCTCTGCACATGAAGTCGCTGCGTGACTTTGCACAGGTTATCCAGCCCAGCAGCCACTGGCCTTCAGGCTCAGGGCTGCTAGACAGCAGCCGCAGACGATAAACCAGAAAAAGTCGCAGCAGGACCAACAGAGCCTGACACTCAGTAGCGTTCACCAGGGTGCGAGTGCAGTGTGCGGGCCCAGGTGAGCAGTATTAGAAACGGCGCTGCTGAGGCCAGCAGGAAGGCCAGCCTAGTCTTCCCACTGCGCTGGCCGTGCCCGAACTCTGTTCACCTATATTTTCAATCCACCACAGGCTAGCACCAGAGCAGCAAAGCCGTTAAGTTGGGTTGTATTTAAACTGAGTGGCAGAGGGTCTCGGAGGGTCAGCCTTTAGCAGGGCTCCTGAGCCTTCTCCTAGATCAGCTGTGCAATTCCTTAATTACTCTGGGAAGTGGAAAAATCTAAATTATAAATAAGGCCAGCCCTTCACGCTACACCAGTGTAAGGGACCTAGGACTGGGGCGCGACTATTTTTGGCAGCAGGCACCACCACCGCCACCACCACCCTTGGGGCATCCTGCCTGACCCCTACATAAGTCTAGATTATGCGTCCACAGGGAACTCTGATGATCCCTCACCAGAACACACACTTCTGAACCCAAACCGGGTTCTGCCGTGATTAAACAGCAAACCTGATTATCATGGCACAGAATTTACATTTGGTACTAGCTAGGTGACCTTGTTCCAAGATTACATTGGTCATCTGCGTGTCTGTGTCTCTGGTGAAAAGGGGGTAAGTCCCCACTTAGGGACATGACTCCCCAGCACCCACATCACATGGCTCACACCGTCTGTAACTCCAGCTCCAAGGGATGTCCTGTCATCCACAGGCATCTGCACGCCTGTGCATGTAACCCCACACAGACAACATGTGCATATACATAAGTAAAACAAAACAAACACCTCAAAACAGAGGGAAAACAGAATAGCAGGCCCATCTCAGACAGATCACAAATGTTCCCAGGAATCTAGCAAAGGAAAGCTTTGCCACAATAAGCAATAAATGTCAACTGTTACTATTATTGCCAGACTTTTGAGACTTGCACATGGCAACTGTCTATTATTTGTCCTTTTTTTAAATTCACCTTTACAAATTAGAAGTAGTGAGTACTTGTGTGTATAGCAATGGCAGGGACAACCCACAAGATTTGAAATCAGAACAATTTTATCAATTAAAAAGATATCTTTTCACGTTTTACTCTCTGATTCATTGGAAAGTATCTTATCATCAGTGGTGTTTTCCGTTTAGTGTTCACCTTAGGTAAGCTACTTAATCTCTATAAAATTATAGAATTAATTATAAAATTAATAGTACCCACATCTCTTAAGAGTTATGCAGGGGGGGGGGGAGAAATAACCATAGCCCCTAGCAAACACTTTGTGTAACAAAGGACACATAACCACACAAATAACAGCATTACACTTGTAGCTTCT
Source organism: Cricetiscus sungorus (assembly GCA_030556225.1). NCBI lineage: Eukaryota > Metazoa > Chordata > Mammalia > Rodentia > Cricetidae > Cricetiscus > Cricetiscus sungorus. Next base: position 51,241,791 of record JANBXA010000735.1, on the reverse strand, counting down.
CCTATATAGGAGATGCTAAGGAGTTGGATAAGTATTTCCATATATTTTATTGAACGACCCATTAGCCCTAGAAATATTTGGCTAACATGTTTGAGTATGCGGAAACCCTGGGGGGGGGGGGACACATTTTTGGCAAAGATCAGGAGTTAAATACAGAAACCCTCCAATAGAGTGATATGCCCATACCTAACACCCTTTGTGAGGACGTGTCCCTGATTTAAACACCACCCAAAGCCTAAGGTCACTACTAACCAGCCCACATGTGGGGCTCTAAGATCCCTCCCTCCTCCAGTTCTTGGCAATGGGTGAACGCTGGCTCGAAGTCTGGACACTTGGACCTGGGAGAATGGGAGCCTGCTTTTTACAAACTCAGCTACAGCTCTTAGTGTGTAATCATAAAAATCCCGAGAGTTTATGCGTTAAGATCAGCTAACTTTTGTAGTAACCTATTTTCCTGAGGCCCAAATGTGTAAGTGGCCTGGTTGCAGGCCTGCCCTTGAGTACTTTGTCCTACGTCCTGGGGACCTTACGCAAGATATCAGCTCAAAGGAAGCAAATCTCTCCCACACTTCAAGGTCCCACCCTGCAAACAGCCAAGGGCATCCTCCCTGGGGAATGTGTCAGACCTTCCTACTGCAGGAGAGTGAGGCCAAGGTAGGGTAAGTGGGTGGTGTGGCGTGGTGTGGTGTGAGTGAGAGTTTCCAGTGGGTTCTAAGCCCAACTGGCTCGGCATTGTTCCCAAGTCTGCAGCCAATCCTAAGCGAGGAGACTTTTCATTTGACCTTTCCCCATGTCTTGTCCTGAACTGTTTCCCAGATGTCTACGCAACATCTGCACAACACTTCTGGTCCAGCTCTTCTTGAAAGACTTTAAGATTCTGGTTCTCCCCAGGTTCCTCTCCTAACAATAGTCATTTCTCTCTGCACAGGGCATGCTTCCTGCCAGGAAACTCTTCTTTCTCCCTTTGCAGACGTGAGTCACAGTGACAAGGCCCAGCTGGAGATCCCTCACTTGAACTGCACAAGAGGTAATCATCGACCTCAAGCGGGAGAGGGAGTAGGTGCGTGAGTGCAGGCATGTTCAAAAGACGGAGTGAGGAGTGCAAAGGCCGTCCAAGTCCTCCCGGGCATCACACACCAGACAGGCATCTCCAGACTTCTACCGCAGGACAGTCGGTGCCACCAATTTTCCTCCTCATCCAAGCTAGCCAGAGCTTCTAATACTATGCTATCTCTTATTGCCAGCCAATACACATCAACCCCTTCACATCCCAACAACCAAACTGCCAGGACCCTTTGAAGAGGTTCAAAGACAGGTGTTTTTACACAAAACCCATCACCACGGCAACTCAAGTCTGCTCAGTTTCTGGAGACAGAACGGTGAACTACTTATCTCTCCACTACAAACATCACGGAATCGGGCTGGTGACATCTTCCTCCGCCTGGCGGTAGAGAGAGCTCCAGCCTGATAACATGGATGAAAGCAAAGACTGTAGGAGCTATCCAGGAGTGGAAGGAGGCTTCCTGGGCAGCCAGCACACGCACACACACATACCATCATACAGACACACACACTAACACACCAGAACACACCAGCATACCACCACTTTGGCTATGTGCCAAGGCCAAATCCTCAGGCTTCCCCATCTCTGGGACACCCAGCCTATTGATGCATTAGGTGAACAGAAACCTACAATCCTTTCACTCACCAACAGACAGGATAGCAGGTCTGGGCCCACTTCTGCGGAGATGGCTCACTCTGGGCACGGGAAGGAGCTTGTACATGGTGCTCTGTGTGTGACACTGGCCTTGATCATTCAGTCCACAAACCACGACAGGCGGCTTCAGAAATCCGCTGAGCACAAGCGGCTTTGGGAAATGCCAGGAATCTTTTGGCAAGGGGACTCTGTTATGGTTTGAATCTGGATTGTGCCCAACAGGCTCATGCTTGAAGACTTGCTCCTACGCTGGTCTGACTGTAGAACTGGGGACATGTGGGTCACTGGGAGTCAGCCTTGGGAGGACACCTGCCTGACTCCAGTCTGGCTCTCTGCTGCCTGGTCTGGCCACCAAGTGAGGAGCACGGCCACACTGCCACAGCCATGGAGCCTCTCTGCCATGTGTTCCTGCCATGAAGGACTGAACCCTCCGAAACCATGAACCACAGCAAATCTCTTCCCTTAAACTGTTTCTGCCAGGGTGTTTGTCGCCGTGACAAGAAAACCAACCAAAACAGACTCATGAATCCCAACCCTCAGCCATGTCTAAAATATCACGGATCCCAACCCTCAGCCATGACTAAAATATCACGGATCCCAACCCTCAGCCATGACTAAAATATCATGGATCCCAACCCTCAGCCATGACTAAAATATCACGGATCCCAACCCTCAGCCATGACTAAAATATCACGGATCCCAACCCTCAGCCATGACTAAAATATCACGGATCCCAACCCTCAGCCATGACTAAAATATCATGGATCCCAACCCTCAGCCATGACTAAAATATCATGGATCCCAACCCTCAGCCATGACTAAAATATCACGGATCCCAACCCTCAGCCATGACTAAAATATCATGGATCCCAACCCTCAGCCATGACTAAAATATCACGGATCCCAACCCTCAGCCATGACTAAAATATCATGGATCCCAACCCTCAGCCATGACTAAAATATCATGGATCCCAACCCTCAGCCATGACTAAAATATCATGGATCCCAACCCTCATCCATGACTAAAATATCATGGTTCCCAACCCTCAGCCATGACTAAAATATCATGTATCCCAACCCTCAGCCATGACTAAAATATCACGGATCCCAACCCTCAGCCATGACTAAAATATCATGGATCCCAACCCTCAGCCATGACTAAAATATCACGGATCCCAACCCTCAGCCATGACTAAAATATCATGGATCCCAACCCTCACCCATGACTAAAATATCACGGATCCCAACCCTCAGCCATGACTAAAATATCCCAGCAGGGACCAATGTCAGCAGGAGACACAACCCCCCCCCACTTGCCCTCGCTCTCATTCCCTGGAAGGCTGTGAGCTGAGGTTTTTCTGTGCCTTTCCTGCATGCCCGTCTTTTGTGATCATGACCGGCCAGTTCTGTAAGCACAACATAAATTAAGTGTTTCAGGAACACTTAATGTTGCATTTGCATACATGTAGAATTAATATTCTAATCGTGTAGTAATTCAAGCTTGGGGAAATTATTCAGTTTGGTGTCAGCCATTTCATAAACACAGAAGCCAGGCCCTACTACATCACAATTAGACAAAAATATCACCAAGTAGTGTGTGCCGTCTAGTAATTAACAAAGGGGTGATGATCTCCCCGTCCTTTCTACCTCGGGGTCCAGATTTTATGGCCTGCCGACATGTCTTGCCACATACTACACTTGTGTCTGTATCCCTTCCGATAGGTTAGACGTCTTGGGACAATCTAGTGGGCACAGCATAGCTCCATTGAACACCCACTTCAGGGCTTCTAGTGATCCCAACCTAGGATATATGCTGGCAATCTAGGCCTACAGAGCTATTTTACCCCGAGCTGAGGACACTACAGGCTCCCTCAGAAGCCTTATGAAGGTTGCAACTTGAAAATACTTGCCTGATGGTCATTCACTTAAAAACCACAAATGCTTGACAATCGGCCCAGATTGACCACCACTCCAAGCTAGTCAACACAGGCATTAAATGGTGCACAGGAATACAGCAGGGTCACAGGTCAGTACAGCAAGACCTAACAAAACTAACAGTTTGCACACTGCGTCATTACATGGCACCACTACTACAAGGGGTCCCAAAGCTGGCACTGTCAAGTTCTCCGTTAAGCAACCTGTCGAGAACAGCTCTATCGTCTGAGCTTTAAACATTATTACAAGCTCTGCTAACGAGCACAGGGCTTGGGGCTGACACTGGTGACATCATAGCAACTTCTGTATCCCCAAGAGAGCAGTCAGAGGCTGCAGCAGGACTAAGAGCACCTGTACTGCCTCGTACAGGAAACTGCGTCTTCTTTCAGAAAACCTCCAGAAAACCTCCAGGGGCTGTCTGGGATCCATCAGGCTCCAGTCCAGTTAAGGATGTGGGACGAAAGGGGCCCTGTCACAGCCCTGTCACCAATCGAAGGAAGAGCAGTGTCTATTTGATCACCAGAGGACTGGAGTCCGGATGTTTACAGGGGAGCAATAGACTTCCTATCACAACTCCGCCTAACCTTACATTTCTGCCTAATCCCACATCTGATCTCTCTTTTGAGCCTGACAGCCTTAATATGAAAGCTGGCCTGGCGTTATTACACTGACTCTACAGCTGGCAGCTTGACTTGCCCAAGACCACACAACTTATCAACATCGGGATCAGACTGCCAGATTCTTGGTTTGAGTTTTTAATATTAATTGTTGTTGTTGGTTTGAATTTTTATTTTATTACTATTATTATTTTACTGTTTGTTGCTGACATTATATTTTATTGTTTCTGCAATGAAAGACGTTGGGACACAAGAAGTCAGAAGGGGATCTTCATGCCATCAGCAGAGAGTAGTCAGCGGGCCTTTCGGCTTCGGGTAGGTATACCACACAGCTCAGGCAAACGCTCCCGAAATCTAACCACTCCATTTACTCCATCAACCAACCAGCAACAAGGCACAAGACACCTGGGAAAACTCCCTTTGTTCTGCATGTACCACCCTGCCTTGTTTCAAAGGGCTGAAGCCAACGAGACTCCAAATGACCAGCACAGAGCTGCCTGCTGGGTCCCCACCCCGGTACCATGAGGGACTCTCTCCACCCCTCTGAACCCATCAGTCAGTAGTCAAATCAGTACAGTTTTTTTTTTTTCTTCCGTTGTCTCCTCACCAATATCTACTCTCCTCACTGTTACCTCTGTCCCCAAATGTCCACTTTGACGTCCAATCAAGAATCATAAGCAAGCCTGGAATTTTAGAGAAACAGTTCCTATTGACCATTAAAGCTGAGCATAGCCTTTTACAATGTTCTGGACTCAGCCTGGATCTGTCACAAGATTTGGCCAACAACAAATTTACGCTGATCCCCGAACACTAGACTTGTAAGGGAAATCACATCAATTTACATAATCACTGATGCTTACTGGACCCATGTCTTACATAAGGAATATACGCATCCTAAATTATATTAAAATTCTGATTTGTGACTTCATAAAGGAAAATTTCACATCTCTCCACTCCTACCAAAATACAAGAGTGGTGGTGGAACAGATCCAAGTCCCAGAACAAAACGCCATGTGTCGGCTGTAAGCCCAGGAAGCACTTTCTAACAAATACAACCCATCCACTATCACAATACTAAGTTGATTTACTGTTTAAGTGCAGCCACGAGGCTGGAGAGGGGGCTCTTTCAGAGGATGCAGGTTTGATTCCCAGCACATACATGGCCGTTCACAACTGTCACTCCAGTTCAGAGGATCCAACGTGCTCTTCTGCCTCTTTGGATACCAAGACGCATGCACAGACATGCACGCAGGCAAAACATCCTCACACATAAAACAATAAATCTTTTAAAAAGTTATATGCAACCACAGCTTTCAGGGACTAAAAATAAAAAAAAAAATAAAATAAAACACGAAGTTAGAAAACATTATTTCAAGGAAGATTCCCATAGAGTGTCTTTCTTTAACTCTATAGAATAAAGAACATATTGTATTAGAATTCTGGAAGCATTTAACTACTTGGCTTAATTTATTAAAATGGCAAAGCCTGGACAAACACACAGTAGAAGTCAAATGGTAAGATAACCTCATGCTGAGATGACTTCCTATTAGTGAAGGCCGCATCACGTCCCATGGGCTTAGCATAAGCACCAATCAAACCTGACTTTTAAGCAGCATGAAAACTTAAGTTTACTGCCCTCTCATAAAATGTTTAGCAACTTTGTCTTTTCCCATTATTCTGTTTATAAAACATGGACAAGTAACAACTCTTTAAAGAATGCCAAACATCTTTGTTATGTGGAAAGGAATGATTGAGCTATCGTCCTTCACAAGAGCTGTGTTCTTCACGTGAACAGGCAGACAAAATATGCCTTGCTTTGGCTGCGCGCACAGACCTAAGCTGGTGATTCATCATGAAATTCCCTAAACAGAAAGACCTGAGAGAAGCAGGTGACCTATTCACAACAGAAAAGAAAGCATATTAAACAAGGAAATTTTCCCACATCTTAATACAATTTGTATTTCTTTGGTTTCAAAAATTTCAAAGTAGGTTTACCGGTCATTCCAAAACTTTTGATAAATAAATAAATAAATAAATAAATAAATAAATAAATAAATAAAAGTTACATTTTTGGTTTTGAAGTAGAACATAATCATTACTGAACTACTACAGCAAATGAGCTGGACAGTATCCCAGGCATTTCAATTTAATCCAACAGTCCTATGAGGTAAAGATATTTCATCATACTGATGAGAAGCCAGAGCTCAGGGTAAGGAACAGAGCCATAATCCTAAAACAAGAGTATGTTGGGATTCCAGCCAAGGTACATCTGATTCCAAAACCTAAAATATTTGATGCTACACTCTGTCTACCAGTTGCACCAAGAACTTACGAACCCAAATTACAATGACGGGATTGTTCCTAAGTAGACCAGATCAGCCCTGGAGTCAGAAGCTCTGAGTTAATGATGCCTCCATTGAGTGGTGGCTTCCTCCCAAATTAATGGAGATGGAAATGGTATTTAACCTCATAACATTGAGGTGAGAAGCATCTATAAAAGCCGCAGTGAAAGGCCTTGCCAAAACAGCGAAGTGTTCCGTAAGTGTTACCTTCCTCTCCGAGTTTGAGTTGGTACAGCTATGAGCAAAGCAACTGAGTGCGGGTGCAAGGCCTGGTTAAGACTAAACAGCAAGCCCGAAGGGGCAAAGGCCCAGGCTGCATGACACCTGTCTATCTTCCCATAAACAAAAAGCACGAAACCTGTTTGTGGGCCAACTCTGTACCAGAGGAGGCCACAGGCTGCTGGTCGGTTAATCCACCCACTGGGAACCAGTAAAACCTGCAGGAAACTCACGCCCACCCAGAGGCAAGGGAAATCAGAAGGAAAACCAATCAAGCAAACTTTGGCCTAGTAAGAGCCTCTCACCAACTTTCCCTTTTATAGTCCCCACACGTGCGTGAAGGTTTTCACCCCCGACACGGTGGGCACACAGGCATCTGAGGTCAACTCTCCTCAAAAAGCAGTAGTCATTCACCTTGCTATAATTTTAAAACCCTGATTATGCACAGGGTTAAAATGAAAAGAGTTCATTTTAACATTGACAGAGGCAAACCGAAGATCTTATAGATGGAAATTGATCAATAAATGAAGGGACTGGTGCAGTTAAGAGCACATACTGCTCTTGCAGAGGACTATAGTTTAGTTTCCAACGACTCACATATACACATGAATAAAATAAAATCATTTAAAAATGAAAATAAAAAATTAGACAAGAAAACTTGGTAAAAATATGTGCAACAATTGATAGAGGGCAAATAAGAAAAAAAAACAAAAAACAAGAGTTAGAGTTTATGAAAAATAAGAAAAATGCTAATTCCCAATAGACAAAATGGGTGAATAGCACGATGCCAGCAGTCATATAAGCAATTTGATCATTATTAGCAAGCTCATAGAAAACAAGACTTAGCTCTGACACTTGGCAATGTTACCCAGGACTTCCTCACACCCAAACCCTTTAACGCAGATCCCATCTTATGAAGACAGGGCAGAAAATGCTGGGAGCACACATGTTCACCAACGCTGAAAACAACCTCCATGTTCCACAATAACCAGATCATCGAACAGTCCTGAGAACTGTGTTGACAGACACTTCAGAAACACAAATAAAACAACGTGGTTGCTCTTGTTTGGTTTTTTTGTTTTTTGAAACAGGGTTTCTCTGTGTAACAGCAATGGCTGTCCTAGAACTTGCTCTATAGGCGAGGCTGGTCTCAAACTCACAGAGATCCACCTGCCTCTGCCTCCCAAGTGTTAGGATAAAAAAACGTGTGCCACCGCTGCCCAGCAATGTTAAATTTTAAAAAGGGAAGTCAAATTATATACTCCAAATATCTGATCTATAGAGAAAATATATGAATGGGGGGAGTGACAGGAAACACAGCACTATACCAAAGAAACACACCCCTATGTGGCGGGACTGTTGATGGCTCTGGCTTTGGTTCAGTTTTGTTTTTAATTTTCCTTCCTGGATTTGTTCAGATTTTTTTTTTTTTTTGAATGTACACTGGGGGAGGAGGGGTAATAAGTATGTGATTCACTTATGTGCAGGACCCAGAGGCCAGAAGAGGGTGCCAGATCCCCTGGACTTGGAGTTACAAGCATTTATGAACTGCCCAATGTGGGCACTGGAAAGCAAACTCAGGTCCTCTGGAAGGAAGGAAGGAAGGAAGGAAGGAAGGAAGGAAGGAAGGAAGGAAGGAAGGAAGGAAGGAAGGAAGGAAGGAAGGAAGGACAGCAAGTGCTCTTAACCACTGAGCCTTCCCCTCCAGCTCTTGATGACATTCTGAAAACTGGGTCCTCACTATGTTTGTTCTATACCACTCAAATCTACAAGGTACACTCATTACTTCTGTGATTACAAAAATAAGTAACGACATGAAGCCTTAACTGCGTAAGGAACAATAGAAGTGTGCGGCTCTCGCACTTGTCCGGTAAGTCGCAGCCAAGGCCACCATCGGGAAGCAAGCTACTCTGCACTGAACTGGGCGTAGCACAACATTAAGCTTCTTGGTGTCAGAATAAGCACTACATGTCCCACATATCAAAACCTATTTTGGAAATTCATAAACTGAAACCTTTCCTACCTGGGGACTTGTGCCAACACACCAAAATTATCTCCACAAAACAAACTAGTTGGGCAGGAAGTTTATTAGGAACACCCTAAGAACTAATAATTGTTTTTACAGCTCCGAATAACACAACCAGCTCATGTTGGTACACGGTGTTACATAAACAAGCCATCTCCAGTGGGCGCACTTCTGAGCAGGACAGCATGGAGCTCAGAGCACAGGGCTGGCTCTGTCTCAGCAACAATCGCAAAATTAACTCCTCCCTGCCTGCCCTCCCGACGGTTGGCCTTGAGATCTCCGAGATGCCGCAAACCCTTCGTGCTCCGTACCTGGTTCCGTCCTCACCACCCTACAACAGACATCTGGGGCCACATGAGGCTCTGCCAGGAGGGCTCTCCTCTGTGGGGTTCTTAGGCACATACATCTCTGCACCCTACCACAAGATTCAGGGGCACTCCCTCCCATCCCCAGGTTGTGACATGGAAAGCATCTCCTGACATCATCACACATCGCCTTTGAGTCAAAATCAGCTCCACCTCAAGCCCCTTCTACAGAAACATAAACCATTATTGTCCTCACTTGGCCTCCAGAGCCTAAGATCCACAATTCTGTACTCGGTGTGTCTGCAGGAAGGATGCCTTCCTTAAGCATCTTGCCTATTGAATCATCTTTCTACCCCCGGCCCTCCATGAAGCCAGCAATGGAACTCAGCGCACACGTGTCCAAGAAACCTTATCCTTGTCGTACATTCTTCTCCTTCCATGGCACCGTCTTCAACTAGCATATAATCTATTTGAGAAAGTAAGATACATCCAGATACAAACTGGAGAGAAAACTCTTCCCTCGTCTGCAAAGCAGAAGCAATGCTTACATGGCCTCATAATTAACTGGGCTACCACAACTGAGGTTCTCATGGTAGAGTACGATTTAGGAAACAAGTGTACACCAAATGATTGGCAGCAACCAAGCCTGGCGTTGGGAGACTGAGAGCATCAAATGCGTTAGGCTGGACAACCTAAGCTTACCCTCTACACAGCAGCCAGGCATTTAAAAATCTACAACGCAGGTCGCCTGAGTCCCGGTAGAGTTCTTTGGCTGAGCTCTGAAGGGAAGACGGATTTAAGCAAGAAAAGCAATAAGGAAGAAGGCTCCTACCTGTCAAGCTAGCCAGAGGTGGGTCCCTCTGCACAGAGGCAGGAAAGACCAGCTGGGAAAGAAATGAAGACCAGGTAAGGGGACATGGTGTCACAGTTGCCACAACAGCCAGGCAAAATCCAAGAATTTATTTTATTTTTTTCCTAGAAAAGCAAACAAGGGGTTGCTGCAAAACACACCCCCAACTCCCGTAAGGGATTTCTCAGAATAAAAGGCGGGCGTTCTGCCTGTGAGGCAAGAATTCACTGAAAACAGACAGAGAAATGCTTAGAGCTGTGTGACTAAAGGTAAGGACTTTACCAGGACAAAAGGTCAATCTGCCATAAATATAAACAATGACTTTATCTCTGAGGCCAGTTCACCTGGCTCTTATGCTCACCTCTCACCCAAGTGAAAGCCCACGGGAGCCAGATCTGTCCGAACTCTTAATCTCAGTAAGCAAAAACTCCTAGACAAAATGTGGGCTAAAGTGTCTTAAAGACTGTAGGCTACATCATACCAACCTCCATGCACTCTCTACCTCAGGCTTACCTGTGTGAGGACTCTGATGCAGGCCAGGGCCAAGACGGGCAGGTAGCATATGCAGCATGAATACTACGGGCAAAGGGTGATTCCCACCCCAGGCAAACAGGACGGCACGAGATTTCATCATGCTCCTAAGAGTGGCACACGATTCTGACTCAAAGACTCTTTATTTCTGGAATCTTTGATTTAATATAGCTGGACCACGGCTGACTGCTGATAACTGAAATGCAAACCCAATCATAAAAGGGGCATCGCCGTACCACACACTAATTACTGGATGGCTTTGGTCTTCTTCTCCTGAAGTCATCACCACAACAAATCTGAAACACCACAACCCAGCATATCTCCAGCAGAAGCTCTGACCGGAAATAACCAGTTAAAATGAAGATCAACAGCTACCTCATCAAAACCAGTGTCTAGTGCGATGGCCTCTGCTTCGCCACCCCTTCCCGCAGAGCATTTCCTGGTGCACTGGGAGCTTTAACCAGCGTCTGAGTGTGGCTTCTCACCCCTTAGCATGTGCGAGTCTCCCTAAGAAGCTAGCCTGGGAACCATTAAACCATTAAGTCTGGCTGTCTAAAAATTCCTTCCGCAAACAAGTCAAGTTTTCCTTTGTCTGATTTTTTTTTCCTTTTGACACTACTTTCCACTTCAATAAATTAACTCACTGCCCCAAGACACATCCTGGCAAATATGTCACTTTGTATTGTTTAGATGAGAGACTTCTGTCCTTATTTCAAGTTCTTCCTCTTGACCAATAATCCCTAGAGCCAGCTCCTCTGGAACCACAGCGACTGGTCTAAGAGTTTCCTTTCACTGCTTCCTACTCTACTGACGTGGGCCTGCAGAGAACTTACTCAACACTTAACCCTTTCCACAATGTTTTTTCCCATTTCCCTGAGTGTTACATTCCACCCCACCTAAAGAAGGGCTTTGCAGAATTCAAAGTTAATCCAGCACCCTCCACCCATTTTGGTTTCTCTCCCCGCCCTTCTCCCCATGCCTTGCACTCCATCACAACCCCAGCTACCATGTCACGCCTCTCCCATCAATTATCAATTCTGGGACGGACGGACACACACACACACACACACACACACACACACACACACACACACACACACACGCACACACACACAATCACCTGCAGCTTATCACTGTCCACATAATCCTCGATGTTCTACCCTCTGGATTCCTTCTGTCCTGTGCAGACTCACCAGTCTGAACAATGCCACCACAGGGTTCGTCCCTTCCTCTGGACACCATTTTTTTT
>JANBXA010000735.1:50782500-51225000 GCA_030556225.1 Cricetiscus sungorus | reverse complement strand
GACGTGTGACTGCCCCAACTTCAGGACCAGTAGGACTTTCTAGAAAAAAAATTCTCTGAAAAGAAAATGATTATGTATTTCTTCCTCATGGTTTGCCCTTTTGACTTTCTTTAAAGAAAAATAAAGACTCAGTGTGCAGGGCTGGGGAAATGGTTCAGCTGGTAGCTTTATGCTTGCTGCAAAAGCATGACGACCTGAGTGTGGTCCTCACTGGCTACAGCAGCACAAACCTAACTTAATCCCAGACCTGGAGAGGTAGGAAAATATCCGAAGCTTCTGAGTCAGGGAGCCTGGCCAAACTGAAGAAGACACCTAGCATCTACCCCTGGCCTTCCACACAAGCAAGCACACACACACACACACACACATGCACGCACACAAAAGAAAAAGAAAAAGAAATCAATACACAAACCCCAGCATGAATGGATACGCCATTAACATACTCATTTACTCACTGTTTTGTAAAGGTAATTCAAACCAGGACAGAGAAATGTAGCATCTTCGAAAAGACAAGAGTATTAAAGTTTTCCTTCAGTTAAGTGTGAAAATTGAGCTGTTTAGAATATAGGTACTTTAAAAAATAGAGATGGAAACATCAAAAGCTCAATTTTAATGTAACAGATTGTTGGCATAATTAACTATAAAATATAAATAGTCCATGGATATAAAAGATTTTTAGGGGCCAGAGAGATGACTCAGCAGTTAAGAGCACTGGCCGCTCTTCCAGAGGATGTGGGTTCGATTCCCAGCCCCCACAAGGCAGCTCACAACTGTCTGTAGTCCCCGTAATCAATCCAAGGATTTGATACCCTCACATAGACATACATGAAGGCAAAACTCCAATGCACATAAAATAAAAATCAATCATCGGAGAAGGAGATTTTTAAAGAAGTCAGCTGGTCAGAAACAGGAGAAAATGACTTGTTCTGATTTATCTCGTGCTGGTACAAGGAGTGACAGAAAGACTACATAAACAGTTACTGATGCTCCCCCAATGAGCTCGCTCTCAAGAACAGTTTACGGTGGCTTTCACATTGGACATTATTCGGTTGGAATTCAGTGTGCCCTAGATTTCAAGATCCTTGTCCAGTAATGCCAACTGCCTCTCATTTTTAATGTAGCTCTTAGAACAGTAATAGTTGTTTATCAAAAGGAATTGTATCAAAATCTAATCTCATCTTTCCCAATTAACTTTTGTGTCTTTCAACATCTCCTTTAATTTTCTTTGTACACTTATTTACTTAGTGTGTGAGTCCCACATACGCTATAAGGCGCTGAGGCTGGATGAAAACTTGAGGGGCTTGGTTCCCTTCTACCATTCCTAGTCCCAGAGACTGGCAGCCAGTGCCTTTACCTACGGGGCTGTCTCACTGACCCCTGAACTCTGCTTCAGAACTCCCATGTTGGGGCTGGAGAGATGGCTCAGCGGTTATGAGCACTCTAGGCTAGGCTCTTGCACAGAACCTGGGCTCTGTCCCCCGCACCCATGTGGGGTTTTACAACCCCAGGGTTCTAACAGTCTCCTCTAGGCTCCTGGGACACTGCACAGCATGGGGTGCACATACATACACGCAGGTAATAAGCTTGCACACATGAAATAAAAGGCAAAAGTACCATGCTGTACCATACCCCATCTGCCCTCACAAACATGAACTGAAAAGGGGAAATAGTATTTCAAAGTATGTACAATAGCTGTTGTTACTCAAAAAAGCTGTTTTAAAACTTGTCGAGAAATAACACATGCACACACACATACATTGCCTGATTTGCATGACTTTGGAGGTTCCACCTTTTAGCTGCATGCTGTCGTCTAAATACTGTGCTCACCTTAGTGTGTCCACATTTTTTGTCCTAATAAAAGAAAAGCTAGATAGAAAATGCAGTATGTTTTGTATATGTTCACTGAACATAAATACCAAAATCTGGTCCAATATCATTACTGAGCCATTAGCTGTTTCTAAGCTTAGTCCAAAAGCACAAACCAAAAATAAAATGTTCTGTAAAGCACAAACTCCCTTTTCAAAATCCCTGTTCCTGGGCGGTGTAACACACACACACACACACACACACACACACACACACACACACACACACACGTAAAGGGGGGGTAGCAAAAGTCAAGGCTAGCCTGGGCTACACAGTGAGAGCCTGTCTCAAAGAGGGAGTGGGGAGGTCCTGGCCAAAAGGCTGCTCTTCACCCACGCTGTGCTGTTCCCTTATCTGAAGGACGAGAGCAGGACGATACTAACCAGGCTGTCCGGAAAACAAAGGGAACAAAACACAAATGTCCTGGCCAGGTTTGACTCTGAGGACGCTTCGACTGTTTGGCTGCAGAGACATCTCTTAAATTCCACCTTTGAAGTCCTCTATCCCCACACTTCCTGACCTAAAATAATGACTTTCTTTCCCCAGACCCTGGAAAAGCCCTTTAGGTCAGAGTCTGGGAGGCAGCTTTGACTAACAATGAAGTGCACTCACTCCTGCTTCCTCCAGACCAGGCTAGCAGAGCCTCCTGACTGCGCAGAACTAACCCAGAACTAACCGCCGCCCGGCCTGCCCCACAGGGGAAACTCCTCCACTCAGAAGTCTCAGCCATGCCCTTTCTTGTTCTTGCTCTAAAGGAAAGAGCCTTGACTTAGACTCACACTCAGTGACCCAAGCACAGAAAAGCTCCGGGCAAGAAGAGGGTTTAAAACAAGAAATAAAAGGCAGAATCCTACCAACAGGGAAGCAAAGACAATTGCTTTCTCAAATTAACAGACTTTGCATTGCTGTCAACTCTCACCGAAAGTAAGGGTTTGTTTTTGTCCCACAGGCTGGAAAAAGTCATACTCTCACTAGTAAGGGTTTGTACACCAAGCCTTCCGCTACATTTCCCTGTCAAAACTCCTTTCCCTACAGGTGTGGTGGCATAGGCTTTGAACACCAGCACTCGGGAAGCAGAGACAGGCAGATTTCTCTGGGTTCGAGGCCTGACTCGTCTACACAGTGAGTTTCAGGCCAGCCAGAGCTATGGTGAAACCCTGTTTTTAAAAGTAGTAAAATAAAATGTAAAACGCCTTTCTCTAAGAATGAACCCTGAAAATATACCTAACAGCCTTCATTGAACCTTTTCTCTAGAAGCCCCAGGCAAGATCTAAACAGTGGGCAGCCTTCCTCAGCACTCTGGTGTATAAACAGCAACAGTTTTAGAATTGTGCCCGCAAGAAACCAGTTTCCCCACAAATGGTGAGTACACCTCAAGTGAGATTTCTCAGATCCTGACTGGACTGTGTAAAAGAATGTGCTGCATTGACGGGTAAGAATAATATATAAGAATATTCTTTCATATAAACGACGTACAGTAGCGGGCAAGGGGACTGGGAAAACGTAACTACTTTTACTTTTGGGGGGATGGTGATTCACAAAAACATCTGTGGCGCTTTTAAACATTCTTCAGCCCTGTGCCCACCCGCACATGCACTTCCTGCTGGTTCTGTCGCAGTGTAGGACACTGGGCGAACATCCCTGATGGGGCGCTCTCTGCTAGCAGGGGAACTGAGACCCAGGGGCTGGAGTTCTGGGGAATTACGTGGGGAATGCGGGGGTCTGCTACAGTTCTCTGCGTGGAATCTGTGGGACATGAGAGGGAGCCAGCGTGCAGGGCCCCACCCACTCGGGCTCCCCGGCTGAAGTCTGGTGTGATGGGGACCTGGGGTGTGGGGACCCACACTGCCCTGATTGGGGTTCTGTGGCGTGAGAGTCTGTGGTGTGGTGGGGAGGGGAGGGGAGCCCGGGGCGTGAGGTGGGCGCACACTTCCCTGCCTGAGTCTGCGGCGTGGCAGGGGCCCTGTGAAGTGAGACCATGCACACACACTGCCCTGGCTGCAGTCCGTGGTATCGGACAGTCTGGGGTGCTCGGGTCCCAGCACCCTGCCCTGGCCGGAGCCTGCGGGGTGGAGGGGAGACCCGGGGCGAGCACCCTGCCCCGGCCGGAGCCTGCGGGGTGGAGGGGAGACCCGGGGCGAGCACCCTGCCCCGGCCGGAGCCTGCGGGGTGGAGGGGAGACCCGGGGCGAGCACCCTGCCCTGGCCGCCCCGGGGCGAGCACTCTGCCCCGGCCGGAGTTCTGCGCGCTGTGCAGTCGGGGCCGCCCCGAGGCGGGGAGGTCCCGGGGCGGCGGGCGCGGGTCGCACGGGGCCCGCCCGCTGGCTTACCTGGGGCGGAGGGCCGCCGACTCCACAAGTTGCCGTCCCGCCTCCCGGCGCCGCGCCGGCCCGGCTGCAGATCGCTGGTCCCGCGGCGGCCGCCCCGCGCCCTACACGGCGACCGGAGCCCGGGCCGGAGCACAGCGCCCGGCTGACATCACCGCCGCCCAGGTGCCGCCTCCCCCGCTCCCCCGCGGCCCGCCCGCCCGTCCTCCCGCCCGTCCTCCCGCCGCCCGGCCCGGCCACGCCCCGCCCCGCCCGCCCGGCCACGCCCCCGGCGGGAGCCAGCCCCGCCCCGGAGGGAGCCGAGGGGGCGGGGCCTCGCGCCTGCGGCCCGCTGATTGGCCCTGCGCGCCGTCACTCCGAGCCGCCGCCGCCGCCGGGTCTGCCACATTCCTGGCGGAGCCCGGCCGCGCCGGGAGTGGGCGTCGGTGGGAAGCGCGGCCGGCGGGGCCGCCCCGGGAGGGGAAACTGAGGATTTGCAGACACTGGAGGACCGGGGGACCCCGGACGCGGCCTCCCTACCCCTCTCTGCCTGGTCAACTGTCGCTTTTGCACGTAGCGACAAATAAATAAATAAATAAATAAATAAATAAATAAATAAATAAATAAATAAATAAATAAATAAATAAATAAATAAATCCTCACACACCACGCAGGCCCTCGGGCAACTAGGATGGACTCACTCTATTATTTTTGTTGGTATGGTGGGGTGTGTGTGTGTGTGCGTGTGTGTGTGTGTGTGTGTGTGTGTGTGTGTGTGTGTGTGTGTGTGTTTTGTTAATTTGTTTTGTCGAGAACGGTTTCTCTGTGTCGCCCTGGCTGTCCTGAAGCTCCCTCTGTAGACCAAGGACAGAGATCTGCCTGCCTCTGCCTTCCTGAGTGCTGGGATTAAAGAGGAGAGCACCACTATTTTATTTGCGTGTGTGTGTGTGTGTGTGTGTGTGTGTGTGTGTGTGTGTGTGTGTGTGTGTGTGTGTGCCCACAGAGGATAAAAACACTGTGTTACCCCGGCAGTTACTGGCATTAGTGTTACTGGCAGCTGTGACTTAGGACCTGGGACTCTGTTTCTGTAAAACGAGCCTGAGGGCTCAGCTGTTCAGCTATCTCTCCAGGCCCTGCCCTAAACTTTTAGGGACCATAAGATTCTGTTGGTGTACAACTGAGAGAGGAGACCCCTCACAACTGAGTTCAAACCACACGATAATAATTACTGTTGAACCAACTGCAGTGACTGAGCTAACAATTAAGAATTAACTACTATTTACTCTCTGGGGAATAGCAGCAGTATAATAATCCTCCTGGCTGCGAAGTCAGGAAGGTTCTCAGGAACCTTTCCTTCAGTTCTCACCGTCAGTCAGACCCAGGACCCAGTGGAATGATGAGCAGTGGCTTAATGTATACAGAATGTGTGTGTGTGTGTGTGTGTGTGTGTGTGTGTGTGTGTGTGTCAAACTACAGCCACCATCATCTACAAATACAAGTAATGCCTGCTAGCTTTTTGTTGGGCTTTTTCTGGGGAACAGAAGATGTTGTTAGGTCTGTGCGTGTGCTGATTGGGGTGGTATAATTTGACTTTAGTTTCTTAGATACCTGAAGCTATCTTCAACTCACTAAGTAGTAAATACCAGCCTGAAACTCAGGAACCTCCAGCCTTCACAGATGTTGGGATTGAGGTGTGTGACATGTGACTTTTCACTTGGATTTATTGTTTTTCTCTGATTGATGGTGTCATACATTCACCATTCCACGAAAACGTGGGATGGATTCATATGTCCATCATCGTGCCCACGCGATCTTCCCAGCACACCTGTCCATGGGAAGCAAACGGATTTTGACATAAGGAGTCAGTCTCAGCAAGGTTCCCACTGCCAGCTGGGGGATCTGATGTCCACTCCAGTCTGCCAAGGCACACACATAACTGGGGGAGGGGGTAAGACACATTTTTAAAAAACATTAGCATTGATTGTTCACACTCCACACAGTTTTAGACACTCTAAAGCTACAGAAATAGTCTAGACCTGAAGCACTGCGCTGGAGCCTACTTTATATCGTCACGTGGCATTTGTCTGAGGTACTCTATCCCAAAGCCTTGGCTTGCATCCTTGGCATCTTGTTCCCCAGATACGATTCTCTACACC
Organism: Cricetiscus sungorus; assembly: GCA_030556225.1. NCBI lineage: Eukaryota > Metazoa > Chordata > Mammalia > Rodentia > Cricetidae > Cricetiscus > Cricetiscus sungorus. The sequence continues at coordinate 51,218,673 of JANBXA010000735.1, read as the reverse complement.
AAACCGAATGAGCGCCTGAAACAAAGTTGGCTTTTGTCATCAACATCTTGCCTCCTCAAATACCCCAATCTGGCTTCTGTTTTAACCCCGAGTCCAGTGTTAGCCCCCTCGCCTGTCTATCTGTCCTGGGAATCCACCGTCCATTATAGAGACTCACAGATCGGTGCTTGGGTGTCACCTTTTGGTGTAACTGGATTGTCCGTTCTTCCAGCAAGGTCCGGTTAAGGCTTCCGTCCTCCATCAAGCCCTAGCTGGATGTATAGTGGGAAAACAGGGCAGGGGCATTGAGGTCTGGGAGTACATCCTTCACAGGGCTCTGCCGGGTCCTCAGTGGTAACACTGGACCAGTTACTCAAATACCTATGAATCTTGAGTTACTTCCACTCTAAAGTGAGGCTGACAGGTCATCCAAGGTGACCCTATGGTATGTTTTACACATGTGTGGGATGTGGTTGTGCATGCCCAGTTAGAGATATTCCCTGCCTTTCTGTTAACATTTTATACTCTGCGATTGGGGGGGGGTGCTTGTTTTGAGACAAGGTCTCGCTATAAAACGTGGGTGCTTTGGAACTGGCTGGTCAGGAATCCACAGGGATCCGTATGTCTCTCTCTCTCCAGAATGCTGGGATTGCAGGCATGTGTCACTTACTCTAGGCAGGAAGTGGGTATTTGAGACAGTCTCATTACGCAGTCCAGGCTGCACTCAGACTTGTAGCCAGCTCCTCTGTCTTCGGAGTGACAGGATTGCTGGCCTTCACCGCACACTCACCATCAAATTTGAAACTTCTGGAGAGCGAGCCTCATGCTCAGTCCCTCTGTGTGCTCCTGGTGCTAAATTCAAAGAAAGTTCAGCAAATGTAACAACTATACAGGGCTGGAGAATCATAACACCTCCCCTCTTCACATGCAGTCCACTCCCAAACTATTGCTAGCCAAAAAGATCAACCATCTCCTCGTGGGTTTCCTCCTCTCCCTCTCCCACTTTCCCTCCCCTCCTCCTCCTCCTCCTCCTCCTCCTCCTCCTCCTCCTCCTCCTCCTCCTCCTCCTCCTCCTCCTCCTCCTCTTTACCTTCCTGTCCCTCCCCTGCTTCCATCTGCCAGTCACTCACTGGATCCCAAACTCCCTCCTGTACCTTCTAAACTGGTTGCTGCCTGACCTCCCTCTGCCACCCGGACTCTGCTGCCTGCAGTTGATGCCAGCATTCTGCCTTGCCTTCCCTCACAGAAGCTTCCAGACACTCCTCCAACCCTAGAAATGGGATGGCTGCTCTTCCTAAACGGCTGCCAGCCACAGGAGGGGGAGGGAATGTCCACCCCCACTAGAGATGGCAGGATAGAATAACAGGAAGTTGCCTCCCTGTTCCCTCTACAGCTGGAAAGATAACAGCTGCCACCAAAGTCCGGAAAACAAAAGATTCAAAAGGAAAGCTGACCAAATCTGGAGGAGGTTACACAGGGTGTAGGGGAGGGGCCAGTGGGGGGATTTCAGCCTCTGTCTCCTGCCTTTCTACCAGAGTCTCAGCTTGGTCTGTTCTATGCTTGGATTTTACTGTAATGCTGAAGTTTTTTAAACTAGCGTCGGACTGGAGAAACTCAAAGGTCTGCTCTTCCAGAGAACCTGGGTTCAATCCCCAGAACCACATGGGGGCTCACAACCTTCTGTGACTCCAATCCAAGGGGGCCCAACACCCTCTCCTAACCTCTGCAGCCTCTACACACATGGTGCACCAACACACATGCAGGCAAAACCCCCATACACACAAAAGTAAAAAAATGCAAAGTAGCCTGCTAGCTAACATTGAAGCCGCTGGCCTCTGTGTGGGGAAACTCCAGTCAGGACATTGTCACAAGAAGAAAACAGGATGGTGAGGGTCAAAGACCCAGCACCAACCTCTGTCCCGGATCATCTCTGTCTTTCGGGAATGTCCCTATGTGATGCCCGTGGAAGCACTCTAGTTCCGTAGGTCACATGACTGTTTTCTGCCTAGTGACTCCAACGCTGAGCCTCAGGAACCTTACCCGATACTATCATTATGTTGGGGTGGGGACTACAAGAGACCTCAGTGAAAGCAGAAGAAAGGGTGAAGTAGGACCTGCAGGAGGCAACCTCCTGTTGGAAGAAGCCATTTCTACAGCATGTTCCACAGGAGGACGTTCTCATATTCCCCTCTGCCCTGTATCCTTCAGTAACCCTGAACTGTCCATGAGACGAGTGCCTTGTGTTTTAAAGATTTATTTCATGTATGCACACGCCTGATGATGTTAAAGTGCCCTCGGGGGTCAGAAGAGGGGATCGGATCCCCTGAACTGTCGTTACAGATGGCTATGAGTCACCGAGTAGGTGCTAAGAACCAAACCCAGGTCCTCTACAGAAGTAGCAAGTGCTCTTACCCACAGCCCCAGATCATCAGTGCCATTCAGACTTAGGGAACAGAAAGTCTTAGCAGAGTTCTGAAGTGTAGGTTACTGCAACACCCAGACCAGCCTAGAACCCCACTGCAACACCCAGACCAGCCTAGAACCCCACTGCAACAACCAGACCAGCCTAGAACCCCACTGCAACACCCAGACCAGCCTAGAACCCCACTGCAACACCCAGACCAGCCTAGAGCCCCACTGCAACACCCAGACCAGCCTAGAACCCCACTGCAACACCCAGACCAGCCTAGAACCCCACTGCAACACCCAGACCAGCCTAGAACCCCACTGCAACACCCAGACCAGCCTAGAACCCCACTGCAACACCCAGACCAGCCTAGTACCCCAATACAACACCCAGACCAGCCTAGTACCCCAATGCAACACCCAGACCAGCCTAGAACCCCACTGCAACACCCAGACCAGCCTAGTACCCCACTGCAACACCCAGACCAGCCTAGAACCCCACTGCAACACCCAGACCAGCCTAGAACCCCACAGCAACACCCAGACCAGCCTAGTACCCCAATGCAACACCCAGACCAGCCTAGAACCCCACTGCAACACCCAGACCAGACTAGAACCCCACAGCAACACCCAGACCAGCATAGAACCCCAATGCAACACCCAGACCAGCCTAGAACCCCACTGCAACACCCAGACCAGCATAGAACCCCACTGCAACACCCAGACCAGCCTAGAACCCCAATGCAACACCCAGACCAGCCTAGAACCCCACTGCAACACCCAGACCAGCCTAGAACCCCACTGCAACAACCAGACCAGCCTAGAACCCCACTGCAACACCCAGACCAGCCTAGAACCCCACTGCAACACCCAGACCAGCCTAGAACCCCACTGCAACACCCAGACCAGCATAGAACCCCACTGCAACACCCAGACCAGCCTAGAACCCCACTGCAACACCCAGACCAGCCTAGAGCCCCACTGAGCCATCTCTCCTGACACATAGAACTGTAGACATTCAGTAAAAACTCGCTGAATAAATGCTTCCACTTCCTGCCCTGCTGTGGACAGGGTCTTTAGAAGTCCAGTAACAACCTGGCCAGACTGTCCTCAGAGGATTTTGGAGGAGTCTCAGCTGTTTTTGGTCACCTGACCAACCTGAAGTGTACTAGGCAAACAGTGAAATATGAGTGAAACCAATTAAAGCAAGCTTGGTTTTACAATTCCTTCCAAAGGAATTCTGACCATTAGCATGGCATTTGGTGATAACACAGACACCATCTTCACCGAGACACAGTTTAGCTGTCACTATGAACACCATTTGTGAACCTGTCCCTCTCTTTCCCTTAGGATCAGGTCAGGTCAGTAATACTCAAATTCTTTGTCCCAAGGGTGAGTCTTATTTTTAATCTTTCCCAGCAGCCTATGGTTATTCTATAGTTATTCGTCTGCCACATAAATTGAAAAAACCTAGGCACATTCAGTGTAACCATTTTATTCATTCCTTTGTACGCTGAAGGAAACACTCTTGATTAAAAATAAAAATCATCTCTTTTCACAGCCTTTGACCAGTGATGAGATTCGGCAAATTCCCTTAAATAATCTTACTACAAGCTTAATTAAATTATTTTTAATTTAATATTAAGTAGTAGTGTGCATCTCAAGTCTCAACCACTACAGAGACTGAGGCAGGACGATTGCTTAAGTCCTGGAACCTGAGGCCAACTTGGGCAACACAGCAAGGCCCTGCCTGGGGGTGGGGTCAACGGGAGAGGTGGTGAGGAGACCCCCCAGGATGGAGTCCAGCTAAGGACATTCCCATTTCCCCCTTCTGTGTGGATGACCCGCGTGGCATCCAGCCCCAGCAGGCCACGCCTTTGCAGGAATCACAGGTCAAGCTCATCTTTCCGCTTAACACATCCTATGCAGAGACCTCGACAGAGCTCAGGGACAACAGAACCCACTCAACAGCAGAGGGACAGCGCGTGCTCCCGACTGGTGACTGCCCTCAGAGTTTCCGCTCTCCGGCCATGGAGTGAAGTAAGCCCCCTGCTTTGCACTTCATGGCCCGCTGCTGATGGAAATGTCTCCCGCCTGACACGCCAGGACACCTCATTTCCTGGGCCACCACACTCACCTTTGCTCCTGGACAGTCATTAATTTGCTGCCCCTTGTTTAGTCCCTCTGAGTATTTGACTAGAATCTGCCTTTTTTGGAATGACCTGTTAACTTCAATCCAGAAACTGCTAAAAAGACTGAGGGCACACCTGTTTTGAAAACTCGCTTTCGTGGATAGACCAGAGTCTGCTCCTGATCAATAACCCTCAGGCTGGAGGGCCTTGTATCCCTCAGGTCCTGTAACTCAGGGTTCCTGCCACTGTTGCTGTCTCCTCTAGGCCCTGCTGTCAGAAAAGCCTTTCTGTGGAAGGATGCTGGCCTAGCAGCATCTGTACTGTCAAGTAATTAGTGTTATGGCCTGTTAAACTAGCCGGGGGATTAAGGGAGCCGAGGGAGTGTCACAGCTACTACTCAATGAGATATAATGTAATAACCACAGACACGCCTCTTATATTACAAGCCGCTGTTATTTCAGGAGAGACAGGAAAAAAGATTATCGCCCATTCTTGAATTTTGGAAAAGTGTAAAAGTCAGCACCTGTCCTTGGATAAAAAGCTCAAGTCGGCAGCCTGATTGGCAAAGCTAGGTAATTCATCTAAAAATAAGAGTCGGGAGCGAGGAAGGCAGAGACCCTGAGGCAAGTAAAACACGGAAAGCTGTGACCCCATAGCTTCTTTCCAGCAATCTGAAATGGTTCACTAGATCAGGACCCCCTGGGTAGCATGCAGAGAGCATCTGTGGGCATAATGGAAAATATAATAATAGCAAAAATGATAATGGTACCTTTTCTCTTTGAGAGAGAGGCGGGTCTCACCGTGCAGCCCTAGCTGACCTGTGTAGATGAGGCTGACCTTGAACTGGAGGAGCTCTATCCGCCTCTGCCTTTAGAACAGGAGTTGTGCACCGCCGCACCTGCCCTCCACCCTGATTTCCTTACCTCACTGCCCTTCTAAAATTCATTTTCACGTTTATTTATTTGCGTGTGGAGGTCAGAGAATAAGCTGTGGGAGTCCATTCGTTCCACCATGTGGGCTCTGGAGATGAAACTTAGGTTATCCAACTTGGTAGCAAGATTCTTTACCAGACTGCATGTTACCCTCGTGTGACTCCAGACAAATCAGGAGGACAAGCAGGGCTCTCAGAAGCCCACACTGCTTCATCATCGCTAACTGCCCCAATCAACTTTGCTGGAAAGACAACAGGTGTGAGAGGCAGGCATCAACCACTAGAGTAACAGAGTAGCAAAGGCACAGAAACAAGCAAGGGACTGACCCACCAGTAGAAGTGTGTGGTTACAGAAACAGAGATCAAGATAAAGTGGTCAGTGCCTGAAAGGGGAGGGTTAGGCTTAGGTCTATGATCTGACACAGAATACAGAGTGGTCAGAAGTCACGATAGATGGCAACAGATGCCACGGGGGTGACAATAGCGGCTGCAGACATGATTGCAAGTGTAACAACAGTAATGCTGAAAGTAAACACGCACCAGTTTTCACCAGTTTTAAATCTTTTCCACACACTATCACGAGTTCTATAATGCCTGTCTTATTTCCTAAGTGGGCGAACTAAGCCACAGACAGCTTAAGTATCTTCCCGGGGACACAGAACTATGAAATAACCAGATTCCGCCCAGTTTGGCGCTAGAGTCTGCAGAAAGAAAGGCTGTGGTGTAGATGATGGATACGCAGAGGGTCTGGGGAAGCTTGCACCACGATCCAGTTAAGGGCCGGAGGCTCTGTACCTTCCTACAGACCTTTCACCCCTCAGGTTGTCTCACACCCTGTCCTCTATCGGCTGGGATGATTTGGAGTTCTTGAAAGAGCTTTAACCCGTGGCTCTAACAAGGCACGCACGCGCGTGGGAGTGTGTTTCATAGTTCCCAAGAGCCAGAGGCTGGACAGAGCTGAGCATTTCTATTCTGACGTGGTAAGAAAATCCCCAAGACACAATCTGGTGGCGAACGCCTTTTGTTTCTAATCTTGTTTCTTGGTGACATTGTTCTGGGTCAGCCTTATTCTGTTTGGGGGGGGTCTATTCTGTTGGACACTACAGGAGTTCAGAGTGCAAGCTACAAGTAATTATCACTGCATATTAATTAACTGTCATTATATTAATTACATGGCCCTGCCCCACATCATTTTTCCCCTCGGCGACTGGAGTGAAGGAGCTGTGATTACAGGCCCAGAGAACAAGGCCCAGGAGAAAAGGAGCCTGAACGACATTTTATCTTCCCAGAACCTCCCACACCGGCAGCCAGGTCACCAAGGGTCTTGAAGGTGTTAAGATTAGAGAATTCTAATTAGAGTGGGAACAAAGTCAGGCTTTATCTCACTACCATCTTATTTCACTACAGACATTCATCGAGAAAACACTGCTTTCTGTGATTTCCTGTCAATCAAAGGGCGTAAGTCTGCCCTCCTTCCTGTGAGGCAGGAAGAGACCTGGACCATAGCTTAGCCCTTCCCGAGAGAGTCTGACTTGGCAGTAAAGGTGCAAAGAGCCATTGTGGAATCTGCTAAAGTGCCGGGGAAGGTTTACTTAGACCTTTATGCCTTACACTAAAAATTATTTCTAAATCATGCTATCCTCTACAAGAATTTATGTTGGCTAATTTCATTCTAATATCCAACCCACTGTCTTCTAAATTATTTTAGAAAACAATAAATACGAAATTTTCCTCGTCCAAAAACGCAAAATCCCCCGACTTCATTCACGTCCTCAGGACATTCCTTTTCTGAGCTCAGCTTTACTTGTCCTGCCCTATTTTAAGCCCCGGGGCTGTGTTTCGTCCTCTTCTAAAGCTTTATTTATTTATAGAATAAAGGAGTCATATGTGTGGAAATAATAACACCTTTGTCAGAAAGCGCCAGGATCCAAAGCCCGCTTTAAGTGGAGCATACTTCCTGTGTAGTAGGCAAAGGCCAAAGAAGAGGAGGAAAAATCACAGCTTTCCCTGTAGCGGAGACCCCCGCCCCCGCCATCCCCAGACTGGAAGCAAGCAAATTGGTGAGCATGCGCACTGTTCACTCCAACAGAATCGCACAGCTCCACCATCCCCTGCTCTCCAAACCCATCGCACCCACCTTCCCACATCCTGCTGACTAATGGCTCCCCGACCATTCATCCTTGGGAACCTGGGACTTGACCCAGGCAAGATAATTCATGAGAAACTTCGGACAAGCTGCTTGAGTACCCTTTCATGTTCTCTGACAGCTTATCTACAATCTCATTTAATCAGCCATAAAAGTAAGTGGCATCATTACCACCCCTTTCGGGATGATGAAACTGAGGCAGGCCTCGGAGTGAAACCGGCTTTGTGGGCAGGTGAAATGTGCAGCCAGCCAGGGGTACCCCACTCGGCAGTGTAGAGGGCACCCACCCCACATGGGGCAATACTCTGCAGTAGTCTTAACATCTGTGTGCTGGCCTGGAACTTGCTGCGTAGCCCCGTAAATGCTGTGTGACGACAGAGCTTTTATTACCAGACTAGACATGGAGGCACAAAGAGATCTGCTCTCACTGTATTGTCATAAGATACAGGCAAAGCTTGGGTCTAACCATGCAGGGACGGGGAAACCTCAGGGCTGAATGTGCTCTGGGCTGACACGGCTGCCAGTAAGGATGTCCCTCTACAATTACAGGTTCTTGGATTGTCTGCCTTTGGTACATTTCAAAATAGCATATTTGGCTCTTGATTTGAGCTGGGTTTGGGGGGAGGAGATGACACTATTACATTTTTTACTCACAAGCTACACAAGGACACCCCTGTGGCCTGAATCCCACAAGCTGAGGTCTAGTCTCTATCTCGCGTTCAGCTGGCTCCAGGCGGGGAGTGGTGAGTTTGCCGAGACAGTCAGGGATTAAGGTAGCTCTTTGAAATGAGACAGGAAATGCATTTTCAGTCTGGACGTGGACAGCGTTTTAATGTGGAGAGATTTGAAGTCTGGACTGACAATCTGGAAATGTTTCTGTACCAAGAGGCAAGGAGGGGAGGGACGTGGATTTTTTTTTTTTCTTTTGTTTAAGTGTTCTTGAGTGACAAGTGAGCAGAGAAGGCATTTCCTCTGTTTTCCTCACACCTACAGGGAGGGGAGTGAGCAGATGACAGGGAGATACAGAACACACTGGCCTGCCTGGCTCTGTCTGGCATTCTGGCAGTTCTGCAGACCTCCATTCCTTTTTAGCACCCTGATGCTTCCTAGTTCCACTCTGCCACTCTAATTCAGGTCAGTGATGGTGAGAATTGTTCTTTATACCCAAAGACGTGGCATGGGATTTTCATTTATGTTTACTAACCATTGTAATGTAATCTCCTGTAATTTACTATCAAAAAAAAAAAAAGGAAAGAAAGAAAGAAAGAAAGAAAGAAAAAGAAAAGAAAGAAAGAGAAAAAGAAAAACTTTTCCTGGAGGTAGAAGGTTGGCTCGACGTTCCAACGTGCATACTGCTCTTAACTGCTCTTACAGAAGACCTGGATTAAACTCCCATAACCTTCATGCGGGCTCACCAACACCTGTAACTCTGGTTCTGTGAGTCCGTTGCCCTCTTCTGGCCACTAAGGGTACTGCATTCACTAGGTGCGCATACATTGCAGGCAAAACACTCATACACACAATTGTGTTGTTGTTTTGTTTTGTTTTTTCGAGACAGGGTTTCTCTGTGTAGCTTTGGAGCCTGACTTGGCACTCAGACTGGTCTCAAACTCACAGAGATCCACCCACCTCTGCCTCCCAAGTGCTGGGATTAAAAGCGAGCGCCACCACCGCCCGGCCTCAAACACATAATTTTTAAAATCCTTATGATTTTAAAAAAAAAAAAAAAAAAAATCATGCTTTAGTGACGGAACCTGCTACATCTTCTTTGGCTGATCCAAACATCACTAATGAGCAGCAGGTGGGCTTTGCCCACCTCACAAGCTTGAACCCTGAAAAGAATTCAATGCCGTTTAGCTAATAGTATAGCTGGAAAGATATGATCTGAACTCAATCATAGAGAAAATGGAGGGACGGGGCTTTCTGTAAAAGTCTGTGTGGACGAGACTATAGCACACAAAAGTGCGACACTGACCTAGGCCCCACATGGAAGGAAATTCCATACAGGACAGTTTTGAGACAATTGGTAAAATGACATGGATAATTGAGGAATGTGTCAGTATCAAGCTTCCCCTGTTCCATAATTATACTGCTGGTCCATATATAATACCTTTGTTCTTAGGGTATACATACTCCAAATTTATTGGGAAGAAAGGTGCGGCATACGCAGAGTTTCAATTGAATACCAAACAGTCAACTGAGAAACACAAATTAATAGATGAAATATGTCAGAGGGTTATTTTGTGAATCTGAATAGAGAGCATGTGAATGCTTCATTTTATTTATTTTTATTTTATTTATTTATTTATTTATTTATTTTTTGCAAATTTCGTTTGGTATTGATTTAAAGTGAAAAAGAGGTGTGTGCGTGCGAGGGATTAGAGTCCCCTGAAGCTGAATTCAGGGTGTATGTGAGCCGCCTGATGTGGGTGATGGGAACTAAGCCCACACCCTGGCAAGATCAGCAAGAGCTCTTAATGGCTCAGCTATCTCCCAATGCCTTAAGACAAACAGCTTTAAGAAATAACAGCTCTTACTGCATGCAACTTTCTGATGAAGAAAAAGAAATCAGTTGTAGTCCCGCCATGTGGGATTACTACAAAACTTCCCCAATTCTCTGCCCCTCTGTGTCTCTGCAAAAAACGAGAGAGATAGAGATGAGAGAGGGGGGAGGAAGAGAGAGAGAGAGAGAGAGAAAAAGTGGATGCTAGTGACATAACTTGCCTCCGTTTATTTTTCCAGGGGTCTTAGCGTGCCTGGGAAACGGGACTTCCACGTGGGTGTGTGGGCGTTGCGCAGAATGGATGTTGGGATGAAAGCATGATGGTGATGAAAGTGCAGGCATCAGGCGACCCCACGGTTAGTGCCGGTGCCTGGGGGGAGGGGAAGGTCAGAAATGCGCCCTCTGTTGTCCACACAGGCAATCCCCACAGAAAGGGATCAGTCATTTCCCCGTTGCTGTAAACAAACACCCGAGGAGAAAGGTTGGTTTCATTGCCTCTGCTGTCAGGAGGCAGGAGGAGATGGATGCCGTGCTCAGCCCGCTACCCCACCCAAGCTCACTGGGATGGTCGGCCTACGTTTGTGGTGGGTCTTCCTCTCTGACACACCCTCACAGAGACACCCAGAGGTGCGCTCAGTCTCCTGGGTCAGGATGACACTGCAGATCAACCTCAGAGGGACCCCGGGTGTGGCAGCTCCTTTCCCAAGAGCAAGTGAGGGACAACCCTGCCCCTGCAGCCAGCAACCAGGGCAACCAGGGAAGGCGCTGCCAGGACCGCCTTCACGGGGAGAGATTAGAGGACTTCCGCCCCAGGGGAGCCGGAGGCAGAGCATGACCCTAACCTAACTTGAATCAAGTTCAAAGCTCTACAGCGCACTTTGCTGGCCCAGGAAACAGGACACACAAGGGCCGTGGACACTCACCTCTCCCCATAGTCCCAAACGGAACACATATCCATACGCTGACTCAGACTTTTCTAGCTAACACTTTAGAACAATGCTGGGCTCCGCAGACCACGGCACTGAAAGTTCTGAAACAAAGGCCTGGCCCAACCAGTCAAGACCGGACGGCTGCCCAGTAGCATTTCAGGGACAGTCTGCTGAGGAAATTTTCGGCTTTGTCAAAATCCCAAGAAAAGCCGATCGTAGAAGTTACTGAAATACTAGCTTATCCTTTAAGACAATCTTCTTAAAGCAAGACTTTGCTTTTGTTATTTGTGCTACAACAGGTCTGTGAGATACTTAGCCTCAAAACTTCCTTTTAGGGTTTACAAGTAAATCACCTGGTATCGTATCCAGTAGTTAAGAACTAACCTGACAATTATAAAATGCATGCAGCAAGTTCTGTATCTACAATTTGGTCTAAACAAGGCCCTTTATCTGTAAACAAGCTTTTATCCATGGCTTAAAAAAAAAAAAAATACATCCAAAACCCTGTGAGTGTTCAGTGCTCCCAGAGGTCTGTGTGTGGTCCTGGGGATTCCCTCTTATTCCTGCCAGGCCCTCCCTGCTCCGTCACCTCCTGCTTAGCTTTGAGTGCTTCGTGACTAATCTGTAATCTGGTTAGCTCTTGTCTGTAACAGCATGCTGGCAATTTAAGCCCTGGATCCTAAGAGTTGTCTGGAGGGATCTGTTAAAATAGGGGCTTTGAAGATCAGGGCTTTTGGTGGCAGAGCTAAAGCCAGCAGCAGTCACAAACCAGCTACATTTCCAACAACCAGCATAAAAGTGATATTTGGGGCTCTGAGACGGTTCAGGGGTAAAATCACCTGCCACACCACATGCCCGATATCTGAGTTTGATCCCCAAACCCAGAAAACACTGGATGAGGGGTGCACGTCTGTGATCTGGCACTCTTTCACCAAGACAGGCGCAGAGCCAGGGGAGTGGCCAGACGTTTGCTGGTCGGCTACCAGCTAGCTTTCATAATACAGCCCAGAAGAAATGAGAGATGCTGCATCAACAAGAAGGAAGAGAAACAATTCCCAAAGTCATCCTCTGACTTTGTATGTGGGGCGCGTGCATGCTCACACGTGTGCACACTCACAAACACACTCACACTAACCCTTATGCACACATACACACTCATACACACACACACACACAAGCACACACACCTGCACACATCCTCACACATACAAACATGCTCATACACACACATGCATACATACACTCACACATACAACTGCACATGCATACACATGCACTCATAGATACATACACTTGCATACACAATTACACACATGCACACACACACACAAGCACACACACCTGCACACATACTCACACATACAAACATGCTCATACACACACATGCATACATACACTCACACATACAACTGCACATGCATACACATGCACTCATAGATACATACACTTGCATACACAATTACACACACACACACACACACACACACACACACACAACTTGTAACATTTGGAGTTTTCCAAGGCAGTGTGAATATTGTCGATCTTTGCAAGTAGAAACAGACTAGACTCTGCAGCAGGGATCCACGTGTTCATGCTGTGTTTGAATGGTGACAGCACACATGCAAAGAACCGTAGCTCAGTCTGGAAAATTCATAGAATCCAGTGATTGCTGGGACGCGTAATCAAAAATCTAACGATGGGATTGCAAGTCATCTCAAAGATATAAACCAAGCATGGTAGTACACACCTGTAATCCCTACACAGGAGGTGCAGAGGCAGGAGGATTGCCACAAATTGGATACCAGCCTGATCTACATATCAAGGCTAGCCAGAGATCATGTTTCAAAATACAACAACAAACAAGCAACCCCAAGCAAACAAACAAACGAACCAGAAAAATGACTTCCAAATTTAGTTGCATTTATTTTCCCAGGGATGATTTCCTCTTTGCTGTTGTAAATCCACACATGGTTCGATTCAGGTGTTTAGGACTGGGAGCACATTCCACAGCCCTCTCTGCCCATTCCTGTTATGCAACCAGACACCTTAGAGTCTACCCACCGTATCTATTTCCTTCCCAGTACCATCACTGCCTCATCAGCCCACCCAGACCACAGAACTCGTCATTTGCTTTTTGAGGCAGGGTCCCAGGCTGGCTTCTGACTTTGTATGAAGTGGGGAATGGTTTTGAACCCCTGGTCCTTCTGTCCCCACCTCCTAAGTGCCAGGATTACAGACAGCACCACCACACCTGGCTTAACACAGTGCTAAGGGCAAAAGCCAGCAGCACTCTACCAGCTGAGCTGATGCCCAGCCCCTTTGGCCAGTGTCTCACCCTCCATCTGCCTATCTACTCCAGGTATGGTTCTACCAGTCTTTCAAGCTTGGTTAAAACCACTTCTCATATTAAAAACAAACGTAGCTGGGCGGTGTTGGCACACACCTGCAATTCCAGCACTCAGGAGGCACAGGCGGGCAGATCTCTGTGAATCTGAGGCCAGCCTGGTCTACTGAGTGAGTTCCAAGACACAGAGGATTCCTGTCCGGAAAACAAACACACAAGCAAGCAAGCAAACGCATCTCCACATCACCTATCGTTAGGGATAAAGCGTCAAACTTCCCTGCAGCACTCAGAATTCCTTTCGAGTAGGCAACAGAACAAGATCTGGCTGGTTTCGGCAGAGAAACAGAATGCGCTTGCTTACAAAAAAGACAAAATTCCAAACATCTCAACTTTTTACATAAATTTTCACAAAATTCTCAGAGAACATCTGACACAACGTGTGGCACCGCATGTATGTGTATGTGTGTGCACGCGTGTGCGTGCACATGCGTGCGTGTGTACATGTGTACCTGTGAGCACATGCGTGTGCACATGTGTGTGCACGTGTGTTTGCGTGTGTGCACACGTGTGTGTGTGTGTGTGTGTCTGAGCATGCCTGCATGCAGGCATGTATGTCTGTGTCCATGAGTGTGCGTGCCTGTGTCTGCTGCCTCTTACTCACAGGGAGGCAGAAGTGTTGTATGAAGGGCCCCCCTTGCATCTGTCTTTGCTAAGGAAAGACGTTTCTTTCAAAGGTTGTCAGGAGGAAAAACGAACACTCAGAAAGATCAAGAAATGCCCACTACTGAGCCCCAGTCCTCAGAAGAGAGCAATCCTTCCTCCTCTTAGACCTCACAAGTCAAAACGGGCAAGGGGGAGCTAATTCACGGCCGTCCCGTGAGAAGAGGAGAAAAGCTTTTCTGGAAGCGGGTAAAGCAGTCCTTGTGAGCACTCGCCCTCCCAGCGCACACGGCACCTGGGGGGCTGTGGCAAGGGATCATGAGTTCGAGACTAGCCTCCTCTACAGGGCAAGGTCCTGCGTTTAAGTGGTGAAATCCCTCTCACGTTTTCTGTGATCGACTAAATTTTATATAATAACGCCATCCTTTATAAGACACTGAATGGTGTCCTTCGGAAAATAAGCCAACCTCTGCAGTATAGGAACGTGTAAAATTTATTGGCGAGGAAGAGAGCTGGGGATCGGTAACCTTTGGGTCTTTAGGATGGTAACAAATCCTCTGCTTCCAAATTGAGGAAAGGCGCCACCATCTCCCGAAGCTCCCACATGGCGCGGTGCCCCAGCACGCTGGGCAGCACCCGCTCGAAGAGAAACGTGGCGTCCACGAACAGTATGTAACACGACAGGCCGGTGACGGCGACCACGTAGACCACGACCAAGAGCTTCAGGGCGTGCTTCCTGCAGCAAAGAACACACGTGTGCTTAGACCCGGGGGAAGAGCCTCAGGGCAGGCGCGGGCCCTCCATCCCCTGCGGTGCAGGGCTGGGGGTGGCGGGTGGGGGAGTCTCTGACCCATGACCTGCAAAAGGAGGAATCGGCGCCCGGGGCGAACCCTTCCTTTCTAGACACAGTTGGGGCCACATTTGTTTGCGTGATGCTATAGAGGCACTGGGTTTTGACTGATTTCAAGGAGTGTTAGTTCTCTATCAAGTGAGTCTAAGTATATGGGTACTGTTTTAAATGGTGGACAATCACCAAGCACATGTCAACATGAGCATTCGCTGCACGCCAGAGAGGGGACAAAGTGGCTTCTCGCTGTGCTCACCGTGTCCTGATTCGTTCCATCAGCGCACGGTTCCATGTGGTGTATCTCCCCATGTGGCCGCACACGCTGGCCATCTGTGTACCTCCTCTGATGAAATGTGTAAGTCCTTCGCCTGTTTTAAAATCTGGGCTGTGTGTGTGTGTGTGTGTGTGTGTGTGTGTGTGTGTGTGTTTCCTGGCATTATAAAAGCTTTCTATATATTAAGGGTACTAAAATCCCTAATTTTCACAGTTCTGAAAAAGTTACATATGCACACATATGTATATACCATGACAATTAGATCATTTCCGCGTGTGGGAGTGCATGAGTGTGTGCGTACACATGCACATGTCCCATGGTGCACTGCTCATGGGGAGGGGTGGCGGTCAGGGGACAACTTTGGGGAGCCAGGTCTCTTCATCTACTTTGCTGGGTTAGGGGCTCCCTCTTTTCTGAGCTGTGGGACAGAACGCAGATACCCTGGGGAGAGAAGTATCACACACACCGAACCCCACAGGTAGGGAGCCCTCTGTAGCACGATAAATAAAAGACTGGTTAGCTCAGTCAGTAGAGCGTGAGACTCTTAATCTCAGGGTCATGGGTTCGAGCCCCACGTTGGGTGCCAATTGTAGCACAATAAATAGAAGACCCAGAGGCAGATACTGGGGTTCAAGCTTCAAGCTGAGGATCAGGAAAGCAAAGCAGCCGGCCACTCTACCTCAGACTGAAAGGCCATCCTGGCTCCACCAAATGTCAGACTGTGATCCCTGACTGCTATGCTCTCCTCATGTGGCTGGAGAATCCTGAGACTGACCACTGAAGCCTCTGCTCCTATCTTTTATATCTCTCCAGTGCTGGGGTTAAAGGCTTGAGCTCTGTTTCTCTCTTAGACTGATTGGCTCTCGTGAAACCCAGGGTGGTCTTGAACTCACAGAGCTCCGTCTGCCTCTTAATCCTGAGCCTTGGGATTAAAGGTGTGTACCGCCACTGCCTGATATCTATAGCTTGAGGCTGACTTTGCTTTCTGGATCCTCAGGCAAGCTTTAATAAACCATAAATAATACATCGCCAAAGTATCGGATATCACCAAAGTCCAACTGGAGAGTCGGACTACAGACTCTGTAGTGAACTAGTGAGTTTTATCGGGGCTACTTACAGGCACATGGGGGAGGGGTTACCTATGGGAGGCAGACATGACTGAAGGCAGCTGCGTCGCAAGAGGCCACCCCAGACAGACAGCTCACAGGCAGCTGAACCGTTGGAACGTGTCCTTTCCAAGAGGTCCAAACCTTCAGGACAGCCTGGCTGGTTTCTGCTTCCTCCAGGCAGCTGTTGTGGTCGGAGTCTTTTTTTTTTTTTTTTTTTTTTTTTTTCAGTCCAACTTCCTTCCGTCTGAAGGGACGGGGCGGGGAGTGGGTGACTCTCAGTTTTCATTAGACACCCCCTCTGGCAGGGAGGGGCTCTAATGAATGTGGTCATTTTCAGGGACTCCCTGGAGCTATTTTCAGGAGTTCTTCTTCCTGCTCAAGGGGCTTCGCGGCAGGACGGAATGCTTCGGTCTCAGGGGAAAAGGTTACCATGCATCCTTCCTCGTCACTCCAGGCTAGGTGACCATGGGCTGCAGGGACACTCTCTCCCTTCCTCACCTTCCCGTCCTGCTGCTGTGGGAAGGCTGGTTGCAGACGCAAGCCACGGCGGAACCCGGCTTGTGGTGTGTGCCGTCACGCTTTGCCGGCAAAGCAGCCACCTCTCTGGGCCTGATTCACGACAATTTTTCCACCTATTGGGTCTATGGGGAAGATTCTCTGAGGTCGTTACCATTGCCGCTGGTGTTACTTCTTACTCGACTTTCCCTGGGCGCGGCGTTGTGTCCCAAAACGATAAAGACAAAATGCCAGTTCCATAGCTTCGTGGAGCATGAAGAAGAAACAGAGTTAAACAGCGGAACTGTGGTGTGATGTTGGAGCCTTGGAAGGACAACGTGCAAGGTACAGGGGCACCGCTGTGGCGACTGGAAGCTGAGGGCGCAGCACACTCCAGCGCGTGGCTGTGGTAGGCCTTGTCCTTCTTCCCACGCCCTCTGCCTTGCTAAAAGCCACTAGACTACATTCTTAAAGCGGCCGCCAAGGTCCAGTCCCTGATTTGGCCTCTTCCTCCTCCTGACGCTGAATGCCGACGCCCAGTAATCGAAGCCTCTTTGGTTCACCTAATTAACAACCCCAATTAAGATCAAACACCTCCTCCTAACACCAGGATGTCCCCCCCCTTTACCTATAAACTGCCATTTGCCTGTGAGGCACATCTGTCTCCCCTCCATCCAGAGGCGGTTCTCCTTCCCTCTGAGACAAATACTCCTTCCCTTGGCCCCTCCCCTTCTTCCCCATCCCCCTCTCCATCTCCTTCACCCCTGCAGCCTAACCCACCCTAACACAGACCTTCCCCATTCCCCTCTTAAAGTTATGCCTGCAAGGTCTCTTGCTGTTCTCTGCCCGAGTCAGAAAGCAGCTGATTTAGCCTGTCACCCCTGCTTAATAAAGGGTCTCTCTGTGGCAGCAGGCGTGTGGGTGTGGGTCTGGGAGGTGGGGAGGTCTTCTCTTAGAGAAAGGGCTGTTTCTGCAAGATGGTGTGTCAGCCCTATAAAGGGATCCAAGGACTCAGGAACTGAGCCAGAGATGGTGGTACACGCCTGTAATCCCAGCACAGAGCCCCAGGCTGACAAGGGAGGGGGGATGTCAAGGCCATCCTGAGCTACCTAAGGAGACCGTGTTGGTGGGGATGGCCTTCTGTATGCTGTGAGTATGTTTCTCTTATTGGTTGATGAAATAGTAGAGCTGTTTCAGCCACTGGACAGGCAGGATTTAGCCAGGCAGGAAATCCGAACAGGGATAGACAAAGGTAATAGGCATAGTCGGGGAGGCACCATGTAGCTACCAGGATGGTAGTGTGTCTGGGCATTCTCCAGTAAGATAAGGTCGTGTGGAGATACACAGATTAATAGTTATGGGTTAATAATTAAGAGAAGGCTAGCCAGTAAGAAGCCTGAGCCAATGGCCAAACAATTATAAATAGAAACTAAGACTCAGAGTGGTTATTTCATAGCGGCCGAGAGGACCCCATTGGGTGGAGAGAAACAGGTCCAGTGGGACTGAGGCCAGATGGAGAAAATCTCCCAATAGCCTGTCTCAAAAGAGAAGACTGGAAAATTTCCACCAGTATGTCTCCGATATTGCATAAAGAAGAGGCTCCCTGACATAGACCCAGAGAACTCCACATCCTGCCACATTTCCTGCATTTCCACGTTTATTGCTACGCTGCTTACAGTAGCAAGGAAATGGGACCAACCTAGATGTCTGTCAACAGATAAGTGGATAATGAAAACGCAGAACACGCACGCTACAGAATGCTTCCCAGCTGTAGAGATAACACAGTTATGAACTTTGCAGGAAAATAGATGAACTGAGAACATACACTGGTAAGCAGGGTCAAGCAATCCCACAAAGAAAGACGGACGTTTCCCCTCGTCTGCACATCCCCGTCTGTAATGGGTATATATTTGTATGTAAGCACCTGTAAATGTGGGCACTGTATTGCATTTAGAAAGAACCCCAAAAAGCGGGTAATGTTGGGTGACAAGGAAGGACTGACTGCAGGTAAAAGAGAGGAGGCATGAAAGAGGATATGAAGGTATTCGCTTTCCTTTTTTGTGGCTAGTAAGTCAATAAAAATATAATTGTTAGTGAGGTGTCCTAACCCTCAAGCATCAGAGCGTCCTCCGACTGCACAGGAGCTGGCTGAGAGTAAGCATTTGGGACTGGGCAAGTGTTTGTTTGAATGGCTACCTTAATCTGGCCGTATGAAAGTTTTATTCCTGGGCTCTTAACAATAAAGTGATTGTGTTATTTTTAAAGTGATTGTGTTATTTTTAAAGTGATTGTGTTATTTTTAAAGTGATTGTATTATTTTTAAAGTGCTTGTATTATTTTTAAAGTAATTGCATTATTTTTAAAGTGAGCATATTATTTTTAAAGTGATTGTATTCTTTTGGGGGGGGTGATCTTGCCAAGCAAGCAAAAGTTGCCAAATCGGTTGGTAATAGTGTCCTTTGGCGGAGGTGGCGACCTGCGCCTGTGAATTCCATTCTGACATGTAGATGGAGGAGCTGCAGACATGGCCCAGCGGACCTAGGTTCAGTCTACAGGACCCACGTGCTGGTTTACAATATCTGAAACTCTAGTTCTAGGGATTCAGCCCCCCAGGCACCTCTCCAGGCACCAGGCATATGGTGTACACACATACGTGCAAGCAAACACTCATACACACAGAATAAAGTAAATAAATCCAAAAGCTTTTAATGTTTTAAAAAAGGATGTAGATAGAGAGGAACCTGGGCCTTCTCAGTGACAGAACAGGTGCCTAACATACGTGAGGTCGTAAGCTCAGTCCCCTACATTGCACACATGTAAAAATGACTTAGAAAGATATTGTTTACAGTTAAAGTATAAGTATCGAGTATAGGCAGATTTACCTAAAGCCATAAGAAAGATATCTAAGCCTATATACTCCTTAATAGAATAGCTATGTGGCTAAAACAAGAAAAAAATCCTATGACTTCAATTAACAGACAACATTTACAAAAGAAAATAACATTTTACTCAACACTTGAAGGTATGCATGGAGTCTTAGAGTAGTTCATACGTTGAGAAGCTAGACACACACACACACACACTCAAGTGTGCATGCAGGCACACACCCATGCCCTCACACATGCCCTCATGCACACATGTGCTCTCACTATGCAGACCAGTCTGGCCCAGAACTCAGAGATCTCCCTGCCTCTGCCCCCCCCCCAGTGCTGGGATTAAAGGTCCCGCCCACCACCCCTGACCCCGCTGGATAAGTTTGCCTGGCCCATGCACAGCCTTACTCACCACACCGCACTGTAGAGAGGAGGGTATGACCCGGAAGGGGTCGGGGAACCCTGGGGCATCGGGGTCTCTGTTGGCTCGGTATCCAAGTCTTCAGAGCTGTGGGAGTCTGTCTCCCTCCCTTGAGCGTTGCACATCTCCAGCTTAGTGTTCAGTGCATTTATTTCCTTATAAAAGCTCTGGGGAGAAAATTCAAAGAGCAACCGGCTGTCTTTTCTCAATAAAAGCACAATTCTCCCTGCTGTGACAACTGCACACTCGGTGACACGTACGCAGCTGGGACAGAGAGGAGAAACCTTCAACTGTGGGAGTGACCCCCTGTACTCAGTCTGCTCAGTGCAGCCGCCCATGCCACACACACACACACACACACACACACACACACACACACACACACACACACACACACACACACACACACACACACACACACACACACACACACACACACACACACACACACACACACACACACACCCCACACACCACACACACACACACACACACACACACACACACACACACACACACACACTGAGATGCCCACTAGGTGCTTCTCAAGGACACAGAACAGAAAGTGGCCACTCTGTTCACGGTGTCAGCCACACACGACGCTTCCCCCCACCTCTAAGGAAGGACAAGAGAGGCAGGAGGGGTCTGGGGGAAGAGATGTCGATTGCCTCGCACCGTGCAGAACACGCGGACACGGGGGGGAAGCTCCAGGTGACTAAGATATGAGGAGCAGACCAGTGTGGTGAGAAACCAGAAACCATCAGGATTCTTTGGGCCCAAGGCAGAAGCCTGAGGGGTGGAAAAGAAGACGTGTGACCAGCCAGAGAGCAGAACGAGGGGTGTGCACTTGAGCTCCCTGGGAAACAACTGCCACGTTTCGCTGGGACCCGACGACCTGCGTGCACAGGTAGACGTGGGGCGGCTCACCTCTATCCGTTCTCTGAGCTTCTCCTTTAATTCACGGGCTTCATTGCAAGCATCGACCTGGAAAGACATCCACGGGTCTGAGTACGCCGACGAGTGTCTTTCTGGTTCATGTAATAAAATCTCCCGTTTTTTTTTTTTTTTTTTTTTTTTTTCATACCACGTACAAAGCAGCTGTTCTGAGACTGTCACGTTTACTGAGTGACGTAGTTCCCTAGACAGCGCATTCTGGGAGTGAGGATGCAGCACTGATGAGGTGCGGTGCTTACCCACCACAGACAGGGCCCTGCGCTCCGTGCTCAGCGCCACAAAAGCAAACGCATGAAAATCGTGGCGGGAGCAAACGTGGGGCGGAGTTCTCACGCATGCGCGCGCACACACGCACCGACCAGGCCATGGACGGCATATTGCAGGAAGAATAGCCACGTGGGCTCATTTTAGTCCTTTGTAAGTATAAATTCCCCAGCACGGTGGTGCCCGCCTTCAATCCCAGCACGCAGAGGCAGAGGCAGGCAAACCTCTGCATGTTCAAGGCCAGCCAGGGCTAGGTAGTGACACTCTTGTTTCAAAGAAACCAAAAGCAAATAAATAAATGAATACGTAAACTTCGGGGTGAGAAGTTGGCTTGAAGCGTTTGCCTTGCGAGTGTGAGGGTAAAAGTTCCGATGCCCAGAACCCACGTGGAAGCCGGACAGGCATGGGGGCTGCATGAGGGGCTGAGACAGGAGCATCTCAGAGCAGACTGGTTAGCTGGACTGGCCAGAACTAGAGCATTCTGGTTCAGCGAGGGACCCTGCCTCAAAATAGAGTAGAGAGCAAATCAGAAAAAAATCTGATACCAACTTGGGGCCTCATATACATACACAGACACAGACACCACCACACACACCTGTGTCCATGCAAACACGTATGCACACACTCATGCACAGCACACGCACAGCACACGCACAGCACACACACACACACACACACACACACACACACACGCTCACTCACAAAAGTATGAGTTTATGCAACAGCCTCTAATCAGCCATTCTTTCTGTTTGTTACACCGTTGATGCCCCTTAAGAATCTTCTAGTGCTGGAGAGACGGCTCAGCAGTTAAGGGCACTGGCTGCTCCCACAGAGGACCATGTTTAGTTCTCAGCACCCACATGGTGCTTACAACCCTCTGCAATTCCGGTTCTAAAAAAACCACAACGCCCTCTTCTGGCCTCCAAGGGCACTGCATGTGTGTGGTACACAGACATACATGCTGGTGAAAACATCCATACTGTTAATATTGAAAGCAAACATCTTGCACCTAGGGAGAAGCTGGTGAAAATAAAGTTTTTTCCCCCAATAGGTAACCATTCCTAAGGGATAAGTGTAAGATCTCATCAGATCAGCCTGAATACCCCGTCTCTGCCCGGAGAAGTCCTGTCCCGTTTGCTTCCAGAGTCTCTAGCATGTTGTCTGGGAGAGAGTGTGTACTCTTGCCTGGATTCTTGAAGGAACGCTGACAGGAGCGGTGGAGGCTTTTCCTCTGCCCTTTCTTTCCTTGATTTTTTTCAGTCAGGGTCTCCCATATCCCAGGCTGGCCTCCAATTCGCGGTGCAGTCAAGCATGAACTTGAATCCAGATCTTCCCGCTTCTGGCTCCCAAACACTGGGGTTACATGTGTGTGCTACCAGGCCTGGTTACAAGAGCTGGTGGTTAAACCCTGGGCCCTATTTGTGCCCGTCACTGAGCCACGGTCCTAGTCCCAGGACTGGTTTCTTGAGACTCAGTTTCTCACGGTAAACACTCATGTGTGGGGATATTTATGATTTATTAAAGCTTGCCTGAGGATTCAGAAAGCAAAGTCAGCCTCAAGCTATAGAGATCAGGCAGTGGTGATACACTCCTTTAATCCCAGGACTCAGGATTAAGAGGCAGATGGATCTCTATGAGTTCAAGGCCACCCAGGGCTACACAAGATTCAATCAGGCTAAAGGAGAAACAGAGCTCAAACCTTTAATCGCAGAACTAGAGACATGGAAAAGATAGGAGCAGGTCTTCAGTAGTCAGGCTGGGACTGCAGTCAGAGGTTTGGTGGAGCCAGGATCGTCTTTCAGTCTGAGGAAGAGGTGAGAGCCAGTGGCCGGCTGCTTTGCTTTTTTGATCCTCAGCTAGAAGCTTGAACCCCAACATCAGTCCTTGGGTCTTTTATTTATCATGTTACACTCATGTACAAAACCCCAAGTGTCCCAGGAAACAAAGCCAATAACTCAAACATCAGCCTCAAGCTGTACGGCAGTGACACAGAGGACGCTGAAGGGACCTGGGCAAAGCTACCCGCAGGCAAGGCGCATCTGACGGGCAGCATTCGGTGTGTAAATAAACGTGATCGCAGCAGAGCGAAACACACAAGTGCTTGTTGTGCTTACTTTGAAGGACCCCGCTTCTTCATTTTTTGGTCTTTTTGGCTTGTTTGCATGTTTGTTTGAGACGGGGTCTCTTTATACAGTCCTGGCTGCCCTGAAACTCGCTCTGGAGAGCAAGCTGGCCTCAAACTCACAGAGATCCACCTGCCTCCGCCCACCACGCCCCCATACTGGGATTAAAGGCATATAGTACCACATCCGGCTAATTTTTCATTTTATGTGACTTAATTTCATATTGTTTTAATTGCCAAAATAAATATATGTTACTTCTGTAGAAGAAAAAAATATACGGACATACGATATGCGATACTTTGTGTGAGGTTAATATACATGGGAAAGGGACAGAAAAAGTGGGTTTTTACATATTTTTTTCACCATTTATCACCTTTGTTTATTTGTGGTGGCTAGCATTCATGCCATGGAACAGGTATTGGGGTCAGAGAACAGTATGTAGGAGTCTGTTTCTCTCCTTTCATCCTGTGGATTCCGGGGATCAAACTCACGTTGTCAGGTTTGGCAGCAAGCCACTACAGCCACTGAGTCCCTCTTGCTGGCCTGAGAGTGACACTTTTTTTTTAATCTGGAATTGTTGTGTGTGTGTGTGTGTGTATGTGTGTGTGTGTGTGTGTGTGTGTACATGTATGTATCTGTCGGTGTTTCTTTGTGTGTATGCATGTGTGTATCTATGTGTGTGTATCTGTGTGTGTCTGTGTATGTGTTTGTGCCTTTGTATGTGTGTCTATGTTTATTGTCTCTGTGTCTGTATCATTGTGTATACCTGTGTCTGTGTGTATGCATGTGTGTATTCACCTGTGTATATCTGCATGTGTGTGTATGTCTGTGTTTGTGTCTGTATGCATTTGTGTCATTGTGTGCATGTATGTGTCTATGTGTGTATGCATGTGTGTGTGTGTATGTGTGTGTGTATGTCTATGTGTGTGTGTGTGTCTGTGTGAGTGTGTCTGTGTGTGTGTCTGTGTATGTGTGTATCTGTGTGTGTGTATGTGAGTGTGTCTGTGTGTGTGTCTGTGTATGTGTGTATCTGTGTGTGTGTGAGTGTATGTGTCTATGTGTGTGTGTGTGTCTGTGTGTGCCTATGTATGTGTGTGTGTATGCATGTGTGTGTGTGTATGTCTGTGTGTGTGTATGTCTATGTGTGTGTGTGTGTGTCTATGTGAGTATGTCTGTGTGTGTGTCTGTGTATGTGTGTATCTGTGTGTGTGTGAGTGTATGTGTCTATGTGTGTGTGTGTGTCTGTGTGTGTCTATGTGTGTGTGTGTATGCATGTGTGTGTGTGTATGTCTGTGTGTGTGTATGTCTATGTGTGTGTGTGTGTGTCTATGTGAGTGTGTCTGTGTGTGTGTCTGTGTATGTGTGTATCTGTGTGTGTGTGAGTGTATGTGTCTATGTGTGTGTGTGTGTCTGTGTGTGTCTATGTGTGTGTGTGTATGCATGTGTGTGTGTATGTCTGTGTGTGTGTGTGTCATTGTGTGCATGTATGTGTCTATGTGTGTGTCTGTGTGTGTATGTCTATGTGTGTGTGTGCATGCATGTGTGTGTGTGTGTGTGTTTATGTCTATGTGTGTGCATGCATGTGTGTAGACACAGATTGGACCTAGACCCCTCACATGTGCCTCACGAAAGCTCTCCTGCTAACCCACTTCATCTTGGAGTCACAGGGTTTGTCTTCTGAAAATGCGCATAGTGACTCTGACCCCTCCAGAGGCTAATTCCCAGTTCCCTTCCCCTCAAGTTTAAACTCTATGTTTTTCCTCCTGGTTTATAAAGACGTCTCATTACCTGCGCCAATTTGATGTTCATTTCTTTTAATTGCTTCCGGATTTCTGTGATCTTCTCCTATAACACAAGGATAGACAACACAAGTTAGAAGGGATGGCATATGGAATTGAGGTAAAACAGCTTTTAAGAGAAACACAAGCATGGTCAACACACTTCAGATTTCATAGCGACTTTCCCTCGTGATATGCTGGTTTATAAAAGACAATACTGAATCACGCCGCTAAGATACGATTGGTTGAAACACTGGCTGCTCTTGACCCCCAGCACCTACACGGCGGCTCATAACTGCCTCTAACTGCTGTCCTGGGGGATCTGATGCCCTCTTAGGGCGTCTGTGCGCCCTGCATGCATGGGACACACAGACAGACAGGAAGACACATATCCACAAAACTTTTTTTAAAAAGATATGATTGGCCACACCCTATGCAAGTGACCTCCCAGCTGGGCATTGGGCTGGTCCAGTACGAGTAACGGGAGTACTGGTCAACCTGAGCAGCCAGCATCCTCCAGCAGCGTGTGGTCACATTTGGGACTGTACCACACCCTTGTTTTGTACCACATTACCCATCGCCAGCCCATGGATCACGTGGTTTAATACGGCATTGTACTATCGGGGTGAGCTTGGACTCCCCGTCCTCTGCCTCTGCCTCCCAGGTGCTGGGTCAACAGACTCACAGGGTTGTTTCTTAACTGCCTCCTCCCTTCCCCCTTCAGCTCTAGCCAGTGCCCGGCTACCTTCTGTCCCCATGGTTTTGCCTTTTTGTTACACAAACGGACCGTGAAGTCTGTAACCGTCTAAGCTGGCATCTTTCAAACAGCCTACATGACTCAGATCACTCACGCTGTTGGGAGAGTCAGAGTTTGTTCCCTTTTTATTTCGGGATGGTGTTCCCGTGTGCACACGAGATACGGCTTATCAGTCTATCCTCTGCTGGGCATTTGAACTGGGACTGAAGCTCACGTGTGGCATTTGGTGTACTTCGCGTTTAGTGGGTGCACAAAACTGCATAGATCCCGCATTTTCATACATGTGCTTGATACCGTCTCCTTTCCAATGGTCTCAAGTCCCCCCTTAAAACACAAATGCCCCTGGGTGTGGTGACTCACAGCACGGGGAGGCTGAAGCAGCTGGCTTGCTGAGAGTTCAAGATCAGCACGAACTAACAAGGTTGGTGTGGAATATTCCTTTACACTGTTTTGTCACTGTGATTGGTTTAATAAAGACGCCCACTGGCCAATAGCTGGACAAGGTAAGGTTAGGTGGGAAAAGCCAGAATAAGGACACCAGGAAGAAGAGGGGCGGAGTCAGAGGAGTCGGCAGGCAGACACAGCGAGGAGGAGGAGGTGAAAGATGGAACAGAGGTAACGTCATGTGGCAGAATGTAGGCGAATAGAAATGGGCTAACTTAAAATGATAGAGTTAGCTAGAAACGAGCCAGAGCTATCAGCCAAGCATTTATTTTGTCAGGACAGAAAAACCCCACTTACATAATAAGTTCCAGACTAACCGGTGCTTAAGAGAAGAGTTTTGCTTTAAGCAAAACAAAAACAGCTTAAAGTTAGACCAACAAGATGGCTTAGCAGGTGGGAGCATTTGCCACCAACCTACTTACACACCCGGGCCTCACAAGGTAGAAAGAGGAAACCTGGCAAGCCGTCACTGAAACACCCACGCATGCATACACACATGTATGTGCACACACACATCCACACATACATGTGTACATGTATGAATATATACACACACATACACAAACAGACAATAAATACATAAATAAAATGAAAACTAGAAGTAAACACTAAAAAAAAAAAAAAAACCTTTCTCTGAAAAGAATCTCTAAGAACACAGAGAGGTAAAGACACAGGATGCTTTGGAGGTCTGGAAATAACACAAGAACCTGTCAAGAAGGCATCAAAGGCCACACAGATTTCTCAGGACACAGTAAACAAATTCCCAGTCCCTACATGTTTTCTCTGAGAGTTGGACAGGCAAGTGTCCTCACCCGGACGTCAAGACAGCGGCCTACAAGGAGGGACGTATGTCAGAGTTCAGGATTCTGAGCGTCAAGCAGGGGAAGCGGTGACCCCAGGAGGAAGGGACTTGGCAGTGTAGCGAGTGCCATCCCGTGATGGAGGTGTGTTCCCTGCTGGCTGTGGTCCCTTTGGTGCCCGAGGAGGGAGGGTGGAGGCAGAAGTCCGAGCGCAGTTTACCTCAATGTTTGCTTCCTGATCGGGGTCCTCCAAATTTTCAGACTGGTTTTCCAGGGATATCACCTCAGTTAACAGACTACAAACAGATGAAGACATGGACTAAGTCCTGTGCATTGAGAAACAATCATCCAACATGGGAGCGGTTCCTGGGCTTTCAAAAGTGAAGTGCTGTTATTCTACATACAAGGGCGTGGGAAGGGGATTCGAGCCTCTGCTTCTTGAGAGATGCTGTTAGAAGTGTGGGGAGAAAGGGCACAAGCCGGGAAGGAGAAGTCTTGCTCCAGTGCTGGGATTGGACCTAGGGACCTGTGCACTGTGAACTGTAGCCACAGCCTGGACAGTGACATTTCAAAAATCCAAATACCGGGAATCCAGGCTTTTATCCAGACTGAATCAAGAATCTTCAACCCTGTAGCAAGTTGGGCGTGGTGTGTGCACACCTAACCCCAGTTGGGAGACGGAGGCAGGAGGGTCAGGTGTGCCAAGCTAGCCCGGGCTGCAGGAGACACAGTCTTAAAAACAAACCCAGGGAAAGAAGAAAATAATGGATTTTGTGATGGATCGGGGTATGGCCTCACTGTGTTGATTTCATAGCCATAAGCATTTGTGAAACTCACAGGGCCTCACATTAGAAAAACATAATTGCCTTGTAATAAAATTACGCTTCAATATAAAAGAGAAAATACACAGCATATGGGATTTGGATCCTTTTTAAAGCTTTGGAGGGTAGAAAGGCCCACCTGGATGGGGTGTGTGTGAATGGACGGTTTTCCAACAGTAAAGAGGAAGCAGCTAGGAGCATAGCTCCTTTGTGCTAGGAAAGAGGTTGGAACATGTCGGGAAATTCAAGGCTGCAGACCCTCATTTCCGCTAAGAGGCTCCGTTTGTTGGTCACTGGCTATGTACCAGCCTCACCTTTGAACCCTCACAACTGAGCCAGCCGTGAGGCTGGCGCCATTAGTAACGTTTTATACGCAGGGAAAGGCAAGCCCTTAGAAAGGCTGATTAATGGGCCAGCAGGACTCAGCCTCTCTGATGCTCAGAGACTCAGTTAGCAGAGTGCTTGCCTAGCACTTTTCAAGACCTGGGTTCAAATCCCAGCAGAACACAGGCTGTGGTGGCATATTCCACAACCGGGAAGTGGAGGCAGGAATGTTAGTTCAAAATTATGCTCAGATACACAGCGAGTCTGGGGTTAGCGTGGGCCACATGAGACCCTGTGGGGGGCACAGGAAAGATGTGGCTCAGCATGGTGCTTCTGCAGAACAACAATTCTGTTTCTCAGCATCCACGTGGCGGCTCACACGTGCCTATAACTCAAGCTCCAGGGATCAGATACTTCTGACCTCCTGGACACCTGTGCTTGCACGCATGTACACGCATGCTATGTGCCTACATGCGTGTACACACTGTACACACATGGGTAAAAATGCAAGCATGCACACACACACATGCACACATACACGCACACACACGCGCGCACACACACACATGTACACACACGCACACACACATACACACATGCACACACACACGCACACACACATGCACACACACACGCACACACACATGCACACACACATACACACACACATGCACACACATGCGCACACACGCGCACACACACATGCACACACACACTCACACACATGCACACACACATGCACACACACTCACACACATGCACACACACATACACACACATGCACACACACATACACACACATGCACACACACACATGCACACACACATGCACACGCACACACATGCGCACACACGTGCACACACACACATGCACACACACACTCACACATGCACACACACACACACACACACACACACACACACTGGGTACTTGTGTGCATCCCTTTGATAATGGAAGAAATTGTTGAGAGACAAGAGCCTGAGAGAGCTGAGATGTGAGCCCGGGGTGCGGACTTCCAAACCTTAGGATGTTAACTTCCAAATCCTGGATGTGAGCCCGGGATGCAGGCTTCCGACCCTGGATGTGAGCCTGGGATGCGGGCTTCCGACCCTGGATGTGAGCCTGGGATGCGGGCTTCCGACCCTGGATGTGAGCCTGGGATGCGGGCTTCCGACCCTGGACTGTGCTTCTTGCCCCGAGGCTGCTCTGGCACACGAGAGCCCCCACTATTTTCCCCCCAGTCCCCATCTCCGCTCTTTACCTCTTCACCGTGCTCTCTGTATTGTTTATCTTTTGTATGATGCTGTTGATCTTCTGTAACCAGTCAACGTGGTCGGCTCCGAGCTCCTCCATTTGTAGGCCCATCTTTGCGTTCCAGTAGTTGAGCTTGAGGATCGAGCTCTCTCGGGTCCTGTGGAAACAGGACCTTGATCATTGGAAACACCTCACAGAGCTCTAGACGCTCTTCCTTGGACTGGAAAGTTGATCGCTGTATGTGTTTCTCTGCACCAAGATGGGCCAGGTGGCCGCTTACCTTATTTATCTGTGTAAATGGGTCTTTAAAAGCCCAGGCAAAGCAAATAATAGTGCAAAACATGCACGCGTGTTGCTGAGAGTTAAACGTGGGACCTCACACACAGCAGGCACTCCGCCAGAGTTACCTGCCCAGCCATTAAAACTTTTGTGCGGGGCTGGAGAGTGGGCTCAAGGGGTGTTAAGGGCTTGTTGCTGTTGCACAGAACCTAGGTTTGACTCCCAGCACCCGTATGGTGGCTCACAATCATCCGCAACTCCAGGGGCAGAAGAGAACCTGACACCTTCTTCTGACTTCCTCAGGCACACGTGCAGGGTGCAAACATACATGACCCAGGCAAAACATTCATACATATACTTGTTTTTGAAAAGCTTTTACTTGAAAAAGAAAAGTATATTTTTCTCAATGCTAGGGGTTGACCCCAGGGCCTCACACATGCTAAGTAATTCCTGAGCTATTGCCCCCACCCTAGAAATAGATGTGTTTGAAATCTCCCTCTGTGTGGCCAGGGGAGGAGGGGACATGCAAGGCCTTAACGGCAGGCTTTTCACAATGATTAGGATGATTTTCATACACGAGCAGTTATCTGAGACTTTTGTGATGTCCAGGGACACTCAGCAGACTGGCAGGGGCAGCCAGTCCCCACACACGTACGTGGTTGCTGCTTGGTTCAACAGGCTTTCTCTGAATCCCTTTCTAAGCTTCGTGGTCTTCCCTACGTCACCCAGCGCTCCCCACCCAGTCCTGTCAGAGCTTACGGAGCAAGCGTGCTCGTCTCTGAAAACTGTGACAGTGACACCTGAGGGTCTTCACAGACAAGAGTTGTTTCTTGCTCATCCCGATTGGTCAGTGGGTTCTGGCTGTGCTTAGAGTCCTGCTCCAACTTAACCTGCATGGGATGATGACAGACGGAAAAAAAAAAGAACAAATGGGTAGTCGTGACAGATCCTCCAGCCCTACCTGACACGGCCTGCCTGAGGCCCTGCCTTCTCGCGCATGGATGGAGACAAACCCTCTGTCTAGCTTGCAGCAGGCCAGAGGACAGGCTTCCCAGAAGCAGCCTCCCAGGAAGGACTGCATAAGGAGTAGAAATGCACCCAGCTATGAACTCCAAAACTTGACTCAAAGGACACAGCTCTTCTGGTCTCTTCAAAAACTCAACGCCAGACAGGCCAGAGTACACTCCTGTACACCCGGCCCCCAGGAGGCTGGGATGGGAGATTGCCATGAGTATGAGGCCTATCTGACTTACACAGTGAGTCCTGGGCCAGCCTAGGGCACACAGTGACTTATAGGCCAGCCTAGGCTACTTAACAAGACCACAACACAACAAAGCAAATGGCAGGGGCCTCAATATCACAAAAAAAGGCAAAGTACGTGTGCTTCCCAGTAAGGCAATCTACTGAGCTATGAAAACTAAGTGTGTGGCATAGATCTTGTTCTGGTGACAGTTCCCAGCCCACAACCACCCATGACTCCAGTTCCGGGAACTCTGACGCCCTCTTGTGGCCTCTGAGGACACTGGGAACACACATGGTGCACAGACACACATGTAGAGAAAAAACACTACACACATAAAATACACGAATGAGCCAGGCAGTGGTGGCACACGCCTTTAATCCCAGCACTCGGGAGGCAGAGGCAGGAGGATGTCTGTGAGTTCGAGGCCAGCCTGGCCTATAAAGCGAGTTACAGGACAGGTTCCAAAGTTACGCAGAGAAACCCTGTCTCAAAAAACAAAACAAAGCAAAACAAAACAAAACAAAATGAATCTTTAAAAATAACATAGCTCTAAAAACATTAGAACATTGAGAGATGAGAAGCTTAGACTCCTTTATGTGTTAAACTGCTAATTTCTCTAGATGTGATGACAGTGTTTTGGACACGTAGAAGACAATTTTTATTTTTAGAGATACTTTCTGAAGGCACCAGGGACAAACTGTTGTGTTTGTCCTACTTTTAAATGGCTCAGCAAAGAGCAGCTATTTATACACGCAGAGATAAAGCAGATGCCTCCAGTGCTGACCATTTTAAGGTGTGGCCGCAGGAGCATGGCTGGTCATTGTTTGCCTCTGTGTTCTCTCCTTATTTATTTCATGGCAAAGGATTTGAGAGAAATAGTCCACTCTATTGCATTTAGCCCATAAAATTCCTCCCTTCTTGTTTCTCTTTCTCTCTTTTTGCTTTGTTAAAAAAAAAAAAATTAAAGTCATTCTGTGGCATTTCAACTCTATACGTGCAAAAAATTAAAAAAAAAAAAAAAAAGACAATAACTTGCCTCAGGACGCCTGTGTGG
Source organism: Cricetiscus sungorus (assembly GCA_030556225.1). Lineage (NCBI taxonomy): Eukaryota > Metazoa > Chordata > Mammalia > Rodentia > Cricetidae > Cricetiscus > Cricetiscus sungorus. The sequence continues at coordinate 51,186,528 of JANBXA010000735.1, read as the reverse complement.
TTTTTAAGAAGTGTAGGGTGGGCAGAACAGCGTTTCTTCCCGAGGCACCTGTGCAAACCCCAGCCGAGGCCACAGGCACAGGCCTCAGTGCTTGTCAGAAAGCTGAGTCTGCATCCTCAAGTAGATTTGAGGGGACACAGGCGGGTTGGAAATGCTCTCGGCCTTCGAGCTGGTGGCTTATCAAAGTTCAGGTAACGCGGTGGACTAACGGCTGGCACCAAGAACATATGTCCCATGTTTGCACATGCCACTTTATTGGGACAAAAGTCTCTGTAGACTTTGCCATAGAGTTATAGGAGCTTGCAATCAGGTCATCACAGATTATCTGGGCAGCTCCCAAACCCAGCAAGAAGACCCTAGTGTGAGACAGAGGAGAAAGCTGTGGGTAAGGTGCGGGGAGATGGCGACAGGAACTGCAGGGAGGCCGTGGGAGCCAGGGCACGCCCAGGGACACCAGAAGCAAGGAGAGGACGGGTCCCCCGGCAGATGGAATTGAGGCCGAATGAATGGATTCTGTTGGAAGACATCCTACAAGCCCGGGATGATTTTACACATAGCGTCTGCTCTACGGTGACAAAATTGACACATAACGCATAGGGGGGCACGGGGAAGCTAGAAAGACCTCTGTGTGGACAGCAGTGTGGGAACAGTGCCATCCCCCCCCCCCAGTCTCAGTGCTGCACTGTGAGGCGGAAAGGCTGGGGCCTCTTCTCCCTCCTCTGAGACGCGGGTGAGGTCATTTCTTCACCTCCTTTTGCGGTCTTCTCTGACTGTGCCTGGGGTCTATTGTACCCAAGGCTGAGCTTGAACTCCTCACTGTCCCGTCTTCACCTCCCACGGGCTGGGACTACAAGCACACACATCATCAGGCCCAGCGCAGCTCACCCATTCTTCGGAGCCCATCTTGTGAAGGGAATCAGTCTGTAGGTTTTCAGGAGATTTGTCGTCTTCATCCGGTCTGTCCATCTTGACAATTTCCCTTAGCAAATGCAAATGACACAAAGCAAGCAGAGGTTGTTACTGGTACCACAGGCGTTTAGGCTGGGCCTCTGTTCTACAGGCTTTTAACGGAGACCTGTGAGACACTCTCAGCCCCAGGGATGTCTGCTACCCTCTACTGACCTTAGCGAAAGAGAAATATAAGAACTGCGCAAATATTTGTTGGCTGAATCCATAAACGTCTTAACAATGAGATTCCAAATTCCAAAATGCTGCTGTTTGTATTTACGCATATGAAAGTATGGGAGAGACAAAAAGCAGACAGCAAAGAGTGGAGACTCAGAAGTCCAGGTCCTAAAGGGTGGTTAGTCAGAAGGGACCGGATCTGTGGTGGCCTCTTGTACCATGTGACAGTGCTGTCAACTCAACAGAATCTAAAATCGGGATGTAAACATGGCAGGTGGGCCTTGGGGAGGGCCCTTGTAGGACTGTCTTGACTGAATCCGTTGGGATGAGTAGACCCTTCCCCGGCTGGGATTCTGGAATTGTATAAAGGAACTGAACAGACGCATGAATTCACTGCTCTCTGTTTCTTCCATCGCCCTGATTTACCCATCAGGACCAGCTGTGCCTGGAATTGTAAGCCAAGATCAACCCTTTCTGTCAGGGGCTGTTTTTGTTATTATTGTTGTTGCTGTTTAACTGCAGCAACAGGGGAAAAGAAACTAAGGCATTGGCAGCTCCTGAGAAGGAACAGTCCGCCAAGGTGAGGAAAGCACAGAGGAGGAAAAGCTGAAGGTCATCTGCTCACATCCGCTCAGCAATCAGGGAGTACAGAGAGACCAGCCAGAGGTGAAGGACCGAGCTCCAACCTCTAAGGCTCACTGCCCAGTGGCTGCTTCCTCCAGCTGGGTCTCAGGAAGGCTCCACAGCCTCCCAGAACAGCACCGTCAGCTGGGGCCACGTGTTCAAACACACACGCCACATTTAAACCACGGCAGCTCTAAGTATTTAGTCCACCCACAAAGCTCTTCGTTCTTCCACAGCAAGCAGGGCAAGCATGCAAGTCTCAACAGTCTGAACACTATACGCTTTAATATGAGCTTTGAGTTTCCTTTGTGAGAGTCTGTTTGAAGACCATTTCATATTAGTGCAGAAGGGACTGCTCCATATACGTGACTGTGTTGGGGAAGTATAATAATGTTTATCTGTTGCGTGTGTGTGTGTGTGTGTGTGTATCCACGTTGTGTACATGTGTGTGCAAAGGCCAGATGTCGTCCTCTGTCACTCTTCGTTTTATTTTGTGGGTCAGGTTCTCACTGAACCTGGAGCGTCACTGTTTTGGCGACACAGGCAGGCGAGGCTAACTCCTGGGTTCCTCCGGCCTGTCTCCCAGCATGGGCTTAGAGGCAAGGGCAGCCACTCTCCCATGTGGTCCCCATGCTTGTATGATAAGCGCTTACCCAGTAGCACCCCAGGAAAATACTGCCACAAGCAGAGCTGTAATGAATGTGTGCTGTGTGCGTGTGTGTGCGCGTGCGTGCGCGTGCGTGCGCGTGTGCCTCTGCAGTGACAGCCTCCTCTTTTCTCCCGTGTAACAAGTCTTAGAGCCCTTCAACCATCTCCTATTAAGCTGTAAACTTTTACTAAACTGCAGATATGTGGCTCATGAACACATTTAAAAACAACGGAATCGCAACCACCTTACCTTACAATGTATGTCTTTTGTAGGCAATTCCATGTCTGTGGACCTTGAGCCCAGAAGAGGGCCTGGGACACTACACACCTACCCTGCTCTCATGGGCTGAATGAGACGTCCCCATAGTCTCAGACATTTGGCTATGTGGTCACTAACTGATGGAAGATTCAGGAGTGAGGCCTTGTTGGAGGATGGAGGAGTATGGGCTGGAGGTGGGCATTGAGAGTTCAATATCCCTGTCATTTCCAGCTTGCTCTCTCTGCTTTGTGCTTTTGGTTCAAGACATGTCTGCCACCTGAATCCAAGGCCAGCCTGGCCGACTTCAGGAGTTACAGATCAGCCAGGGCTGCACAGTGAGCAAGACGCTATCTGAAATCAACAGCAACAGGAGTTGCTCGTTCGCCTACTTAAGGACCCAATTCCATTGTTGCCGATGGATGCATGGTTACTGTAACTATGCATTCTAAGCGGCTGTATCTTTAGCAGGTATCGATAAGGCAGCCATGAAACCATGAACACGAAACAACCCGTTTCCCAAATGGAAATCCCAGCCTTGCCCGTTCCGCCTGATGAGGCCTCACTCTGGCCACAGACCACATGAGCGTCCCATAAGGCCACGTCAGGAGATATTCATGAGTTAAAATTAGATGACCCTGAACTTGAACTGTGTTGTCACCTGCCTCCCGCCGGCCTCAGGAAGCCTCCAGGCAGGTCCCTGGTTTGCACACCTTCAGTCACACTGACACTTTGGAGAAAGCTATTGTTCTTTCCTGTCACTTGCTGTCCCTTCACAACTGTCCTCATCTGCGGGGACATCCCATTACTGAGGGTTGTGGTGTGACGCCCTTACTTCAGCACTGGAAGGACAATGACAGGAGGGCTGCCAACAGGATCAGCAGTGTCTCCTCACATGTGGCTAATTCTTCCTCAGAGAACGTGACCTGCCTCCCGCTCTGCCAAGCTGGCTGTCCCACAGCAAGCTCTCGAGAGCCTGTCCAAGTGCCACCGAGGAAGGGTTTGTGTGTGACTGTCCCCAAGGGTACAGCTCAGTCTGTAAATCACCCTACACAGGAACATCACAGAGAGACACATAACTGCCATTATGGGGCCAGAACTCTATGTTTATATAATTATTATACAATATGCACATTGCAAAAACTGGAAAACAGAATATAAAATCACTAGTATCTCTGGTCCAAGTAACCAGAGACGGTGCCCAGAGACATCTCGATTTAAGCACTTCACCACTAAATCGATTTTGGCCTATCACTTTCTTCTGTCTCTAAACCTGTTTTTGTTTGGCTGCTTCCCATTGCTCACAGCTGTGTCATTTCTAATTCCTTACTAGCACAGTAAGGAGCTTTCTCCTTAAGCATGGCCAGTGAGCCCCAAGCTACTCTGGCCACTTGCCTAGAACTGCGACTATTAACTCAAAGTCGGACACATACAAGACTCTTCAGGATTTAGAGAAATATTCCTAAGCTGAACTTTAAAACAGGAAATGTTTGTATGAAAGGCTGTGAGCAGAACCTGAATCCTTTACAAGAGCAGCAAGTGCCAACAACAGCTCAGCCATTTCGCCTGCCCCCCTCCCAGACCCAACTTCTAAAGGCTCAGCCAACTACATCACTGGCAGCTGTGTGTGTGTGTGCCCTGCCCTTCACTCCAGCCAGGTGAGCTCACTGGAGAGCAGAGGGAAGGGTTTCAGTACTTTAGCAGTGACTATAACAAAGGGGCAAAAGATGCAAAGAAGGTACAGGTGGTTCGGTTCGTGTACCTAGAGTTCCAACACTTGGGAGGCTGTGGCAGGGGGATTACCATCAATTTGAGGCCAGCTCAGGCTACATAGTGAGTTCCAGGCCAGCCGGGGATACAGCATGAGACCTTGTCTCAAAATAAACAACCGACAAACGATCCAGGAAACAAACAGGCAGAGGAGTGTGAGACAGAAACACGTGTGAAATAAGAGGTGGTGTGGAGACGTTTCTGTTGGCACAGAGACAGGCAGACCTCTGGGTCCTGCCGGCCAGCCAACCTAGCCTACTGAATGCAGAGCTGCAGATCAGTGAGAAACGCTACCTTAGCCAGGGTTTCTATTGCTGTGAAGAGACACCATGACCATGGCAGCTCTTACAAAGGAAATCATTGCATTGGGGTGGCTTACAGTTCAGAGCTTTAGTCTATTATCGTCATGGTGGCGTGCCGGGAGACAGGTGCTGGTGAAGCAGCCGAGTGTCCAACATCTTGGTTTGCAGGCAACAGGAAGTGGCCTGTCTCACTGGGCGTGGCTTGAGCGTACATCAGCCCTCAAATCCCACCTCCACGACGACACACTTCCTCCACTGAAGCCACACCTACTCCTACAAGGCCACACCTCCTAATAGTGCCGCTCCCTTGGTGGGCCATTTTCGTTCAGACCACCACAGCTGCCCAGCCTGAAGACCCGAGTTAATCCCCAGAGCCCACACGGTCGGAGAAGAGAAGTAATTGCCCCTCGTCCTTTAACCGCTATATGCGCGCCAGAGAAAATGGCCACATGCACAGATATTAACTGACTGATTTTAAAGAACTGAAAACAGAATGGGTGGCACACACACATCTGCACACCCACGTGTGTACACGCAGAGAAAGGGGAGGTCTCTTCAAGTTCAGATGACACAGTGGTAGTGATAGCAGTATTGATTACACAGCCCAGGTCTTTGGTTAGCACAGCACATTATTTCATTCAATCCTTAGTTCATCACCTTCGTTACATTATTTCATTCAATCCGTTACATTATTTCATTCAATCCTTAGCACAGCACGTTCGTTACATTGTTTCATTCAGTCCTTACAACCACCCTATCAGAAGTAAACAAACCACTTCCACGTTTTAAATCAGAAAACCGAGAGCCAGCAATGGCCCCATGATTAGCCCAAAGTTTCATTGCTAAGATATGATAGAATCGAGGAGATTTAAGCTTTCAGTTTCACTGTTTCACAAATGTCTGTAGACATAAAAACCTGATGCCCACTCTGTTTCCTGGGTTTGACATCAGCCTGCGGACCTCCGGAGGCAGCCCACCTTCTGAGGCTAACTTCTAAGTCCCCATCCAGCGGGGGAAAGCACACCACTCAGAGCATGGCCTGTGACAGCAGCTCATGAGCCCCAAGCTTGCAGAACCTCCGCCCTGCCCAGCCTCACTGGGTCAGCGTCCTCACATCTCAACAAGACCCGGGTGGTTCCCGTACCCGGGAAAGTTTGAAAGCTCTCATCCTTATTAAAAGTGGTCCCTCTCTTCCCTCTACTCCATTCTTTGTTTTACCTTTGACCTCCAGGCTGTTCGGAACCAATCAGTGAGACTGAACCCTTCTTGCTTTCTCCACCTCCCACCAAAAGTTTAGTATTACCAATTTTTTTTTTTAAAATTGTATTTTAGTCAAAGGAGCTGATCGACAACTTTGGAAGACAGTTGACTCATGAGAGATTGATTCACTGGCACCAAATGACCCTCTTCAGAGCCCGCTCAATGGATAACTTGGGACCTCAGAAATTCGCCAAGCACGGTTTGAATAACCAGGGGGTTGATGAGACAGCACAGCTATGAAACGGTGTGTGGGGCCCATATTCTCGCCCCACCCCATCTTGCCGTCCGTCATTTGTACCTCAGAGTCCTGGGAGGCAGCGCCTGTCTTCCTGGGCTCCCTGGCAGCGGAGACGCAGAGGCCCTGCAGTGGGTCACTCCTGGGCAGGAAGGCTTGCAGTTGGGCCTGTTCCCTCTGACATTCTACTTGGAACCCGGCGTGTGAAGCTCCTAACTCCCTCTCCCGGGCGGGAAGACAGCAGTGTGCCAGCCTGTCTCTAACCAGCTGGCCTCTTAGCCTCTTGGTTTCTCTTCTGGGACTAGAGCGGACTCGCGCCCTGACATCTCTTCATCCAGGGACTGGCCTCAGACACAGAGAGCTGGGGTGCACTCTGACTTCAGCTCCTCCTCCACACTCACAGCTTTCAACTCTAGCCCCATCTCCCAGTGTCCTTTTACCATGGAGCCTCCCAGGGGCTCCAACCTGCCACCTGGGGAACCCAGCTACAGCTCTGCACTCGGCCTCGCAAGCCATGGTTCTGCCCCTCCTGTCCCTCGAACCCCACACTTCCTCTGACTACTTGCTTGAATGATACACTTCCCTTTCCCAGGACTTCAGCGTCAAGCTTACATTTCCCTGTGTCACATCTTTTACGGGAACCGGAGCATCCACCGGAGGACCTAACAGACTTGACCTCACGCCTTTACGCCTCTCAACGCCTTTCCTCTTCACCCCCAAATCATCAAGCAGGATGGAGATGATGAAGGAGGAACAGTTTATAGACCTTACCTTTTGGTTCACGTCCGTGTTTGAAGCCTGGTTCCGACACATGTCTGCTGTTTTGTTTGGGGCCAGAGTTAATTACTTTGTCTGGAGGCAGGGTTTGGCAACGGCTACCTAACTGATGTATCGAGAGGAGTAGGTGATGCCTGGGAAGGCGCTGGAAGCTGGGCAGTTGCTGGAGCTTCTGGTAGAACCTGGAGCCCATGGGGGAAGCAGTGGTTATTTGCTTTCTTGGCTTCCCCGGCTGGAGAAGTGGCCGGCTCTCGTGGATGCTCAAGACCTCAGGAAAGGAAATGGATGAGTGCATGGAGAGGAGCTTTGAGGTTTGCGCCCATCACTTCCTCTGCTGGAGGCTCCAATCGGAGTCTCTTTCCCTGTGGGCTTTACTTTACTCTGCTGGTTCAGAGGTCAGATTCTGTCCCTGCCCCGCGACAGGGCCTTGGGGACAATCTTTAGTCTCCACCACTGATGTCACAACTCTGCCCTTGTCTTTGTGTGTGTGTGTGTGTGTGTGTGTGTGTGTGTGTGTGTGTGTGTGTGTGTCTCAAGACTGCTTCTTTCTCTCGGGTAAAGAATTCTTCTAATTCCTTCATCACCATAATAGTGAATACTTTCTGAATGTTCACTGATATGCAGGTTATTCTTGTATATACTTCACATATAAAGGCTAAATTTTAAGAACAATTAGACAGAAGAGGGATCTGTGATTCATAGCCAAACCCAGATAGTCTGGGCCTCAGTGACCATGACCTTGATCACACACTGTGATGTGTGGCCACTCATCACACGAGCTCTCTTGTGGCGACGGTGGTGGCGACGGTGGTGGCGACGGTGGTGGTGATGGTGGTGGTGATGATGATGGTGATGACTTAGGTATTTTGGAAACAGGTTCTCATGTAAGCCCAGGCTGGCCTCAAGTACATTATTTATCTGTCTTTGTAACTGACTTACAAGTGAGTAAAAGGCACAGAAGTTGTCAACCTCCCCCCAAAATTCCATCATCTCTTCATCAAACCTTGCCTGTGTTTCAACATCTGACCTTGCGTATTCTTCATTCACTTGTCAGTTATTTGACTTGAGTCTCATTTCCTGTGGGAAAGCCTTCACGAGCATTAGAAAAGCCCCCTTCTCTGGGGAGGAAAGATCGTGGGAAATGAAGAGGGTTGACATGTTCTGAATGGAAGAAGACTTCCAAGGTGTTTGGTGGTGGAGAGCCCCATCGGCTGGCCTTGATCAGTGACATCGCTTAGCAGAGGATCACAGAGGGAGCCAGGCCCAGCAGGACAGACGCCAGCTGCTGGGACTCACATGTTTTGGAGTCAACAAGGGATGCCAAAAGTTTAGCTGGGTAACAGTGAGAAACTGGGTATGGTGGCTCATGCCTGCACTCTCAGTGCTTGAGGGGTTGAGACAGAGACAGCTCTGCCCACCACTTAGAAAGGACAGGACTAACGTGCTAGTGTTGCCTAATGTGATGGATGGCCTACCAAACTCTGCAGAAATGTAGGAGAATCGCTAACTCCGTGTGATCGGCGGCTTTTCTAATGCTCGTGAAGGCTTTCCCACAGGAAATGAGACTCAAGTCAAATAACTGACAAGTGAATGAAGAATACGCAAGGTCAGATGTTGAAACACAGGCAAGGTTTGATGAAGAGATGATGGAATTTTGGGGGGAGGTTGACAACTTCTGTGCCTTTTACTCACTTGTAAGTCAGTTATCACTTTAACTTAAAGAGGAGTGAAAGTCATGAGGATCACAGTTACTTAACTATGGATTAATACCCATATGTTTGTCTTTACAAATACACTACAAAGGATTTGTAATGTGTTCTTCCAACTGACTATTGTGGGATAGGGCAGTGGCTCAGTGGTTAAGAGCACTGACTTCTCTTTCAGAGGACCCAGGTTCAATTCCCAGCACCCCCTATCACAGCTCACAGCTATCTGCAACTCCAGTTCCAGGGGACCCAATACCCTCACACAGACACACATGCAGGCAAAACAACAATGCACATGAAATAAAAATAAACAAAAATTTTAAAAGTGGCTGTGGAGAAATGGGGGCTGGCAAGATGGCTGAGTTGGTAAGAGTCCTTGCTGTGCAAGAACGAGGACCTGAGTTCAAATCCCCAGCACCCATGTGAAAAGCCAACCATGGTTTGCATACCGGTAACCAATACTGTAATGGGCAGAGCCAGGAAGGTCACCATGGCTTCTTGCTCACCAGCCTCACTCTGGGTTCAGCGAAAGACCCTGTCTCAGGGGAACAAGGCAGAGAGATCGGGCAGGACATCCCAACATTCTCCTCTAGCCCCTCCCTCTGATCCACGCACACATTCACACACCCCAACACACACACACACACACACACACACACACACAACTGGGGGGCTATTCAGGATGGTTGAAACTTGTGTGACTTTCTCTACAGTCCAGATTTTAGAAAGTAAGGAGAACAGGGAGACAGCCAAGCGACCATCATGTAGAGGAGAGGTTTCTGTACATGGCATGGCTGACCACGGTGACTCAGGGAGTCCAGAGAAGGAAGCAGCAGAGATGCCTGGGTACAGAGAGGTCAGTTTTCCCTGGCAAGCCCGGTGCTTGTTTACTTTCGTGTTAGTCATCTTTTGATGTACCAGGGAACTCTAGTGACAGCACGTATCAGCCTCTCGAAGGCCATCGTGACCGTGGGGTTGCCCTGGAGAAACACAGACTTGGAGGTAAAAAATAACGGAATGGATGCATATCTAGCTAAATCACGTCACTCCCCCTCTCCCATTTAGTTTCTGCCTGGATGAGCCGTGCGGTGGTGAGAGTGGGCATCAAAGTCTCCAGTTATTAATGTGTGAGGATTTAAGCTTTAGTAATATTCCTCCTACAGGCAAGCGTGGGTGCCCTTGTGTTTGGGGCGTAGGTGTTGAAAATTGAAACATCATCTTGGTGGATTTTTCCTTTGATGAGTATGAAATGACTCCTCCATCTCTTTTCATTAATTTTGGTTTAAAGTCTTTTGTGTTAGATATTAGGATATTTACACCAGCTTGGTTCTTGGAAAATCTTTTCCTTTTTCTCTGAGGTAATGCTTATCTTTGATGCCGAGGTGTGCTTCTGTATGCAGCAGAAGGATGGATCCTATTTTCACATCCATTTGGTTAGGCCTTGCCTTTTTACTAGGGAATTGAAGACTGTTGACACTGATATTGAGAGGCACCTCTCAATGTCAGTGACCGATGATTGTTAATTCCTGTTATTTTGGTGGTAGTGGTGGTGGTGGTGGTGTGTGTATATTTTCCTTCTTTGGGTTTTGGTGGTGTGAGACTAGTTATTGACTGTGTTGTTTTCATTGTGTAGGTAACCTCCTTGGGTTGGAATTTTCCTTTTAATACCTTCTGTGGGGATGGATTTGTGGATATATATATATTGTTTACTTTTGATTGTGACAAAATGTATTGTTTTCTCCATCTATGGCGGTTGGAAGTTTCACTGCCTATAACAGTCTGGGCTGGCATCCCAGGTCTCTCAGAGTCCGCAGCGCATCTGTCTATGCTCTTCTGGGTTTTAGATTCTTCGTTGAGCAGTCAGGTCTGCACTTATGTGTTACTTGAGCTTTTCCCCTTGCAGCATACATGTGGGAGTTGTTGTCCTGTGTGTATGTTTTCCTTCTGTGTCAGACCCTGTGCCTCTCAGAAGGTCGGGGATCTCCATGATGAGCTTAACGACTCCTGTAACTGGGGAACAGGTGTCAGAAAGGGACTAAAATGAACATTCAATAAGAAGAGGCCAGCTTTTCTGGCAGCTGCCATCCTTGCTCGGCTGCGTCTCCCTGGGGAGGGAGGCAGAGGGAGCCCTGAAGGCATGGCAGACCCACAGGTCTTCTGCAGAAGGGAGGATGTGCAGCCAACCCTCGCCCGTTTCCTCCCGCTCCTTCTGCTTCCCGCTATTCAGACAATTCATTTCCATGAGGCTGCAGACAGCTTGAGGAGTCAGTCAGGCTTTCTCTTTGATGTTTGAATAGGGGATGCGCCTGAGCGAGTTTCATTCTCTAGCCGGGCTCCAGTCTGATGGGAAGGTTATCAGAGCTTGCACACAGCTGCTGAAGCCCAGAGGAGAAGTAGGTTCTTCTGGGCAGGGTCTGGTGAGAACGCGCCAGAATGGCGAGCCCGTGAACGTAGATGGCCATGTGGAAAGAATGTCACCTCCCATCCAGTCTCTAGAGGCTGTGCTCTGAGCTATGACATGCTGGAAGTTTGGCTGCAGAACCTCGCCTGCTTGAGTACCCAGGCCAGACTCCAGGTGTCTCTCCTGGGACATAGACACCTCTCCTGGGATGTCTGTGCTTCTCCTTGGATAGCGAGGTATTATTAGCTTGAAATGTCCAGGGAGAGTGGGCTCCAGGCCACTGACATCAAACTCCAACCACAGGCCTAGGAAGAAAATTTCAAAATCTCGAACTACTCAGTTCCTTCTATACCATGATGTGAGGAATAAGTTTATTACCGAGAGCCCTCCCTGCCCTGCTGTAGTTCTGTTAAAAATGAAGGCTTCCTTATAGACTACAAACAGCACACCAGCCAGGACTGTTTTCGGGGTTTTGTTGTTGTTTGTTTGTTTGTTTGTTTGTTTGTTTTTTGAGACAGAAAGCTTTGGAGCCTCTCCTGGTCCTCACTCTGCAGACCAGGCTGGCCTTGAACTCACAGATCCACCTGCCTCTGCCTCCCGAGTGCTGGGATCAAAGACGTTGCACGACCTCGGACTTCTTTATTAGGACTGCATTTACTGTATCCCATTCTTGGCTTGCGAATACTCATGTGGAGAGGACTAGGTACTTACAGTGGGGAGGAAGAGGCTTCCACTAAGAACACAACAGCTCAGGAAGACGGGCCCAGGAAGGTTCCAGAAGAGAAGGCTAAGAATGAGAGCATTTGGCAGAGCATGACTGGGCACAAGGACAAGGGTGAGCCGTTATTCCTCATCAACCCCCACTGTTCAGATTCTATATCCACAAACTGACTCCCCAGAGAAAGACCCCGGCTGCTTTAAAAAACAGACACGGATAACCGTCCTCTTCCTGCTGCGAACACATTTCTCTCCCCCGGCCCAGTCAGGGGGCGCACTCTTTGTTGTTTTCTGTAGCTTTGCGTCTGGAAGCTCAGCTTTGGGCTGCTGGCTAGGGTCCCTTGGGGTGAAAAGGCAGAGATAGACTTCACTCAGCATTGCTGGCTGCTGAGACCAAGGCCAATGAATCAACAATGTTAGAAGCCTGGCAGGCCTGTGATCCCAGCGTTTGGGAAATAGAAACAGGATGACCAGAAACTCAAAGTCATTCTGGGCTACATCATGAATTCAAGGTCAGCGCTGGATACATACAAACTAAATATGTCTTCAAATAGGAGCACACATAAACCAAGGCTATGGAGTGGCAGAGCTTTGTCTGAGAACTTTGGCTCAGGGTAATGTACTGCCTTTGAAGAATGATTCCCAAGAAGAATTGGGACGACAGATGAATGTTTGTCCCCACAGCGTCATCCTCAGCAGTAACGGAATGCCTCTGATAGTTTATAAAGTCCCCGTGGGACAAGCTCACAAGTGGGATACCCATCACACATCAGAAGGCCCGGTCAGAGGAGGACAAACAGGCTGGCTGGCTTCCAGGGCAATGGCCCCCATGGAAAGGGGAGACCGGGCTTAACCCCACATTTCTAAACAAGCAATGGAGGATGAGGAGAGGAGGGGGTCCTGCTTCCCGTTTCCACAGCACCTTCCTCTCCCTCGTCCACATAAGAAAGTATGACCGACCACAGTCCACAGCTGGGGCACTCAGGGTCCCTCAGGGTTCTGGGCAGAGCACACAGACAGTTGTGTTCACCACGCCGAGCTGCTGGTGGCATCTAGTGGCCACAACACACAGCAGGACAGTCTCTAATGCTCACAGCGCTGACACAGAAACGTGTGACAGTCGACACCGGTGACCTCGACACCGCGAGTGCTCCCCAGGTGCAAAGCGTATAGGGAGTTTATGAGCACGCGAGCCCGATTCACACTAAACATGAATGTTTATGAACAGGGTGCGCCTGGGCTTCGGGAGCAGGTGACTAGTGTGACACCGCCACTAATGGCCTGGTGCCAGGTCCCACCTCCGAATGTCAGGCATCCTGCCCTGCGTCAGATGTCTGCCTCTGCCCCAGAGTGCAGGGTCCACGCAAAGCAAGGACGTCCCCTTGCCTGACTCCAGGCAGCCCCCACTTCTTAGAAAGCCCTTGTTCTACTTCTGTGAGTTTGGGCTATGTTGTTGTTTCTTTTCCTCCCTTAAGCTATCACAGTCATTAGTCAACTGTAGAGTCCCAATCCTGCTGGGCTTTTAGCATTATTCATAGAGTAAGGGTCTAATTATCAGGGTAAAAGATAGTGCAGCTTTAAGTTTGTTTTCCCCAAAGGCCAGCCAGTTTTTTCTTGGTCTGAAAATACACAGACAAGTTGGGTGCTCTGGCAGGAAGAGCCATCCATTGCTTGTTTAGTGTGTTCCATTGGGAAAGACGTCTATTTCTTATTTACTGAGGCAGGGCCTCGCTATGTAGCTCAGGCTGGCCTTGAACTCCCGAGCCTCCTGTCTTTACGACCCACAAATGAGAGGGTTGCAGGCGTGCCCTCCCACATGCCACTGCGGGAGTCAGCCACGCCCAAGTCACGCAGAAGGACGAGCCTTAGACGGCTGTAGACGTTACATCCCTCCCTCCCGTCAGTCACACTGTAGCCCAGGTTGGCTTCAAATTCACGATCCTCCTGCCTCCGTGTGTGAAGTACAGATACACCTACACCTGTTTTACTTTTTTCTTTTTTTAAATAAAATCTATTTGCTTACAATAAACAGCTCTGTGCTTCACAGCACGTAGCACATGCTATGAGGAACAGCCAGGCAGGCGTGTTGCACCAGGCCTATAATAGCAACACCCAGAGATAAAGGCAGGAAGATCATCCTCAGTAGCAGACTGAATTAAAGGCCATCCTGGGCTACACGGGGGAAAGGGCCATCCTGGGCTACATGGGTAAAAACAAATCAGTCAAAAGAGGCCACAGTAACTTTTTAATTGGTTATTTCCGCGAACTTAGGTGACTGCAAAACCCTAAGTCGGAAGCTGCTTTCCTGCCTTACTTGGCCACAGTAACTACTGGTGTCATTTTTAATGTTTTGTCTTCTCCGGTCTCTTACAAAGGACCGGCCCCCAAGGTGTCGGCCACAGCTGTGAGAACACAGAGGCTTCAAGAACTACACGGATGGGCAGGCTTTGGTGGCACACGCCCGTGCTCTCACAGATAGAAACACTCGAAATAAAAAGGGCCGGAGAGATGGCTCAGCAGTTAGGAGCCCTAGGCGCTCTCCCTGAGAAGTCAGCTTTGACCCAGCACCCAGTTGGCAGCCCACAGCCATGTGTAAGTGTAGTTCCAGGCGATCGGATGCCCCCTTGTGGCTTCGGTGGGCACTGCATGCACGAAGTACTCAGACATGCAGGCAAAACGCTCATAACACATAAAAAAAATTTAGAAACACAACAAACTCAACATGTGGTCAGAGGGCCTGAATACACACTTCGCCAAGGAACACGTACAAATGACAACAAGATTTGCACAGATCAAAACCACAATGGAACATTACCGAAGGCCCATCAGGATGAGCGCGGGTAGTAGAAGAAACCAATAGTTAGAGTCGTCAAGAGGGTGGAGGACCCACAGCGTTACGTGCTGCTGGCAGGGATATAAAATAGTGAAACTGTATGGAAAGTAGTGTTGAGGTGCCTCAAAAATGTTTATACGAGAATCCCACTTCATCTGTTTCTCTCTATAGACAGATAGATGATAGATAATAGATAAATGACTAGATACATGGCAGACAATAGAGAGATGATAACAGATAAATGTCTAGATACATGGTAGACAAGAGAGACATGATAGATAATAAATGACTAGGGAGATGATAGATAATAAATGACTACATACATGATAGATGCATATGTAGGTGAATAGACAGGTGGTAGGTAGATTTAGACAGATGACAGATACGGATGGAGGTAGGCATTGGTAGGTAGACGTACACACACGCTGAAAGCGGGATCTTGAAGACGTGTCTACACGCCCACCTCCATCACATTCGCTGACGCTAAGATGGAGAAGTCTGAAATGCCCAACTGCCCACCAGTGGATGAGTGGGTAGTGTGATAAATAAAATGAACCGCTCAAAAAGGACAAGGACGTAACGGAGGATTCCTACAGCACCTGAAAACAGCCTGACGCATGGAAACACACACAGTCAGGGGCTGCCGGTGCCTGGGGACAGTGACTCATTCACGGTGTGCGGACAAGCCCCAGAGATCACAGAATGGCGTGGTTACTGCTCAGAATGGAGCTGTACCCGTGATGGGTAGGATAGTACATTTTTATATCTTTTACAATTAGAAAGCACACTATAAAATTTTGCAAGTGGGCAGATAGAGCAACACAGGCTCGCAGTGCCGGCACCAAAGAGAAGAATTGTGGGGCCAGCTTGGGCCACACAGTGAGCCCTCATCCCATACAAACACAAAACAGCTGTGAATTGAGTTTAGGGGGTGGGGAGAGGTAGGAAGACCCATGGGTGTCTTTCCTTGTTAGTGAGCATAGCACACACTTGGGAGTGCCAGCCTGGTAGCTGGAGGCATCAGTTAAGCGTGTGTAATTCTCTTGCAGAGGACCCTGGTTCTGCTCCCACATGAAGTGGGGGTTAACTCACAAATGCTTAAACTCCAGTTCCAGGGGGATCTGATGCTCTCTTCTGGCCTCCTTGGGAGACTCGCTCAAGTGTGCATGTATGTGCACAAACATATTTCCACTCACGTGCACACTCACATACACGCGTACACATAATTAAGAAATAAAAATGGATATATTTTTAAAAGCGCAGCAGTCTGTCCTTCTTGGGTCTGGGTCCCCAATCTAGCACCTGAATTGGGTAACCCTGAGAAGATGCTTAACTATGAGTTGCACGTTCCTCTTGGGTAAAACAGGGTTGTTACGAGCAGTTTTCCCACCAGCCTGGTCCCAGAGTCCCATCAGCCCCAAATAACACACAGAGACACTGTATTAGTTACAACGTTGTTGGCCTGTTACTAGCATTTCTTATTGGCTAGCTCTGTCTTAAATATTAACCCATTTCTATTAATCTATGTGTTTCCACCTGGTCTCATCTTACAGGAGAGACAGGATCCAGACCTCTCCTCTCTCAAGTCCCTACATCTTGACTCTCCTCTATTACATCTCCCAGAATCCTCCTCGTCTCCTAGTTCTGCCTATTTTGTTTTCCTATTGGCCAACAGGGCTTTATTCATTAACCAATAAGAGAAACATATTTACAGAAGGACAGCTCCCATCACAGGGTGATGCCAGCATGCATCTTCAGTGGGGTTAGGATCTGAGCCTGAAGTAAGGAAAAATCAAATACGGTTAACTTAGGTCTCAGGATATCAGCAACTCGAGGGAATTAACTTTAGCACTGGGCAGGCTATTCCAAGCACAGTCATGCTTGAAGGGGACGTGTACAAATACTAGATGTTTGGGCACTGTGATGTCTATTCTTGGTTTTCAACTTGACTGCATGTGGAATTAACTAAAACCTAAAAATGGAAGGCACACCTGTGGGGGATTTCTGCTTAATTTGAAGTGGGGAAATTTACTTCTGATCCAGATATTTGAGGTAGGAAGGCACTCCTTTAATCCAGATCTGGGCCAAGCCCTCTGCTGGAAGCCTGGATAAGGGCCACGGGAGAAGGAAGCTTTCCTGCCTGCCCTCTCCATTCGTAAGTGGCGATAGAACCTACTTCTTTGGGATTCCGGCGTATACTGAAGGCACCCAGCCTCCTGAACTGAGCAACTTCTAAATTCCTGAACTTTCCATGCGAGTCAGCCATTGTTAGACTAGCTGGACACAGCCTGTAAATCATTCTAGTAAGCCCCTTTTCTGTGTATATAAGGAGAGCCATTCTGGTTCTGTTACTCTAAAGAACGCCAATTAATACAGGCAGGATGCGAAACACGCTGAACCCATTCCTAGGTGCAACCCAGTGTAGTTAATTTACTGGATGGCCATGTGCGTGTACACACATGTATGTAACTTAAAAAGGAAACGGAGTTAGAGAAAGTCACTTGTCTTAGTTGGGGTTTCTTTCCAGAAAGAAGAGATAAGAAAAGGGGAAACAGTGTGGCTCAGAGGGAAATCCAACATCAAACTGCAATCTACACGCAGGCAGTAATTATTGTGTGCACGTGGACAGCTACTGTGCAATGTTCTACCCAGAGATTTTAATGCCAACGCTTTCCTTAACCTGTGTTTCTACATTAGAAACTGGGGGGAGAAAGTTTGTTAAGTTAAAAAACCCACGAACTCATAATTTAATTATTCATATAAAATATAATTTGATTTCACTCTTTTCGGTATCTACCACAGACTTTAAAGAAATAGTAGTACACACAGACATGAACGAGCGAGTTAGAAAGCGTTGGGCGTGGGATACAAATCCTCACTCAGGAAGCTGGGGTGCTGACAGCTCCCCCAGAGGTCAGAGGGCACCACGGCCAGCCAGGCTCGCTGAGGTCTGCATTGACTGGCACATCTGGGACGTTCTCGCCACAGCATGAGAAGAGCCCTCAGAGTCCTCTGACAGATGTCTCTCAACAGCCAAGGGGCCGCTGCCTTACCTGTAGGGAAGCCACCAGTGCCTCTCCCAGGCCCCAGGGGTGGGAATGATCCAAACAAAGGCCCCCAGAGAAGGGGGGAGGCGCCTAGCAGCTACCCAGCTCTTTCTGGTAGCCTCTGGAGGGTTCTAGCTGTCAGTCCTGATGAGGCCCCGGACACACACCCCACCACTGAGCCCAGAGATCCTGCAGATTGCGAAGCCAGTTTATTATGTATTCTGATTTCAGTGAGGCGCAGCCTCATCATACAGCTCAGAGTAGCCTTGAACTAGCAGTAATCCTGCTGCCTCCATTTCATGAATACCGGGACTGCAGGTGTGGCTTTTTAGTGGGATGCTGCTCACAACCCCTCCTCCTCGTTCCGCCAGCCCCTATTTCTTCTGTATTTTCTGGTGACTTTGTCTCCCAATAAATCTCTGTCTTTATTGACCACACGGACACAGGGACCCAGAACCACATGTGGAAAGTGGCTGGTGGTGGTGGCACACGCCTTCAATCACAGCACTCAAGAGGAAGAGGCAGGTGGATCTCTGTGAGTTTGAGGCCAGCTTGGTCTACAGAGTCAGTTCCAAGACAGCCAGGGCTACATAAAGAAAAACCAAACCAACCAACCAACTAACCAACCAAGCCTGCCACTCAAATGCACCGGGCTCAACCAAACGCAAACAGGATGCGCCGGGTGAAGAGACACTAATCGCAGGAAGGCAGAGTCTCACAAAGCACGGGGTGGGCTGGGGAGTGGATTCTGTGTCCAGGGCAGTGGGATCTATCTGCAGGAAAGGATTTCACTAGGCTGAAAAAGGTGAAGATACCCACAGAGCATGAACACAGCCAGCCATCTTCCAGAGTCTCTGGAACGGCCTGTCCTTTCTACATAGCCGAGGTAGACCTCAAACTGGCAGCTGTCCTCCTTAGCGCCCCTGGTGCTGGGACCGGAGATGCTCAACACCAGGCCCGCCTACTCCGGGGGACACATCCCCATGACGACTTATCTTCTAACACCGGCAAGACAGGCTGCTGGAAACCTCAACGACCATGGAGCTGTGCCCTAAGGAAGTGTGTGGCAGACCTGGCAAACGTTCCGCTTGATTATCAATGACGTGAACGGCCGGCACACAAGGTCACTAGGGTGAGGGGCTCCCTGGCAGGCAGCACAGAAGGGAAGTGAGTCTGGGCTTGCATTACAGGCCGAGGTTCCCTGCTCCTTCCCAGCCTGTGTGACTCATGTCTGTGACAAGCACGAGAAAGGGTCCGTGCGAGTGCTCAGCAAAGACGGTTAAATACGAGGTAGTAAGTACCATGCGGGGCAGAGAGATGCTCAGTGGTTTGAGCCTCGGCTTCACTTCCAGAGGATCCACAGGGCAGCTCAGAACTGTCTGCAATCCCAGTTCCAGGGGGACTGACGCCCTCTTCTGGTCTTCCCAGGTGCAGGCATGCAGGTGTCACGTGAACATACGTGCACGCAAAACACCCGTGCACACAGACTAAAGCAAAGTATGATTCTTCAGGAAGGCAGATAGAGATGTAAATAATATCCTCATTTCATTTATTTTTAAAGACAGGGTTTCGTGGATCCCAGTGTGACCTTGAGCTCCTGATCCTCCCGTCTTTACCTCCTGACTGCTAGTTACGGGTGCACACCTCCATGCCCGGTTTACAACGCTAGGAACCGAACCAGGGCCTTCTCCACGCTAGGCAAGCACTCTGCCAACTGATTCTGCGCTCCTAGGCCAGGATTTTAAATCACCTTAATTCTCACCCTCCATTTGAAGCATCTCTGGGTTAATTACCATTTTTAAATGGCTTCTTAAAATTAAATTATTACGAGGAAGTTGCCTTTTAAGTGATTTTTTTTTCCTTGCCTCCTGATTTAGAGGATGGTGTTTGAGGTGGAAATTGTGATGTTTGGATTTAATCCCAGCACTTGGGAGTCAGCAACAGATAGATTTCTATATGGGGCCAGCCTGGCCTACATAGTAAGCTTTAGGACAGCCTGAGCTACACACATCCTATCTCAAAAAAAACCAGACAAACAAACAAAAACCAAATAAACCCCATACAACAAAAACAATAGCCAATAACCATATTTACCGTTTGTTTCATTTCTTTGGCTCCAGGCAATAATGACTAACCGCCTATGGATTCTCTAGCAGGCTACAGCTGTTTCCTAGGTCAGCTCGGTCTTCAGGTACCTAGGGAGTCTGTTGCCTTCACGTGTGCAACTGTCTTACATACACTAACAACCTATGGATTTAAGGTGGGACCTTCCACAGGGCATTTAATCTGCCTGGCCCTGATTTATCCTCCAGGCCGAATCTACGGCTTCAGCAGTGGAAACTAGCAGGGCATTTCCAGTTGCGGTGAAAATCCTTAGTGGTTACAGTCTTGCAAAGATTTGTTGCCAAGATCAAGGGCCCTCATGGCCACAAAGCTGGAACTTTGGCCCTTTCTGTGTTTCAAGAGGTCCTCTCCCTTGAAGCCGGACTTGAGCCTCACGGGGAACATCAGCATGCCTAGCAAGACTTGCCAAGTCCTACGGAGGCCGAATGTACAGCGTTCATCGTCAGCATGACCTCAGGCTGTTCTGCCCCTTTAAATGTTCAAGTACTCTCCACACCCGAGAAGCACCAAACTCTTCCGTCAATTAGGGAACGGCTCAAGTGTGGGGACTATGTCACAGCACGCAAGCTCACGTTATCAGTGTCTTCGGCCACAGACGAGAAAAAAGGCAGTATGTTAAAATTCTCAAACTCAAAAACAAAACTATACAAAAAGAAGGAGGAGGAGAGGAGAAGGAGGAAGAGGAGGAGGAGGAAGAGGAGAGAAAGAAGGAGGAGAAAAAGGAGGAGGAGGAGAAAGAGAAGAAGGAGGAGGAGGAAGAGGAGGAAGAGGAAGAAGAGGAGAAGGAGGAGGAGGAGGAAGAAGAAGAAGAGGAAGAACAAAGCCCAAGCAATATGCTTGGCAGCATTTTTTTTGGTCAGAACATTTTAGCAGAATTATGGCAGCCTGGCCCCAGGCTAGCTCACTGAGTAAAGAGAGTTCTGTGACTGCGTCTGTTTCGCTGTGGAGGAAAACGTTTTACGCGCCCCACAGTCCTGTGAGAGTAAGGTGCGGGTCGGATGTAGGAACACGGTAGACTATTATTAACAGGAGATAGAAGTGCAGACAGAAAGCTGAGCGACAGTGTCTTGTGAATGGAACACTCTGACTCTCATTTTTCCAGTTCAGATGCTACAGTGTCCACTGGATGTCGCTGAAGTCCCCAGGGTCGCCCAGACCCGCCTCCGCTTCGAGGTAATTCATGAACGCAGCCACAGCTGCCTCATCATTGTCACACAGTGTATCAAAATCCAGCTGGGCAGCGCCACCTGCAAGTTAAAACACAGGCTATGAGTGGGTACAGGGGAGTCTGGAGAAATGTCGTGAGAACACTGCCTGCTCCTACAGAGGGGGGTCCACAGCCTGGAACTCCAGTTCCAGGGGGTCCAGTAACCTCTCCTGGCCTTAGAGGGTACCACACATGCATGCGCACAGAGTCTCTCATACGTGAATGACACTCATCTGCATACGAAGAACAGCTGGTTGGAACTGTGGGCAGCGCTCAACAGCTAAGAGCGCTGGCCGCTCTTCCGGAAGACCCTTGTTTGATTCCCAACGCCCACATGGCGGCTCGCAACCTGTAACTCCAGTGCAGGGGACACAACACCCTCTCTGAGGGGATAGAATGCATGTGAGACACAGACATACATGCAAAACACATAAAATAAAAATAAATAAATCTTAAAAAGCAACGCCTGCTGGTTATTGTAGGATTCCAAGTGGAGAAACCTTGGGGACATTTTGGGAGGGGGATTCTATCTATGTAGCCCTGGCTGGCCTAGTACTCGCTATGTAGCCCAAGATAGCAGTACTCTGCCCCAAACCTCCCACGTTTCAGGGTTATAGATGTGCCACCATGCCTGCTGGGAAAAAAAATATTACTTTAAAAACCATTTGCTTCTTCAAAAATCTCCTGTGCATAAGAACACAGTGACGAAGAAGGACGCTTTGGAAAGTTCACACGGTGGCCGGTGACAGGGTCAACTTACCGAGGAGTGGCCCGTGACTTTGGGCAGCTTCTGAGATCTGGTGTTGCCTGGCAGACTCCACGCCCCCCAATTCAGCACTCAGTGAAGAGTGCTCCTTCGTGGTCACCTGGAAAGACAGGACAGGAGCGCTCAGCAACTGTTGAGCACGGTGGGAAGCGCTGGTGGTTTCAGAGCCGGTCGGCACCAGAACCTCCGCGGGCACAGCCTGCACTGCCCACGCCCCTTCCAGCTAAGAGAGCCGAGAGCCATTGGTACTGCCAGCAGATTGTGCAACAGGCACCTATTGCAAAGCCGGGATCTGTGTGTGAGCGTGTGTGAGCGTGTGTGTGCACACACATGTGTACATGGTTGTGTGAGTGTGTGAGTGTGTGCATGCACATGTGTACATGTTTGTGTGTGTGAGTGTGTGTGTGTGCGTGTGAGTGTGTGTGAGTGTGTGTGAGTGTGTGTGTATGTGCACCCACATGTGTACGTGTTTGTTGTGTGTGTGTGAATGTGTGTGTGTTCGTGTGTTCGTGTGTGTGCGTGTTGTGAGTGTATGTGCACCCACATGTGTACATGTTTGTGTGTGTATGAATGTGTGTGTATGTGAATGTGTGTGAGTGTGTGTGTGAGTGTGTGTGTGAGCACGTGTGCATGTTTGTGTGTGTGTGTATGAATGTGTGTGAGTGTACATGTGTGAATGTGTGTGCACATGTGTGCATGTTTGTGTATGTGTGAGTGTGTGTATGTGAGTGTGTGTATGAATGTGTGTGTGTGCATGTGTGAGTGTGTGTGAGTGTGTGTGTATGTGCACCCACATGTGTACATGTTTCTTGTGTGAGCGTGTGTGAATGTGTGTGTGTTCGTGTGTTCGTGTGTGTGAGTGTGTGAGTGTATGTGCACCCACATGTGTACATGTTTGTGTGTGTATGAATGTGTGTATGTGAGTGTGTGTGAGTGTGTGTGTGAGCACATGTGCATGTTTGTGTGTGTGAGTGTGTATGAATGTGTGTGAGTGTGCATGTGTGAATGTGTGTGCACATGTGTGCATGTTTGTGTTGTGTGAGTGTGTGTATGTGAGTGTGTTATGAATGTGTGTGTGCATGTGTGAGTGTGTGTCAGCGTGTGAGCACACGGTGCATGTTTGTGAGTATGTGAGCATATGTGTGCATGTTTGTGTGTGTGTGTGTGTGTGAGTGTGTGCACCTGCATGCGTGCACAGCTATACAAATTCAGAGCCGGAAGATTTTATTACAAGGACTTATATGTCCATTCCTATGGGCTCACTTTATTCACTAAATATATGAATGAACAAATAAGTAAACAGGAAGGCCAGTTATATTTTCATACAAGAGTCACGTGTTGCTTGCGCTTTCGGGCCGGCTCACGTGCCGTCTTCCTCCTATCTTCTCAGAGCACAGAGCCGACTCCACACCTCGTGCCATTTGCTAGGATTGTAAACTATTTCGGACTTCCGGGTAGCACGAGGTTTGGTGCTCCCAATTACGGGAATCAAGCAGGTCTTCCCAGATGCCAGGCACCAGCTCTGCCACTGAGCTCTGTATCCACCCCTTCACATTCTTACCTTTTAAAACTTTTTATTTTGAGACAGGGCCTCACTAAGTTGCACAGCTAGCTTTGAAGTCATCCTTTATTCCACCTGTAAGGCCTCGGGGTGACAGGTGTGCACCACCAGCCCACGGGAGTGATTGTTATAGGAACAGACATTTCCTTTAGCTGGAGTTTGTCAGCGTAAACACATAGCCTCCAGCACCTACTTATGGCTTGTTTTATTCAAATCTCTTTCAAACCACTTGAGTGCAGAATCCTGGGCAATCATAGCAGCTGCTACCCACTGAGCGCTTAGTAGGCATGCCAACCACCATTTGAAGGAGCACCTGGGAGGTTGAGGCAGGAAAATCGGGAGTTTGAGGTCAACCTCACTCAGCTACACAGTGAGTTTGGGGTCAGCCTGGAGTACATGGGACCCGCATCTCAAAAAGTGTTTTTGGTTTATATTGCATTACCTAATTCTCATATTCATCCAGGGGATGTTATTACCATACCTGCCTCACAAGCAAGGAAACTGAGGCAGAGTTCAAATTCCGAGCCCAATGCTTCAGGGACTAACCCGTGTCCTTCCGCGTTCTTCTAACCATGGCTCCTGTGACCACTGACCTGTATTGCCCCTTCAGGGTCCCAAGCCGGCAGAATGGTCCATTTATTTTTATAGACTGGCCTGTTTCTCAAAGGAAGCAATGACAGCGATCACTTACTCCACTTACGGGCGCACGGGCGTTCCCGAGGTACGCACTGTGGTTCTTTCCCTCCGTTTCTGAAGGATTTAAATCGTCTGGGGATGAAGAATGTAACCTGACAGGGGAGACAAGAGATGCTTATCCCTCTGACAGGGCCTCAGAAGGAATTTTCCTCTTCTGAATGCATCACACGTGACTGGCGGATAAACTACTGCAAGGAACTCCAGGCTGAATACCTCAGTCTTCACAGCCAGGTACCAGACTTATTTTTGATGCTGGCGTGGTGAAACCATGCAAAGAAATGGGAGATGGGAAACAGATGGGAGATAGGAGGCGGCTGTGGCTGTGAGACAGCAGGGAGGGGGACAGTTAAATGAAGATGCCTCCCGAGAGCGTGGACCACGACGCACAGAGTGTTGCTGAGCTGTGCATTTTAAGATTTTGTTGTGTGTATATGTGTGTGTGCACATGCGTGTGCAGGTGCCTGCAGAAGCCAGAAGAGGGTGTCGGGTTCCCTGGAGCTGGAGTTACAGATGGCTGTGGGCTTCCGGTGTGGGTGGTGGGAATAAATCGAGGTCCTCTGGCTAATCACCAAATGTTCCTTCCTAGCCACCGAGCCGTGTCTCCAGCCCCTGTGTGTTTTAAGGTAGCACATGCTTTGTATGGGCATTTTATTTTGTTTAAAGAGTGAAATGCAGGCAAGAGAGACGGTTAAGTGGGCACAGGCTCCTGTCACTAGGCCTGATGACCCGAGTTTGATCCCGGAACTCACAGAACTGACTTCCTCAAGTCGTCCTCTGATCCTGACACACGCTGCGACACGCACTCACCTGCACACGTGCACATACACAAAACAAGTAGACAAGATGTAATTTTTTTTTTTTTTAAAGTAAGACACACAAGCAGATCACCATTCCCTCCATCCCTGGTTGCAAACCTTCAATAGAGGGAAAAATACACTTTTCCCCTAATCCTCTATTTCCATACCCTTTTCCACATACCATATATATTAGTGTGTGAGAGTGACTCCCTGTATGCATGTCTGTTCACCTGTATGCACGTCTGTTCACCACGTGCCCACCTGGTACCTTTGGATCCCGGAAGCGGCATCAGATACCCCAAGACTGGAAGCTTAAATGGTTGTGAGCTGCCATGTGAGCGCTGGGAATTGAACTCAGGCCCTGCTAACTGCTGACCCATCTCTCCCATCCCTACCAGACATGCAGAGCATTCTACCACATGGACGCACCAGAGGGAATTTCTTAGCTGTTTAAGGCCCCACTTCAGCAACACGGTCATCAAGCCTCATTCTTGCACAGTTGGCCGAGACAGTTGTTCTAAGCCTCAGATGAAATATACCCTGTAGCGCTGGCTGGCCTAGGACTCACCGTGCAGGCTCTCTCTTGCCTCTACTTCTCAAGCGCTGGGTTTAACGGCTTGCACCACTGCACAGCACCTAGGTACACTCTGTTTTAAAGGTAAGGTGTGAGTGCAGCACAGGTGGTCTCAAACTCGGAAGGATGATCCTGCCTGATGCTGGGATGACGGATGACGGATTCACACAACCACACCTGGCTTATTCCATTTTTATGCATCTTGTCCAAGGCTACTCCACTGATTTATACTTCCAAAAGAATTGGGGATCTGTTTTATTTTTTTCACACTGCACCCAAAGATTACCAAACTTTCAAATCTTTGATAATCTTCAGTGAAAAAATACCTAACCCATGGCTTAATTATGTATGTATATATTTAAATGAGTGGAAATGAACAAGTTTAAATTTTATTTCTCTTACACTTTTCTCCTCATGTCCACTCTTCAGCCTCAATATAATTTGGTCAGTATAAGAAATTGCTCTTATCTATTTTAATTTTATGGTTATTCATGTTTGCCTGCACGCATGTATGCGTATCACATGTGTGCAGTGCCCTCTGCAGACAGAAGAGGGAGCTGTATCACCTAGAACTGGAATTTCAGACCTTTGTGAGCCCTACGTGGGTGCTGGGAACTGAACATGTGTTCTCTACGAGAGCAATAGTGCTCTTACCTGCTGAGCCATCTCGCCAGCCGCCTACAAAGTTATTGAATAACTCTTCTTTATGCTATACATGAAGTTTACATATAGCTATATAAAATTTATATATTTAATATATTTATGATATAAAATTCTTTATGAGTGAAAGATGGCCTGTTTTATTGTACAAAATACACACATTTTTCAGTTTATGTTTTTTTTTTTTTTTTTTTTAACATTTTATTTATTTGTTACATTTGTTCTACCTGCAGGCCAGAAGAGGGCACCAGATTTTATTTTAGATGGTTGTGAGCCACCATGTGGTTTCTGGGAATCGAACTCATGACCTCTGGAAGAGCAGCCAATGCTCTTAACCTCTGAGCCAACTCTCCAGCCACCTCCAGTTTATGTGTTTAACTTTATTGTAATGGTATAGCTTATGCTTCAATTTTGAACTCTTATACAATCACATTTGTCAATTCTTTCTTCCTGAATTTCTGTATTTGGTGTGATGTGTAGAAATAACCTGACAAATTAAGACTATAAAAGTCCTTATCTGGGTGGCCCCAAACTGCTAGTGACTCCGTTTCCAGGGGATCCGATGCCCCTGTAGGCGTGGCACTTATGCACATACCCATCCACCCTCTGCCCCCCCCAAAGCTCACACACACACTCACACACACACACACTCACACACACACTCACACACACACACTCACTCACACACACTCACACACACTCACACACACTCACACACACTCACACACACCACACACATACACACTCACACACACCACACACATACACACTCATACACACACACACTCACACACACCACACACACTCACACACACTCACACACACACCACACACACACACACACACCACACACACACCACACACACTCACTCACACACACACACATACACCACACACACTCACACACACACTAACACACACACTCACACACACACTCACACACCACACACACTCACACACACTCACACTCACACACACCACACACACTCACACACACTCACACTCACACACACTCACACACACTCTCACACACACTCACACACACACACACACACAATTCATCTGTGTACTGGTTCATAACTAAGACAGCCATCAACGTGAGAATATTTTCAGTGAGAAAACTTTACCTCTGTAAACTCAGAACCTCGTGTGCGATATCTGTTCCAATACTCCCAGCACCAAGTGCGGTGTCCGCGGGTAAGCCAGGCACACTGACACAGGACTGTCTGGATGAGTCTAGGCAACCGCACAAGAGAAAATTCAGTCGAGGATGTTAAAGGGTACACGGTCAGCGGCTTCCTCTCTTTTCAAACAATTCCCTACTTTCTGCTGGAAAGAAATAGACTGGCCACGCCTTAAAATGCTGGAAAACATCTCATCTTTCCTTACATAACTTTAGTGCCGGAGACCCCTTGAGTAGCAATCACGGGCGTACACAGACGGAGCCACCAAGGGCGCAGCCACCCCCCACGGCTTTCAGCGTGGTCTTTTTCCTTTTGAGCTTTACAGCAGAGCCACACAACACCACTTACAGCTCCTGGCTCCTTCTGTGCTGTTGTTTACTTCTGCTTCAGTCTATGTGTATGATGTGTATGAACGTTTGCTCGCATGTATGTAGGTGCATCGAATGCATACAGTGCCTGTGGAGGCCGAGGGTGCTGAGAACCAAATTCAGGTCTGGTGCAACGGCAGCCTGTGCTTTAGCCATCAAGCCATCTCCGTAGCCACAGAGGTTTGTGGTTTGTTTTGACTTTGGTTTTTTGTTTGTTTGTTTGTTTTGCAATATGGTTTCTCTGTGTAGCCCTGGCTGTCCTGGAACTCACTCTGTAGACCAGGCTGGCCTTGAACTCAGAGATCTGCCTCCTGGAGGTTTTGTTTTGTTTTAAATAGGGTCTCAGGTAGCTGAGGAGGATTACTCCTAATCTTCCTGACTCTGCCTCCCAGATTACATGCATGTGTCACCACCATAAGCAGATACTTCAAAAAATATTTTGCATAAAATACATGAGCACATCCCCATGGTTGAAGAGAGAGAGAGAGAGAGAGAGAGAGAGAGAGAGAGAGAGAGAGAGAGAGGAAAAACGCACCCTTCATGGTTGTCCCTCATTTGTCTAGAGTCATGCAATAAACACAGTGGACAAGGAAGAATGCCAGCTGCAGGGAGACCATGTGAAAACACTGGTCCTGCTCACGAGGAACTCCACCCAGCGGGGAATCAGTCATGTGGGCACCTGCTTGTGTGTGGTAGCATGTTACACTATGGTGGAGGTGTGAGCCACGTGCTGTGGCAACTCAGGGGAATAGTGGGGTGAGCCTGAAAGTGTCCTATGGGATCCATGTGCCCTCTCAACATAGTCTCTTCTTGATTGCATTGTGTGTAAATGATGCATGTGGCTGGCTGCACCACACAGTTGGAGGTCAGAGGACCATGAGTGGGAGTCTGTTCTCACCTACCTTGTTCAAGAACCTTTACCTAAGCTGAGCTATCTCTCAGACCCTTGGGTTTTGGGGTTTGTGTGTGTGTGTGTTTATGTATGTGTGTATACATGTGTGTATGCATGTGTATGATATGTATGTATGTGTGTACATGTCTGTATGTGCATGACATATGTATGTGTATATGTGTATAGTGTACTTGTATATATTTGTATATGTGTGTATAATGTGTGTGTATATGTGTATGCATATATGTATGTACATGTGTACATGTGTGTATGTGTATGACATGTATATATGGATATATGTGTGTGTATATATTTGTATATGTCTGTATAAAGTATCTGTATGACATGTGTATGTGTATATGTATGTTCTTGTATATATGTGTTTATGTGTGTTAATGTGTGTATGATATGTGTATGTGTATATGCATGTGTGATTATGTGTATGTATTTATATGCATGTATAATGTGTGTGCGTGTATGATACATGTGTATGTATATGTATGTTTATGTTTATGTTATGTGTATATGTGTATCATGATGTATATGTACAAGTGTATAACCTAACCTCCCCTGGAAACCTCTCTTAGACAGAAAACCACATCTTCATAAAACACGCGCTGGATCTGAGCTTACCTTCTGAGGACCGGCTGCAGTGAAGCACGGACGGCGCCCCGGTCTCTCTGTGCCCCCTGGAAGTCAGAGACAGCACAGGTGACGTCTCCTGAGGTGAGGGAAACCTATGAACGCATCGGCCCGGGTTCGTGTGTTCGATCTCATTGATATTTTACTGTTCACACCATCAGCTAAGACTGGGATTGTGCCAGATCCCCCACTGGCCGGTCTCATCTCACAGTGCCGAGCTCGGGTCCCGTCTAGCGCTAAGGTCCACAGCTGTGTCGGGATGGCTGACAGGGAACTCAGGCATACTCGCCTCCTGGGGATGTTTAAACTAAACGTTACAGATAAACGAGCAGAGCTGGTGTGACGTGAAGTAATTATTCTCTATTAACAAAACTCAGAGTCAGATATGGGGGCAAGAACCTGACTGATGAGAAAGCAGCAGAGAAATGACCGTGACTTCCTCTTTCTCCTTCCCCCATCAGCTCCTCCCACCACTTCCTGTGTCTCTCTCTATGTCATGGGTCCCCCAAAGTCTCTATGGCTAACTTTGGTCAGCTAGTAGCGAGCTCCGCCCTCTGACTCAATGTCAACTTCACTGGCAGCCTTGGGGGAGTCAGAGTGTGATCAAAACATCCCACAGCAGTGGCCCTCACATCCATGCGGCTGGCACACGGGCAGAGAAGATACGTCTTTCTTTTCTTTTCTGCTTTGTTTTTGTTTCAAGACAGGGTCTCTCCATGTAGCCCTGGCTGACTCGCCCATGCTACGTAGACCAGGCTGTCCCCAAACTCAGAGATCTGCCTACCTCTTCTTCTTTAGTACTGACAGTCAACGTGTGTGCCTGGCCTCACCTGCCCCCGCCTGTGCTGGGAAGACTGAACCCAGGGTCGCCCACATGTTAGGAAAGTACTCCTCCATTGAATTAGTGGTTCCTTCGTCTTCTGTTGCTCTGCTTTGTTTTGGGGAGTTTGTTGTTGCTGTTGTTTTAAGACAAGGTCTCATGTAGTCTAGGCTGGCTTCAAACTCCCTCCACAGCCGAGAATGACTCATCCTCGCGCCTCGACTTCCCGGGTGCCAGGATCACAGGCGTGCAAACCACACGAGCCTTTACCACCAGGCATTATATCAAGCACAAAGGGGCAGATTATGAAGGGCAAACTTTCAGCTTATCCTGAGGAGCTAACATCAATGAAAAGTAAAGGAAATTCTCACCACAGACTCGGGCTTTGACTGTTGAATCAGTAACCGTGGACCAAAAACTCTTGAGGGGAAAAACCTGCATCTTTCCCAAACACATGGGGGCTTTTTCTTGTCATTATTCCTAAATGATCCGACACAACGGCCATTTACATGACTTCACATCGTCCCAGGGCTTGTAACTAATGATGGCACACTCTGGGGATGCGGATGGGGGAAGCCCAAAGGATTCTGGCCTCTGCGCTGGCTCCTGGCACCCATCCCAAAACTGAGCTGCCACACAGCCACACGTGCAGTTTCAGTGGCTCTAGAAGAAAAGCAGAGACACTCGCTTGAAATTAGGACAAAGGTCTTAAGAAGACAGAGACTACTCACAAAACCAGCGTGTTGATGGACACGATGTACTCCAGCTCCTTGGTCCAAGGGTTAGTGAAGCTGAACCACTGGCTCTTCAGGGTTACAAAGGAGCCATCCTTCACTCTGAATTTGTACGAGTCCGTAAGTATTTTCTCCTTACTCTGCAGAACTTCACAAGAAAAGACGCCATCAGCAGAGCAGCCTTTAGAATGAAAAGCCTTCAAGCCAGGGGTCATGGTTCCTGCCTGGAATCCCACCCGGCCCTCGGGAAGCCGCTGGATCCAGGCCAGCCAAATCCCAGGCCAAAAGCAAACACCAAACCACAAACACCAGTGCCTTGAGAATCAACTCCAGTTTTGGGTTTCATAAGGGACAAGGAATTGAGAGCTGACCCTGTAATCGTTCATGTATCTATTTATTTAGACAGGGACTTGACATGCAGCCCAGGCTAGCCCGGAACCCCCGGTCCTACTACTGCTACCTCTCAAGTGCTGAGCGTTTGCGTGGGACGTTGTCATTTTAAATTACCCTCTCGATGCGTTACCCACCTGCTTTGTGCTTGTCAGTCAAGTTACTGTGGTCCTCTTGATGGAAATATTCGTAACACGAAGTTCCCAAAAGTTCCTGGGGCAGGTATCCTAAAATTGCCGTTGCCCTGGTTTTGAAACAGAAAATAAACATGGCCCTTGCTGAAGGTGACGGCTCCCAGGACCCAGCAAGTCCAGCACAGGTGGGGGGTGGGGCTCTGCGTCAGCAGCCTAGGGAAAGAGCTAGCCGTGTGGACCAACAACCATATCCTTATGTCACTTAAAGTGTCCTTCCTATTCTCCACCCCCAATTAGGAAAATCCACACCTCGGACAACCTCAACTGCCCAGGGTCTGGGTCCTCATCACCAGGGTTGCCTGGGTTGCCTACCTTTGATCCACATAGACGAATTTTCCGTTCATGGCAAAGCGGGTCACAAACTCGGTTGGCCTCACTTTGACCTTGCCGCTCTTCTGAGGGACAGTGTATGGGTGTAACTGCCCCATGGCTACGAGGCAGGTAAGAGGACCACTGCCCTTCTCGCCGATGCCCCTCTCTTCCCCTGTGCCAACGACGTTCGAAGGCCAGCTTCTTAAGTATCCGGTGCAATGGACGGTGTAGAATTTCCTGTGGTCTAATGAAAAGTCACAGAAATACACATGGATAACCATGAATGCCAGTTCCTCTTTCCTTCTTCTCTAATACTTTTTTTTTTTTTTTCCCGAGACAAAGTCATCCTGTAGCCCAGGCTAACCCCAGCTCCCTATGTATGACAGGCTATCTCCTAACACCTGATATTGCTGCCTCAAGCTTCCAAGCGGTTTCAGACCTGCACCACCATGCCTGTCTATTATAGAAAAAAAATTCTTACTGTTGTTTGTGATTAATAGACATACATGGTCATAGCAGGATTGCAGAAACTTTTGATGAGCATTTAGAAACACAAAGAAAAAGTATTTTTTAAAAAAGACGCAAACCTTGACTTTCAGAATAAATTCTAATCAATTAATTCCCATGAAACAGCTCGTCAAACCAGACCACCAACATGTAAAGAAATTCATACGCTCAAACACGAGAGAAGTTTATGAAAGCAAGGAAGTACCACACGGGCTCAGAAGTTGGGTGACGCCCACATGGCATTTGCCTTAGGTAAAGTGACTTAAATGTTAGAAAGCAGAGAAAAACCCAAGACAAGTCATTTTTTTTGAAACATTCGGTTGTGATTGGACTTACAGAAGCCATCGTCTTAAATTGGCATTGTTGAGGAAGCCTGATAGGAAAATAGATTTCATCGTTACTATATCGTGTGTATGATACACGTGTGTGGGCACATGTGCAGAAGCCTGCGTGTGGAGCTCAGAGAACAGCTTTGAGAGTTGGCTCTCTCTACCTTTATGTGGGATTAGACCCAGGCCACTGGGCTTGTGCCACTAATGCCTTCATCCATCACACCGTCTCGTGGGTCCCCAACACTAAACACTAAACACTAAACAAAAAGAAACATTTTTCTTTTAACAGGAAATGCTGCAGGCTGCCCTAAGGGTTACAGTAGCAGCTGGGCAGACATGAAGAGGGTGAGCCACCTGCCAGGCGGTCTTAGGGCTGTGACTGTGTGACTCGCTTAACCTCCTTAATAGTTCCGTGAGGTGCTCTCATAGTCTCTGCTCTGTCTTTGGGTGCAGGCAGGGGCAACGTCTTTATGCAGAATTAGATCATATCCTCTATCTTTGCTGGTCACAATGGGAAGAGCCAATAAGTCAGTAAGGAGAACTAAAAACTGTGTGTCTGCATGGGGCGGGGGTGGGGGTGGGGTGTGTAGGGGTGTGGGGGAGTGGGGGTAGAGGGTGGGGGGTGCTGGGACAGCGCACTCTCACTCCACAGGGAGTTTAAGATGTTCTTGAAACAGACAGAAATGAAATACCTGTGATAAGGAAGCACAAGAGGGCTGACAGGAACCTAGGATGGGGAGGGGCATGAGGGAGAGAGGAGCCAATGGGAACGACCAACGTATAAAGATACCCACAACGTATAAAGATACCCACAATGACACCAGGTACCTTCTATGTTAACTTAAGAATTCTTTAAACTCTATCTATCTATCTATCTATCTATCTATCTATCTATCTATATGGCTAAAGTCTTTGGCATTGGGCAGAAAGTGCTAAGAAGGAAGTTTATAGCAATGAGTGCTAACATAAAAATAATGTCAAGAAGACAGAATTCAAGCACACAACCTAACGGTGCCTCTTAGAGAGCAAGAACAAAACAGAGGATTGCTCCAGCTTCCTTCTCTTGGCTCAATCCAGTGCAGTCTACAGATTCAGTGTAGTCCCCATCGAAACACCAACGACACCCTCAACAGAGCTGGGGGAAAAAATACCTAAAATTCCCATGGAATCACAAAGCAGCCCCAAAGAGCAAAGCTGGAGGTGTCTAGCTTCAAAATACAGCCCGGAGCCATAGTAACAAAACCAGCACACACAGACCAACAGAACAGCATGAAGAACCCAGAGAGAAACCCACGTGTCTGAAACCAGCTGATTCTCAACACTGGCGTGACAAACAAATGACAGCTTCGTCCACAAACAGCGATGGGGAAACTGAAACTCAAGTCCTGTCTCCCACCCTCCACAGACATCAGCCCAAATATGTGTGCAGACCTCAGTGTAGGACTGACTTCTGAAGATGCTGGGACAGGCAATCTTAACCTACGTGAGACTCCTGGGCTCAAAATCTCCTTCACAACTCAGGGTCAACAACAGGAAAACACAACCCAGGAACTAAGAGAGAATATTGTTGGCAACTCCTCTGACAAAGGGTTGATATCCACCATATATAAAGAGCGCACAAACTTAACAAAATAGAAATCAACCCAAAGAGTCTCCACTTGCGCTGGATAGTTTTGTGTCGACTTGACACAAACTCAAGTCATCTGAGAGGTGGGAACCTCAATTGAAAAATGCCTCCATTAAGATTGGGCTATAGGCAAGCCTGAAAAGCATTTCTTTTTAAATTGGTGATTGGGGAGAGCCCAGTTCTCTGTGGGTGGGGTCCTCCCTAAACTGGTAGTTCTGGGTTCTATTATAAGACTGCTTATAGCACCCTCCATGGCCTCTGCACCAGCCCCTGCCTCCAGGCTCCTGCCCTGCTTGAGTTTCTGTCCACTTCCCTGGATGATGAACTACAATGAGGAAGAATAAGAAAATGATCCCTTTCCTCCCCAAGTAGCCTTTTTGGTCATGGTGTTTTATCATAGTTTTATCATAGCAATAGTAACCCTAAGTAAGACCCCACCCAAAGGAAGAAATACCAATGGCTAAGGAATATATAACACAATAATTAGTATCCTTAGCCATCAGAAAAATGCAAACTCAAATGACCATGAGATTCTGCCTCACCCCAGTTAGAGTGGCTGTAATCGAAAGGAGTAAATAAATTCTGGGGAGACTGTGGAGAAAGAGGGAGCCGTACAGATAGTAAAGAGGGGTTGGTCATTGTTAATAGCTTTTGTGGGAAACAGTATGGAAATTCTTCCAAAAGCTACAGTATCATGACATCCAGCTACCCCACTTCTGGGTGAACAACCGGAGAAACAATCCGTATTTAAAGCACACGGTCATACGAGCTAAGACAGGATTCGGCCTGGGAACCTGTCAACAGTCAGACGGGTCCAGAGGGGATACGGTATACAAACAAAGGACTGCCACTCTCACACAGAGGGAAACGGAACCCCATTATTCACGGCAAAATGAAAGAGACCAGAGGGCACCACATCGTGTGAAGTCAGAAAGGCAAGCACCGTGAATTCACTCCCATACGTGAAAACAAGAAATAACGGGTCTACCTGCAGTTAAAACAAGTTACTACTGT
Organism: Cricetiscus sungorus; assembly: GCA_030556225.1. Classification (NCBI taxonomy): domain Eukaryota; kingdom Metazoa; phylum Chordata; class Mammalia; order Rodentia; family Cricetidae; genus Cricetiscus; species Cricetiscus sungorus. The sequence continues at coordinate 51,151,426 of JANBXA010000735.1, read as the reverse complement.
TAGTTCTCAGGCGTCTGCACTGGCTGCCCTGGGGGTTCTGACAGGAGATGCCCTCAGCTGCAGCCACTAAGCACCGCCTGTGCACATTCACTGCGTTCCGCCCACCTCCCACCCTTCTCTCTCTTTCTCTCCCGCTATCTGTTCCCTGCCTTCCTCTCTCCTGCCGCTCCCTTCCCCGGAGTCTGGTCTCCCCCCCCCTTTCCCTTTCTATGATCCCTTTCCCTAATTAAAAACAAACAAACAAACAAACAAACAAAAACCCCTCTGTTTGAACCTTGTTGCCTGGCATCTTTGTGTCACACACTGTTTTTCTTAAATTACAACTAGGGATAGCCCCTGCCCTAGGCTCTGCACCACTCAGAGACATGGGCAAGACGGAGGTGACTGGGTATTAATTAACCCTCCTCCAGGACCTCCCCCTTGATTCTAAGACAGACATAAGAGTATTTTCATGAGAACTAAAACGCTCTTGCAGTATCAAGAACATACTAATATGTGAACACTTACGATTTTCTTCATGTGTGCTTATAAAAGGGATTTGAACCAAAGTTTATAAACAGAATCATGCAGTCCTATACAAAACCACTTTTTAGCCAGTGAGGTGGTCCATGCCTGAAATCTCAGTACGAGGGAGGCTGAAGCAGGAGGATGACGCACAGGAAGCTCTGGACCGGCCTGGACCACGCAGTAAGACTCTGTCTCAAAAGGAAGCAAGCAGGGCTGGAGAGATGGCTCAGGGGACCCAAGTTCAGTTCCCAGCTCCACAACAGGCCGTTCCCTGCTGCGGATAATTCCAGCTCCAGGGATCCAATGGCCTCCTCTGGCCTCTATGAACACACACACACACACACACACACACACACACACAAACTAAGATTAAAAAATTACTATAGCGCAGGGTACATTAGCACACACCTTTACTCCCAGCCCTCAGGAGGCAGAGGCAAGTGGATCTCTGTGATGATAATATTACTTATGATTTATTAAAGCTTGACTGAAGATTCAGAAAGCAAAGTCAGCCTCGAGCCCGGCAGCCAGAAGCTAGGAGGTGGTGGTGCACACCTTTAATCCTAGGACTCAGGATTAAGAGATGGACGAATCTCTGTGAGTCCAAGGCCACTCAGATCTACACAAGTGAATCAGTCTAAAAGAGAATCACAGCTCACGCCTTTAATCCCAGGACTCATGCGAGGCGTGCCAGGCAGTGTCAGGACTCAGCAGAGGACTTTGTTCTGCAGCCACACTGAGGGGTGGCAGTCTGGGGCTTGGTGAGAGCTCATGGAGACAGGATCGGCCCTTTCAGCCTGAGCTAGAGAAGAGAGCCAGTGGCCGGCTGCTTTGCTTTTCTGATCTTCAGCTTGAAGCTCGAACCCCAATATCTATCTCTGGGTCTTTTATTTTTTGTGTTACAGATCTCTGTGAGTTTGAGGCCAGCCTGATCTACCAAGTGAGTTCCTAGACAGACTGGGCTACAAAGTGAGATCCTGTCTCAAAACAAAAACAGAAACAAACTTTAAAACAGAGATGGAACTCTGTTGTCATCTGAGTTTTTATTTTATTTTATTTTTGAGATAGGGTCTCGCTACGAAGCCCTGGCTGGCCTTGAACTCACAGAGATCCACCTGCCTCTGTTTTCTGCGTGCTGAGGTTGGAGGCCTCCGGATTGGGCCCCAAATGGAACTTAGTCTCTTTCTGCTACAGGTTCAGTGGGGTCACGAAAACCCCAGGCAGCAGAAGGAGCGTCTGATGGTGTGCCAGCATGGACAATCTCTGTTGAAAACAATCTCGCTCAGATGCTTTGCACGCTATTTCTTGCCTTGACTGTGGAATTTACAAACGTTCCTCCAGAGAAACTAATCAGGAATTTGTGTTTCACACCAGGCTCTGATCAGCATCTCTCCCAGCAGCCCACCTTTCTTCTTTGAGCAGGGTGGGCTTCGCAGCTCTTCTTTGACGGGGACTTTACAGCTCTTCATTCTAAAGAAGAAAGATCGTCTGGAGCCAGAGTGCACGCTTGGTCGCCTGGGGTGGCCGTGACCGTAAACCTGCAGAGAGGCTTCCGAGGCAGCGGAAATGAGAAAGAAGAGTCACAGAGCGCTTAAAACCCACCTCCTCCCTTTCTCTCTCCTTCCCTCCTTCAAAAAAGAACAATCTCAGTGCACGCCTTTAACCCCAGCACTCTGGAGACAAAGGCAGGCGGATCTCCATGAGTTCAAGGCCAGCCTGGTTTACAGAGTGAGTTCCAGGACAGCCAGGACTACGTGGAGAAACCCTGTGTCAAACAAAACAAAACAAAAAGAGAATAATGTGTGTGTGTGTGTGTGTGTGTGTGTGTGTGTGTGTGTGTGTGTGTGTAAGAGAGAGAGAAAGAGGGCGAAAAGGAGGGAGGGAGGGAGGGAGGGAGGGAGGGAGGGAGGGAGGGAGGGAGGGAGGGAGGGAGGGAGGGAGGGAGGGAGGAAGGGATTCCTGAGAAGTCTAGAAGAGGGCACCAGACCTCCTGGAGCCAGAGTCTCAGATGGACGTGAGCTGCCTGGGGTGGGTGCTGGGGACAAACTCAGGTCCTCTAGGAGAGCCGCAATCCCCCTCACTGCTGAGTTACATCTTCAGCCCCTTCTAATGCTCCCAACTGCCACCGTACTATGCAGTTAGTGCTTGCTGGGCAGGGTTTCCTTTCTGAGACAGGGTCCAGCAGCGTAAGCCGGGCTGGCCTTGAACTTCAGCATTCCGCAACTTAGTGCTCCTTTGGAGTGCTGGAATTGGAGGCACACACTACCACACCCAACAATTCGATTTACCTTAATGTTTTCTCGAGGGAGCAGACAACGCGGTTTAATTGAAACGAAATTTAAAAAAGAAGAAAAACTCAAGTGCAACAATGACCTCCAGCTTAGCCCACGACTATTCTATAGTTTTGTTTGTTTGTTTTGCTCTCGAGGAAGGTTCTTAGTTTCAAGCCCAGGCTAGCCTTGACATCATGATTCACCTCTCTAAATGCTGAGGTTGTAGAGTGTACCAAAAATCTGGCCAAGCCAAGATGTATTGACAAATGCTTTTAATTCCAGCACCTGGGAGGCAGAGGCAGGAGGATCTCTGTGAGTTCAAGGGCCAGCCTGGTCTACACAAGGACCTCCGGACCAGCAAAAGCTACATAGTGAAACCTTGTCTCAAACAAGCAAGCAAGCAAGCAAACAAACAAATAAAAAACAAAAGTTAAAAAAAAAATAAAAACTGACTAGGTCATTTTCTTCCTTTAATGTTTAAATTTTTTTTATTTTTAAGTATGTGTGTTTGCCTGAGTGGATGATGTGTACCATGTGCTTGCCTGTGCATGCCCATGGAGGTCAAGAGAGGACATCAGACCCTCTGGAGCTGGACTTACAGCTAGGTATGAGTGGCACTGGGTGCTGGGAGAGAACCTGGGTCCTCAGCAAGAGCGGCAAGTGCTGAGCCACTTCTCTGGCCCCCAAATCACTGTTTCTATACTACAAATAATCGTTTGGCACTAAGCATTTTCGCAAGTCAGGTATATCTGAATAATGAATACATGTAAACTTCCCGAGCCCAATTGTGTACGATCTTTCATAAGAGAAAAATCTGGGCCATATACGAAAGAGAATAAAGCTCCAGCAACGTTTTAACCTCAAATAATATTGGCTTATAAATGTTTCGTTTCGATTGAAAACTATAAGCAATCATATATTCCCACACATCATCTCATTGTATATGTCTGTAAAGGAATTCTCTCTCTCTCTCTCCCCTCTCTCTCCCCCTCTCTGTCTCTCTCTCTCCCCCTCTCTGTCTCTGTCTCTGTCTCTCTCTTTCTCTCTCTCCCTCTTTCTCTCTCTCTCCCCTCTCTCTCCCCCTCTCTGTCTCTCCCTCTCTCTCTCTCTCTCTCCCTCTTTCTCTCTCTCTCCCTCCCCCTCTCTGTCTCTCTCTCTCCTCTCTCTCTCTCCCTCTTTCTCTCTTCCTCCCCCTCTCTGTCTCTCTCTCTCCCTCTCTCTCTCCCTCTTTCTCTCTCTCTCCCCTCTCTCTCCCCCTCTGTCTCTCTCTCTCCCTCTCTATCCCCCTCTCTGTCTCTGTCTCTCTCTCTCTTTCTCTCTCTCCCTCTTTCTCTCTCTCTCCCCTCTCTCTCCCCCTCTCTGTCTCTCCCTCTCTCTCTCTCCCTCTTTCTCTCTCCCTCCCCCTCTCTGTCTCTCTATCTCTCCCTCTCTCTCTCTCCCTCTTTCTCTCTCCCTCCCCCTCTCTGTCTCTCTCTCTCCCTCTCCCTCTATTCCCTCCTCTATTCCTCTCTTTATTTCCTGCCCCGCCACCATGCGGTGCCTTTCCCACCATGACTGACTCTGAAAGAGTAAACTTGAAAACAAAGCCCTTTCTCTTACGTTGCTTTGGCCATGGTTGTTCATCTCACCTACAGAAATCTACCCCGAGGGAGGAAAGCACCCGGGAGGGAGAACTCACTTTTGGTGTCTGCAGGTGAAACATCACAAGAGAGCTGTTCCTTTACTTTGGCGACATCTTTTGGGTGTAAAAAGTCAAACAAATTCTGTCCCACCAAGCTGCCCTGTTAAGAAAGCAGGCACACACTTAAGATCAGCTTTGTCACATTCAGACTTCACACACATAAGATAGATACCTGTTCCTTGATAGAGGTTGATTTCTTTCTGTTCCCCAGTGCTGGGGATCAAACCCAGGGCCTTGTGTGTGCCAGGAGGGTGCTCAACCATTGAGCTGCATCACCAACCCCAAGAGGTGGGTGTTCTTTGCGCTTAAGCACGCACACATCACGCCAAGGGACTTTAACTTGTGCTTCTGGGTGACATTTGTGAAAACAAACGAAAATGTACCGTGAGGCTGGAGAAACTGTGCAGTCGTTAAGATGCACACACTCCTCCAGAAGACTCAGGGCCCACAAGGCGGCTTACAGCTGTCTGCATTGCAGTCCCAGCGGATCTGACACCCTCCTGTGGCTTCTGTGGTACGAGCGGTGCGCGGACACACACACACGCACACGCAGGCAAAACATTCATACACGTAAAATAAAAATTTTTAAATGCACTTGAAACCATATCAGGATAGCTACAAATAAACCACAAACAAACACGCATACAAACACTGGCTTCTGATTTTCCTTTAAAGCTTGTTACTATGTAAACCTTACTTAATGTCTCTCAACTCAGAATTGTTTCTAAGGCATTAGGATTTAAATCTCATTTTCAGAATGTGTGTGTGTGTCCATGCACTCCTGAATATGTATGTGTTTGTGTATGGTGTGTACGCGCGTTCTTGAATATGTGTGTGCTTGTGTCCTCTTGAAGACAGATTCTGTGGCTGTGGCTGCTCAGCCAGCTGCTTCTTGAACTCTAGACTCTTGACTGACAGCATGAAACTCCTTGTCATCTTACTAAAGACCCCACAGCTGCCCAGTTTGATGGGAAGCCCACCTTCTCACAAATGTCCCTAGCGCATGTTCTGAAGGGGACAAAACAGGTGTGTTAGATAGCTCATACTAAACCCCCAGTGGTCTGTCTGTCCTATGTCCCCGCCGACTGCATGCTTGGTTAATGTAAGTCCATGTCCTGAACTCATTCAGCACTGTCAGGATTCTGGATCTGAAAAGCCAAGAACCAAACCCAACATCCTCCTGAGCACGCAAGGAGTCCTCCGTGGCCGCAGACTCGCAATCAGCACCCAGTGAACACTGACCCTGTCTCGCTAATCTGGAATTGAAGGTTACCGTGAATTGTTAGTTACCTATGTATATGTGTGTTTGTGTGCACATGTGTGTATAAGCATTTACGTGTACACATGTACATATATGTATATGAGTTACACGTGTGTGTGTGTGTGTGTGTGTGTGTGTGTGTGTGTGTGTGTTTATGGTATTTTCCACTTTCATCTGTTCTGACACATTCCTGTTCCCAGCTGTCTCCAGCTTGGGGTTCTTTGGTCCCAAGCCTCCCTCATAGAGGCTCAGACTTCCCTTTCTGTCATCTGTCTCATTAGCTGCTAACCTAAAATTGACAGCAGCAGAAGCCAGCGGGAGGGATTCCCATCAAAGCTGTGCTCTGCAGGCTGGCTTTGGGGACAGCTTCTGAGTAGTTTCCTGAAGCAACAGGAGCGTGATGAGTATCAGGCTGGTGACACGAGCAACGTGGATTTACTGTGTCGTTAGCTGTTGGACCACAGCTCTTAGCCAATGCCTGTAACTTAGTAGTGAGTGGTGGTGTCACTGTTGGAAGGGACCAACACTTTTGAGACGCTCCAGTGTGACATCTTATTTGGTCATTTCAACCTAACTGCAGACCAATCTTGACAGTGGACAAAGCTAAGGTTCAGAAAATAACATCATCTCTTCGTGTCTGAAGGAGACACCGGTGACAGCCATAAGAATTCACCTTCCCACTGTCCTCCATCTCTCTCTAAGCTCTGACTTAGTGCAAAGGGAAGGAAGGGGCCAGACACAGCTTTCAGGGTAAGATTTGTTAAAGACAGTCGGGAGAACACCGCCGTGGCTTGATACCTGATCATACTGCAGGGTTTTGGAGATGGACTTAGACACGAAGAGAATCCGCCCTCTTTCACATCCAACCACGAACAGGAAGCCTTCTGCCGTCTAGGATTAAAATAGAGCTGTTAAGGTAGCTGGCAAATTTCAGTCTAAAGTTTTATATGATGCAGAGGGGATGTCAGATGCAGGTCTGAAGTTTTTGATATGAAAATTTTTAGCTACAGAATATTTGGTTTGATATCTCATTATCAAGCTACGTGGCATGCGTGCAGGGCCATGGAACACGGACCGTGAGAGGGAAGAAGAGACATTTCAGGGTAAAGGGAGAAAAGGAGAAGGCAATGGAACACATGAGATGTGAAGACAGAAATGGGGACCATCTGGAGTGAGAAAGGGGACGGGGGAGGGTGGGAAAGGCTAAATGACCAGAGTATAAACATGTATGCGTAAAAATGCTAGTGTGAAATCCGTTACTTTGGATAACATTTAAAGATAAAATCGACTCTGCCAAATTCCACTCTGCTACACAGAGACGCCCCGTAAAGACCCCAAAAACACATCACTAGCAGCTACGGCCCATGCTGTGGAAGCTGGGAGTGGAAGGGTTGGGTGGGAGGGGGCAGCTACGTCTGTGCACCAAGTACGTGCCCGGTATCCACGGAGGCAGAGGAGGACATAGATCCCCTGGAACTGGAGTTACAGATGGTTGTGAGCCATGAAGCTGGTGCTGGGAATTGAACCTGGAACCTCTGGAAGAGCAGCCAGTGTTTTTAACCTCCAAGCCATCTCTCCAGGATGGACACTTGGTAGGAAACCTTTCTATTCTTTTTGAATTATAATGCCACCTATTAAAATACACTTTAAACCTTCTAATATAGCCTCCATTTCTGTTCTGCTCAGCCAGCAAAGCCCTCAGGCAAGCCACTTGCCCAGAAAAGAACAGCTGGACAGGGACACAAGTGTGGTGTCCTGCAGAGCAGCCCTCTCCCTTCTGTAATAGCCTCGTGTGTGGCTTAGGCGGGACTGGAACGTGTGATGTAGTCTAGGAAGACTTTGGATTCCCAGTCCTCCCGCCTTTTCCATCCCAAGCGCTGGGACTCCAAGCGTTCACCACCACACCTGGTTTGTGCGGAGCTGGGGCCCCAAGCTAAACAAGAACTCTGCCAACTGAGTTGCCTTCCCCGTGCTGGGACTCACAACAAACAGGAGGAGGGTTAGGCAGACATGTGCTGGGGGAGAAACAGGGAGTAGAGATGAGAAAAACCCTCCATAACCAGTGGCTGGGCCTCCAAAACACTCCGCATGATTATCCAACCTAAAGATCGTTCCACACCCACAAAACTCACTGTTCAGGGCCAGTGAGGTGACTCAGTGGGGACAGAGGATTGCTGCCAAGCTGCTCTCTGATCTACACACACGTGTGAATCCTGGGTCCCACAAAGTGATGGAAAGACCCAAGTCTGACCAGCTGTTGTCTGATCTGTACACACATGCACATGCCAGGACACACACACACACACACACACACACACACACAGGCCAGCATAATAACATGTGCTAAATTAACTCTCCAGGAGCCGGGGATACAGTTCAGCTGTCTCCAGCATCTGAATCAGGTGATTCAAACTGCCTATAACCCATGCTCCAAGAGATCTGTCTGTCCTCCAAGGCATCCTTCCCCCAAACACACACACACACACACACACACACACACACACACACACACAGACACACACACACACACACACACACACACGGGGACACAAACACACATGCACAAATAAAAAGTAAATCTTAAAGATTAAGTTAAAATAAGAGTAAGTTTTTTTTAAGAGTTAAAGAAAAATGCTCTGGGTAGTGGTGGTGCACACCTTTAGTCCCAGCACTGGGGAGGCAGAGGCAGGTGGATCTCTGAGTTTGAGTCCAGCCTGGACTATAAATTGACTTCTAGGACAGCCAGAGTTATAGAGAAACCCTGTCTGGATGGGGGGAGGGGAGGAAAGAAAGAAAAAGAAAGTCAACCACATGTACCAATGTCACAGCATGTGACAAGACTGTCAATCAGACACAAATTTTCTGCTGCGGGGTCTGCGAGGCCCCGCCTGTGAGGGGATGAGGCGAGGCCTGTGAGGGGATGAGGCAAGGCCTGTGAGGGGATGAGGCAAGGCCTGTGAGGGGATGAGGTGAGGCCTGTGAGGGGATGAGGCAAGGCCTGTGAGGGGATGAGGCGAGGCCCCGCCTGTGAGGGGATGGGGTGAGGCCTGTGAGGGGATGAGGCAAGGCCTGTGAGGGGATGAGGCGAGGCCTGTGAGGGGATGAGGCGAGGCCTGTGAGGGGATGAGGTGAGGCCCCGCCTGTGAGTGGATGAGGCAAGGCCTGTGAGGGGATGAGGTGAGGCCCCGCCTGTGAGTGGATGAGGCAAGGCCTGTGAGGGGATGAGGTGAGGCCCCGCCTGTGAGTGGATGAGGCGAGGCCTGTGAGTGGATGAGGCGAGGCCTGTGAGGGGATGAGGTGAGGCAGCGGGGCTCTGAATGAATCGTTCCCTGGTCCTCAGACGACAGAGGGTAAGGGCTGGACTGCAGGGCGGCCCTGAGGAGGTGTGAGAGGTCTGCAGTGGAGACGCGCATTGCTCTTCCCTTGGGAAGCGTCCGTTCTCCCAAACTAATGAGGCATTAGTTCATAAGCCAATTTCCTTATCTCCAATGTCCACTTTGAGGAAATGTGGGACACAGACTGTGATGGCTACGAAAGAGGTGACCTGAAGACTGAACACCCGCCCCAGCCTCCCACCCCCACCACACCACACCCCACCCCACCCCCACCCTACATCCAGGTGCAGACGCTTACCTTGAGGATTAAGTGACTGAGTTCCTTATCCTGAATAAATGAAGGTCTAGAATTTTCTCCTAAAAATGACTCTGTCATGCCTAGAAACAAATAGGCTAAAGTTACTGAAAACAGAGAAACTCAGTAATTGCTCAGTGAACGCTGTCCATGAGCTGGTGGTGATACTTCGATGACAGTGGGGCTGCCACACCTCAGGACTCTGGGACTCTTCCCTACTTCCCCTCCCTTTCCTCCCCCTCCCTCCCTCCCTCCCTCCCTCTCTTTGTTAAATAGGGGCCTCATGTACTCTGGGCTGGCCCTGAACTCACTATGGAGCCCAGGATGACCCTGAACTCACTATGGAGCCAGGCTGGCCTTGAACTCCTGGTCTTCCTGCCCCCACGTCCCCAGAGCGTGGACTACAGGTGTGCACCACCATGCCCCGTTTATGTGTGCTGAGAATCCAACCCAAGCACCACGAGTTCTGAGCAAGCACTGTACCAGCTGCCCTACATCCCCAGACTCTCTCTACAGCCCCATGGACTCATGACAGTCCTGCTTCACACTGCAGAATAAGGAGATTATAGATGTGAACCACTAAACCTATTTACTTCAATACTCAAATACATGGGGAGTAGCAGCTTGAGAGAAGAAAATGTACCCATATTTGATAATTCCTTAGTTTATTAAAAACTCAAGTAAATTTCTCTGAAGGGGGAAATTCTGGAACTCTTCACAAACATTAAAAGGCTTAAAAAACAATGTGAAGCCAGGCAGCGGTGGCTCACGCCTTTAATCCCAGTACTCCAGAGGCAGAGGCAGGAAGATCTCTGTGAGTGCAAGGCCAGCCTGGTCTACAAATCGAGTTTCAGGACAGCCAGGGCCACAGAGAGAAACACTGTATTGAAAAGTGATAGTGATGCTGATGGCAGTGAGCTATTAGAGCTGGGATAGGAGAATAGTGATGCTGATGGCAGTGAGCTATTAGAGCTGGGGTAGGAGAATAGTGATGCTGATGGCAGTGAGCTATTAGAGCTGGGGATAGAAATAGTGATGCTGATGGCAGTGAGCTATTAGAGCTGGGGATAGAAATAGTGATGCTGATGGCAGTGAGCTATTAGAGCTGGGTATAGAATAGTGATGCTGATGGCAGTGAGCTATTAGAGCTGGGGATAGAAATAGTGATGCTGATGGCAGTGAGCTATTAGAGCTGGGATAGGAGAATAGTGATGCTGATGGCAGTGAGCTATTAGAGCTGGGATAGGAGAATAGTGATGCTGATGGCAGTGAGCTATTAGAGCTGGGATAGGAGAATAGTGATGCTGATGGCAGTGAGCTATTAGAGCTGGGTATGGAATAGCGATGCTGATGGCAGTGAGCTATTAGAGCTGGGGATAGGAGAATAGCGATGCTGATGGCAGTGAGCTATTAGAGCTGGGTATGGAATAGCGATGCTGATGGCAGTGAGCTATTAGAGCTGGGGATAGGAGAATAGTGATGCTGATGGCAGTGAGCTATTAGAGCTGGGGATAGGAGAATAGTGATGCTGATGGCAGTGAGCTATTAGAGCTGGGTATGGAATAGTGATGCTGATGGCAGTGAGCTATTAGAGCTGGGATAGGAGAATAGTGATGCTGATGGCAGTGAGCTATTAGAGCTGGGATAGGAGAATAGTGATGCTGATGGCAGTGAGCTATTAGAGCTGGGATAGGAGAATAGTGATGCTGATGGCAGTGAGCTATTAGAGCTGGGTATGGAATAGCGATGCTGATGGCAGTGAGCTATTAGAGCTGGGGATAGGAGAATAGTGATGCTGATGGCAGTGAGCTATTAGAGCTGGGTTTGGGGAATAGTGATGCTGATGGCAGTGAGCTATTAGAGCTGGGGATAGGAGAATAGTGATGCTGATGGCAGTGAGCTATTAGAGCTGGGTATAGGAGAATAGTGATGCTGATGGCAGTGAGCTATTAGAGCTGGGTATGGAATAGCGATGCTGATGGCAGTGAGCTATTAGAGCTGGGGATAGGAGAATAGTGATGCTGATGGCAGTGAGCTATTAGAGCTGGGTATGGAATAGTGATGCTGATGGCAGTGAGCTATTAGAGCTGGGGATAGGAGAATAGTGATGCTGATGGCAGTGAGCTATTAGAGCTGGGTATGGAATAGCGATGCTGATGGCAGTGAGCTATTAGAGCTGGGGATAGGAGAATAGTGATGCTGATGGCAGTGAGCTATTAGAGCTGGGTATGGAATAGCGATGCTGATGGCAGTGAGCTATTAGAGCTGGGATAGGAGAATAGTGATGCTGATGGCAGTGCGCTATTAGAGCTGGGTAGGAGAATAGCGATGCTGATGGCAGTGAGCTATTAGAGCTGGGGATAGAAATAGCGATGCTGATGGCAGTGAGCTATTAGAGCTGGGATAGGAGAATAGTGATGCTGATGGCAGTGAGCTATTAGAGCTGGGATAGGAGAATAGTGATGCTGATGGCAGTGAGCTATTAGAGCTGGGATAGGAGAATAGTGATGCTGATGGCAGTGCGCTATTAGAGCTGGGATAGGAGAATAGTGATGCTGATGGCAGTGAGCTATTAGAGCTGGGATAGGAGAATAGTGATGCTGATGGCAGTGAGCTATTAGAGCTGGGATAGGAGAATAGTGATGCTGATGGCAGTGAGCTATTAGAGCTGGGATAGGAGAATAGCGATGCTGATGGCAGTGAGCTATTAGAGCTGGGATAGGGAATAGTGATGCTGATGGCAGTGAGCTATTAGAGCTGGGTATGGAATAGCGATGCTGATGGCAGTGAGCTATTAGAGCTGGGGATAGGAATAGCGATGCTGATGGCAGTGAGCTATTAGAGCTGGGGATAGGAGAATAGCGATGCTGATGGCAGTGAGCTATTAGAGCTGGGGATAGGAGAATAGTGATGCTGATGGCAGTGAGCTATTAGAGCACACGCATAACCTTAGCACTCGCGACATGGACACAGGAGAGGCGGAAGGCTAAAACCAGCCTTGCTACATTGAGTTCAAACCCTGCCCCCATGACACAAAAGCAAACCAAGAAGCGTCCAAAGCGTTTGCGGGAGTGCAAACACTTTCAGGCCACTCCAGCCCTTGATTTTCTGCAATCAGGTGCATTTTACCAGGCACTGGGTGTGGAGGGGGCAGAGTACATTTGATTTGGGCTCCCTTAGTTTGCAAATAACTAACAGCTGGAGCAGTAGGGCCAAAAATGTCTCATCGTCCTTTAGAGAAATTCTCTGTGGACCCTAACAAGACAATCCACGGGCCATCCTCTGCTGTGGCATCTATAACACAATCCACCCTCTGAAGTCTGGTGTCTAAGGTTCTGCAGAACCAGTCGGCCGTGCGGTCCCAGGCACGCTGGAGTACAGAACCGAGTGTGTTCAGCCATCTCACTAATGTGCTGTGCTGGCTCAGGCTTGCTCGGGCTGTGTGGACAAGAAGCTGACCACATGATGTCTGAGAAGGGCCATGGCACCGGATACATCAGCTCCAGGAAGTGGTGACGGATTTAGATGGCGTCTGTCCTGATCAGTTCCCATAGTTCCTCCCAGCACACTCCTCTGCTGGGACACACACCACACGAGGGGGTTTTATTGTTGTGTTTTATTTCTTTATTTGTGCATGGTGGAGGCTCAGTTCTCTCCTCCTACCACGTGGGTCTCAGGGACCAAACTCAGATTGTCAGGCTTGTTGTCAATCAACTTTACCTGCTGAGCCATCTCACTGTCCCCACACCAGGTGACAATGACCTCACTGTGGGTCTAGCCACTTGTCAACGAAGACATCGAGAGGGCAGAGACCTTGCCTCATTCTCTCTCTCTCTCTCTCTCTCTCTCTCTCTCTCTCTCTCTCTCTCTCTCTCTCTCTCCTCTCCCTCCCTCCCTCCCTCCGTCTCTCTTTCTCTTTAGTACAGAATAGGTTTGTAGCTGATGTTCAATCCACGTGTGTTGAATTAGCCGACTACTCATCCCCCTAGGACAAGGCTAATACAAAGGTCCCTGTGTAATCTCTGGGATGGAATCAAATGACCCCGTTAGAGCCTGAAAGTTTTCATTGCTAAAGACTCAAGGGAAGCCAAGTAACTTATGCAAGCCTGGGGAGTGGGTGAAAGGGACTCCCATTTCTCAACAGACTGATGGGACCCAGATCTCCCAGCACAGAAAAGGAAGTCCCAGCGTGCTCTGCTCTCTCCAGCAACCCCAGCCTGGGAGGGACCACAGAACAAACACCCTGTTCTCTGAAAGCCTTGCTCTGTGCTGGGCTTTGCAGGCAAAGATCTAAACAGTAACCACAAGGCAGCAGTGTAGCCCAGGCTGGCTTTGAACTCCATTTGTAGCCAAGGTCGGCCTTGAGCTCCTAACTGCTGGTCCACACGTCTATGTTGGGATGTTTGGTGTCTGACAGCCTGTCCTCTCACAAGAAGACAATGGGTACAATTCTGCATGGGCGTGGTAAGGTGTACAGACATGCCACAGCCAGGACCAACCACAGAGCAACAGAGCTCTCTGAAGTAGAGATGGAGTCCAGCCCGGGGCATCTCTCATGCTTACTTACCTCTCAGAGACCTCAAGTACTGTACCGCCCTCCTCAGGACGCTGAGCTTGTCCAGTTTTCGGGCAGCGGGGCTGAGTGGAGGGATCATAGATGACAGCTCCTGAATCAGATAGTTCATCTTGTCTCTCCGCCGTTTCTCTGTCTGGCTGTGAGCTTCCCTGGGAGGGAGGAAGAACCCCCTTGGCTAATGTTCACCCCATTGCCCAGAGGCACTTAGTGTGTGGGACCCATGACACTGCACTCAGGGTGCTCTTACAGCAGCTGCATTTACGTGAGCAACTGGGGCTTCTGGAGAAAATGCTCGTTAAATCATCTTACCTCCAGCACACCCAATGGCTCCCCGGCTAGGCTCTACGAAAACACCTGTCATCATCACCACCATCATCATCACCACCCATCATCATCACCACCATCACCATGACCACCATCACCACCATCATCATCACCACCATCATCATCACCACCACCACCATCACCATCTCTGGGGTGCACACTGCAGCACACAGAGCTCAGATGACTCGGGTAGGTTGCCAGGCTTGTGAGGTCTCTACCCCTGGGCATCCCCCTGGCTTGGACGTCTTCCTTCACTCCTGGCTTCAGTGATCCCTCCTGCTCCTCATCCTCCTTGGTTCTCCTTGCTCAGCTCAGCACCCTCGACAATGCACTCAGCTTCCCTTCTGCTTAAATATGGTGTCTTCATAATCCCCTGCCTGGTGCCTGTCTCCCACGTGCACAGAACCCTCCTACGGCTCCAGATGGCTCCCCGGCTACGCTCTACGAAAACACCTGTCGTGCTCCTCCTCCCTCCAGCCTTTGGAAGCAGTTCTGCCCAGGAAGTCTGCTCGTGAAGGAGTTCCAGACCAAAGGCATTCCCACACCTGCCCCTCCGGTCTCCTCCCTGTGTGGTGGCCTCGTCGGGCAGCACAGGGCGATTCATTCTCAACCTATTTCCCTCAAAGGGTCAGACAGTCATGACACAGTAGAGCTAGTTCCCACGTGTCCTCTCCTTCAGCCTCCATCAGCCTCACTCGGGGGCCCTGCGCTGCTTCCAACGCCTTTTAAATCCAACTGCCTTCCGGCTCTTTCCTCAGCTGGTCTGAGCTGTCCACGCTTCCATAATCACCACTCAACAATCCTCCCCATCCCACATTGCTCTCCTTTTGAAACACAGTGTGTCTCGTCTGATTCTCAGCCTCACATTCTATCAGGCGTCACATCAGAGTTTGGTTTCGCGTTTGTTTTCTGGGGGCTAGGGAAATGGCTCAGCAGTTAACGGCACTGCTGTTCTTGGAGAGGACATGAGTTCAGTTTTTAGCACCCACAGGTGACTCAGAACTGCTTGTGACTCCAGTTCTGGGGGGATCTTACACCCCCTTCTGGCCTCTGTGGGAACTGCACACCTGTGGTGCACATACATACATGCAGGCAAACACTCATAGACATAAACCTGTTGTGAAAGATTATTTGTTTCTGTGTGTGTGTGTGTTGAAGCGGGCACCCATGGAGGCCAGAAGACAGTATCCGATTCTTTAGAGCGTCTCTCTCTTTCCCTCTCTCTCTCTCTCTCTCTCTCTCTCTCTCTCTCTCTCTCTCTCTGTGTGTGTGTGTGTGTGTGTGTGTGTGTGTGTGTGTGTGTGTGTGTTGGAGCAGGCACCCATGGAGGCCAGAAGACAGTATCCGATTCTTTAGAGCTGGAGATACAGGCGGTTGTGAGTCGTTTGTGGGTGCTGGGATCCAAACTTGGGTTCTCTGAAAGAGCAAGAAGTGTTTTTAATGGCTGCGATATCTCTTGAGTCCCACATACATAGTAGGATCTTAGTAAATGTTGGATGGCTACACAGCACAGGACCTTGGTTGAAGCCCTTTGAAGGAATCCGCTATCCACCCGAAGCCAGCAGTGCCACAGAAAGCGGCTGTTCTCACGGGGCCTCCTTAACCAGTATTAACCAGTCTGGGGCTAAGGGAACAGAACTGCTCATATGCCCTCGAGCTGGCTTTCTCGCCCTGAGAGAGATACCACACATACCCAGCACTTAGCAAGAACCACAGTCTGAAATACCAAGGAAAACGATAGGAGCAAAGGAGAACTGGGCCAGGGCCGAACTCCAAGGGGCACAGGGAGCAAAGCCTGCTTCCTGCACTCGCCACGCCCTGCCACGCCCACCCCACGCCCATGCCACACCCTCTTCACATAGCAGGGAGACCAGGTCTGCTGCCAGTGGGTGCTGCTGCTTCTACTCCTGTTCAAAGAAAGGAGGTGAAGGGTTCTGGGGAAGTTTTCCACCATTGTGTCTGTCATGCATGAATTCTGACCCGGAAGGAAGGAGGCCTTGGGCCACCCCTGAGACGGTAAATCTCACAGCCACCTGGCAGGATTTGGAATCACCTAGGAGACGCCTCCAGGCATGTCTATGAGACTATTCTTAGAGAGGCTTAACGGAGGGAGGAAAACCCTCCCTGAATTACACAGTTCAAAAGTGTTACACACAGAAACTGTGTTTCAAAAAGCAAAAGAAGATTAAACAACAACAAAAATAACCACACACATGCAAAAAAAAAAAAAAAAAAAAAAAAAAACAAAAACCAAAAAACAACCTAGTAGGAACTGCTACTTGTTATCTACTGATGATGACTCAAGATGAAGGTGACTGTCCTTGGCCAGCGCTGTCCTTCTGAGCACCTCCTTAATGGGAGAGGGGTGCAGAATACAGACAGTCAACTCAGGAAGAAATCTCCCAGTGACGCACAATTGGCCTGGAAAGTACTTCGAGGCTACGGATGAACCCCACCAGCGCCATTGTCCTGGGGATCAAAGCTGGAGTAGCCTGGTGAGAACTGACTTAAACAGACCAGGAAGCTGATTTGCATTCTCGTCTCGAACTCAGAGCTTCGCCCTTCAGGTATGGTGGGAAACCGACCCCCAACTTTCCCATTCACATACAGTGCCACCCTACGATCTGTCCCAAACAATTTTACCCAGCTTTGGGGGCGTAATTAAAGAACATTTTAGGACACAAGGTGCGTAAGTGGGGGGGGGTGGCGGGTGCAGGCTGAAGTGTGGCTCAGTGGTAGGGCACCTGCCTAGGAGCCTCTGGTGAGGATCTGCGGTGTGGCTCAGAAACACAAATCTTGCCTAGCACACTGGGGGGCCTGGGTTTATTTCCAGCAACAGGAAAACAAGCAAGCAAGTAACAAGGGGATCATGGTCTCACCATTGTCTTCATCACCCTCCTGGCTTAGTGAGCATGGAAACAGAGCTCTGTGAGACCAAGCTGACTGCAGACCGCCAAGGCCTGCTTACTCTGCGACTGGTGAGTTGAGTGGTCAGTCGCCGCTGAACGTTTTGCCCCGGGTGGAGCATTTTGAAGAGGAAGGAGGGGAAGTGGCTGAGACCGTGAGTGAGCATCACATATTGATACTGACTATGTGCCACCATCTCCTTCAGACTCTAACTGACCCCTGTCCCTCTCCCCGGGCGTCCATCATCACGAGCCCTGGAAGGCAAGGGTAGCGGTAGGTGGCGGTAGGTGGTGGCCAGCTGCCATGCAGCCACAGACTTAGAAATGATGGCATAAGCACAGCCCCTTTTGCCGCCGGGCGGATTTCATGGAGTTAGAACAGTGTGCACTTACTGGGCCGACTCGGAATCACTTCCTTTGCGTTTCCTTGGAAACTCCATCACAAGAGAGTTGACAGGTCCAGGAGCTGTGAGTTTTGTCCCCGGGCTCATGTGACCAGAAACCATGAGAGCAAGGCTCTGGCTCTCTATCAGCCCTTGACCTGTGAGCGAGAAAGCACAAGAAGACGGGTTTCAGACCTTACCTTCCATCTTACACGTTATCATATCACACGATTTAGACGACAGAGGATCCAAATATTAGTTTGACTCATGCGTGTCCATCCATGTTTGACTCATGCATGCCCATCCATGTTGGAATCATACATGTCCATCCATGTTTAAATCATGTGTGTCCATCCATGTTTGAATCACGCGTGTCCATCCATGTTTGAATCACGCGTGTCCATCCATGTTTGACTCATGCATGCCCATCCATGTTGGAATCGTGTGTGTCCATCCATGTTGGAATCACGCGTGTCCATCCATGTTGGAATCACGCGTGTCCATCCATGTTGGAATCACGCGTGTCCATCCATGTTGGAATCACGCGTGTCCATCCATGTTGGAATCACGCGTGTCCATCCATGTTCGACTCATGTGTGTCCATCCATGTTTGACTCATGCGTGTCCATCCATGTTTGAATCACGTGTGTCCATCCATGTTTGAATCACGCGTGTCCATCCATGTTTGACTCATGCGTGTCCATCCGTGTTGGAAAGCTTATGGTCATTACCTAACTGTACAAGTGTCTGAGGGCACACAGTGCAGAGGCAGCCACTCCAGCGTGCAGGAAGTGAGGTGAGGCTGGGAAACAGCAGCAATGGCTGAGTGTAACCCCAGCTCTCGGGACAGCAGCAGGGAAATCACAAGCCTGAGCCTAGCCTGGGCTACAGGAAATCACACCTGACAATTGGCTTTGGGACCAGACACGCTAGCATCCTTGGTTAAGTCACAGGACCAAAGGAGAAGTCAAAATCCGGCAACGCACGTGAGCCAAATGTAACTATTCTGGAGACAAGGTCAAGTGAGGACATGCGGCTACAGCGTCTTTGGTTCTGGTTGACATGAAGGCAACAGATGTGGCCAGACTGTGCGGCCAGTCTGCTGACCTGGTGTCATCCCTCTCGACCTGGGCCCCTCCCATCCCCTACACCACCAGCATGGTGGGTGTGCAAGCCTCTTAGGAGCCAGTCTGGTCAAAGACATACCAGGGAGCTTCCTAGGCCCTGGACTTGGCCACACCTACTGTCCTGAGCGTGGCCTGTGCCATGCCTAACTGTTTGCTACAGGAAGGGGACCAGCTGGTGGCATGTTGGCGAACAGTCTTCACAGAAACCTTTCCTCGGCAATCTAAACTTGCTCCGTGCACTCCTCCACCCTCGAGCACGCCTTTAGGGAAATTCTGCTTTGGTTTTGTAACTCAGTCTTCCCGAGGTAGCTTAGTGGATCCGGTAACGTCGCTTTGTTACTCTCTCTGTCTCTCATCAGTCAACCCACGGTGCTCACTGCTGCTGACACCCGAGAGACCGGCAAAGAGAGGTGGAAAAACTCATAGTGAGTGCGTTTGTTTCACTGTGTCTGCTCGGCTTGGCCACATTTCTCAACAACACAATCAAACAATAGCCTTTGTATTTGTGACTAATCTCCACCACCCGTGTACCAGGACAGACTGGAATGGCCCGATCCAATCCATCGAAGGTCCTGAGACTTCCCTGGAGAAAAAACTACCAGTGGGCAGCAGCAGCTGAGACCCCCAGCCTGCCTGTGGACACTCCGCCCTGCAGGCTCCACACGGCCCAGCTCCCTGCACCACTCAGCACGCCAGCTCCCTGCCCATCACTGTAAGAAGCTCCCACACCTTTGCTCCCCTGTGTCCTGACACTCGAACCTGTCCAACACCACTCTATTACTCTCCGAATTGTTCAGAATGCCCAGAAGCCGCAGCGGCCAGCGCTCCACCCTCCTGGCCAACAGACGGGTTCCAATTTGGACATCGGCATGTCACAGAAACGGTGCCGTTGGAAGGAGTGCGGGTGATGAGGGAATGTAATCAAAGGCCAGGCTAAAGGCTCACATGTTCTGGAGGCCAGTTGGCCTGGGTCCAAGCCTCCATTTGGCAGCCTCCCCCTTAGGCAAGGAGCCCGAGTTCTCAGCATCTGGAATGCAGAATAAAGCAGCGCTGTCCTTAAGCAGCTACTGTGGGGTCGGTTTGCTACTCCCATGAGAGCCTGACACTGATGAGCTCCCAAAGGGGAGACAGACGCAGGGGCAAACACCAGTGGCCACCGGGAACTGAACCACGAGAAACTGCTGAGCTGTGATTCAGAACCCAGTCAGAGTGACACAAGCCCAAAGGACATCTCTGTGATGATGGCTTTAAGAAGAAGCCTTCCTCCGAAGGTCAGAGAAGTCCTCCAGCCTGTCCCAGACCTGGTGAGCCCCACACTTGCAGGTCAACTTCAGCACGGTTTGTTTCAAGGCCTAGGGCAGCTCTCAGAGTTAGATGAGACCACGAGAAACCCAGCCCCACAAATACAGCTCCCTCGGGTTCCGAGTAGACAAAAGGCCATCGTAGGCATTGGGGTAGTTATGGCGAATCAGACCCCAGGGCCACGCCAAGCTCAGAACAGAACCATGAAGAACTGCTCTACCACTCAGGTTAAATTTCACAGGCAGGATCGGGACTCATCAGCGCTCATAAAAACATTTGCATAATGAAAATACGAAGGACCCTGAAAAGGAGATGAAACCTCCACCACCTCAAACAGTGGGAATTTTCTGTGTTTTTTTGTTTTGTTTGCAGATGGGATCTTAGGTATAGCGAAACTTGTCCTTGACCGAGAACATGAAATCCTCTGGCCTCAGCCTGCTGAATTCCAAACCCAGCATAATAAATATTTTAAAAGCAATAAAATAACCCTTTCATTTACATCCCCAATACCATTGTTACTATGGTAACAGTGATGCCCAGAATCTAAAATTACTGTCAGCTCCTAGAGATATCAATAACAAATCATTTCCTAATCTTTCCCTAAATAGCTTGCCCTCGCAGCATTTGAAATTCTGAGGTGTGGATTTGACGCCCCCTGCTTCCTGTCATGTGTCCCAGATGTAACTGTGGTGACTGGAAGTGATAAGGACCACACAGATGGCCCAGATGGTAAAAGCGGCTGCAGCAGCGCCTGAGATTTGAGTTTGATCCGTGGAGTCATCAGTGAAAGTCGTCCTCTGGCCTCCACAAGCGTGCCATGGCATGTGCGTGCTCACACAAGCACGCACACACAACCATGCACACACACACTCTTATACAAGCACGCGCTCACACACACAAGCACGCGTGTGCACACACACAAGCATGCACTCACACACAAGCACACACACAAGCACACACACACAAGCATGCACTCACACACAAGCACACACACAAGTACACACATAAGCATGCACATACAAGCACACACACACACACAAGCATGCACTCACACACAAGCACACACACACACAAGTACACACATAAGCATGCACATACAAGCACACACACACACACACACACACACACACAAGCATGCACTCACACAAAGCACGCACACACACAAGCACACACACACACAAGCACACACACACAATGTGAGGGCCATGAGGCCTGCCCCAGGCTCTACCCAGGGTTCCCAGCTGACAAAATCCCAGAAGTTCAGAAGGGAAGGAGGGGTGAAAGGATTCTGTAGCAACCTCACACACAATCTGAGGCCGTGCTCTTTGCTTCCTGTGCTCTTTGTCGTTCTGTTTCTACTCTAACAATCCTGTCCTACTTCCAACCTCTCCATGCCTCCCCTATTCTACAAACTCTTCACCTTCTTGAAGTGATAAAGAAATCTCTCTCATTGGTCAAAAGCACACCCCTAGAGCAAGCAATAGGAGCTGAGCTGTTTTGCCACGGCAACATAAGGGTCCAAGGTCAAAGGAGCAAAACCAAGAACAGACAGGCAGGGCACAGTGCCCAGTGGCAGCCTTAAGACACAGATCCATGTCAGCAGGCTGGCGAGTGAAGAATATCCATGCTTTAAGGTTAATGCCAGGTCGGCTTGGGACAGCGCATCCCTATCTGCTGACGAAGAGAACCCAGGACACTCTCGTTCTCTGTCTCTCTGACAGCTATGGCTCGACAAGTCCAGACATGCCATAATTCTCGTCCTTGGGCATCTGTGAGTGTCTCTATAGAGGCCTCTGCCTGGACACTAACACTGCCTGCCAAGGCGGATCGCTGCAGGGGGCAGACTTCTAAGTTTATGCAAAGACCCGGTTGAGAGCGTTAAGGGTATTTATTGACGGTGATTTCTTCCTTGCCAGGATCACGCACTGCTGGGGGGAGTCATCCAATGCACCAATGCATAGTGGGAAACGTGCCCAGTAAATGATTAATGCACTGCTGGAGTTTTGGGGATGAATCCCGCCATAGAAAGGGAGCACCATGGTTTCACAGGGAATTTACAGTCAGGACAGTGACTGTTCATAAAGCAGATGCTTTGTGATTTTTGTCAGCTGAGCTCTCACTGCACGATTCTTCGGTCCGTAGCAACAAAATAAACAAACGAGTTTAAATTTTAAAGAAGAAGAAGAATGCTAACACTTCAAGGAAATGCTAAGTGCTAATGTCTAAGGAACCCTGAAGTGCCATGACACAAGGCAAAAGCTGGGTCTGGTCCCTCTTCTCTAAGTCAGTGTGGTTGCCTGGGAGACCAGTTAAAGCGGTGGCAGCCTGCTAGAGCTCGGGCCCCATTTGTCTCCATGGTAACACAAGTGTAACTGGCCTTTGGCTGCCTTGTGAACTCAGACAGGAAGCTTAATTCTCCAAACAAGGAGCTGGGATTCGGAGTGAGGGCTGACCTGAGGCCGGGGTGCCATGCCTGATCCTTCATCAGAGCATCCCTCCAGCCCCAGCATCTTCTGTATCCAGTCACCGTCAACCGCATGTATCGAATACTAGCTTCAAACACCTGAGCCTCCGGATGTGGTGGTGAAACGCCTGTAGTTGCGTCAGGAGGATCTGGAGTTCAAGGCCGAGCCGGGCTACATCATGAGTTCCAGGCCAGCCTGAGAAATGTAGGGAGGTGGGTTTGAATGAGAAGAAATGAGGTGGGGAACCCATGTCTACCTTATGCATGTGTGTCCAGGTTCTTTTGTGTGTGGAGGCCAGAGGACAGCCTCAGGTGTCCTCAGGTGACAATGCCTCTTTTTGAGACAGTGGCCCTAGTCTGGAACTTGCTGAGTTTGCTAGGCTGGTTGACTAAGCCCTGGGAATTCTCCTGTTGCTACATCCTCAGCATCCTCATCAGACCTGGCTTTCTCCCGTGAGTTCTGGGATCAAACTCAGGTGCTCACGCTTACAAGCATTTTATTGACGGGGTCATCTCCAGGCCCCGGATCTGTATTCCTATGAAAGACACACATGGCTTGGGCATTTCTCGGAGCATAGTAATGCAGGGCCCTGAACAGCCTTCTACGGTGAGATCTGCGAAATGAAGACGACTTGAGATGCCTATGGCGACTTTGTTCATAAATACCACGCCCCATACTTGGGGAGTTGGGGCTGTTTCCTGTTTGAGAAAGGGCGTCTCTGTGTAGCCCGGAGTAGCCTCTGAACTCACCTAGCTTAGACTCAAACTTGGAGTGATCCCCTGCCTCTTGAATGCTAAGACTACAGATGCAATTGCAGCACCACAACCACAGCTCTGAAGTAACCTGTAAGCCCCAGAACCTCTGGCCTGAGCACAGACGGGGGCTTCCACTGTTCCTCTCCCACACAGGAGCATACCCTGAAGGCCTGGGCTCCTGGTTTATACACGTCAAGGCTGAGGGTCCCAGCTCTGTCTCACAGAGCGCCACGGGAAGGGTCTTTGAGTACCATGTGTGTTTTTGTTTTTCCGTTTTTCCCAGCATGTGCCCAGGCCACAGAACCACACAAGAAAGGCAGACGTGGTGACAGCAGTGAGCCAGTGTGACCCCTGATGTGGAGAGACAGGGAGGGGCAGGCACCTGCTTCCCAAAACGCTGTCTCCGGGACAAACTAAATAGTTCCGAGAATGCTTTTGGAAAGACGGAGTGTGCAGTAGCTCCAAAGACATACGTAGCTGCTTTTTCAGAAAAAAAGAGTATGAGAGGAAGATGCCTGTGCGGGGGGGGGGGGGAGGGGCGAGGCCAGCCCATCCCCCCCACCTCCCTGTGCAAGGGGGGCCAGCCCGTCCCCATGCGAGGGGGTTTCCTCTGCTCTCCCGCCTTCTCCCTCAGCGTCAGGTCCAGCTCACCCCCTTCCACAGTGATGAGAATGGTGTGGGCCACAAAATAAAAGATGCCCGTGTCTTTAATCCCGGAAACTCTGCCCCTCCAGCGGGCTTTCTGGGTTAACTTCC
This sequence comes from Cricetiscus sungorus, assembly GCA_030556225.1. Lineage (NCBI taxonomy): Eukaryota > Metazoa > Chordata > Mammalia > Rodentia > Cricetidae > Cricetiscus > Cricetiscus sungorus. Next base: position 51,127,480 of record JANBXA010000735.1, on the reverse strand, counting down.
TCACGGCAGGGGAAGTCTTAACTGCTCACTGCAAGGAGACCTCAGCAAAGCTGGCCTTCCTTCTCCAGACTGTACTCACACGGAAGAATAGACCGCCACGCCCTCCAGCCACCTGCCCGCCATTTTCCGTTTTTGCTCCTGCTCTGTCCCCCGAAAGGCGTACCGTCTCCCCTCTGAGAGAGACCCACCTACGGGTATTAGAGTGTCCCCTCTTCATAAATTAGACAGTGTGGCCCCCGTTTGAGAGCGGGCCTCTTCCTCCCTGGTCAGCCCTGTTGTTTTTGCTTCGTCTTGTTAACACAATGTCAGGCCTCACGCAGCCCATTTCTGCTGGGGTTTGGATGTGAAATGTCCCCACAGGTTCTCGTGTTTGATCCCCAGGTGGCGGCGCTGTTCCCTTTGCAGGTGGCGTCACTGTGGGTGGGGCCTTGGGGAGTTATATCCAGGTAGCCTTGCCTTCTCCACTGGGGTGGGCTGTGTCACTTCCCTGCCACACTCTGTCACCTCTATGACGCATTTGAAAGGACAAGAGTCAAGAATGTAAACCTCCCAGCCAGACTGAGGCCAAAGCTGGGCTCTCTCTAGGCAGAGCTCTGGCTTCACACTTGATGTGTCCGCTGTGAGTGAACCAGCCCTGTGCACACCTTAAGTCTCATTCATTTAAGAGCTACGGTCTGCAACAGGCACTTCATAGGAAAAGGGGTCAGAGATGGAGAGGACGGGTAAGATGACCAGCCCTGCTTGGACCCCATGAGACCAACACAACTTGTGGAAAACAGAAGGGCAGCCGCTGGGGGGGGGGGTACAATGCGAAAACAGGAATTAGGAAGGGCTTCTGTGGTGGGGACAACGTCCTGGGAAAAGGTCACGAGGAAAGAGGAAAATAAGCACGTGAGGAAGCTGGAATTCTCTGCAGAGTTTGTAGTCGTTACTCCGTAACTGCCATCACCTGCAGGGTCAGGGATCTGTGGCCCAGCCCTATAAATCAGGAAACTGGAGCTCGGAGAAACGAAATAATTTAGCCAAAATCACACAGCTGGTAAACAAAGGGTTTCCATAAACAGATCTCTACCACACACAAATAGGGGGGAAAAAAAATGAAGCCTGTGGCCCAGGATTCTAGTCTGGTAAGATTCCCCAGGCCTTGGGAGTGGAGGGGTGGTAAGACATGAGCCTGGCAGCCACAAGGTCCGGGGTTTGATCCACAACGCCAAACACAGACAGACACACAGATAGACAGACAGTCACACACACACACACACACACACACACACACACACACACACACACACTGGAAAAAATACCCGACATATTCTGCAAGACTGTGTGTGAGTTTTGTGTCCGAGTGATTTGCCTGTACGGATGTGTTTGCACCACATGTGTGCCCTCTGCGACTCAGAGGCCAGAGGAAGGCATCAAACTGCCTGGATCTGGGGTTAAGGGTGGCTGTGACCACTACGTGGGTTCTGGGAACTGAACTCAGGCACTCTTCACATCTGAGCCTTCTCTCCAGCCCTCACCAAGCACCTGCATCTCACCCAGTCCCAGAGATCCCATAAAGCAGGAGCTGCCATTGTCCCCATCCTCCCCGGGGGACACTAAAAGCTGGAAGCAGGGGACAGACTGGCGAACGTGGACAAGAACCTTCCTTACAGGGCAGGCAGATAGATGCCCATCTTCCCTTGGGCCATGCAGGCTAACACCCAGTCCTGGGTATTGCCGCGTGGGTTCTGGGGCTGACTAATGACCTAGATCCCACGCATAAAAGAAACTGCAGCTTTCCCAAGCCCATCCTGGATTAGCTCATGTGAGGCATTCCTGGAAAAAAACGGCCAGGAAGAATTGCTTATGCAAAGCAGAATGGGACACCAGTTTGGGTTTGTGAGTCACGAATTTAAGCCACTACAGTTGCGGGCCCCCTCCCTAGCTCCAAGGGTTCTGGAACCATCTTCCCGGAAGACGCACAGCAGCTGGGCAAGCAGGCTTAATCTCAGCGTTTACCCCACAAGCTGGTCTCATGACACGACAAGTAAGCAAGAAATTGTGTTTGCCCCACCTCACTTATCGTGGACACCTTCAAAACAGCCCTGTAGCTGTAAGGTTTTTTGTTTTGTTTTTTGTTTTTTTGATTTTTTTTTTTTCATGCAATGTAAGCCAAACTTGTATTATCCTACTATCACCAGCAGCAGTATTTTTTAGATTTTTTGTTTCCCAATGAACACCCAGGTCCTAGCGGAAGGATTTGCAGGTAAAAATAGCATGGGTCCGGTGTCTGATACATAAGGACCTGTTTTGTTTGGGGTTTTAGTTACCAATTTTCACTTTCTTGTAACCAAACAAGCCCAGATTTCCATAGTGTCACCCGATCTGTCACCACACGTAGATGACTCTTGCGTAGTGGAATGAATGCACAAATGCCCTTAAACTAAAAGTTGTGTTTACTTAATGCTCTAGGAGACACCCCCCACACACACACACACACACTTGGGCTTGTTAATCCTGACAGCTGCCGACCACAGAGGCTGCAGCAGCCCCATTTTACAGAGAGGGAACCAAGGCTCCCGGAGGACAGCAAGGCAGAGCTCAGAGTGAGAGGGATCGCACGAAGCCTCTGAAAAGCCACAGACAGGCATCCCCACGGTTATTTATTAAATTTACACCGGGCGTGTTGAGACAAGCCTGCAGCCAGCACTTGGGATGCAAGTCCAAGTTAAGATGGTCTTCCAGCAAGTTCCAGGCCAGCCAAGGGCTACACAGCAAGAAGTCAGTCAGCCAGGCCATCAAAGTAACTCCGTCCTGACTTCTGTGCCTGTTTTTTATTTATTTTTCCCCCCCTACCGCCCACCTCCCTTAAACAACAGCTTTTTGTGATTATCCTCTGTGAAGTAGTATCCGCAGTGTTCCAGGGGAGACACCTCCAAGTTTTACCGCCGAGAGCAAGAGAGGACAAAGAGGCAAAACTTCCCAGCAAGACTCAGAACGAAAAGGAGCAGGCGCCGGCCTGGAGTCCTGGGTTCGACCCCTGGCCCCGGAAGATAAGGAACTGGTCCCCACCACCACCACCACCCCCGCAAGTCCACTGCTCGCCTCACTACCGAGGCTGGGACGAGATTACTGCTTCCTCCAGGGTGGAGCAACCCCGAGCTGCAGATCTCGCAGACGCCGGGCTCCGGGTCTGTGCACACAGCTCACCCTACCCTCTTCAGGGCGCGGCCGGGACCCGACCCCACACCCGGGCGGGCGGGACTCGGGCCCCGAAGCGCTGCACCTGCGCGAGGCTGCGGGGCCCCAGCGCCTTGACTCGCTGCGGTCAGATGGGAGCCCGGCGTAGACCCGGGAGCCCCCAGCACGGGGTGGGGTCCTGGCTCGCCATCGGGGCCCTCCCGCACGGGGTGGGGGCCTCCGCAAGCCTCTCACTCACCTGGCGCCTCGGCCCTGGCTGCCGTCATCGCGCGCCCCGCAGCCGCGCGACTCCCCATGCGATCCGGGCGCACCCGGAGCGGGGCGCGGACTCGGCCACCGCAGCCCTGGCAGCCCTCGCCGCCCGGGGCGGGACCAGGCACCCGCACAGGCGGAGCCTCGGCCCACAGCCCGAGCCCGCAGGCTGCAGCCGGCGCCCGGGGAGGCCGTGGAAAGGCTTGCAAGAGGTGGGCAGGGGAGACCCGCGCGTGGTGCAAGGAAGGCACGCCCACGGGCCCGGCCCTTTTCTGGCTCTGGGCAAGCGTCTAGCTGTGGGCGTCGGTGTGGGTGTCAACAGCTGTCTCGGGGACTCCTGCAACAGTTAGGGACGCATGCCGTCAAGGCTCCTTGGATGGAGCTCTAGTCCTCCTCCATCCTAGGCTGTACCCCCAGGACGCACGGACTGGCCCCAGCCCACTGGCCGCCAGGTGGGCTCCTTGGGTACAGTTTGCCCAGGTAAAGCCGCAGCAGCAGCGGTGAAAACGCCAAGGTTTGGCTCGAGCCACCTGGGTCTCCAAGGTTCCAGTCCCAGACTCTTCTAGTTGGGTCCAGAGGGCAGAAGTTGCGCCCCTTCTTAGTTCCCGAGCTTCTGCGCCTGTCACACACAAAGACGCCCCCTCATCAAAACCTCCCTCAGAGCCCCAAATGCTGATTTTTACCCCTGTCATCCAGCCACTCCCTCAGCCAGTAGCTGAATAAACTTCCCTTCACTCCTGTTTGCTCAGTGGGGGGGAGGCTCAATCAAGCATGAACACCGAAAAATGGGAGGAAGTCTTCACTAACTAAACATCTGACAGGATTCTTATTTACACACATAAAGGATCCAGAAGACAAGACGCCAAGAAATAAAAAACAACAACAAAAAAAAAACAAAAACAACAACAAAAACAAAATACCTCATTAAGGGGCTAGAGGGACGGCTCAGTGGTTAAGAGCACTAGCGACTCTTGCCATGGACTCAGGGTTAGGACTCAGGTTCGGTTCCCAGCACCCACAGGGAGGTTTACAACTAGAACTCCAGGGTCAGGGAGCTCCATCACCCTCTTCTGACCTTCACGGGTACACATAACTATATGCAGGCAAAACATACAAACACATAATCTTTTTTTTTTAAGTCTAATCAATAAGTGGGCTAAAGAAATGAACAGTCAGCTTTCAAAAGATGAGGTACAGATGACCACGAAACATGAAGAAGTGTTCACAAATGCAAATTTAAACGATGCCGACATTCCAGCTCAGTTAGAGCAGAAAACACTGAGAAAGCCAATGACGAACGTTACTCAGAAGGACGTGGACAAAGGGGCCCCACCGCATGCACTTCTGGTGGGAAGCTAACCAGTCTGGCCACTGTGGACCTCAGCACGGAGAAGCCTTAAAACTAAAATGGAGCATCTAGATGACCCAGCTGCCACCGAGTGAACACAGCAGGGAGACACACGGCCACGTGCACTGTAACCCTCATACAGACAAGGTTTGCAGCCAACCTGTGTCTGCCAACAGAAGAAAGGGTAAATGTAGTCTCTATGCACAGCAGAACTCCACCCTAATCCCTAATCGTATTGAACAAATCAAGCCAGGCTTGATTGAGAAAAATATCGTGGACCCCACGTTTCTCGGCACGTGTATGCAGACAGCGAACGGTCTACAGGGACAAAGGGGACTGATGGCAGTTGGGATGGCAGAGTGTGATCAAAGTAGCTTACATACTTGGATGCAATGTCCAGTACCGTGTGCAGTGAGCATACTCCAATTCTTTTTTTTTTTTTTTTTTTTTTTTTTTAATGAGTATTTTGGCAAGGTCCTTCATAGCTAACAGGAAGGAGATGGCAGGTCAGGTCTCCTCAAGAGTTCATGCCCTGCAAGGCGCCCAAGGAGCTTGTCTGTGAGTCAGCACAGGCCTCACTTCCTTGAAATGAAGGCTTGTTTCACCTGCAGCCTGAAACCAAATAATGCAGCCCCCCCCCAGGAAGCAGGAAGCTGTCGGCCTAGGCAAGTCGGGGTTCCTTGGGGTGACTTCTCTCTGCCTAGTGCCCCTCCCCCACCCCAATCGGGGTTACATCCTACTCGTGTTTCTTTACGCCTGCAAGCTTTACTTTCTTTCTAGACAGGGGTTTGATTTTTTTTTTTTTTTTTAAAGGCTAGCTGGGGTTCACACCTGTAATCCTGGCACTTGGGAGGTAGGGGTAGGATTCAGTGGTGGTGGCCAAGGTCATCCTAGGCTATGAGTCCTTTTGGAGGTCAGCCTGGGCTGAGGCTGTCTCAAATCAATCCACAGACGCTGAGGGGGGTGGGGAGAGCTGGGGATGGGTTGGATCTTCAGAACCGCATAGAGCCATCGTGACGGCGCATATACACAGTCCCGGTGCTGGAGAGTTGAAAGCTGGGTGACCAGCAGCTCAATCAAGCTCTCCCTTGCTGGGCTGAACAGTGAGTTCAGGGCGGGCCAGGGCTGCGTGAGATCCTGTCTTAAAGATAGAAACATGCTTCCTCGTTTCTAGCCAGTAGAATCCCTTAACTCTCTCCTTAGGAAATGCTTGAGAAAATAGACTTGAAACCCAAATTCACAGAATCCTGGCTCCTTCTTTCTGGTCAACACTTGTTGGTCCCGGGCTCAGAGCCCAAGAACGGCCTTGTGTAACAGGAACCCCTGTTCACCTCTAGGGGGCAGCAACTTCGCCTCCTTGCTAAAAATCCCGTAAGAGCAGCTACCAAGGCAGAGAAGGAGGAGTCCGCTCTACAACCACGATTGGGACCTTTGCCAACAACTGGGGTCAAGAAACAGCATGGCTAATTTCACCTAAGATACTTCCCAAGGTTCGCAAAAGTAAAAAATACCCGATTTTGAGCTCTCAAAAGAGGTCGAAGAGGAATGACTATACTGACAACACCTAAAACAACCTTTCCCTTCTGCCTCCAGCGGCAGCCCAGGAAGGGATCCTGCGGACTCCTGGGCTTGTGCAGTGTCGAGAGGACAGTGTGGGGAACGGGGCACAATCCTCTGCGCGTCTAGACCGACAGACCCTCTGTGGGCTTCTGGGATAGAAAGATGGGCTTGGGTGTGACCGAAGGCAGGGGTTGTGGACACTGTGAGGGAAGGGTGTGCAGAGGGGCTGGAGGAAGGCCCCCTTAAAGGGCGTGTTTAGGGAGTTCTGTTGGGTAGCGCACACCCTGAATTGCTTGCTAACCTAAGCAAAGCTTCATTCTGTCTTTCGATGTTTTGGAGTTGTTTTTAATTAAAAGCCAAAACACCTTGAAACTGGTGCTGGGTACAAAGTGGAGTCACCCAGCGCTTACCCTGTGCTGGGCTCCCTGGTGCTTCCGACCGTCTGCACACAACCTCTTACATTCTATAGTCGTCCTCGTGGTAACCAACAAGCGACAAGTCACACGCTCTGGAGAGTAGCCCCAAACCCAATCACAAGAGCCTGGCTCTGGTCTTAGGGAGACACACTACCAAGTTCTTTCAAGTAAGCCCCAGCTGCCCAACGCCCTACACCAGGATTCAGGGCTTTGTTAAAAATGGAAATTTACTACGTCTAGGTGGCGGGCAGAGGAAGGGGAGATGATTTCTCTAAGCAAGAGAACATTAAAGTCCCGAGAAAGCTGTGGTCAGGTACAGACAGGACAAGAATATGGCTGGTGATATGGCTCGGTGGTTAAGGGCAACCCCTCCTCTTCCTGAGGACAGAAGTTAGGGCCCCCTGGGCATTTCAGAGCCACCTGTGAACTTCTGAAGCCCTCTTCTGCTCTCTGGGGACACCGCACTTTGACACACAAAGCCACACATACAAATGTAAAGTTTTTCCTTTTGAAAGAATGAGGGAATCATCGTGTGTGTGTGTGTGTGTGTGTGTGTGTGTGTGTGTGTGTGTGTGTGTGTGTGAGAGAGAGAGAGAGAGAGAGAGAGGTGCACCCAGATTACAATCCATACTTTTCTGGGGTTTGGACACTCTGAAATCAGCCACGGTGTTCTGGTTCCTCCTAAAGTAGAACTGTTCCAGTTTTGCTCAAGGTGACACTCTACCAGCAAGACCACCTACAGTCAAAGCCAGGCCCAGGCAGTCTGCCTCTCCTGTTAAGTTTCACCCTAGGAAAGGGACCACAGATGCTTCAGTGAAAAGGTTAGTGAACACCCTCCTTCCTAATGCAGACACAGTACCCGAGACAAGAGTAGCTGGGGCAGACACAGTACCCGAGACAAGAGTAGCTGGGGCAGACACAGTACCCGAGTCAAGAGTAGCTGGGGCAGACACAGTACCCGAGACAAGAGTAGCTGGGGCAGACACAGTACCCGAGACAAGAGTAGCTGGGGCAGACACAGTACCCGAGACAAGAGTAGCTGGGGCAGACACAGTACCCGAGACAAGAGTAGCTGGGGCAGACACAGTACCCGAGACAAGAGTAGCTGGGGCAGACACAGTACCCGAGTCAAGAGTAGCTGGGGCAGACACAGTACCCGAGACAAGAGTAGCTGGGGCAGACACAGTACCCGAGACAAGAGTAGCTGGGGCAGACACAGTACCCGAGACAAGAGTAGCTGGGGCAGACACAGTACCCGAGACAAGAGTAGCTGGGGCAGACACAGTACCCGAGACAAGAGTAGCTGGGGCAGACACAGTACCCGGAGTCAAGAGTAGCTGGGGCAGACACAGTACCCGAGTCAAGAGTAGCTGGGGCAGACACAGTACCCGAGACAAGAGTAGCTGGGGCAGACACAGTACCCGAGACAAGAGTAGCTGGGGCAGACACAGTACCCGAGTCAAGAGTAGCTGGGGCAGACACAGTACCCGAGACAAGAGTAGCTGGGGCAGACACAGTACCCGAGACAAGAGTAGCTGGGGCAGACACAGTACCCGAGACAAGAGTAGCTGGGGCAGACACAGTACCCGAGACAAGAGTAGCTGGGGCAGACACAGTACCCGAGACAAGAGTAGCTGGGGCAGACACAGTACCCGAGACAAGAGTAGCTGGGGCAGACACAGTACCCGAGTCAAGAGTAGCTGGGGCAGACACAGTACCCGAGACAAGAGTAGCTGGGGCAGACACAGTACCCGAGACAAGAGTAGCTGGGGCAGACACAGTACCCGAGACAAGAGTAGCTGGGGCAGACACAGTACCCGAGACAAGAGTAGCTGGGGCAGACACAGTACCCGAGACAAGAGTAGCTGGGGCAGACACAGTACCCGAGACAAGAGTAGCTGGGGCAGACACAGTACCCGAGTCAAGAGTAGCTGGGGCAGACACAGTACCCGAGACAAGAGTAGCTGGGGCAGACACAGTACCCGAGACAAGAGTAGCTGGGGCAGACACAGTACCCGAGACAAGAGTAGCTGGGGCAGACACAGTACCCGAGACAAGAGTAGCTGGGGCAGACACAGTACCCGAGACAAGAGTAGCTGGGGCAGACACAGTACCCGAGACAAGAGTAGCTGGGGCAGACACAGTACCCGAGTCAAGAGTAGCTGGGGCAGACACAGTACCCGAGACAAGAGTAGCTGGGGCAGACACAGTACCCGAGACAAGAGTAGCTGGGGCAGACACAGTACCCGAGACAAGAGTAGCTGGGGCAGACACAGTACCCGAGACAAGAGTAGCTGGGGCAGACACAGTACCCGAGACAAGAGTAGCTGGGGCAGACACAGTACCCGAGTCAAGAGTAGCTGGGGCAGACACAGTACCCGAGACAAGAGTAGCTGGGGCAGACACAGTACCCGAGACAAGAGTAGCTGGGGCAGACACAGTACCCGAGACAAGAGTAGCTGGGGCAGACACAGTACCCGAGACAAGAGTAGCTGGGGCAGACACAGTACCCGAGACAAGAGTAGCTGGGGCAGACACAGTACCCGAGACAAGAGTAGCTGGGGCAGACACAGTACCCGAGACAAGAGTAGCTGGGGCAGACACAGTACCCGAGACAAGAGTAGCTGGGGCAGACACAGTACCCGAGACAAGAGTAGCTGGGGCAGACACAGTACCCGAGACAAGAGTAGCTGGGGCAGACACAGTACCCGAGACAAGAGTAGCTGGGGCAGACACAGTACCCGAGACAAGAGTAGCTGGGGCAGACACAGTACCCGAGACAAGAGTAGCTGGGGCAGACACAGTACCCGAGACAAGAGTAGCTGGGGCAGACACAGTACCCGAGACAAGAGTAGCTGGGGCAGACACAGTACCCGAGACAAGAGTAGCTGGGGCAGACACAGTACCCGAGACAAGAGTAGCTGGGGCAGACACAGTACCCGAGACAAGAGTAGCTGGGGCAGACACAGTACCCGAGACAAGAGTAGCTGGGGCAGACACAGTACCCGAGACAAGAGTAGCTGGGGCAGACACAGTACCCGAGACAAGAGTAGCTGGGGCAGACACAGTACCCGAGACAAGAGTAGCTGGGGCAGACACAGTACCCGAGACAAGAGTAGCTGGGGCAGACACAGTACCCGAGACAAGAGTAGCTGGGGCAGACACAGTACCCGAGACAAGAGTAGCTGGGGCAGACACAGTACCCGAGACAAGAGTAGCTGGGGCAGACACAGTACCCGAGACAAGAGTAGCTGGGGCAGACACAGTACCCGAGACAAGAGTAGCTGGGGCAGACACAGTACCCGAGACAAGAGTAGCTGGGGCAGACACAGTACCCGAGACAAGAGTAGCTGGGGCAGACACAGTACCCGAGACAAGAGTAGCTGGGGCAGACACAGTACCCGAGACAAGAGTAGCTGGGGCAGACACAGTACCCGAGACAAGAGTAGCTGGGGCAGACACAGTACCCGAGACAAGAGTAGCTGGGGCAGACACAGTACCCGAGACAAGAGTAGCTGGGGCAGACACAGTACCCGAGACAAGAGTAGCTGGGGCAGACACAGTACCCGAGACAAGAGTAGCTGGGGCAGACACAGTACCCGAGACAAGAGTAGCTGGGGCAGACACAGTACCCGAGACAAGAGTAGCTGGGGCAGACACAGTACCCGAGACAAGAGTAGCTGGGGCAGACACAGTACCCGAGACAAGAGTAGCTGGGGCAGACACAGTACCCGAGACAAGAGTAGCTGGGGCAGACACAGTACCCGAGACAAGAGTAGCTGGGGCAGACACAGTACCCGAGACAAGAGTAGCTGGGGCAGACACAGTACCCGAGACAAGAGTAGCTGGGGCAGACACAGTACCCGAGACAAGAGTAGCTGGGGCAGACACAGTACCCGAGACAAGAGTAGCTGGGGCAGACACAGTACCCGAGACAAGAGTAGCTGGGGCAGACACAGTACCCGAGACAAGAGTAGCTGGGGCAGACACAGTACCCGAGACAAGAGTAGCTGGGGCAGACACAGTACCCGAGACAAGAGTAGCTGGGGCAGACACAGTACCCGAGACAAGAGTAGCTGGGGCAGACACAGTACCCGAGACAAGAGTAGCTGGGGCAGACACAGTACCCGAGACAAGAGTAGCTGGGGCAGACACAGTACCCGAGACAAGAGTAGCTGGGGCAGACACAGTACCCGAGACAAGAGTAGCTGGGGCAGACACAGTACCCGAGACAAGAGTAGCTGGGGCAGACACAGTACCCGAGACAAGAGTAGCTGGGGCAGACACAGTACCCGAGACAAGAGTAGCTGGGGCAGACACAGTACCCGAGACAAGAGTAGCTGGGGCAGACACAGTACCCGAGACAAGAGTAGCTGGGGCAGACACAGTACCCGAGACAAGAGTAGCTGGGGCAGACACAGTACCCGAGACAAGAGTAGCTGGGGCAGACACAGTACCCGAGACAAGAGTAGCTGGGGCAGACACAGTACCCGAGACAAGAGTAGCTGGGGCAGACACAGTACCCGAGACAAGAGTAGCTGGGGCAGACACAGTACCCGAGACAAGAGTAGCTGGGGCAGACACAGTACCCGAGACAAGAGTAGCTGGGGCAGACACAGTACCCGAGACAAGAGTAGCTGGGGCAGACACAGTACCCGAGACAAGAGTAGCTGGGGCAGACACAGTACCCGAGACAAGAGTAGCTGGGGCAGACACAGTACCCGAGACAAGAGTAGCTGGGGCAGACACAGTACCCGAGACAAGAGTAGCTGGGGCAGACACAGTACCCGAGACAAGAGTAGCTGGGGCAGACACAGTACCCGAGACAAGAGTAGCTGGGGCAGACACAGTACCCGAGACAAGAGTAGCTGGGGCAGACACAGTACCCGAGACAAGAGTAGCTGGGGCAGACACAGTACCCGAGACAAGAGTAGCTGGGGCAGACACAGTACCCGAGACAAGAGTAGCTGGGGCAGACACAGTACCCGAGACAAGAGTAGCTGGGGCAGACACAGTACCCGAGACAAGAGTAGCTGGGGCAGACACAGTACCCGAGACAAGAGTAGCTGGGGCAGACACAGTACCCGAGACAAGAGTAGCTGGGGCAGACACAGTACCCGAGACAAGAGTAGCTGGGGCAGACACAGTACCCGAGACAAGAGTAGCTGGGGCAGACACAGTACCCGAGACAAGAGTAGCTGGGGCAGACACAGTACCCGAGACAAGAGTAGCTGGGGCAGACACAGTACCCGAGACAAGAGTAGCTGGGGCAGACACAGTACCCGAGACAAGAGTAGCTGGGGCAGACACAGTACCCGAGACAAGAGTAGCTGGGGCAGACACAGTACCCGAGACAAGAGTAGCTGGGGCAGACACAGTACCCGAGACAAGAGTAGCTGGGGCAGACACAGTACCCGAGACAAGAGTAGCTGGGGCAGACACAGTACCCGAGACAAGAGTAGCTGGGGCAGACACAGTACCCGAGACAAGAGTAGCTGGGGCAGACACAGTACCCGAGACAAGAGTAGCTGGGGCAGACACAGTACCCGAGACAAGAGTAGCTGGGGCAGACACAGTACCCGAGACAAGAGTAGCTGGGGCAGACACAGTACCCGAGACAAGAGTAGCTGGGGCAGACACAGTACCCGAGACAAGAGTAGCTGGGGCAGACACAGTACCCGAGACAAGAGTAGCTGGGGCAGACACAGTACCCGAGACAAGAGTAGCTGGGGCAGACACAGTACCCGAGACAAGAGTAGCTGGGGCAGACACAGTACCCGAGACAAGAGTAGCTGGGGCAGACACAGTACCCGAGACAAGAGTAGCTGGGGCAGACACAGTACCCGAGACAAGAGTAGCTGGGGCAGACACAGTACCCGAGACAAGAGTAGCTGGGGCAGACACAGTACCCGAGACAAGAGTAGCTGGGGCAGACACAGTACCCGAGACAAGAGTAGCTGGGGCAGACACAGTACCCGAGACAAGAGTAGCTGGGGCAGACACAGTACCCGAGACAAGAGTAGCTGGGGCAGACACAGTACCCGAGACAAGAGTAGGTGGGGCACCCACCCCGGCTGGGTTACGAATTAAGCGTGGACCTCTGTATTTCTTCGTAACCACTTTAGAGGGAATGCGTCTCGGAGAACAGCGGCTGGGGACACACAGGCACTTCGGGGACTCCCCTGGGATCTGAGCAGCCCAGCACAGCGGTTCTCGGGGCTCCAGCCTTGCAGGTGGGCCAGGACGGGCCTGCAGCTCACTGGCCCGGACAGATGGAGGAAGCACAGTGTTGTAGCTTTCTCTTCCTGTCTCTCTTCCCCTCCAAGTCTCTCACCGTGTATCCAGACCAGGCTTGCAGATGTCTATAGCACATTTAAGATCCTTGAAAGAACCCCGAAGTGGTCTCGGGTACCCATGGATGTGTAATGAGGTCCACCCTGGTACTAGAACATGAATCCTAAGTCAACCTCCAGGCCAGGTACCAGTTAATTAACCACAGCCAGTAACACACGGAGCGCCTTCCAGCAAAGTGATTTTATTATGTTTAATTATGTGTGTGTCCCTGCATCACCCGATGCCCTGGAGTTTATGGGTGGCTGTGAGCCACCTAGCACGGGTACTGGGACCCGAATTCAGGTCCTCTGTGACAGCGAAGCCCACTCTTGACTGCTCAGATGTTTTTCAGCAACCCCAGCCTCTCTTACAAACTTGAGCCTTGAAGTTGTGTGAGAACTGATTAAGTCTGAGCCATCAAGCTCGCTCTGACCGAGGACAAAGCAACACAGATGGCAAAAGTAATAAAGGAAGGGGACCCCCCAGTTTGTGCTTCTGTGATGAGCCCGCTCCCCTGGAAAGGATCTGTGTCCGTGCATAGTGTCAGTTTCCTTACTGTGAAACAAACCACCCCTCTGCCTTGTATCCCCTGCACTCCTTCCTGCTCAGTCATGCACCCCTCTGAGGTTCTGGAAGCTCGGGGGTGGGGTTGGGGGGTTAGGGGGGCCATATGCCTACGGAGCTCCCACACTCTGCTTCGGAAGCAGGAAGTATAGGTGTGGAGCGCTGGTGTCTGTGTCCTGGAGATTCCATTCCCTTACAGAAGAGTTGTAAAACAGGGCATCGTGTTAGTCAAAGTGTTACCACGAATGCAAGCTGCCTCACTGGACACTTGTCAGAGAGGGACTTGTCAGAGAGTCTGCACCTCTGCTCTCTTCGAATCCCAGCCTCCGGTGTTCCCGCAGTTCTCACAACAGCATCACTGAAATGGTGTGTGCAGGGACGGTGGAGCTCATCCAGGCTGGAGTGGGGCTGCCTGGGGCCCAGGGGATCCCACATTTCACCTCTGAACTCATGAGGATCTTCAGGTGACTGATACACTCGGGTTCTGACTCACAGGAGGGGCAGCATGTCAGATCCACGCCCCGCAAGTCCCTACAAACGACAGCTTACAAAGGTTCATGTTTCCAGACACCGACCTGAGCAACCTTAAACCCAGACTCGTTCAACTGCCTTGACTGTTGAAATGTAATACAATTCAAACTCCAAATACTTAACCTTCTCATGATGTGAACTTCGGGTGTAAGAGCTATTTGGTAATTTCATCCGCAAAATAGTATTTTAGTTTTGGATAACACCAATCTGCGAACAAGAAACCAAACCAAACCAAAATCAAAACCAAAACAAACCAAAAAAAAAAAAAAACCAAAAACAAGCAAACAAACAAAAATACAAAAAAGGAAAGAAAGACAGAAATCCCACAGCAGAACGTTCAGAAACATGGTTTTTATTCTTGCTCTGCCTTCTTGCTGACCAACAGTTTTCAAAACTCGGGGCTCTGAAGCTGGACGGTTCTGGACCACGCTGATGGTATTGCTTTAAAAAAATAACTATAATACACTTTTACTTATTTCTTTCTTTCCAAGCAGCATTGTCTGCTCATATTCTGTACTGAAAACCTAAAGTATTTCTAGTAGTCCCAAGTGTCTTACGCTTATTAAGTGTTCGCTTCATAAGATCTTTCAGAAATAAGTGCACTTCTACAGAGAAAATGAATTTGAAATAAAATGAGAAATAACTGTCATCATAGCAAAACAGTTGCTTTAGAATTTTCCGGGTCTTAGCAATTCAAAGAGAGCATGTATCTATCAGGTAGCCCGGAACTCTTTTCTAACCCTCAAGTAACTCCTGACAGCAAAGACTTTCTAAGGTCTTCTCACCAAAACACCAAAATATGCTTCAAAGTACTTAAAAGTGTACATCTTGTACAAAGTTATGCATGTGTTAAAAAAGCTATGCCGTTACAGGAATAAATGAGCCCTATCTTAAGCCTTAGCAACCAAAGAATATTTTTAATACCCCACAGCTGGCAGTGTCACTAAACTAATAGCTGATCGGTTACCTATGGCTAAGTGGCCACTGCTTCTTCTAGACAGCCTAGGGTTTCACACATCTGCAGACGTAGCTGTTAATAACTGCTTTAACACAAAGGTTTTTAATGAAAAAGTCTGAAATTAAAACAGGAAATACATTTGGATTATACACACTTTCTATAGCCTTAGAAAAACCCAAATCACATAGATTATGGTAAAACTTTGATTCAAAATAGAGACCAGAGAAAACTTCTGTCGATATGCCCAGTGATTACAGGCCTTTGCCACTTAAATTACATAATTCCCCTGAGATACGGGGGATATATATAATGGGGAAAAAAGTCAGTCTCAGGGAATCTTTGCAAATTATTTGCTTAATTTGCACCACAACTCATATTTTTAAGCTTCCAAGAAAGCAGCTTTAAAAAAGGCTTTCGTGAGGAATCCCTGAAGGCAAAATCTTGTGTTAAATCCAGCAAAGCAAACTTCCCAAACACCCTCCACCACCAGGAAACCTGCGTCTCACTGCTCCTCCCGATCGCAGCAGGGAGGTAAGGCGAAGTGCTGCCCCTACATCATGGAAATATAAACTGGGTAATTCTTCTCTACACTACTCTCAATCTACCCTGGTTACCTGAGCTTGGCAACGCTGTCATCTGCGGTAGTTAGGCAGACATTGTACCTGAGCTAGAACCTGAACCTGGTTACCCCACACTAGTACAAGTCCCACTCTACACCCCGTATACATTCAGGCAGCTAACTAAAGTCATCAGAGAGATGCTTTCTCCAAACACTCAGCGAGAGGCTACACTTGAGCCTGCAGGCTGACAGGTGGCTAGTACTCACCAGACCCAGAAATTCACCAAAATACTTCTAGAGCTGATGGCCTTGATGAAAGAGGGGTCGTTCAGCAGCAATGTTTTAAACAAAAAGCTTCTGGAAATTTGCACAACGCACTGCTCAGTCCCCTCAGGAGAGACTTTTTCCCCCCAATAAATCCTCATTCCATCTCCATCACTGGGATAAATATTCACCATTTTCTGAGAAGTTGCTTCTCAACTACAACTTAGAGGAGACTAAACCTGTCCAGAAAGCTGCTTTAGAACCAAAACTGTGAGCACGAGAAGATGACGTAAGCATCAGGGAATGTGACGCTGACCTTTCCCGGTCTCCAGTCACACACCCCGAGCCCACACCCGCTTCCTTTCCTGCACTACAGGCTTTGACGACAGCGATGAGCCGACCACGAACGGGGCTGGCCTCTGTCAGATCTGTCGTGCGGGGAGCAGTGCTCTCTGGAAAGCAGAACTCCATTCCCCGCTGACTGCCAATGTTCGGGATCTTTGGTTCAGCGGACAGACGGATGGATGGACGGACGGATGGACAGACGGACGAAAACACTAGTGCTATCAAAGGAAATAAAGGCTACCAGCAGCGACATGGACCGAGTTTGAGGGGATCACTCACGCTTGTCCTCCACGTGCTCACTGACGTGATCAGAAGTTCGACATTTAAAAAAATAGTTTAATAAAAATACACTAGGTTCTACAAGCAGCTTTCAGGGCCATTTCCGAAAGGCAACTCACCATCACCCAGTTAAAATAACGCCTCTTGCTATAAAAGGAGTCCTTGTGTCACAAGAAAAATAAGTGACACTTGCTCAAACACAGTGGTACACCTCCCTGTGTGTTTAAAGAACAGCCGCCTTACTTCTCAGCGAAGTCAGCCTTGGAAGATGCTGGCGTGAAGAAGGTGAGACACGTCCTCACCCTGGCAGAAACAGAAGCCCACCTTCCCCCTTACAGGACATTCTTAACGCTGAAGTCAGCTCCTTAAGACTGTCACAGAAACCGTCTTCACGCAGCGCCTACAATGTCCAAACTGACAGGCGAGGGTTCTAACAGCAGCTACACATGGCTTTTTTTTTTTTTACTGATTCAAGACCCAGGAGCTGTGCAGCGAAGCGGAGACACCAAGAGTGAGGATCTCGGTGCTGTGCGGCTCTGGCTGGATTAGTGTTGCAGTTGGCAGCTCCGCAGGTGGGCAGGATGGGCCTCAGCATGCACGTGGACAGTGCAGTCAGGAGGGAATGCCCGTTCCCTTTGCTTAGTGCCTTTGTATGATAAAGGTGATGCAAATAATAAAATATTTAAAAAATAAAGAAAGGAAAGCCGAGCATTCCTGTAGCGGTCTCAGAATCCGACCCTGTGGAGTCCCTCGGGCTGGCTGGGAGCGCCAGCGTCCTTGGGAATGTCCGGTGCTGACACCACAGCTGCCTGGAGGTGCAGCTACCTGAGTTCTCGGCGGTGGACGACTGTGACCACCGCTCATAACTTCCCAGCTTTCATGTACGTGGGGATGGTGCCTCGCTGAGTCAGGCCTTCAAACCTTTTATAGGTGTAATTGAGGAACACCCAGTCTTTGGATTTGTAGTCGGGCTCTGTGGTGTTTGGCACTGGAAAGAGAGAAGAGTTAACTAACGGCAGAGGGACCTCACCAGCACTTAGGTCTGTCACCTGGCAGGTGACTGCTGTGTGGGATCTGCTGTGGACCCATCTTACCTGGCTGTAAGATGTCAGACTCAGGGAAGTCATCAAAGTTTGAGGTGTCATCAATGCTCTTGATTTCTATAGGGATGGCTGCCGGCCTTTCCCTGGAAAAGGCAAGGTTCCTTAACTCTTCATTGTCCAGCAAACCATTCGTGAAGGCCCTGCCCACCACTGCTTGGGACAGGAGACCCAGGGAGCCTGCTGTGCGCCCGAACACAGTTAAGAGGATGCCGAGATGGCTGAGTAATTTTTCACTAAAACGTTTTCATTTACTTGGAAGTTGTACACGTTTGCATGAAGACTTTCCCATGCTTCTTTCCCCCTTCAGGACTGCAGACTGAACCA
Source organism: Cricetiscus sungorus (assembly GCA_030556225.1). Taxonomy (NCBI): domain Eukaryota; kingdom Metazoa; phylum Chordata; class Mammalia; order Rodentia; family Cricetidae; genus Cricetiscus; species Cricetiscus sungorus. The sequence goes on along the minus strand of JANBXA010000735.1, from coordinate 51,109,461 downwards.
CAGCTAGGCAAATACTCTGCCACTGAGATAAGGACTCAACCCTTCATGCTACTTTCTCTTTTTAGGTGAAGAAACAAGACCCAATGAAAGGAAAATTAGAAGAGAAGGAATTTTGGGTTTGTTTTGGTTTGGTTTGGTTTGTTGGTTTTGTTGTTGTTGTTGTTGTTGTTAGTTTTTTGAGACAGGGTTTCTCTGTGTAGCCTTGGCTGTCCTGGAACTTGCTCTGTGGCTGGCTTTGAACCCAGCGATCCACCTGCCTCCCGAGTGCTGGGATTAAATATGTGTGTCAGCAGCCTGGCTCAGAGAAGGCATTTTACCGAGATTTATGGTGATAGTGAGTATGTGGGAGACAGTGAGATCTACCTAACTGAGTCAGGGCTATAGTTCTAGTGAGGGTTAGTGAACACAGACATCTATTTGCAAAAGAGGGACATACACACATGGTAAAATCTGAATGCAAGAACTTGTCATTCATATAAACTTTAAGAGAATCAAAGAGCTTAGTTTAAAAAAAAAAACTCCACAAAAAAATGCCTCATTATAGTAAATACATTTAACTATAGAAATAGTTAAAAGAAACTATCACTTAAAACATTTTTTTGTTTTTTTTTTGTTTTGTTTTTCGAGACAGGGTTTCTCTGTAGTTTTGAAGTCTGTCCTGGAACTAGCTCTGTAGACCAGGTTGGTCTTGAACTCACAGGGATCTGCTTGCCTCTGCCTCCCAAGTGCTGGGACTAAAGGCATGCGCCACCAACACTTGGCTCTACCACTTAAAACTTTAAATTCTATTTAAAACTTAAGTTATACATGAGAGCACGTGCACACACACACACACACACACACACACACACACACACACACACACACACCCCCACACACGTACCCAGAGGTCAGATCTCATCCTAGCACGCAGGACTGAAGATTGAACTCAGATGTTCAGGCTTTTGCTGCTAAATCACCCCAAGGGCCCCTTATCAGCTTTTATTTACTTTTTTCAACAAATTTTTAAAGGATCTACGAGGTGCTACGCCTACCACGCTATGAAAAAGCACATACTGTCCATACAATAATTCTTCTTAGTTTAAGGATTACTTACTCAAGCTATGTAATTAAGTGTGAAATTAAGCAATTAAGTATGTGTCTTCCCTAGAGGCCCCACTGTGTGCCAGCACTTTCAGGAGTATGGACCATACATCTCTCATCTTACCCTGAGGAGCCGTTAACAACATCTTGTCCACGGTGTCCTACCTCGACTTTCTAGACCCAGGCATGATGACTCTGGAAGAGCCATGCCCTTGACCTCTGTCCCTAACGAGCACGTGAGCTTAGGCAGGCCAGGCTCTGACCCTTTCCATAGCATATACAGAGAAGCAGCAGGGGATGGCGTCTCAGATGGTGCAATGCGGCCCCTTAGCCTTCCAATTGCCGCAACCCTTTAATACGTACGCCTCCTCATGCTGTGGTGACCCCCACCATAAAACTATTCGCATTGCCGCTTCAAAACGGTAATTTTGCTGCTGCTATGAACGTGTCTTAGACAACCCCGTGAGAAGGTTGTTCAACCCGCAAAGGGGCCGTGACGCACAGGCTGAGAACTTCCAGCCTACAAGAATCAGGGACGCACCAACCACCAATCCAGGAGCCCCTTCTCCCAGCCCAGGCCTCCGCACGCACCTGATGTGCCCCCAGTCTACACCCTCAAAGAAGGGGTGGTCTTTAATCTCTTCTACGCCACCGTTCCCAATTCTGTTTTCAGCGTCCGTACAAAACCTAGGAAGGGAAACCAAGTATCAGCCACGTCTTCACTTACAGCGCTCTAATTGTACCACTTGGAGTGTTTTTACAGCGCGTTTGGATGTAGTGATTGAGTCCACACGGGAAGTACAGATCACCCACAAGCCTAGCACTCACCCCCAGACTCTGCAGTCATCTCTTGCCATCTCCTGCAATAATGTTCTAGCACTGGTGATCAGTTTAAGACTTTTTTCACTTAATACACTAAAAAAGCTCCCCAGTGCTGTCCAGTGTTTCCTGTGAAGGTAATTTTTTGAGACCTGCGTGTGGAGGCATCAGAGTGTTACATCCATCGCTGCTGCTGAAGGCTTACGTGAGTTCCATTTTTTCACAACTAAAATAACACAAGAAACACGCCTAACTCTTTGCTCCTACACGGTAATATGCTCTATTAAATTCCTAGAAAAAAAAAACTGCTGGTCAAAGGTCACATACGGTTTAACAGTCTTATACAATGTGCTGCCAGCTTGGCCACTCACAAGGGTTGTCACGATTCATATCCTGTTGTGGGGTGTTTGTACACTGTGTTCAGATGTATCGCTGTGATTGGTATAATAAAGAGCAGAATGGGCAATAGCTAGGCAGGAGGGACAGACAGAACTCCCCGGGAGAGAAGGGAAGAGGGGAGGATTTTACACGCAGAAGAAGCCAGCAGACACGGGAAGGGAACAGGAAGAGAGGATAGAAACAGGTTAATAAAAATGGGTCAATTCCAGTTATGAGGACTGGTTAGCAACAAGCCTAAGCTACAGGCTGAGCCTTCATTAATGAGGAGTCTCTACATCATTATTTGGGAGCTGGCTAGAGGGACAGAAAAAGGCTCGTTATCATAACTTCTCCTCCCTCACAGCAGTACTGAGCCACCTCCTCCCGCCGTCCTCTGCTCAGATGACTGTGACTCATGGCAGGGGCTTCTGCTTCTGATATATACACCCTCCTTTTGTTTCTGACACACAGAGTCCTTGAAGTCTAACAGAAGTGACACTTTTCCAATAGTACCTACCAGTATGTCCAACAAGATCTCTTCTCTCGTCTGAACCCCATTTTTCCACAAACTTCTTTTTAAAGCATTTGCATTTTGTAGGGAAGGAGAAATCGGTAGTTATGAGTGCGTGCTGCTCTTGCAGAGGACCTGAGTTCAATTCCTAGCACCCACACTAGGTGGCCCACAACTGCCTGTGACTATAGTTCCAAGGGTTCTTCAAGTCCCCACGAGCAAGTGGTACCCACACACTTACACATAAAAATAAATAAAATCTTTTTTTTTTAAAGTATGAATTTTGCAAATCCTTTTTTAAAACTGACAAGATCAGCAGCATTCTCCCTGCAGACAACAGCTCCTGTGGCAGAGAAACGGCTAGTGTGGGCACTGGGAGGTTTCAAGTCACTAACCTGAGAATCAAGTCCTTGGCTTTCTCAGAGACGGGCACTTCTGGAGGAAATACCAGCGTCTCCTTCCAGCTCATAACTTTTCTGTATGTCTCCTGAGGTGTCTCGGAGCAGAAAGGCGGGAAGCCTGGGTGTCAGGGAAACAGGAATTATCAGCTTTTGTGTTTAGTACAACCAGATCTACAAGTACATGCCACAAGAGACCAAAGAACCACAGTTCTGAAGCCCCAGCTTACTATGGGAACGGGTTTACCATAAAATTACTAGTGATGTCCATAGGGGGTTAAGGTCCACCTCGTCTTATCTGAACCCTGCATTTACAATTTGATAAAGGAAGTCACAGGGTCCCCGGGCAGTTTATTGGGTATTTATCCGTATGTATTTGACACTGAAGAATGTGGGAAAATAGATTCAAAATGGCTCTGCTATTTTTGTCTGTTAGCAGCTGTAGTGTGTTCAAACAATGGCACGATAAACACGGGGTATGTGTCATCCGTGTAAACAGGACCCACCTATTAGCATTTCATACATGATCACTCCCAAGGACCACCAGTCACACAGCTTGTTGTAGCCGGTCTGCATGAAGACTTCCGGAGCAATGTAGTCTGGTGTTCCGACTGTGGAGTACGCCTACAGAGGAGCAGCCTGTCAAACTGGTATCCCGACCTCTCAAACAACATCTGAGTGTGGATCATACAGGAGGGAGCGCTGGACACGGGACAAGCTCGCCCTTGCTGGTGACGCTGCGTGTTACAGGTAAGGCTGACTGACAGGTGCTGAGTCAGGCACTGCGTGAGGAACACAGGACGCTGGGCCGAGGAGAGACCCTTCGTCCACTGCGTCCTGTGGGCCTGACTGCTGCTCACTACTCCTGTGAGCTGCTCTCTGAGCCTCGGCTTCTCCTCACCAGAGATCCAGGTGGGAGAACCTGCCGCCTCGATCTGAGGCTGAAATAAGAACGCACGCTCTGTAGGCGGCCTCTCAACGGTCGCACTACTGCAGAAGCCCCGAAGTGAAAACAGGCAGGCGTGAAAACAAAGCTGTAGGTTAAAACAGCCAATCAGAAACACCAGGACGAGAAACAGAGCTTGCAGCTGGTTAGGAGATAGCCAAGGGGCCTGGGAAAGAGACAGGATCTGAAGGAAAGGCCGGTGTTGGTGGTGGCTGCAGCCCCCGGACCCTCTCCTTCAGGAATGTACACTGGGCTTTACATCTGCTTGTTTCTAACGCACAGCAGAGACAGCTCCAAGAAAAGCCCACCTGTCTCAGGAACCCTCACCCCTGTCAGGAACCCTCACCCCTGTCTCAGGAGCCCTCACCCCTGTCAGGAGCCCTCACCCCTGTCTCAGGAACCCTCACCCCTGTCTCAGGAACCCTCACCCCTGTCAGGAGCCCTCACCCCTGTCAAGCCCTCATGTCCAGCTGTCATCCCCTGTCTCAGGAACCCTCACGCCTGTCAAGAACCCTCACCCCTGTCAGGAACCCTCACGCCTGTCAAGAACCCTCACCCCTGTCTCAGGAGCCCTCACCCCTGTCAGGAACCCTCACCCCTGTCAGGAGCCCTCACCCCTGTCAGGAGCCCTCACCTCTGTCTCAGGAACCCTCACCCCTGTCTCAGGAACCCTCACCCCTGTCAGGAACCCTCACCTCTGTCTCAGGAACCCTCACCTGTCTCAGGAACCCTCACCCCTGTCAGGAGCCCTCACCCCTGTCTCAGGAGCCCTCACCCCTGTCAGGAACCCTCACCCCTGTCAGGAACCCTCACCCCTTTCAGGAACCCTCACCCCTGTCTCAGGAACCCTCACCTCTGTCTCAGGAACCCTCACACCTATCAGGAGCCCTCACCTCTGTCTCAGGAACCCTCACCCCTGTCAGGAGCCCTCACCTCTGTCTCAGGAACCCTCACCCCTGTCAGGAGCCCTCACCCCTGTCTCAGGAACCCTCACCCCTGTCAGGAGCCCTCACCTCTGTCTCAGGAACCCTCACCCCTGTCAGGAACCCTCACCCCTGTCAGGAACCCTCACCCCTGTCAGGAACCCTCACCCCTGTCAGGAACCCTCACACCTGTCTCACGAACCCTCACACGGACATTTAAACAAGCATAATTGTCTCTCTTCTGTGGCTGTGTGAACAAACACCTTCGTGTAATCCCTGCAAAGTGGAGGCTGGTGAAGCACCCAACATCGACAGACAGTGCCGGGCAATGACTAATGAAGCTGGAGTTAGAGACAGAGAGGTTTCAACCCCAACTACAGGGGTGGGCAGCATGTGAAGAGCCCACGGCCGGCTCCTGGCTGGCCAGGGAGAAGAGACCGTGTGGTCCTCCACAGGCTCAGCCATGACAGCCCAGAGAACTGGCCAGCCTCAGCAACTAGTGTCTGCCAGAGCCCTGACAGGAATCCCAGCAGCCTTCTCCCTCAGGGACCCGCACCACCACTCCACCCTCCTTCACTGACAGCAGAAATGAACTCTGGGGTCACTGTCCCCTAAGTCCTCGGGTCAAGCACAGGTGAGCAAAGGAGGAGTGTCCCTGTCCACCTGCTGAGGTAGAGCTACTAAGGAGGCCACCTTCCCAGTGCCCAGGCGGGGCCAGCATGGGGACAGCGTGGGCCAGCGTGGGACAGTGTGAGACAATGTGGGACAGCGTGGGCCAGCGTGGATCAGCATGGGCCAGCGTGGATCAGCATGGGACAGCGTGGATCAGCATGGGACAGCGTGGATCAGCGTGGGACAGTGTGAGACAATGTGGGACAGCGTGGATCAGTGTGGGACAGCATGGATCAGCATGGGACAGCGTGGATCAGCATGGGACAGCGTGGATCAGCATGGGACAGCGTGGGGACAGCGTGGGACAGCGTGGTGGAACAGCATGGATCAGCATGGGACAGCGTGGATCAGCATGGGACAGCGTGGATCAGCATGGGACAGCGTGGATCAGCGTGGGGACAGCATGGGACAGCGTGGGACAGCGTGGGCCAGAGTGGGGACAGAGTAGGACAGCGTGGGGCCAGTGTGGAACACCATGAGACAATGTGGGATAGCGTAGGGACAGCGTGGAACAGCGCTCTTCAGAACTCACCAGCTGCCTCCTGTTCTTCTTCCACGTCTCTGCTTTCCGCTTGGAGTTCATGTTCTGAAACGCTAATTCCAACAAGACGCCACGTCAATCAGAGGGGAAACGACAAAACATAAAATGCACACCTACATCTAAAGCTCAGGCAACTCAGGAGGAGGGTGGGGAGGAGGGGGGAAGGGAGGAGGAGGGCGGGGAGGAGGGAGCTCAATTCCTCACAGAACTAAAGTTTCAAGCCACAGAACTTCAACCAAAGGGAAAAATGCAAACTTACAGAAGTCGCTCGGTGGGTTGTGCGAGAGGTTTCTATAGAATTCAGTCCTGTGCGCTTTCTTTAACCCCGTGCACAAACCAAAATCAGATAATTTTACATGTCCCTAAAACAACAACAAATTCCAGTGAAGTCAAGTTATGTTACCTCTAAGAACAAAAAGTCCTTAATATAAACTCCTTTGGTGCAATTATTATAAAAATCCTTAAAACACATATAGCTAAAAATGTGAGATTATGCATGTCTGAGGATGATTGGAAAACAGGGAGGTTTTTTTTTTTTGTTTTGTTTTGTTTTTGTTTTTTTTAAGCCATTTCCCGTGATGTTATTCCAGAACAGTCACTTGGGTACCGACTATGAAAAAAACCGTAGCTACCCCAAAACATCCTCAGCCAGGAAAGCAGCACGAACAGCCTACGGCTGCTGCCGCTCCTCACGTGCCTTGGCATCCAGTAAAAGGTTGTCCGGCTTGATGTCCCGGTGGATGAAGCCCAGCTGGTGGATTGCGTCGATGGCCAAGACCGTCTCTGAGATGTAGAACTGCGCCTCCTCCTCTGTCAAGGTGTCCTTCTTCATCAGCAACGTCATCATGTCCCCTGGCGAGGCAAAGGACCAAGGTACTGCAGATGGCAGATGGGAGGCGGCTCACCCCCCTCCTGCACCCACCCCAGTTTCTCACACCCCCCACAGGGGTCTCTGCTGGCGTGAGGCTTGCCCGGTACACCCCAAACCGCCCGCAAAGCGCATGCCGTGTTGTTGTTAGGGACCATGTGATGTTATCAGGGGCAGAGCAGAGTTCAGAAGCATGAAGGGTGAACAGGGACACCTAGAAACCAGAATTCTGTCTTTCTGGGTACAGGCTCTTTTCCCTTAACCCTACAGTGGGTCGCAGTGAACACAAAATGGTGGTAGCGTACAAAATGCCATCCTAACAGTCCTTCAAAATTACATGATTTGTGGCCGAACCATCTTCCATTCATTATTTTGGAAGTAAATACTGAGAAGATGATGGCTAGGTATAATAGACTCAATGAAATTCATTAGTGAAACTACTTGACATTATTACTGCACATGCAGAAGAACTTACCACATTTGCACATGAGCTCAGGTCTGTCTGCCGCTGCTACTTACCTCCAGGAAGAAATTCCATGATCAGATACAGATTCCGCTTATCCTGGAAACTGTAGAACATCTTCACCACCCAGGCACCGTCTGCTTCCACCAAAATGTCTCTTTCTGCTCGGATATGAGCCACCTGGATGAATGTGTTTTGAAAAGAAAATCGACCCGTTTTTCCAATTACCCATCCCTAACAGTCAACGCTGGAAGTCTATAGCTTTAGGAAGTACTGAGACACAGTACTTGGAGTAACTGAGATTTGAACTTAACAACTGAGAACACTAAAACAGACTACAAAAGTAGTACTATCTGGTGAGCGAGGTTTCTTTTTATAATTTTCAACATCCCCGCCGCTCTGAGCCCCTCACAGAGGCCCTCGGCCCTGCACATGTGGGGAGCCGCACCTGCTCTTTTTCAAGCATGTCCGCTTTCCTCAGGATCTTCATGGCGTAGACGTGCCCCGTGTCTTTCTTCTGGACCAGCCGCACCTAGAGCACAAACGTAAGTGCTGGGACACTGGACACAGCCTCCTTTACTGCGCCTCAGAATTTACCACAGTAATACCAAAGCAATCACATCTATACCCACACACCCACACACCACACACACACACACACACACACACACACACACACACCGGCATACACGTGTGCATACATTCACACACACGCATACACGTGTGCACACATTCACATACCCACGCATACATGTGTGCACACACACACACCCTCACACACACCTCCCCATACACACACACACACATACACATGTGCACACATTCACACACACGCATCCATGTGTGTGCACACACACACCCGCATACACATGCACACACCTGCACACACACACCTACCCATACACACTTGCTATTATGTAGCTGTGGGTGGCTCTGAACTTACGGTTCTCTTCCCTCCATCTCCCAAATGCCAGGAGTACATACAGAGGTGTGCCATCACACCTGGCTTCTATGAGGCTGAGTCAAATACTAGGCAAGCACTGTTACCAACTGACCTGACCTCGGGGCCTAGGAACCATATTTAAACCCCATACAGCATCTACTTCCAACGGTGGTGATGAGAACAAAGCAGCTCACCTCTCCGAACGCTCCTCTCCCTATAACCTTCAGAGACTCAAAGTCATCCAGGCCAAGTCTGGTCCTCTTGAGCCGTAAGAACTCTGTTTCTTTACGAGCATGTTGTGATCGGCGTAACTTTTTCTATTAAACACAGAATTTAAAAAGGTGGTTTTAAAGTAAGACTGTCTCAAAGGCATGGATAATGTTAAAAGAAGGTAACACATAAAAACAGAGACAGGCTGCGGTGGCACACGCGATTAATTCCAGCACTGGGGAGGCAGAGGCAGGCAGATCTCTGTGAGTTCAAGGCCAGCCTGATCTACAGCATGAGTTCCAGGACAGCCAAAACTACATAGAGACCCTGTCTCAAACACAAAAGAAAACCAACCAACCAACCAAACAAACAAACAAACAAACAAAACAAAACCACCCAAGTCAATACTATCACAGCAGTACTCTGATTCAGCAAAGATAACAAAATAGGAACTGTTAATAAGCAACACTTTGCAATACCAAAGGCTGCATCTGGACATCATCATCCACACTGACTCCTCATCTAATAAAAGTCAAGTTCACGACACAGTTCCCAGGAGGGGCGGCACACAGAGGGGAATGAAACCGTCGAAGGTGTTCAGCTCCCACTCATGCTCACGTGCTTTCATAGCCTTTTATAGGTGGAGATCGGGCACACAAGTCGTAACACTCCACCAGCTTGGCCACGTGCTCCCAGAGCAGCTCAAAGCAGAACCACGCCTGCCGTGCACCTGTTTGTCTGCCGTAGAGTGTTAGGTGTCTAAGTCTGAGCATCATCAACACAGAATTCCAATACGTGTAGGAGGGAAGCAAGAAATGTCTTGGTTCACACAGTTCAATGACGCTACACTAATATTTTTATTTCCAATTCATTTTATTTTACGCATAAGGATGCCTTGCCTGAATGTATGTAGAGGTGGGGAGACGGTGTCAGATCCCCTGAATCTCAGGTTACAAATGGTTGTGAGCTGTCATGTAGGTGTTATGAGTTGAATCTGGGCCGTCTGCAAGAACAGCTGGCATTTTTAATTGCTGAGCTGTTTCTCCCGTCACAGTTCGATTTGTGGGATGTGTGTGCATGAGTGTGTGTGTGTGCATGAATGTGTGTGTGCGAGCGTGTGTGCGTGTGTGTGTGTGTGTGTGTGTGTGTGTGTGTGCAACTTTGGATAGGAACCAGGTAATAAAGGAAATGAAAATATAGCAAATACTGCTTTACATATGTTATTTAAAAAACAGACTGCACTGATCTTTGGGTTTGGGAAATTTTGATCCTTTAGGTAGTTTAATGCAGCTAAAATCACATCTGTATGCTGTGGAATATTAGTTTAAGGTATGTTACGTTTGTTTATGCTGTGGAACATTTGTTTCATGATGCAAAGACGTGCTGCATTCTTCTATGTTGCTTTTTTTTTTTTTTTTAACTCTGTGAAGCTGTGTTATTTTGCCTGCCTAAAACACCTGATTGGTCTAATAGAGAGCTGAATGGTCAATAGCTGGGCAGAGAAAGGGTAGGCGGGGCTGGCAGGCAGAGAGAATAAACAGGAGAAGAGCAAAGAGGAGGAGCAAAAACAGGGAGAAGGAGAGGACACCAGAGGCCACACGCCCAGCTACACAACCAGCCACGGAGGAAGAAGGAAAGGGAGGAATAGAGAATAAAGAAAGGTTAAAAAAGGCTCACAGGCGAAAGGTAGATGGGATAATTATGAAAAGCTGGCTAGAAACAAGCCAAGCTAAGGCCGGGCATTCGTAAGTAATAGTAAGTCTCCGTGTATGTGGTAGCTGCGTGGCGGGCCCCCAAAGATCAAAGAATAAAAATAACCAACTACATTCTGGTGTACCAACATGAAGCTCGAATTTCCATAGCACCTGAGAAAGCTTTAAAAAAAGTAAATAAATAAATGGGCACAGCTCCTTTAAGAGTTTCTGTCTTACAGCAAGCCCTTGAGCAGCCAGTATATTAAGTGCGCTGGGAGTGGGGAGCTAAGTTTAAAAAAAAAAAAAAAAAAAGTCATAGTGCAAGCATCAGCATTCTAGAGCTGGGGGGGGGGGCTGAATGCAGTTCTCAGTCACCTGTGACCAGGCCTCCAGCTTTAGGCTTGGCTTTCATAGACTCGAGAAGAGGGCAGAGCCAGCTGCTAACGCCAGCGGAGGTCGCTACATAGCAGTTTAAAGGCTCATGTAGTCAAAAACAGACTAGAGATACGCAGTCAAAGAGGTCCAGACGAGGAAAGAACAAAACAAATCAAAACAAAAAAACCTCTAAACAGGTTCCAGTGTGTTTAACAATGTGCACAGGCCAGTGTGTTTAACAATGTGCACAGGCGTAAGGAAAGAAAAAGGATACAATAAAGTCTTAAAAAAAAGAAAATATAAGCCACGTAAGATGGGAAATACACAGGGAGTCTGGATCCTGTGTGTCGCTGTCTTGGCCTTGAATTTTTTGATTGCTGCTAAGTAATGTCAGCTGCTCAGAGCATGGGATTGAAAGGATGCTGAAATAAACCAGCTTAGATATTTTAAGAATGTCTTAACTTTAAGACAGAACTCAAAAACTGCACTGCTTCGGAGAAGAGGTTTTGCTAGTACATCCACAGGAAATGAGAAGCAGTGGGTTCCTTCAGGACTGATATGGATCAGGTTTGATCGGGGAGACCTCCTGAATCTTGAGCAGTAATATACATCAACGAAGATTACAGCTGGTCTTTCCCAGTTTTCTCAGGGGCCTTCAAAGATGCCTTCTCCCACAGACAACAGAAAGCAGTCTAGAGAACAAGATACCCACATCCCACAGATGTTGGTTATTTGGTGTGTTTGGATGTTTGCTATAATTTAGGGAACTACAGGGGGGAAAGACAGCTATTAATCTCAGGTATTTTTGCATCGGCATGGATTTTGGTACAGTGACACAAGTTTAAAGTTATTTTTGTTACATCCAGAACTAGAGCTCTCTTTCAGAGACCACTTGGTGGCACTAGAGCACCGTGTCCCTCACGGCAATAAAAAGTGGCTGCTTTAACGTCTACCTACACAGAACGAACGGGCACAAGACCGTGGAAGATGGTTCTCGCCTGAAAAGACCTGAGTGCAGTTTCACAAGACGTGCTTATGGTCTACAGACATGGGTCTGCCAGTATCTGAGGTTCTCACGCCTGCCAGAGCGCAGCCCCTCAGCCACAACGTGCACCAACTCATTCGCAATAGAACCCTGATGCCAAGACAGCAGTGTACTGAGAGCGCCGCCCTTTGGTCAGTGCTGAAGCACTCACTGCATCTGCTCAGAGAGAACTGAGGGTACCTGTGCTGACCCGCACTTTCCCTCCTCGGGAAAGGCCTGAGGGTGGACGGCCGCTTCAAGTCTCTCTTCTTTGCAGCTTTAACCACTTACTTTAGTTTTCCCGTTAATAAACAAACACCCATTTTCGCTGACTCTTGTTAATTAGCATGTAACCTCCCGCCTGTTTTGAGACAATCCCATTTTGTAAGCGGCAATTCTCTCCTCTCTCTCTCTCTTCTCTCTCTCTCTCTCTCTCTCTCTCTCTCAGTGCTGGGATTAGAAATGCCATTCCTTCTCAAACGGACCACATTTTCAACCCGCACTGTGCCCAGGCGTCTGTAAAGCAGTCAGGATGTTTCATAGTTCTGAGCCACTGCTGGACACAGTCACACACACTTGAGCACACAGCTCACTCACGAACCATTGCACAGACCATTTTCTGTTACAGAATGAATTGAGGGTATTAACTTTCACTGGGAAAAAACACTTGAAGGTAGCTCAGTTGGTCAAGGGTTTATCCTGCAGACACAAGGACCCAAGCTCAACCCCCGAGATTTATGCAAACATGCCAGGTGTGCTGGCACACATTTATAATCTCAGTATTGGGAAGGCGGAAGCAGGTGGATCTCTGAGTCAGCTGGCCAAGCAGCCTAGCCTACTTAGAGAGCTCTAGATCAACAAGGAAAAAGACAGTTCTGAAGATGACTGGCACCCCACACCTGCTCAAAATTTTAAGGTTTTTTGTTTTTTGGTTTTTTTTTGAAGAAACAAGAAATGCTAACTCCTTATAATGACAGTTCCAACACTGGGAGAATTTGTTTTGTTTTATATATAACATAATCAAAGTCCAAGCACTGAGCCTCACAATAAACACATAAGGATTTTAAAATATATTTGCAGAAAAGAAGTGGGATGTTTAAAAACATATTACAAGCCACCGACTTCTAGAAGCAAAATGATTGGACATTTTCTATGTGCTATATACAAGAATTAAGAAAAAACATTAGTGCCCACCAGGGGGCGCCACGACCACTACAAACAGGCCTCCCCAGACAGTTCTCTACCGCTTGGCAATATTTTTAAAAGCAGTTTTTAAATTACTAAGCAGAAGTTCAGACTTCCAGATCTTGTACAACAGGAACCTGGCCACACTGGGCTAATAGGGGAGTGACTGTTTTGTAATCTGTTGTCTGACGTGGCAGATCCTGAGTTCCTGGTGTCTGACAAATGGCAGGTCTAACATAAAGTGTGAGGAACAAACATATTGCCAAAAAACAAACAAACAAACAAAACCCCAAACTATTCCTCCTCCTCTTCCCTCCCTCCCTGCCTAACCCGAGACGGGACCTGCTATAGACTGCTGTCCTTCAATGTACAGTTACCACTGTGCTCAGCCTCTAGTCTGCTGACCCCTCCCTGAACTTAAGACCCTGTGTTTAAGATTCTGTATTGGCCAGGCAGTGCTGGCACTCGCCTTTAATCCCAGCAGAGGCAGGTGGATCTCTGAGTTCAAGGCCAGCCTGGTCTACAGAGCCAGTTCCAGGTTACACAGAGAAACACTGTCTCAAAAACAAACAAACAAACAAGATTTCCGTCAGCATTTCCATTACGAGCTATAAGAAGGTTAAAATACTGATGAGAAAAATTAAGAGAAGGTGTGGCTACCTTTCTCTATAGACTAGGACGCAGGCCTTAAGTTACTCCTCTCGCTAATTTAAAAAGAGAAAACAGGGCTTTGGGATACTTACACTTTTATGTTAAGCACCTTTAACCTCTCCTGGCTTCCGTAAGATGCCAGCTAGGACAGGCACCAGCGTAGGAAGCTGTGGGGTGCGTTAGCTCGCTGGGTTCCAGCCCATCCGTTGGTGGTCAATGCTTCCCTTCCAAGCTCCTTCCTCACCACCTCAACTCATTCTCGGCTTTCCCCGCCTTCAGCTGCCCTCCTCTCCTGCCCTCTTTAATGCGCGCACTGCTAGTTCGTGAAGACTTAAGTCAGCGGCTACATTCTCCACAAAACCTTTTCTGACCCCCTGTATGGGGCGGGGACGTATTTTCAAAGTTTGCTATATTCCATAACCTGCGCATATTTTTACGTGTTGTGAGGAGACTATTGGGACTCAAACCAGGACTCTGCAAGTCCCTGCCCTGAACTATACTAGCAGCCCCTAATTGTATACAGGCTGTCATGCAAGTGTGAGCTCACCCCTTCCCTCCAGTGCATATAATAATCTCTCGTTCCATTCATAGAGTGCTTAAAGGCCAGGAGGCCCGCCCGCCGCTCACCCACTACCAAATACATTCCGGCTCTGGGGAGTGATGCTGAGAGAGACGGACGGGATGCGGGCTCCAGTCTCTGGAAAGATGGTGTTTTCAGGCTATCACAAGGGCAGAAACGGCGTCAGTGTAGAATGTTGGAAGCAGCTGAGCGGTTAGACAGGATTTCCCAGGGAAGTCAGACATTGGGGAGGAGAGAATGCTTCAAGAGGCAGAAATAGCACATGAAATAGCACATGACAGATACGCAGGGAGAAATCACAGCAGTTCAGCGCCGGTAAGCGCTAAGGCTGGAGAGAAACCAGTCCCTAATAAAAGCCTGCACTGCTTCAATTACCTACTCTTCTCCTATGATGAAACACCACAAGCACAGGAACTCACAGGCGGTGCTCACGGTTCCAGAGGGCCAGAGCCCACGGTGGCGTTGAAGCAAAGGCAACAGGAGGCCAAAGGACATCTTGAACCACAAGCAGGAAGCAGAGAGAGCACCGAAATGCTCAGTCTTAGAACTCTCCAAGCCAGCCTCCAGCGACACTCAAGGCCACATCTCCTGAGCCTCCCAACAGCGCCACCAGCCAGGGACCAGGCGAGCAAACACGGGGGAGGGGGGAGCACGCAGGGGGCAGTGCAGGACACCTCACTGAAGCCCTCGCAGGCAGGGAGCGCAGCTAGCCAGGCTTGTCTTCAGAGTACAGAAAAACTGGGGACAGGAGGAAGAGAGCATTTCAAGGCCTTATCAGCGAGACGCAAGGGGGCCTCAATTAGGGGGTAACCCATTAAAAAAAATATTCAGAAAAAAAATGTGAGAAGAGGGGGTTGATAGGCAGCCTGCTCACACGCACAGAACAGGGAGGGGGGAGGGGGAGGGAGGGAGGGAGGGAAGGAGGGAGGGAGGGAGGGAGGGAGGGAAAGAGGGAGGGAGGGAGGGAGGGAGGGAGGGAGGGAGGGAGGGAGGGAGGGAGGGAGGGAGGGAGGGAGGGAGGGAGGGAGGAGGGAGGGAGGGAGGGAGGGAGGGAGGGAGGGAGGGAAAGAGGGAGGGAGGGAGGGAGGGAGGGAGGGAGGGAGGGAGGGAGGGAGGGCGGGATCGCGGAGTCCAGAGCCGGCCCCTGTCCCCACGCGCACACAGAATGCTGTGGATAGTGCTGAGCAAATGCGATGTTCTTGGGGGCAAAGGCCATCCATCTCCTCAGACACCCACACAGCGACACGGTAAGAAGCCACACTCAGACGGAGACACCTACCACAGCCAAGCCACACAGTCAGCTGACACCATTTAGCATAGATGGTTACATTACCTCCTCATCCGCCAATCCTTCTTCTTCCATGGCCACTTCTAATTTCTTCTGCCTTTTCCAGAGGAAAAATAGTTAGACTTTCTAAATGTGTTCCTATTTCCACTTAACAACTACAGTTATTTATCCAAGCCAATCACGGGGCACGTTACGCTAAGAAAATCTTTCAAACTGGACGAAGACTGAACTATTCACTGTGGAATCTTTCTTGAGATATTCAGACTTAGCGTTTTCATACTGACCAAAGCTTTACTGTTTATCTCCCAGTACAAAATGACTTCCCTGACTCAGGAGAGACTCCAACGACAGATACATATATTTTATTAAAATTCTTTGAAAATTGAAAAGCCATATATGCATAGGACAATAGCCATTGATCGGAACTTTTGCTTTTCCAGGTACAGACAAGCTTGACTCTCTGGCTTTTTCTTATTTTAAACATGAAGTTAGTTAAGCCAAGTGTTCCCGCCAGGGCTGCAGATGTTAACGAGGACTGTGGAGCACGTTTTGCCACTCACTCTTACGTGAATAGTACTTCATGTCTACACCGTTGGCTTTTTCCTAACCATATATCTGGACAACTCATCCTAAATTAGCTTTGGCTCATACAACAGAAGACTAACACTCTGGAATCCACCCAAATGGGGTCAGGGTTTGAGGACCAAGTAACCCAGTCTTTATATCTGCTACTCACGAGAGCCCAACGGAAGAGGGCCTGGCTCGTCCTGCTCACTGCCTCCTCCACGTCCTCGTAACAAGTGCTCTTCCTGGCCAAAGGTCACTGCCATCTGGGAAGTGGCCCCACTGCACTAGTCACAGCATGAGTCCGTTCTGGTCCCCCACTGCCACTCCCCCTCACTCATGTAGAATCTGTGTGTCCACCGGCTCCCTCACCACACTCCAACTTCCACTGAGGCAAAGAGAAAGCCCATCCTTTCTCTCCATCCCCACGGATACAACAGGGCGCCACTAACGCTGTATATTAGCACTTCCTAAAGCCACCTCTCTGAGGGACAGCACAATGGCACACCACGATGCCACAGCTGGAAACATCTGTGTTAGATACAACTGGTACCATATGGTGCAAGCATGCGTGCACAGGCTCTGGAAACCCGGGAAAGGAAAATCTAGCAACCAGGTGTGCTGCCAGCGCAGGAAAGTCAACAGAGGGCAGGGTTCCCAGCCGTTCACAGGCAACCAAGCAAACTTTTAGGCTCTGCTGTACCTGGTTTCTCTCTCTTCATGCTGTAAAATCAGGTTGCTGTAAAAGTTCTCCAGTGTCAGCTTGGCCACCGTCACCCTTTCTCTCGTATGGTTGCTCATAGGAAAGGTGGTTGTTGCCCCAGCAGTCATTGCCATAGTAACGGGAACTGAAATGACACATTAAAAGCAAGATCTTCAGCAGTTTCAAAAAGAAAAAAAAAAAAAGTCATTTTGTTAGGGTTAGGGTTAGGGTCTCCCTGACTCAGGAGAGACTCCAACGACAGATACATATATTTTATTAAAATTCTTTGAAAATTGAAAAGCCATATATGCATAGGACAATAGCCATTGATCGGAACTTTTGCTTTTCCAGGTACAGACAAGCTTGACTCTCTGGCTTTTTCTTATTTTAAACATGAAGTTAGTTAAGCCAAGTGTTCCTGCCAGCTTCTCTTATCAGCATGTGTGCACCCTCAAGGGTGCAGGCATGGTCCTAGAGAGCTTCCCCCAGGCCCGGGAAGCCCCAGGCTCACAGGAGCCCCAGGCTCACAGACCTTCAGAGCTAAGGAGGCAAGTGTCAGCTCCTTCTCTCAACAAACACTACTTGAGAGCGACGGTCCTCAAGCACTCCAACCAAGCGCACTCCCAGGACTTCAGGATGCTCTCTGTGTGTCCTGTCTTTGGCAACAAGAGATCATGACAGGGAAAAGCCCAGCTGCAGAGATAACACCTCAGAAGTGTTGTACCAGTTCCCCAGAAGCAAAACCCAGGCATGAGCAAACTGCACTCACTACTCCAGGACAACAAAACCCTTTCACAGAGCTAAGGCAGAGTCAACCACTTCTAAAAATGCAAAGCGACACTGCTCACGGAACTACGTGACTGGTAAGCAAAGCCTGCTTTACGTAAGTCAGAAAAGGGGAGAAACGCCCTTGCAGCAAGCATATTGGTTGCCGTGGGGATGGTGCAGCGTATTTCCTGCTTAGTTGGCCAACACCCAAGACCTGGTGGCCAATCAAATTCTGGAAGCTACTATATCCTCACCATGCACAGAAAAAGCAGTGTGCTGATTACACATAAGAGGCGGCAGGCCAGGAAAAAGAAGCCTGGATTAGGATGGTGCTGTTGCTAGGAAACCAGGTTGGTGTCTAGAGAGCACGGTCACTCGATGTAAACATTCAGTGCCTTCAGGATGGGGTGGGGGCTAAAGAACAGGTCCCTGTCTCCCAGGAGCCCCCAGGTGACGATAACACTAACTGCCAAAGTTGACCAAACCTCCCTTTAGGAGCAGGTCTGTGGGCCACAGGGGAAGGAAGATAGCTAAGTAAAATCTTGGAAGACGTTTCTGCATAGCACATACACATGTGAGGGAAAATAAAACAATTCCCAAGTCCCAGAGGGCACCTGCTTTAAAAATACAGGGCGAACGAACGAGGGCCTCAGACAAGGATTTGTGAATCTGGATGTTTATATATAAAGAATAAGCAGATGGGGGACTCCTTCCTCCCCACATGATGACGCAAAACCCAAAACAGACGTCAATAAAGAGCTATTTTCAGGCACTTTATAATGCCGTTAGTGTAGCCTTTCCACTCTTGTTAGACACACAGGGCTTGACTGAAAACCAGTGAGAGCACACGCTGTCCGTCAGCTCCGTAATCAATGCCTGCAGCACTGGGCACGCACGCTACGTGCCACACAAACAACATCCGCTTTAGTGAGGCTCGGTCCACGCACACACCCCGGCTATAATCATTTCACCTGGGTTGAAGCTGCACCACCAGCTGCGGTGTTTGCCTTCGGAAGAGAGTTTTCCTTCTGAGGTGGGTGCGGCGCGCACCCAAGTCCAACCGCAGCCCCCGGTGAGATTAGCTTTTACCCGGAAGAACTCTTTTCCTAACCGGACACAGCAGTTTTACATTCTTTCACATATGCAGAAGCTAGAAATGCTCAAACTGTGTTACCCTGTAAACCCACACCTTTAACAGACTTAACGCTGGTCTTTGTCTTTTATTAAAGCCTTTCTCTAGCCAGAAAAAGACAAGATACATCTCGTAAGCCTGGAATTCCTGGATTGAGAAACAGAGACTAGAACCCTTCAATTTCCCGTTCACTTAAACAAGTGATCCCAATTCATCAGGGAAATACTACCAACAGTGAAGTCCAGCATCCTTTAGGTTACCAGAAGGGACACACACACATACACACACACACTCTCTCTCTCTCTCTCACACACACACACACACTAACACACACTCACACACTCACACACACACTCTCACACAAACACACACACTCACACAAACACACACACAAACACTCACACTCACACTCTCTCACACACACATACACACACACACTCTATCACACACTAACACACACTCACACACACACTCTCACAAACACACACACACACTCACACACACTCTATCACACACTAACACACACTCACATAAACACTCACTCTCACACACTCACACACTCACTCACACACTCTCACACAAACACACACACTCACACAAACACACACACACATACCCACACACTCACACACAAACACTCACACTCACACACTCGCACATCTATAAACAGAAGTGTGTCTCCGTCACAGCAAACTTCAAAGGCAGAAAGCAGTGGTCTTAACCTGACCCTGAATTTCATTCATGACAGTGTGAAGGCTCTAATCCATCCTGACTGTGGTACTCCCAGACGCTGGGTCCCTGCTAAAGCAGCAGCCAGACACAGCCTCTTCCCTGGCGTAGGAGAGCCAGAAATCCTGTCAGCTCAAGTTCAACACTAAGAAAATACCAAAATCCCAAAGCGTACTATGCATGGAGAGGGCACGGGCGGCTTTTTAACCCCACGTCTGTAAACAAAGGCTTATAAAGACAATAGAGAAAAGAGCACAGACTACACATGTTCAACATCACCGCCATCAAAGCACAGAGTCCGCAGGATACACATGCTCTCTGCCTTGAAGCAGAGCGCTCCTCCACCGTGGCCCGCATCACCGCACAGAGCCAGCACCCCGTACCACAGTGGGCCTGGCTTCTGTCCTAGGAAGCAGAGTTGATGCCATGCAGCAAACTCCGGACAGCAAGAGGGTGACTGGTGAGGAAAACCCTGAAGTAGCTTCTCAGCCACACCTCAGACTTGCTTTCAGGGAAGCGTCACGGGGAACCTCACAGCTGCACCGTTGCGGGCTGCACCGTTGCGGGCTGCACCGTTGCTGGCTGCACCGTTGCGGGCTGCACCGTTGCGGGCTGCACCGTTGCTGGCTGCACCGTTGCGGGCTGCACCGTTGCTGGCTGCACCGTTGCTGGCTGCACCGTTGCTGGCTGCACCGTTGCTGGGCTCACGTCTCCTCCAGTGCCCTCCCTGCCGATGACTCAGGCTTAGGCTGCAGTCACAAACAAGGCGGCACAAGGCCCGGGAAGAGGAGCAGAGAACAGCCCCGGTGTGCGGAGCCTGCCCCTCTGTACCCTCTGTTCCAGGGAAGCTCTGCCCCACAGACCAGACGCAGGGGCTGTGCCAAAAAGTGCGGGCCTGGTGTGACGGGCAACCACCAAAGAATGGCCGGGCAGGGGACGGCACGCCTGGTGAGAGGTGGTGTGACATCCGGTTAGGGGAGGAGCCCGCTGGGGAGACAGCCTGGCCAAGACTCAGCCAGGCATAGGTAACGTATGCGCTCTGGGGCACCCCCCTTCCTCACAGTGAACGTCTGCTAGAAAGACACACTATCTCACACACACACACACACACACACACACACACACACTCACACACAGCATACACACATGCACACACACTCACACTCTCACACACACACACTCACACACAGCATACACACATGCACACACGGGGACACACACACACACACACACACACACACAAAAACACACTATCTTATACACTCTCACACTCACACACACATATACACACTCACACTCGGACACACACGGAAACACACTCATTCTCACACACACTCACACACAGACATACATACACTCTCACACTCACTCATACACACTCACACACTCTCACATGGACACACACAAACTCACACACACATACACTGACACAGTCACACACACATTCACACATTCATTCACACGCATACTCACACACACTCATACACACACATACACTGACACACACAGTCACACACACACTCAGTCACACACACTCACTCACACTGAGAGAGTGAACTGTGTGTGCGTGTTAGTCCCGTCAGCTGAAATGAAAGGAGATGAGACTGACTGAACAGTTCAGAACCACAAGTGCTCCTTTGTGAGCAGGAAATGAGGACTAAAATTCAGGTGTACAAGTGTGCAGCTTAAAACCTAAGGAGCCACGAGAGACTTTCCACTAATTCTGAGTCATTTTAATTCTCCCAAGAGACACTTTTGGCAATGACAAGTGACCGAAGAAACTGCTCCCAGCTAAAAACAGACACATGTGACTTGTGACTGACACTGTGCTAGGCACACACACCACTCAACTTCACCACCCTGACAAGACCCAGTAACCATCAGTAACACATCAGAGTACAAAAAAACCTTTAAAACTTAAAAAAACGTAAGTGCTAATGATAATCCAAACAACTTTTATTTTATCATTGTGTGTGTGCGAGTGTGTGGGTGTGAGTGTGTGTGAGTGTGTGGGTGTGCACGCGCACGCACGTGTGCAGATAAAAACTACCTAGAATGTAATAAAAATAAAGTGTAGCAACCTGTCACCAAGGACGACCTTTAATTAACCTAAGAACTCAGGAAGCCCTCCGTAAAGCAGTGTCTGAGTTCAAGTCTATCCAGAATGTTCTAGACTCTAGTACAGGTTCTACTACGGAAAACACAGCTGAGCACGGGGTAAGACCTTCCAAAGCCAATTCTGCTTACAGAAAGCTGTCACTTTAAGGGATGCAAAGACGATCTTATCTGTTACTAAGGGACAGAGCCACCCCTCCACCCCCCTCATCTTCCAGAAGTGAAGCCCACAGACATGTGGGAGAGCAGACCCAAGGTGTGGGACAACAGGCTATGTGGCCCACAGACACAGGGAGGGACACAGGCTACGTGGCCCACAGACACAGGGAGGGACACAGGCTACGTGGCCCACAGACACAGGGAGGGACACAGGCTACGTGGCCCACAGACACAGGGAGGGACACAGGCTACGTGGCCCAAAGACACAGGGAGGGACACAGGCTACATGGCCCACAGACACAGGGAGGGACACAGGCTACGTGGTTCACAGACACAGGGTGGGACACAGGCTATGTGGCCCACAGACACAGGGAAGGACACAGGCTACGTGGTGGCCCACAGTAAAGCTTGCACTACGCTGTGAGGGCACAGGGCAGGGCAATCCCAGGACACTGCACCAGCCCGTGGGCTCTGTGGTCCCCTCCTACTCTAACTCAAGATCCCCGTATCTAATCCTAGTTACTGCTTCCCTCTTACCTTGTGATGGGATCAAAAAACTCACTTCAAAGAAGGAAAATGAACCAAGGGGCTTCTTGGAAGAAAGCCCCATCCGTGTCCACTGCAGAAGAATCTTGGTTTTGTTTTATAAACAACATGGTGTTTCTCTGACAACAATGAATTAAGTTTCTTTCTAATGACCTGTAAGTAATTACTTCTCCTCTTCTTCTTCTTCTAAGATAGGGCCTCGCTATGATGTGTCTGGCCTGGAACTCTGTGTAGAGCAGGCTGGCCTCTAGCTCACAGGGACCTGTCTGCCTTTGTTCCTGGAGTGTTGGGATTAAAGGTGAGCACCGCCAAGCCCACCTCCCAGGTTTAAGCCCTTTGCCACAGTGTCCAAGGACAAGCTCATTCATTCTTGACACGCCACATGTGGACGCCACAGCTACCACATCCACTTTAAGTAGCTAAAACCACACCACGATGCGAACAGTTAGTGACTTCATGTTCCCAGCATGAGCAAAGCCTCGCAATGTAAGAACTTGGTTATTTCAGGAGAGTGGAGGTTACATTTCAGGAGATTTATATTTTGATAAACCCACAGGCTCACATCAAAACCACTACGCATAATCCAAAGACTTGAGAGATGATATGAAATTAGTTGTAAACTAGGATCTGAGCCAACGTACGTGAGTTATCGTGTGTGTGTGTGTGTGTGTGTGTGTGTGTGTGTGTGGTGTACACTGTGTGTGTAGTATGTGTGGTGTGTGTATGCTGTGTTTGGTGTGGTGTGTGTTGGTGTACTGTGTGTGTAGTATGTGTGGTGTGTGTATGCTGTGTATGGTGTGGTGGTGGTGGTGTGTGTGTGTGTGTGAGTGTGAGTGTGAGTGTGAAGGTCAGTCCTCCCTTCCACTCTGTTGGAGGCAGGGTCTCCTTGCTGTTCCCCCCGCATATGCCGAGCTAGCGACAACCTTCTGAGAATCCTCCCGCTCTGTGTCCCACCTCACATAGGAGACCGAGGATTACAGATGTTCAAGCTGCCGTTTCTGGCTCTGCACGGACACTCAGGATTGGACCCCAAGTCCTCATCCTTGAGTAGCAGGATCCCTGCCCAGAGTCATCTCTCCAGCCCTTTCTGTATTAAAATCGGGACCACATCCCAGTCTGGATAATGCGTTGCTGGCCACCACCCAAGTGCCCTCCTTGTCCCTGCTATCCTCCTGGGGGCTGCAGGCTGAGCTCAGCACACTCAAGACCCATCTTTTTAATGGACGCTCAACTATGTCAGAATTTTAAAATAGATGCTGCCTGTGCTCAGTTTTCCAAATGCTTTGCTGTCTGGACAGGAAGCTTAGTCATCACTGAAGGGGAGAGAGGGTCCTGGCACCGACGCCCTGTCAGGGAACTAGGGGTGAGGTTCAGTACCCAGCTGCCTTTAGATGGCCCCTGTGAGCCCCACAGTCTCTGGGCCCCAAAAGGAACGTTGTGGGAGGTGCTGTCTCCTAGCACTGAGAAAGTAGCTCCTCTTATCTGTTAGGCAGACTGTGCTCAGAAAGTTCTTCTTACAGCTAACCTAATTCTCTTCCACTCAAACTCATTTGTCTTTCTCACATTTTCCATAAAATGAAAACCTCCACTCCAGCAAATGTCTTGCTCAAATGCTGGGGGGAGGGGCATGACAGCTGGAGCCTGCACTGGTCTTCACACAAACGTTAAGTTCTTAAACTTCCATCCGCTTTGCTGAGGAAGGAACTGCTCCGTTACTCAAGAAACCAAGGTGTAAATAATGCCAGCGTCCGCTATGCGCACATGCCTAAGACTGCTCCTTGAGAGTTTAAAAGGAACCCTTGGCAGCACTGGCGGGTCTGACGCCAGAATAGGGACAGCGTCTGTGAGCTGCACGGTCAGGCACACAGCTCAATGTGTGCAGTGTTCCTTTCATCGTTGCTGTGTGAAGTGGGCGTCTCTCAAAGTCAGGGATGAAGAGACAGGCTGGGTTACATCAACAGTTACAGACCCAGCAAGGCAGACAGCCCTGCTCTGAATGGGTTCAGCCATGTGTTATTAGCACACTCACTTTAGTGAGCCTGTGGTGCTGGGAACCATCAAGGCCCTGGGCATGCAGAGCAGGCACCTTCCACTGCCGTCTACCCAGCCCAGCGAGCCTTGCTCACTGAACACGCGTCTGATCCTAACGTCACGCTCTTTATAACCAGTTTTACTTATCCTACTTCTTTCCATCTTAGAACTTATGGAAAGGCAACAAACCCAAGCTCTCACAGACCAACACCTGTTAAGAATGTTAACGGGAGGGGTTAGAGAGATAAGAGCACCGGCTGCTCTTGCAGGGGACCTGGGTTCAGTTCCCAGCACCTATGGGGTGGCTGGCGACCATCCAGTTCTGGGGTATCTGATGCCCTCCTCTGACCTTCATGCACACATGTAGCATTCATACATGTACACAGGAAAAATATTCATATTTATAAAATAAAATTAACAAATCTAAAAACATTTTTTAAAAAAAGAATGTAATAACATCATTTAAAAATTAGGTGAGGAGCCCAGTATGTAGGTGGCACGTGCCTTTAATCTCAACATTTGGGAAGCTGTGAGTTCAAGATCATCAGCCTGGTCTACAGAGCAAGTTCTGGGTCAGCCAGGGCTATATTGTGTGTGACTGTCTTTTAAAAAAAAAAAAAAAGTGGAAAAAAATGCATGACCGAAGGCTAGATACGGCAGAACACGGCTGACTGACCTAGGCACACACCCTTCATCACTGTCAGCACAGGAAACCAAACTTTCATTTTCATAGCTGTGTATCTGGTCAGGAATGGTCCCCTCCCTGCTGTCAGCTGTACCTTCCAACAAGGAGTCTGCCCTCAGGAGCCTTTATTGGAGAAAATGTGGCTCACCATCCAGCCCCATCCGTCTTAGCCTCAGACTGATTCCGGTTCCTTGGCCAAGGTATTTCTGCTACCACGGACACAAGGATCCAAATGAATGGATGATGGTTTTCTAAACCCCTTTCTGAATGTTACATGCAAACTGACAGTATCTGTCATAGTTACAGACGGCAAAACAGGATATTTACAAACCCCACTAACGAACGGGTGTTTGCAGTGGGGACGGGCAGGCTGACACCTCCAACGCCAGTACTCAGGAGGACTCTGTTTGCAGCTAACCTGAGCTACACAGCTAGAAAACAAACAAGCCTAGTGGTGTTTTATGCTGGGTTTCCAGGGCAACAGTAGTAAAATAAAGCAGGTAAGAGTGACACAGTGATCACACCATAAAGATGGTTGGTCGGTGTACTAGGCAGAAGTAAAATAAATAAGCACACACTGTTGTTGAGTCTACAACAGCACTGTAGACTACGCCATAGAATCCACAGTAGCACTGTACACTAACCATAGAATCCACAGCAGCACTGTACACTAACCCATAGAATCCACAGCAGCACTGCACACTAACACATATAAACATCGGGTGCAGAAACAAACAGCCTGGGTGGGCTCTGTGGTAACAGCAGGGCCTCAGAAAAGCGACAGACTGATATAAACACGGGGCCTGACACAGAGCAGGTGGCTCGGCTTGAGCTACTCAACGCCAGGTGGAAAGCTGGGGCTAAGGATGGACACTGGCAGTCACAGGGCAGCGCTGTGGAAGAGTCTCTCCCATTGGCTGGAGCCGGCCCCGACAGACTGGCTAGGGAGGGCCTTACCACAGCCTGACCCTGACAAAGCCGCTGGCCCCATGAGTCTGGCGTCCACCCGGTTTCCAGACATGATGGAAAGTCACTACTCTACACAAGTCCCAGTGTGTGAGCATCGCTCTTTCTGGAAAGAAGCAGTTCTTTCCAAGAACTACTGAGCCAGAAACTGTTACCAGCACTAGGTTTGGTTAAGAAAAAGGGAATAGGGTAATTTTTAGTTAAGTAAACAGGATGGGCATTCTGTCTCCTTCCAAGAAGCAAAAGCTACACACAACTGGTGGGAAATTACTCCAGAGGGACTGGGGCAGAACTTGCTTTTAAAAAATAAACCAATCACAATATATGTATATATATTCAGTTACATGCAAATTCCAAAGTTATTTTACCTTTTTAAAATTTACTCGTTTAATTGACATAAAAAGTATGCCTATTTATGGGGTGCCATATGATGCTAGATGCATAAGGTATAACAGAGCACACAGTGGCCAAAGACAGGCCTGGACAGGACATCAGGGACCAGACAGTGAAGCAGCACCAGGGGCCATGCTAGAGACTCCAGCCCAGAGATGATTGCTGCAGATCACAGCGTAAGCACGCGTAAGCACGTGGAGCCGGAGGTCAGCTGCGATGCGTGCAGAACGGAGACAGAAGACAGACGGGAAGGGAGGCTTACCCAGTAGTTAGGAGGCAGTGAGGACGGTCCAGCAGGTTGGGGACCTGAGGCACGGCGGCATCAGTAGACAGCTCTGAGACCGCGTTAAAGAGCTCCCCTGGTGTCAGAGGGGAGAAAAGAGAGCACAGTGAGTTAAAGTGTAAGGAGTAATCAGTGTGCAGTAAAGGTAATCTGCTCCTTCTCCACAGAAGAAAAGATTTTAGAAACGGGTGGCTCAGCTCCGAATCTTCCAAGGTGCGAGAAACTGTTAGGAAAAGGACACAGCCTTAGAGTTCACAGCTCCTCAGATGGGTTGCAGCTTGTAGGACAGCATGCCGTACACAGTAGGTACCCAATTAACAACAGGTGTGTTTTGAACGTGTCAAATGTTAAACTCACAAAAAGGGTGCCATGTTCTGTCTGGTCCCTGCCACCCAGTACAGGTGGCAAGCCCTTACCACCTGGCAGATCTTAACGACATTTCTGATGGCTCGATATGCTTCTGCATTTACCACAGAACTATGTAGAACACTCTCCCCCTGTCAGGCTAGATGACAAACTACATGGACTTTTTGCTCCTACTTTTACAAGAAAACAGCATTTTTCCCCTCAAAAATATTATTTGTGGCCAGACTTCCTGGCGTACACCTGTAATTCTGGCGCTTGGGAAGGAGACAGGAAGATCAAGCGTGAAGGCCTCAGCTAGGAGATTCTGCTAGCACACCTGACTGACAGGCAAGAGGCCCCAAGTCAGTCAGAGACCCAGCATTGAAAGCTAACGGTTAAATAAAAAAGTAGGGTCCCGCGGCGGCTGGTGACTGCTGTCCTGCAGGCTCTTCCTCTTTTAGACTCCCTCCACTATTTCCTCTCCCTCTGTCTACTGATCCTGGGTCTTGCTACACAGCCTAGTTAGCTTGGAAGTCTTCCTCCTACCTCAGCCACCCACGTGCTAGCATTACGGGTGTGTGCCACCACGCCTGTATTTCTTGGTATCAGCTGTGTATATCAGATATCAAAACCTTGAAATCGGATTACTCTATTCCATGTCCTAACATTTAAAAAAAAAAAATATTAACACTACTCCAAAGTTGCTGGCAATGACAATATAATTCAAAATAATTAATTAACTGTGTGCCAGGTAATGTCCCTTGACACACCCTGTCTCTTCTGATACGGATGCTCCACTCATCAGGTCACTCCATTCTGCAGAAGACGCCAGCACTAGGAAAAGGCACACATCTTACTCAAGTCTTACAGCCAACACCAGCCTGACAAGAGCCAAGGCCTTTCTTACACTGTGCATTCCTGTTCCTCCCTAACGTTGGGTATCTGGGCAGGCACCTATTCCTGGAGATAAAGAAGCTTGAGGCTTGACACATTCACATTTAGACAAGAATAAATAAACAAATCAGACGCCGCCGTGAGTGGCTCCTAACTGGGGCCCTTCCCACTCTACCTCCCAGGCCTGCTCCCTGGGGTCAGCAGAGAGAACAGTCCCCAACCGTGTTTAAAGAAAACAGAGAAACCCACAAAGTAAGGAAGCCGGGACAGACACACAACGGCTGTCGGCACTCAAGGTCCTGGGGGTCTTAGAGAGAGTGGAGTTCCCCTTGACGTCCAAGGCCCCTACACACCCACAGGAGCTGCTGCTGTCGCCCTGCACAACGAGGGCACTGAGCTCTTCCTCAGAATCCAAGTCTTTTTCTTCCTTTTAAAAATGGAGACAGAGTGTCACCGCAGATCACGCTGGCCTCAAATTCCTCTTGTGCCGGGCTCACAGGCGTGCACCGCCATGCCTGGCTCCAGACTCAGCTCTCCCATCTGCACTCAGACTTTTGTTTCCTGGTATCCGCTCATCCCTCACATTAACTGTCAGAGTTTTGTTTGCGGTGGGCTCTGAGAACGTCTGCGATTAAAGTCCTCCCAGGGCAAACGGATCCAAAGGCTCTGACATGCGGTGCACACAGGGACAGTGGGCTGGGAGAAAAATATAAAGACGAAACAATTGGCCCAGGCATCACACACAGGAGTCTGGATTTCCTTCCAAGACAAATATGGAACTCTTGAGCGATGCCTTCCATACAGCGAGTTCATTTTCAGTCCTTATTTGACTACACAAAGGCGGGAAAGGGAGACTTTTCCTCTCCTTCCTTGAGGAGGCAAGAGAGGAAAAAAATGTAATATTTAAAGTTGATGGCATGACTTAAAACTTTTCCATTAACGTGCACACCCAGCTGAGTCATGTGCCTAAGCTCTCTGTGCGGGCCACCTCGGCCCTGGCCTTCCTAGCCATGGTCCTTCCAGCTCTGCCCATTCTTAAACCGAAGGGGCAAGAAACCCCAGCATGCCTCTTTCTGCTGACATCCTTTTCTAAGGACTGAGTTTTACTCATGGAGTCTATCTACGGATGGGTTAGAACACAAACCACAGCCAGTGAAAAGTGAGCCTGGAAACAGCCTATTGCCACAGTAACCTCAGCTCAAAGAAAACTCAGAGGCCAATGAGATGCTTTAAATCCAAAACTAAGGTGAAGAGGAACATCTGTCAGCCAAAGCCAAGGGGCAGGCAGACACTTTTAGATGTGTTTGGTGACTTCCACACAGCCTACGTTGCAGGGGCTGGAAGACAGCTAACCAGTAAAGCATGAGCACCTGAGTCCACCCCAGAAGGAACACAGCACGGCCTAGACTTGCGGTTCCCGCACACTGAGAGGGGGCACAGGCAGCCAGGCTTCTTAATGTGCCCAGGACAGTGAGAGATTGTGCCTCAAAAATGTTTCTCAGGATGGCGCTTCAGAGAAAGACACACACACGCAGACACGCAGACACGCAGACACACACACACACACAGACACACACAGACACACACACACACAGACACACACACACACTGACACACATACACACACACACACAGTGTGAGTCTCTCCCCCCCCCCCCAATAACTATACCCATATGGACAGTAACTATTCAAGCTTGGAGCTGCGGAGCCTTCCGTAGTGTTTTCTATGCCATTACTCCACCGACTCTCTCCGTGGCGCTATGGAGGACTGAGTTAAAGGCACGGGCATCCGAAATCTTTCAGATTACTGTCAACCACTAAGACCCATGAACGTTCTTGAGGGACCTTCCAGCCACTAGCTCCAAGCCCAGCTCTTGTCCTGCCTGTGTGTGGCCTAAACACCACACCGAAATGTGTTTTCCCACTCTCTTTATCTTTAGGTAACGTCTCTTAAAACTATAAACAAGAATTTCTTCAGAGCCCAAGTTGACGAGGTGTCTGCTACTAAGATGTGACAAAGGAAACGCTGAGCCGCCCCATTCCTACAGCTGTGTGACCTCAGGCAGTGACCCCACCTGTCTAGGTCTTGGTACTGGAAAGGACAGACAGAAAGAGCACCTGTGGGACACTGGACACAGGTAGGGTCAATCTGAAGAAACGGCCCGGGCACCACCCCTGTTGTGTGCTCACACTGTTAACACCCTTGGCACCATAGCCTGGTGAGGAGGAAGTCATCACAGGGACATCACGGTCCCGGAGACACAAGCTAAAGGAAGTAACACACGCACAGCCCATCAAGCCACCCTGCAAGGAGCTTCATTCCACGGCTGCACACCCCAAGACCCAGGCAGAGCACCAGTTCAAGCCTCTTCTTGGTTGGCTTGGTCTTCCCATCGCTTTTGGCAGAGGCGGGAGGGTCAGAAGCCGATACTCATCCTCAAACATTCACGAGTTCAAGCACAGCCTGAGTTACAGGAGAACCTATTTCCAAAAACAACAAACAAGATTCGTTTTCTCTCCCTAGGGCTACTACTACAGATCCCCAAGTCACATCTGATGAGGTCTTCGACTCAATGGTGATTCCTAACGATACTCTGATACGCTCATAGACGGATGCCTAGCAAAACTGACATCAGGGAGGCCTTACTCAGCGACTGACAGATCAGATGCAGGCCCACAGCCAAACATTAGGTGGAGCTCAGGGAATCCTGCAGAAGAGAGGGAGGGAGGATTGTACACGCCTGTGGGGTCAGGAACACCACAAGAACCCACAGAACCAGCTAACCTGGCCTTTAAAAGGGCTCTCAGAGACTGCGCTGACAACCAGGGAGCCTGCATGGGACCGACCAGGGACCTCTGCCTGTGTGTGACAGTTGTGAAGCTTGGTCCCCTTGTGGGACTCCTGACAATGGGAGCAGGGGCTGTCTCAGACTCTTTTGCCTGTCTTGGGGTCCTTACCCCTACTGCATTGTCTCATCCAACCTTAACAAAAGAGGAGGTGCCTAGTCTTGCTGCAACTTGATATACCACGCCTGGATGGTATTCATGGAGGCCACCTTGAGGGAGAGGAGGGAGGGGAAACCTCGGCCAGGATGTTAAAACAACAAATAGACAAACAAAAATGCCTCCGTAAGATCTGGCTGTAGGCAAGCCTGTAGGGCATTTTCTTAATTAGTAACTGATGTGGGCAGGGCACAGCCCATGGTAAGTGGTGCCATCCCTGGGCTGTGGTCCTGGGTTCTATAAGAAGGAAGGCTGAGCACGCCATGATGAGCGAGCCGGTTAGCAGCTCCCTCCACGACCTCTGCATCACTCCTGCCTCCAGGTTCCTGTCCTGTTTGAGTTCCTGTGCTGACTTCCGTCATCAGTGGGGACCGTGATAGGGAAGGTAAGTCGAAATAAACCCTTTCTTCTTCAAGATGCTTTGGTCACAATGTTTCATCACAACAATGGTGACCCTAACTAGAACAAAGTGATCTGAACAGAAAATTATATGGATTTTCTTTCCTTAGGGGAGGAAGGAAGTCACAGCAAACTATGATACCCAAAGCTGACAATTACGGGCAATAACTATGTGCACCATGAACAGCTCATTGCTCCAGATGTGCACACTGCTGGGCTGTGTGAAATACTTAATTTCCATGAAGAGAAGTCTTTAAAATGCTGCCACACAATAAAGATCGCACAAATGAGGTCACAGAGGGAAGGACTGCGCACAGCCGTGGCATCGTGACTATTCTTCAGTGGCTCTCTGCTTCAGGTGCAGGTCTAAGTGCTGAGTCCCTCTGTCCCTGGTCTGAGTGCTGAGTCCCTCTGTCCCTGGTCTAAGTGCTGAGTCCCTCCGTCCCTGGTCTAAGTGCTGAGTCCCTCTGTCCCTGGTCTGAGTGCTGAGTCCCTCTGTCCCTGGTCTGAGTGCTGAGTCCCTCTGTCCCTGGTCTAAGTGCTGAGTCCCTCCGTCCCTGGTCCAAGTGCTGAGTCCCTCCGTCCCTGGTCTAAGTGCTGAGTCCCTCTGTCCCTGGTCTAAGTGCTGAGTCCCTCTGTCCCTGGTCTAAGTGCTGAGTCCCTCTGTCCCTGGTCTAAGTGCTGAGTCCCTCTGTCCCTGGTCTGAGTGCTGAGTCCCTCTGTCCCTGGTCTAAGTGCTGAGTCCCTCTGTCCCTGGTCTAAGTGCTGAGTCCCTCTGTCCCTGGTCTAAGTGCTGAGTCCCTCTGTCCTGGTCTAAGTGCTGAGTCCCTCCGTCCCTGGTCTAAGTGCTGAGTCCCTCCGTCCCTGGTCTAAGTGCTGAGTCCCTCCGTCCCTGGTCTAAGTGCTGAGTCCCTCTGTCCCTGGTCTGAGTGCTGAGTCCCTCTGTCCCTGGTCTGAGTGCTGAGTCCCTCTGTCCCTGGTCTGAGTGCTGAGTCCCTCTGTCCCTGGTCTGAGTGCTGAGTCCCTCTGTCCCTGGTCTAAGTGCTGAGTCCCTCTGTCCCTGGTCTGAGTGCTGAGTCCCTCCGTCCCTGGTCTAAGTGCTGAGTCCCTCTGTCCCTGGTCTAAGTGCTGAGTCCCTCCGTCCCTGGTCTAAGTGCTGAGTCCCTCTGTCCCTGGTCTGAGTGCTGAGTCCCTCTGTCCCTGGTCTGAGTGCTGAGTCCCTCTGTCCCTGGTCTGAGTGCTGAGTCCCTCTGTCCCTGGTCTGAGTGCTGAGTCCCTCTGTCCCTGGTCTGAGTGCTGAGTCCCTCTCTGTCCCTGGTCTAAGTGCTGAGTCCCTCTGTCCCTGGTCTAAGTGCTGAGTCCCTCTGTCCCTGGTCTGAGTGCTGAGTCCCTCTCTGTCCCTGGTCTAAGTGCTGAGTCCCTCCGTCCCTGGTCTAAGTGCTGAGTCCCTCTGTCCCTGGTCTGAGTGCTGAGTCCCTCCGTCCCTGGTCTAAGTGCTGAGTCCCTCTGTCCCTGGTCTGAGTGCTGAGTCCCTCTGTCCCTGGTCTAAATGCTGAGCCTCTCTGTCCCTGGTCTAAGTGCTGAGTCCCTCTGTCCCTGGTCTGAGTGCTGAGTCCCTCCGTCCCTGGTCTAAGTGCTGAGTCCCTCTGTCCCTGGTCTAAGTGCTGAGTCCCTCCGTCCCTGGTCTAAGTGCTGAGTCCCTCTGTCCCTGGTCTGAGTGCTGAGTCCCTCTGTCCCTGGTCTGAGTGCTGAGTCCCTCTGTCCCTGGTCTGAGTGCTGAGTCCCTCTGTCCCTGGTCTGAGTGCTGAGTCCCTCTGTCCCTGGTCTGAGTGCTGAGTCCCTCTCTGTCCCTGGTCTAAGTGCTGAGTCCCTCTGTCCCTGGTCTAAGTGCTGAGTCCCTCTGTCCCTGGTCTGAGTGCTGAGTCCCTCTCTGTCCCTGGTCTAAGTGCTGAGTCCCTCTGTCCCTGGTCTAAGTGCTGAGTCCCTCTGTCCCTGGTCTGAGTGCTGAGTCCCTCTGTCCCTGGTCTGAGTGCTGAGTCCCTCTGTCCCTGGTCTAAGTGCTGAGTCCCTCTGTCCCTGGTCTAAGTGCTGAGTCCCTCTGTCCCTGGTCTAAGTGCTGAGTCCCTCTGTCCCTGGTCCAAGTGCTGAGTCCCTCCGTCCCTGGTCTAAGTGCTGAGTCCCTCCGTCCCTGGTCTAAGTGCTGAGTCCCTCTGTCCTGGTCTAAGTGCTGAGTCCCTCTGTCCCTGGTCTAAGTGCTGAGTCCCTCTGTCCTGGTCTAAGTGCTGAGTCCCTCTGTCCCTGGTCTGAGTGCTGAGTCCCTCTGTCCCTGGTCTAAGTGCTGAGTCCCTCTGTCCTGGTCTAAGTGCTGAGTCCCTCTGTCCTGGTCTAAGTGCTGAGTCCCTCCGTCCCTGGTCTAAGTGCTGAGTCCCTCCGTCCCTGGTCTAAGTGCTGTGTCCCTCCGTCCCTGGTCTAAGTGCTGAGTCCCTCCGTCCCTGGTCTAAGTGCTGTGTCCCTCTGTCCCTGGTCTAAATGCTGAGCCTCTCTGTCCCTGGTCTGAGTGCTGTGTCCCTCTGTCCCTGGTCTAAGTGCTGAGTCCCTCTGTCCCTGGTCTGAGTGCTGTGTCCCTCTGTCCCTGGTCTAAGTGCTGAGTCCCTCTGTCCCTGGTCTAAGTGCTGAGTCCCTCTGTCCCTGGTCTGAGTGCTGAGTCCCTCTGTCCCTGGTCTACCTGTGAGGATTCGCACAGGTTCTAGGGCCCGTCCTTCGCCAAAGGTAATTTGGGAAGCATGGTAACTTCAGAGCCACCAGATGGACCCAGGTAGGAAGCAGCGGTTATGTTTTCTGTTCAGCAGATCAGGAACAGGAAATCACCTTAGTCATCTGAAGTCAGGGAGAAGCCAGAAAGACTCTGACAAAGTCAGACGTACGGTTCAGAAGAGAGGCCTCGTGGCGGAATGCAGATTAATAGACAGGTTAATTTAAGTTATAATCGTAGGTTGGAAAAAGCCAAGCTTTCATAATTAAGAATAAGTTTCCATGTCATTATTTAAGGTTGTGTTAGAACGTGTGTGTGTGTGTGTGTGTGTGTGCTTCTACTCGTTTAAGGCATTGTACCTATGCAGCTTATTTAACAATGTAATGTAAAGTTCTATCTAGTCCTTGAAAGCTATTTAGGATAATAAAGAAATATAGACTCGTAGTTAAGCCATCTATAAGCAATCAAATCTGTGGCCATGTTAGGTTTGTTTTCAAGGTCAAACAGAAATATATTTTAGATAGACAGGTAGTCTTCAGACACTTCAGAGATCTACAGAATACAGCATTTGAGATGTTTTAATAACATAAAGCTTTTCATGACAGTGAGACACATCTACTACTGGCAGCACCAATTTACTTCAAAAAGGGATGGTGGGCATTGAAAACCTCCACATGTGGCAAAGCTAGCCGTTTGGGCAAGAAACTGCCCTTGCCTCGACTGCTGACAGCATTCCTCCAAATTGGACAAGCAGGACACAAAAGAAGATGGCCGCCAAGCTTTGCCAAGACAAGGTAGAACATTCCTTCAAATTTCCTGCTTCACTGAAAAAGTCTATTAGATATTCTTGGCCATGCAAAGTTTATAAAGTGTGAGAAACATAAAAGCTTAAATTGCTTATCTAAGATGTTTTATGATCTAAAAAGGTATTTTTAGGATGGTAATAC
The DNA here is from genome assembly GCA_030556225.1 of Cricetiscus sungorus. NCBI lineage: Eukaryota > Metazoa > Chordata > Mammalia > Rodentia > Cricetidae > Cricetiscus > Cricetiscus sungorus. The sequence goes on along the minus strand of JANBXA010000735.1, from coordinate 51,074,495 downwards.
AAGTTACGATAGAAAGTGGTTCAGGTATAAAACTTCAGACTCATTAAGATAGGATAGATAATAGAGTATTTTCTCCAAAATTGCAAAATACACATGGACTGGACACTATGAATAAAATTCCAACCTGATAATTGTTCTTATTGTTTTACTGTGTTTTATTTTGACAAAAGGGGGAAATGTGGGGTGTTTGTGTAGACTGTAGAGCTGTGTCTCTGCCTATGGCACCTTCTGATTGGTTTAGTAAAGAGCCCAATGGCCAAAAACTGGGCAGGAGAGGAAGCAGGGTTTTTAGGGAGAGAGGAAGAGGAGGAAGAATCTAAGGGCATGGATTTCGCCACAGACTGCAGAAGTCAGACAAATGGTACAGAACAGAGGTAACCAAACCATGTGGCAGAATGCAGATTAATAAGGACAGGTTAATTTAAGCTGCAAGAGCTAGTTAGGGAAAAAGCTTAAGCGAAGGCCAAGCTTTCATAATTAATAAGCATCTGTGTCATTATTTGGAGGCTGGAGATCCAAAGACAGTCCGACAAGAAAGCTTGCTATAGAGGCCCAGACACCCTGGTCCTAGGGCTGCCTGTGCAGCCTTAACTCTGGCCCGGGGCATGAAACCTCAGAATCATCCACAGTTCCTAGGAATGGATACATTGTGTTGTATAAACACATCACTTTTATTTTTTCTTTTCTTTTCACTTTGTGATTCTACTGGGAGCTGAGAAAAAAAGGAAGGAAGGAAGGAAGGAACGAACGAAGGAAGGAAGGAAGGAAGAAGTAAGTAGAAAGTGAGAAAAAAATCTAAGTGGAATACAAGAATACTAAAATTCTCAAGACCATGGCTGCTGAGACAAGGGTCACGTGTGATGCAGGCAGAGCTCCATAGAAACTTTTGATACAAAAATTTATATTCAAATAAAACCTCTGAATAAAGTTTCTTTAACTAGTACTTCACTAGTAAAACTAAGAAGAGTTTGCTGTGGTTGGTTTTTGTGTTGGTTTGTGTGTGTGCACGTGTGTGCGTGCACGTGTGTGCGTGTGCGTGTGCGTGTGTGTGTGTGTGTGTGCGTGTGTGTGTGCGTGTGTGCTGCTTTTCCTGTCTTTTTACCAAAGCTTCCCTTTGGTGGGAATGAGTGGGTAACCCGAGAAAGCATCAACGCGTTCACTACATCTGCTCAACTGCCTTCTACATCACCTTCGCAGTTTCTGCAAGAGACCGCCCCTCTAGGAGGCTTAGAGCCAACAATTTCAGTTTATAGACAGGGTCTCACCTGCCGCCTGGCTGGCCTGCAATTCCCTACGTGGCACAAGCTGGCCTCAAACTGCAACCCACAGAGATCCACTGCCTCTGCCTCCCGAGTGCTGGGATTAAAGGTGTGCGCCATCAACGCCCCCGCCCGCCACATTACAGCCAGGAATGGGTCAGGTGCGCAGGGGTCAGAACGAAGGAGGTAACCAGAAAGGGGCATTTGATGTTCTTTTACTCAATCATCAAAGCTGTGTGTCTGTGTGTGCATGCACACACACGTGCATTCGTGCACACACGCCTTCTTGTCTGCATGTGCACCCCATGGAACTGGAGTTATAGGTGGTTTGAGGGACCTAATGTCAGTGCTGGTTCCTCTGCAGGGACAGAAAATGCTCTTAACCACTCACTCTAACCCCTCAGTCAGTCAAATGTGGTACGTTGTGAAATAACACCACAATTCTTCAACATCTGACGTGATAAAAGCACTGTTTGTAACATTTTTTTGTTAGGCTAATAACGGTCTGTAATCTTCTGTGTCCTGGGGATCCGACGCCCTCTTCAGGACTCCAAAGGCCCCAGGACTTACATAAGCACACTCCTACACAAGATCCACACTATAGATATAAAAATATTTTTAAAGATCTACCCAAATACACAGTAGACAGCAACTCTGAGGAACAATAACCAAGGTCGGCCTCTGGCCTCTACCCACACATACACACACACACATACACACACTATACATACATACATATTATACATACATACATATTATACATGCATACATATTATACATATACATATACATATTATACATACATACATACATATTATACATACATACATACAAATACAAAAATGCTCCTTTTTCCTTCTATTTGTATTTTGCTAGACATTCATGTCTCCAATTTTGTTTTTGTTTTAGAACCTGTGTGGCGCTTACTACCAATCTCACAATAACATGTGAGATCATGAAGCATATGCTGACAGAGTCATGTATGCTGTAACCACGAAGTTCCAAACTCCTTGATAACCAGAGCCACCCCATAGCCCCTCCCCACGATAATCGGGATAACACTAAACATACAGAAGAGCGCAAATATGATCTAGCAAAAAAAAAAAAAAAAAAAAACCACCATCAGCTTCGGCTCAGCCTCTCTGTAACATGCACAGCAACTGGGGCGGGTCAAGTGCTGTCCTAAGCGTGTCACAGAAGATTGCTGAGATACACTGTTCTGCAGGAGGGTCCCTCAAGTGCCACACAGTAACAGCAGGGACCTTTAAACATATCAAGGAAAAAAAAACTATACTATTGTAGACTATTGAGAGTCAGCCTTAGTTGGCATGTCCACTTTATGAAACTGATATTTTACTTTAAATTTAGAGATGTATCTGAATTCAACTTCAATATGCAATGGTTGGGTTCTCAATAAAGACCTCACTGTCGCCTGAACTCCAAGTCCAGAAGACACGTTTAGTGAGGAAATCAACTACTGTGAGTCTCCCAGCTGGTGACACAGGGAGTTGTGGTCTCAGCTGGTGACACAGAGAAGACAGAAATGGAGCCTGGCTGTCCTCAGCACACAGGAAGGGACGCACTTGGCTGGTGATCCTGCGTCACTGAAGGAAGAAGACTGTGCTAACCCAGAGAGGCTCCTGATAGTCAGGGCCACGATCACCGCACACCATTCAGACACAATACTGACTTCAATAGGCTTAACAAACAAGGCAGACAGTGCACGCTGCACAACACCTGCCAGTCACTGCACTCCAAAGGAGGGACACGGCTTCAGAGAAGGCGCCTGTAAATCACGTGGTGTTGCGTGAAACAAACGGGAAGTGTGCCAGCTAGCAGCAATGTGACTTAGACCCGCCCCCTGGGAAACCCAGCGATCCCACGAGGCCATGAGTAGAAGCTGGGTATTCAACAAAGACAGCACCTGACCCTTCACCAGCAAGCCAACCGGAACCACTGAGCATCACAGAGGAGGGGGTGGGGCGGGCTCTGGACTGGATGCAGCCATGGCAGCAGAGGCACTGATACCCTCCAGACAGACCCTGATGCAGAAACGAGTGTCTGTGACCGGGACCTCACTTTGAGGAGATCTAGAACTCTCCCACAGCCAATTAGAATACACAACAGGGGTGCCTTGCTAAAGCAGCCCGTCATGCCTCTCTCACACAGCGAAAGAAATAATCTGGACGCCGACGTTGGCCACCGGGAGGAAGTGAGCTGACTGAATGGAGGGCGATTAAGCGCAGAATTCTGAGGCTCGCTATGCTAGCTGGAAACGGGAATGTGGGTCACAATCCGAGAACACAAATTACAAGATTTTGTCCAGAACAAAGAAGGGCAAATCCTGCTTGAGGCGCTAAAGGGACGTGTGAGTCGTATTCTAGGAAGCTCTCGAGAATAGAATCCTAGCGAGATTAGCTTTGGTTAATTAGCTCGACAAAGACGGCGGCATCAATGTGTGCCCAGCACTGCTTGTGACCGACCGACTCAAGGTGCCCTGGTGGTCTAATGGGGGAGGGGGCGTGCAAAGCATAGGGGCTCTCACACACATTAACATTTCATAGACGGCGTCAGGGGAGATTTCATCACGGGAGCTTGCAAGCTATCACCCGTGGAGGCACCAGGCTGGCGATAAGCAGCAGGCGGAGGATGGACACTGCAGTCTGAGTTCAGAAGAGACACGGGGTTTGATGAAGCTGGAGAGACACGGTTTAGGGGTTAAGAATAGGCACCCGCTTTTGCAGGGAATCAGAGTTCAGGTCCCAGCTCCCACGTCAGGTGGTTCACAACTGCCTCCAGCTCCAGGGAATCTGAGGCTTTGGGTTCCTTTGGGCACCCACACTCCCCACCCCAAGGCACATAATTAAATATGTTTTTTAAAAAGATATATAAGTTGGAAGGCATCATTCCACAGTGCCCATTAAAGATATCAGATCACATAAGATCACCACCCCCCGGAGCATATGGAGTGGATGAGTTGGGGCACAAGGCTGGAGAGTAGCAGCCACGTAGAGGAAAGAGAGCCAGCGGCCCGTAAGAGCTGAAGGGGCTTAAACATTCAGACAGAGATCAGAATCCAGCTGGTGGTTGTGATGGAAAGACTCCTTGTTGGAACTGAGTAGATATGAGCTAGAGAGGCCTCTCCACACAAAGGGAAACAACTCACAGTTGTCAAGGGAAAACTAACCCTGGCATCTGACTTCTTTGGTGGTCAGCCCTGGCTGGGGCTGTCTCCTAGGGGCAGGCATACGCAGGGCTTCCGTGGACAGGACAACACATGCTCCGGGTCTGCTCTCACCCGTTTCCTCCCAGAGGCAGTTATACTGCCCATCAGCTAGAAAATGCAGTAGCCTGCTAGTCAAAACCCCGACACAGGGCTGCAGACGGAGACAGTTAAGATCCCTGGCGTCTCTGTCAGGGGACCTGGGATCAGTCCCCAGCGCCCACGTGGAGACTAACAACCATCTGTAACTCCAGTTTCAGGGGCCCAACATCTTCTTCTGGGCATCTAAGGGTCCTGCACACAGATACTGCACAGACATACAGGCAAGTACACATAACAAACATCCCTACCTCTTCCTTCCCCTGACTGAGGCATGCAGAAAGAAAGGAGAGAACGTAGGAATTACCCACAAAATGTGGCAGGCACGGGCATATCAGAAAACAGTGCTTATGCCCCAATGTCGAAAACCCATGGATTCATATCCTACACGTTTTCCTACAGTTCAGAAATGCTCACTACTATTTAAAGTGTTAATTTTCGTTTCCCATTCTTCTCGAGTCTAGAGAGTCTCTATTAGACACATTTTAAATTGAATCTATAAATACTGGGCTAGAACACACTGCCACCATTTGCCCTAACAATCCCCACAGGGCACCGTGCAGCAACTGTGAGTTACCCACCTTAACTCTCACCTGGAAAGTCTTAGAAGCACCGGTCTTTCCTAACGGCACGGATTTGCCCCTCTCCACCCAGGGCCTCCCACGATGCTCTGTAAGCCTTTCTCCTTCTGCTCTAGTGTCTCTCACTCCCCCAGCCACACCTACTGCTCATAAACGTTTATTATAGCCAGCTATGGTACTAAAGCTAACCCGGCTGCAGACCATGGCCTGGAAACACAACGGGCATTCCCTACTTAGTGTCCACAGAGGACGGTTTAATGTACTCTTCCCTGGGCCCTGACCACAGGACAGAAGAACCAGCACCGCAGGACACGGATGAGCTTCTAGCGCACAGTGCAGTGCGCATCAGGACTCACGCCCAGCAACACGGTGGGGGAGAATGCCTGACACCACTTGAAGGTAACGCACAGAAACTGAGTGTCCCACAAGCCTCGAGAAAAGACAATGCTTCCCTCCTGCAACTGTTCCTTCCCGAGACAACCTGGCCTTGAAGCTGTGCCTTCTAGGAGCCTCTCCATACAAGAACCAGAGTAGGTCTGTGCATTCGTTAAAGGCATTTGGTAGATTGTTTTTTCTTCCTCTCTCCAGCTGATGGTGCTGTCACTTTCTCTGTCTAATGTGTCCACAAGAGAAGCAGAAGGCCGTTCCTTGCTGAAACCACACAAGCACAAGGAGGAGCAAAGACGCTTCCATCAGGCCTATGAGAGGCAACGAGACACTTACAAAAGGTCGGGGTGTTGGAGCAGACAAGACACCACCAAAACGCACTGCAAATAAAAGGCTCATTTATGCTGCCCAGCCTCATGTCCCAACACTAAAAAACCCAGGGACCTCTGCCTTCCCCCCTCCAAAATGTCTCAGTCTCTCACATCATTTTATGTCTTCCTGTGATCAGCAAAAGCAAATAATAAATAAATAAATAAATAAATAAATAAATATCTCCTGCATATCCTTCCAATGGCAGCTGAGACACCACCCCTTCCTGCGAAAGCCTCCTGGCTCCTGAATAGGGACTCCTTTTCTTTATCATCTGTGTCATTGTTCCGACAGCTGTGCCTGCTACAGCGGCCTCACACCTATGAACACCTTTACAGAGTGGCGCCTGGCTGGCTGTCCAGCTGGAGTGCCCCATGACTTTCTAAGGCCACGGGCTGGAGCAGAGGTAGGCACCCCACCACGAAGGAACTACACCCTAGGTCTGAAGAGAAGGACAGTGCCCAGCACCCCAGTTCCTTGCTCACTGTCTCGATGCGCTGCCTACGGTGTTTAGGTGGTCTTCCCATCGCTGGACCCCTATCTCTCGGCTCACTCTCCACATACCCCTTCCTGCCACTGCAATAACTAAAGCGTTAAATGTACCAAGCTGTACAAATCCAACCGGACCAAAAAAAAAAAAAAAATCAGCACACATCTCATCAGGTGTCACTGGGACACACCCAAATTACGCTCGTCCCTCTGCCTGGCACCCCCTCACTGTAGGTCATTGTACCCGCTCACCACACCACTCACAAGACAAAACCCACCGGCAGGGAAGGGTGGGTAACACATTACCACACTGTCTCTCTTGCCAGGTACCTAACATCGTGCTGGGCAAGAAGCTGAATTACAATTAACCTCATTAGAACCATCGGGAGTCTGGGACGCCCTGAGTGCTAACCCGTACTGAGAACGCTGACGGGCAACACATGCAAAATTCAGTACTAAAACGTCTCCACTCCAGGCACAGAAATAGGAACAGACTTGTCTGTTTGGCTTGCTGATGGCCGACATATGGAGAATCTCCTCACCAGATGTGAAAGTTGCGTCCAAATGAACAGAATGGATCTCAATTGTAAAAACACAGCAAAGGGTGACTCCTCGGTGCTATAAACCAGGCCCCTGCAGACCAACACACGGGAGCCGCAGGGCAGTGTTTCCATAATGGGGGCCTGCCAGCAGGTCAGTGCTTAACTAAGTAAAACATGCTCATGGAGTCTAAAAATTAAATTGCACCAAACAAGATACTGGCACATACAGTATTTCCAAAAGTGGATCGCTAAAGGGTTCTCTCATCGTCTTCCCATGCTATGAAATGCACGCTGAGTTTCCTACAGCAGGGCCACTATAAGGTATCTCACAGCAAAGCCAACGGTCACTACACATCTTTAATCACAGCACTCAGGAGGCAGACACAAGTAGACTTCTGTAAACTTGAGGCCAGGCTGCTCTGCATTTCAAGTTCCAGGCCAGCCAGGGCTACACAGTGAAACCACACCTAAAATGCATACACACACACACACACACACACACACACACACACACACACACACACGCGCGCACACACACGCACGCTAAAAAGTAAGGCTGCCCTTTCTCACCAAGCCTGCCTCGGATCCTCGGTTCTTTTATTTCAGTTTCTATCTCTTCTGAGGCTTTCACGATTGAAAATGGGGAAATAAAATCCAGCCTCACAATCTGACAACATCAAAAGTAATGCTTGAAGCTCAAAACTATGTCACGGTTAAAGAAACGCTGTGCTGTAATATTTGGCCAACCCTAATTGGTTTTAATTAAGTCAGGCGGCTGACAGTATGGTTTGTTCTGGCTTAACTGTTGAGGCAAAGAACCAGATCTCATCAGCTAGTTCTGTAGAGTTCTAGCAAGCATTGTTTCCCGTGGCTTTTTAATCTACTAAGACAACTAGCATGTACGTGTTCATGTTAGATTCAAGTTCAGGTGTCGGCTCGCTCTATGTTAAGATCCCAGATAAAATATTTAAGTCTGAGTTCTCTCTCCCTCTCTGTAAATGGGTGTAACGGTCACTACACATCCACAAATGGGGAAGAACATATATAACAGTGCCTCACGGAACCGTAAAACACAATAGAAGGTGAGCATCCAATTAGACTACCTGTACACACCACAGAAGTTTGTGCCCGTGCATACTAAGTAACGGTTACATGGCTACAGAGAAACCAGACACAGCCCTGGTGAAAACAGCGCAAAGCCTGTGTGAGGGAGAGGAAGAGACAGCTCCGAACCAGATCTACGGAGGCAGTTCTGACTGAGGACCTCCAAGACAACCACGCCAAAGTCCCAAGTCACAGAAGCACCAGCCACAGCGGCTCCTGCACAGGCTCGACACACATGAAACTACACCTACAGGGGCGGGCGCGGCCGTCTGCGGGCGTGTCTGTCTGTGGGTGCGTCCGTCTGTGGGTGCTGCCTTCTTACTTCCCAGAGTGTTGCATGTGCAGCGGATCTGAGGGGCTGAACACTAACTCCACCCTGCTCGGGAGCCACGGCAAGGGTGTCCAGAAGTCAGGGCTGGAGGGGATAAATGCCCTTCCTGAATCACACGCGAGTAAAGGCGCTGAGTAGCTGAGGGAGGAAGGAAGAATGAATTACTCCAGGGGAGGTAAGGCGCTAGTTTAAGAATTTAAACTCCAGAGGAGGGACAGCAGCAACAGGAGGGTCGAGCTGGTCAAAGCCTGTGTGTATCGTGAAAAATGTCACAATGAAAGCCGCTATTTTGCTTCAAACAGGTTCAAGTTCACACAGACAGCAGCAGGGCTTGATTTCTGCCGGGACTCACACAACAGGAATGCGCGTGGTCAGAGCACCACACGGCCCGTAATTGTCAGGGCTTTTCCTTAGGTCTGCGCAGGAAGGAGGCATCGTGCCGCGGTGCTCTGTAAGCGGGGAAAAGGCATTTCCCAAACTCCCATCCCCACAGAAGGGGCTGCTTCCCTTACATGGAGCCGATGCCCTTGACCCTAAGACCCTGCAAACCTTTTAAACTATGAAGTGACTTAAAGCATCTCTACCAGATTCTGGGCTGAAGATCTGGAAGATGCCATCAAAGGAACAATTGAAAAGGGCAAGTCAACGGATGCTACCTGCACACGCGTGATCAGAGGCCCGCAGTCATGTAAACACTGCACACGCGTGATCAGAGGCCCGCAGTCATGTAAACACTGTACACTCGTGATCAGAGGCCCGCAGTCATGTAAACACTGCACACGTGTGTGATCAGAGGCCTGCAGTCATGTAAACACTGCACACGTGTGTGATCAGAGGCCTGCAGTCATGTAAACACTGCACACGTGTGTGATCAGAGGCCTGCAGTCATGTAAACACTGCACACGTGTGTGATCAGAGGCCTGCAGTCATGTAAACACTGCACACGTGTGACCAGAGGCCTGCAGTCATGTAAACACTGCACACGCGTGATCAGAGGCCCGCAGTCATGTAAATACTGAACACGCGTGATCAGAGGCCCGCAGTCATGTAAACACTGCACACGTGTGACCAGAGGCCCGCAGTCATGTAAACACTGTACACACGTGATCAGAGGCCCGCAGTCATGTAAACACTGCACACGTGTGCGATCAGAGGCCCGCAGTCATGTAAACACTGTACACACGTGATCAGAGGCCCGCAGTCATGTAAACACTGCACCATGGAATTAGTTACAGCCAGCAGGATGGAAAGTGGAAACGGTGATTGAAGCCGTGCTGGCAGCTCATTTTTGCTATCTTTGTCATATTGCATGGGCTGTACATATTGACAGCTCTGCTCCTTCCCCCAGCTTAAGCTCAGGACTGTAAATTGCTGGCTTGGAGGGGGGAATCCCAGGACCCATCCCATTCAGAGAACAGCTCTTTCCTCACGGGACCATGGACTGGCCCCTGCACCTCTCCGTAACAAGCAGGACGACCTGAGCAAGGCTGACCGGGAAGAGCCTGGACCCCCCAGACATGTGTAAAGTACAGAGCCCACCGTTGCTCACCCACACGCACATTTCAGTTTAAGCGAATTTACTGTGATTCCACTTCCAGCTCATCAGCAACAAACATTAAGCCTGAAAATTCATAGAACCAGACACACTATTCTCTCAACACCCTTTTATTTACCTAGCACGCCTGTCTGGAGCACGGTACCACCATAACACACGTGACTTCACAGTCCCAGGGTCTCAGACGACCCCCAAATAAATGTTGAATGTCCGTGGCTGGACTTCATCTTACACATGCACAAAACTGAACTCAAAGCCTTATTTCAGACATTATCAGAATAGCTGTTTATGGAAATAAAAACGAAAGGGATGAGGCCGACATCATCAACTCAATTCCAACTCCGTAATTCAATCCAAACTGTACTTAATGCCAAGCCATCTTTAAAAACACAAGATCAAACACGCTACGACTTAAATATTGCAGTGGGGGAAAGGGCTAGGGTACTTCTGATTTCTCATTTTGAATCCACATGGGTGCTGACAGGCAGTAACTCAAAATTATAAAAAGTCCCACTCGATGGTTACAACTAATTCGCACCAAAAGCAACTTCCAAAAGTGGACTAAAATGTTTTACATGCCAAAAGCAACCCACGTGCTGAGTGCAGAGGCACACGCCTGTAATCCTAGCACGGGGAGACAGGAAAGTGATCTCTGTGAGTAAGAGCCAGCCTGGTCCAGGCCAGCCTGGAACTACACAGCTACACAGGAGACCCGGCCTCAGAAACAAACAAACAAAACAAATAGAAAGCACAGCTCATTTACCTGGTTTTTTTTCAGAAAACCAATCTCAAAATTCAGATGCATTTTCCAAACTCCACTCTTTGCAGCTACAGACCTGAGCAAGACCTTCCCGAATAGCAGAAAACAGGGTCCGTGGGTAAAGACAGGTGTCCAGGCCTAGGTGACTCTACCACTTCCTGCCCCCTGACCTTGGCACCACATTTACGGGGGGGTGGGTAAGAGAAACACTTCCTAAGGAAAACAAAGGGTTTGGCAGCAAGTTACCCTGTCTAAGTGTCATCTCCGGATCAATCTGGTTACCCAAATCGCCTTCACCAACGCCTTTTCCAACAGAAACCCTTGCCTGGTAAGGTTGAATCCTTCCTTCCTTGGCTTCCGCATGAATCTTATATTCTGGCTACTGGAGGCGGGGTCATAGTCCTCTCCAGGATTTCGCCCGCCTCAGGACAAAAATATATGCCGCCTGTGTATAGCAGGCATCCAACTCTCCCCCCTCCCCTCCTTCCAAAGCTTGTAAACGATAATTTCCTCCCCTTTACCGGGGACAGTCCTATGTACCAGTGCGTGAAAACACTGCTCACGCCTCCCTAAGCATTCCCTTGGGGCTTGAGTGAAAACTGCTGGAGGACAAGGCAGAAAGTCGGGTACGGGTTTGGGTTTTGTTGTTTGGTTTTTTAAGTTTGGTTCTGTTTAAATAAAATCCTTCTACCTCAAGCCTGTTTCCACCATCTCACTGAAACAGTCCACAGTGCTCTTCATAAAATGCAAGGGTGGGCTTTCTGCATATGTCAAATCTACCCAGTCATAACTTGCCCATCTGTTCATTTGACTGTAATGCTGCATTCTCAAACAGCAATGTGCTTGCTTAACTGGCCCAGCATTCATTTACGTAAAACAAACTCATTTAACATTGGGGGGGGGATAGGGGATGCAAAACCCCCTGACTTTTCAGTCTTCTCTGTCTGCTAAAGCTGGTTCCCAACCCTAAAACAGGATGCTTCTGGTATCTCAGGGAGCAGAACTTTATTCTAGAGAAAAAACGGCCAAACTGAGACTAATGCTTTCTCGAATCCTACAAAATGTTTTCCTCTTGTTCTCAATGTCCCACCTTTTGAAATTAAAATCCAGCAATTAAAAAAAAAAACCTGCAGTTTTTTTTTTTTTTGGTTGTTTTTGTTTTTTGTTTTTGAGAAAGAACTTAAAGTTGGGTGGATAGGGAGGAGGAGGGGAGGAGGAGAGGGACCTGGAAGGGCTTGGGGAAGGGGAAGAATATGGCCAAAATATAGTTAAACTTAAAAAGAAGATGTTCTAAATAATAAAAAGAAACTGCAGAGGACACTTTATTTGCACAATCATGGTTTCTATTCTTTGACTTATTTTTAAGCAAACTCCAAAAATAAACGCTGGGACTTCCAGTATCGTACTGAATGCTGCTTTTCTGAGTCTAATTTGTTTCATTCCTTAACAGCAAGGCCTTTCTTTCACGGGAGCACAAAAACTACAGTCAACGTGCTTCTCAGTCTAAGCACACCGAAACAAACGAGGAACCTGATCAGTCCTCTACCAAAAGAAGGGGTGAGGTCATTCCCCAAACCTTTATCCCCTGCACTCCTGTTCGGATCAGGATATCCCAAATGAAAGGACTCATGCAATAAAGGGCATAATGTTCATGTCTTAAACTAATTTCTGTTCCCAAGTAAGACACAGGAGCCGGTAACTCAGATACAATGCCTCTTGGCCACCGAGGAGAGATTATAATAAACGTAATTGTTTTATATATCCTGGGGCATAAAAGAAAAACGTGGAGGGAGGGAGAGAGGGAGGGAGGGAGGGAGGGAGGGAGGGAGGGAGGGAGGGAGGGAGGGAGGAGCGAGCGAGCGAGAGAAAGAGAGAGAGAGAGAGAGACAGACAGACAGACAGAGAGAGAGAGAGAGACAGAGAGAGAGAGACAGAGAGACAGACAGACAGAGAGACAGAGAGAGCGCGCCTGAGGTGCAAACAGCAGGCTAAAAGCGCAGCAGATCTTGGCTGGAAGGGAGACCCGGCCGGTCTGAGCCACCACCACTGCCAAACAAGGACAAGCTCTCCCTGCCGATCACCACCTTAAAACCACTTAACTTCGTTCCTCCCGCTTCCTGGCAGCCGCGGGGCAACCCAGAGCCATCTCCGTAAGTGGCTTCCAGCAAAGCGCATCCCGAGCCGCCCGGAGGAGCCGGGGCTCGCCTGCCGTGCCCGAGTCCGGGGGCGGCGGCGGCAGCGCACTTGCGCACCGGCCGCCGCTGCAGCCCGCCTCGCTCGCACCTCTGCACGCGTTTCTGCAAACTTGGGGTCGGAGGGGCCGCGCGACCCCGCACCGCAGAGAAGCGGTGACCCGGCAGGCAGGCAGGCCGGCCAGCGGCTTGGGGACACACAGCTCGCCGTCACCGTGCACCGTGCACCGGCAGCGGACGGGAAGGTGCGCCCGGGCCAGCGGCAGGGCAGGGCCAGGGGCGGGCGCGGGGCTGGCGGCTCCGCTCCCGGTGCGCACGCTGCTGCCGCGGCTGCTGCAGCTGCGGCCCCGGTGACTGACAGGCGCCGGGGGCGCGGCCCCGCCTGCAGCCCGGGGGACGCCGCGCACAGCCGCGCTTCTCCGCTCCTCCGGGGACAGCAGGGCCGGGCGCCCCGGGCAGAGCCGCCCGAGCCGACCGTGCGTCCCCGCCGCGAGCGCAGCCCGCCCGCCCCGCGCCCGCTCACCTGCCCCGGCGCCGTCGCTCAGCCTCCTCCGCCGCCGCAGCCCGCGGCGCGCGTCTACCGCGCCAAGCCCCGCCCTCGCCCCGCCCAGTGAGGCGGGGCCACGGCGGCCGCTCCGGAATCTCGCGAGGCTTCCCTCCTGGGCGTTCCAGGGGCCGGGCCTGACGTCATACGCACCGGGCGGAAGAAATCTTCTGGCGTCATCGCCAGGCCCGCCCCTCCCACCCTCGCTGGCGGAAGTCGTGGCTGGTGCAGCGGCAGCCGCGGTCCGGCCGGGCCCGCCACCTACCCCCGAGACGGGCCTGGTGTGAGCCGAGGTTCTCACCGCCGTCCGCGCTCCTCAGGGTAAAGTGAGGACGGCGAGGCTGACTTCCGGCCTCCGTCACCCGACCCCAAAGCTTAGGAGGGACCACGAGAGACCTGCAGCGTACGTGGAAATTTTGCTGATCTTCCGTGAAAATGCTAGAACGGCTGGGAACAACATAAAACGTGAGGCTGGGAAATACTTGCCGCTATGGTCTTCCCTTCCCTCCTCTGTGTCAGAGACCCGGACACAGCCTGGAAGTGAGCAGAGCACTGTGCACCGTGTCCCACACCCCTGTGATTATCGTGTGCACCCTGAAAGTGAGCACAGACCAAACACCGTGTGTCCCACACACCTGTGATTATCGTGTGCACCCTGAAAGTGAGCACAGACCAAACACCGTGTCCCACACCTGTGATTATCGTGTGCACCCTGAAAGTGAGCACAGACCAAACACCGTGCCCCACACACCTGTGATTATCGTGTGCACCCTGAAAGTGAGCACAGACCAAACACCGTGTGTCCCACACCCCTGTGATTATCGTGTGCACCCTGAAAGTGAGCACAGACCAAGCACCGTGTGTCCCACACACCTGTGATTATCGTGTGCACCCTGAAAGTGAGCACAGACCAAACACCGTGTGTCCCACACACCTGTGATTATCGTGTGCACCCTGAAAGTGAGCTCAGACCAAACACCGAGCCCCACACTCCTGTGATTATCGTGGGCACCCTGAAAGTGAGCACAGACCAAGCACCGTGTGTCCCACACACCTGTGATTATCGTGTGCACCCTGAAAGTGAGCACAGACCAAGCACCGTGTGTCCCACACACCTGTGATTATCGTGTGCACCCTGAAAGTGAGCACAGACCAAACACCGTGTGTCCCACACACCTGTGATTATCGTGTGCACCCTGAAAGTGAGCTCAAACCAAACACCGAGCCCCACACTCCTGTGATTATCGTGGGCACCCTGAAAGTGAGCACAGACCAAGCACCGTGTGTCCCACACACCTGTGATTATCGTGTGCACCCTGAAAGTGAGCACAGACCAAACACCGTGTGTCCCACACACCTGTGATTATCGTGTGCACCCTGAAAGTGAGCTCAGACCAAACACCGTGTCCCACGCCCCTGTGATTATCGTGTGCACCCTGAAAGTGAGCACAGACCAAACACCGTGCCCCACACACCTGTGATTATCGTGTGCACCCTGAAAGTGAGCACAGACCAAACACCGTGTCCCACACACCTGTGATTATCGTGTGCACCCTGAAAGTGAGCACAGACCAAACACCGTGCCCCACACACCTGTGATTATCGTGTGCACCCTGAAAGTGAGCACAGACCAAACACCGTGTCCCACGCCCCTGTGATTATCGTGTGCACCCTGAAAGTGAGCTCAGACCAAACACCGTGTCCCACGCCCCTGTGATTATCGTGTGCACCCTGAAAGTGAGCTCAGACCAAACACCGTGTCCCACACCTGTGATTATCGTGTGCACCCTGAAAGTGAGCACAGACCAAACACCGTGTCCCCACACACCTGTGATTATCGTGTGCACCCTGAAAGTGAGCACAGACCAAACACCGTGTCCCACACCTGTGATTATCGTGTGCACCCTGAAAGTGAGCTCAGACCAAACACCGTGCCCCACACACCTGTGATTATCGTGTGCACCCTGAAAGTGAGCCCAGACCAAACACCGTGTCCCACACCTGTGATTATCGTGTGCACCCTGAAAGTGAGCCCAGACCAAACACCGTGTCCCACACCTGTGATTATCGTGTGCACCCTGAAAGTGAGCACAGACCAAACACCGTGTCCCACACACTGTGATTATCGTGTGCACCCTGAAAGTGAGCTCAGACCAAACACCGTGCCCCACACACCTGTGATTATCATGTGCACCCTGAAAGTGAGCTCAGACCAAACATCATGTGTCCTACACACCTGTGATTAGCGTGTGCATTTTGCATAGTAAGAGATAATAATAACCATACATTTCAGCAACCTCGTCTGGTCTGGTCCCCTTCTTTACATCACAACGTTCAGTTGAAAAAACGTACTCTAAAGCCAGATACAGAGACTCATGCGTGTAATCCCACCACTTGGGAAGCCGAGGCAGGAGCTGCAGCAAGTTGGAGACCAGTCTGAACTACATAGTGAGTTCGAGCCCAGCTGGGGCTGCGGATTGAGACCCAGTCCTAAGAACAAAAGCCGGCTACAGCTTGTCTTTCACACCTCCAGACTGCCAGCTACTCTTGCACTTGGGGCTATGGTGAAATAAGCGTTACTGGGGCACAAGCACAGCTATCAGAGCTGTCAGGCTCAAAACTATCCAACACCAACTCTCAGTGATCTAGCGCCATCTTCTGGCCTCCGTGGACACCTGCACCGCATGTGCGTACCCACACAGACATACACACATAATTAAAAATAAATCTTTTTTAAAATCCTTTTAAATAATAGTTCATTTGTGGAACTTCTACATTTTCTATCTACCTGTCATCTATCTTTCTATCTCAATCTTAGTTAATAACCCCGGGTTATTAATGTGCTGTGGCCATTGATAACCTTGTTTTCTGGTGCTTTAATATGGATCGTAGCAGTATCCTGCTGACCTGGAATCACAGTGATAGCAACTGAACCTAACCCACCTTTTGTTGAGGAGATACCTTTTGTCCCCCTATGTGAACCTTGTTTGGGAGTTTTCCAAGGATGCAAAAGTCTACGCAAAACTAGGTTTGGGGGACCTGGAAAGCTGTGCCGCCTGATGAACTGAGAGAGTTTGCACTTGGCATTGTATTTTTGGAAGCCTCATTCAAGTTGTTCTGAGCATATGGTAATCAACTGGCTAAAGTGTAAATATAGAGAAAAATAAAAATGCCCTGGGCACAGGGAAAGCACTTCAGTCCACTAAGGCTGGGGACGCCTGTAGCCTTGAAGGCTAAGTTCATTCTTAAAATTGTCTCTGGGTCTCTGAGTCTTCTTTCGAGGGATCCACGCGAACCCACATCCTCAACAATGGATTTATGTTCTTCTTCTACTTTTTCCCTCTTCTCCAAGTCTATACTAAATTAATATGGAATGTGCAAAGTAGCTGATTTTCGTAAGTGAATATGACTCAGCCTCGGACTATTCAAAGTGTTAAAATTAGCTCTTTGGAGATAGTCTTTTAAAAGTCTATACACTAAGAAAGTTAATGAGGGAGCCTCCTTCAGTGGTGGCTGGAGTTTCTTCCCTTCTCTTAGAGCCGCCCTGATCATTGTCTCTAAGCACGACTTGACCCCTTTGGCCACAAGTCTACTGCTTGTCTAGCTGGGCAAACTCTTGGGACCGTAGAAAGAAGGCAGATGGAGAACGTCCCAAGGGGCTGGCAAGATGGCTCAGCAAGCAAATGTTGCCGATACCCAGCCTGCTAAGCTGAGTCTGACCCCACACACAGGAAGGAGGATGTCTCTGACTTACACCCCAGGAGTAGCCCAGATGCCACCTGGCCCTCCAGAGAAAGTCCAACATGGTGACACCTAGCAGAAGTGTTTGCTTCATCTCTGCTTAGTAGAGGCGGAGGGCAGGACAGACCATAGGCCCGTGTGTGAGCCTCAGTCCTAAGCTGGCGGTGCAGTTAGGGGGTCTGAGGAATCTTTAGGACCGGGGCCCCAGCTGGGGACACGAGTCTTTGGGTTTATAACCACCTGTGTTTCTTGTCCAAGCTGTCCACCCTTCTGCCCTCCTGTCCCGTGCATCCTGTCAAGCCTTTCCCACCTTGTTGGGCCACACTTCCTCTCACCATGACCCATGAACCTTTCTCCCTCTGACAGATCCTCTACCACAGCAGTAAAAGCCACTAACAAACCTCCCGAGGGCATGGTTCTCCCGCTTTCTAAGCCATAAGGCACCCATCCATATGGGATCATTTAGAATGTCCTCATTCTGGGGGAATAATTGCTATGGAGGGTGGGGTTCATTTCAATATTAGAAGTTCAATATTAGACTCCTGCATGATCCAGAAAGCCCATTCCTGCCTCTCCTCCAACCCCCGACACTCAGAGAGTCTCCAACAAAGAAAAGACGACCAAAAGCACAGTCCCACGTTCTTGGTGCCTATTGCAACTTCCTCCCCTGTTGCCACCAGCAGCCGAGTCCCCAGATAAAGTACTCAGTTTTTTTATGGACTTGGCACAAACCCAGCTTGTGGACAGACACATCATGGCCCCTGCACCTGTAAAGTCCCCCTGCTTTAGCTCGGCGGTGTGACTTCTCTGTCTTCAACCCCTGGGACTGGAGAACCCGCCCAGGTGTTGCTTTACTCAAATAAACCTGTTGTTAAACTGTTTTTTTTTTTTTTGTTTGTTTTCAATTCAGTGTGATCCGGCTTGCTATGTAGGTGGAGAAACCAATAAGGAAGTATTTGCATGTGAGCATTAAAGAAAATGTGAGGGCGAGTGGTTTTTGCTTTTTGACGAAAGGATTCTGGATGCAGAATCTAGGGGTCTTGAAATGGACTCATTTTCTCTGCCAGTTAAAGAGTTAAAAGGCAGGAAAAACATGAAGCTCGGCAGGCAGCGACAGGAATCTCAAGACAGAACGGGCAGTGGAAGAAAGGTGTCCATAGAGAATGCGGAAACACAGACATGTGTAGCAGGCACAGAGAGAAGGAAACCCTCTGCAAATTACGGGTGGGGCCGGGAGGGGCAGGGGGCTCAGAAAGCTGAAGTTCCAGTCTCTTCTTGGGGGCTGGGGGCTTTAAGCTTCTGAAGCATTTTCCTCCCTTATGTTAGGGTTGGCCTGTTCGAAGGCAGATGGTTGATTGGCCTACCACTGTTGTGTGACATCCTGCTCTGGCCTTGAACTTGTTGATGGAGTCCTTCAGCCAGGAGGGGGCCTGCTGGTGGCAAGTCAGGAGGGTGAGGAAGAAGTGGGCCACCTCAGAAATGTGCCACCTCCGTTACCTAGACTCGGCCCCTCTTCCTACTGCCTGCCTACCAGGAAGTCTGTCCAACTTCTAGTCTTCCAATCCCATCTTGAAAAAAAACTTCAAATAAAATTATTATTATTATTCAATTTTAAACTAAGCTGGGAGTAGTGGGGTACATAGCTTTAATCCCAACACTTGGGAGGCAGGCAGATCTCTGTGAGTTCAAGGTCATCCTGGTCTACACAGACAGTTCTAGGACAAACACCACACACACACACACACACACACACACACACACACACACACAGAGACACACAGAGAGAGAGAGAGAGAGAGAGAGAGAGAGAGAGAGAGAGAGAGAGAGAGAGAGAGAGAGAGAAACAAATCTAGACATTGTCACAAGCTAGGGATGGACCCTACAGTGGAACAGCCTGAATAAAGATTCATCTTAATTGATCCATTGCTGGTTGTCATCCTCACGTTTTGATGGTTTTGCTTCTCTGCACAATCTTCTAACTATTTAGGACTAAGCAATAAAGACCCGAGAGAGGCCCGTGAGGTAGAAATGACCTCACGTCACAGGCATGAGTCTAAGTCCCTCTTTCAGTGCCAGGGCTAAAGCTGGGACAAAGCTGTAAGGGAAATCACAAAACCTGTGGTTTCTTTAATTATAAAGCCTTCTAGAAGGTTCTGGGGCAGGCAAGATCATTTCTTGGATGGGTGGTTACAGTGTCAATTATTGCTTTTTGCTATGTGTTTTCCTAAAACTAGAGATGGAGAGTTTTGTAAATGCTTCTGTCCCGCACTTTTTCTCATCATCGTCTTTCCCATTGTGACTTCAGCTCTCAATTGTTCCAAACCTGATCGAATTAGTCAAACCTTTTCCATACTGTGGTCTGCAAATGAAGGTTAGGGAGCTGAGATGGGTGGCTTGCCAGGGGAGGAGGGAGCTCCCACAGGAGATGGGAGGGCTCAAACAGGCACACTTCCAATCTGGCCAAGAACCCAGCCCTTAAGCCCCCACCACCACCATCTTAGGACTTCTGTGTATTTGCTCACACATTTAGACAGGATAGGCAAGAAATGTTTTCACAATTGGCACAGGCCTGGACTATTTATTACCAGATTTAAAATAATCCATGCTCTTTCTGGGACTGCCATGGAGACACACCCCAGGGACCACATATTTTTGTCCCGGACTTTCTGACCACACAGTGAACTCGAATCCCAAAGGATGTCTCAGAACCAAGATAGACTCGGGACATGGGTGGGGCGGTTTGCACAGGCAGGAAATGGCTCACAGAGGGGCAGGGTCAACTGCTTTTAGGGGGAGTGGTTGCCCTGGGACACCTGGCATCACCCCACAGGGTCCAGGCTGCCTGGCTTCCCTAGGGCAGCCTCCTCGTTGTCGTGGAAAGAATGTGTATTCCAGTTCCGACTGGCCCCACTGCAAGAAGGAGGTTTCTGATCCATGGACAGTCTGTCTGCCTTGGGTGGGGCGAATGGGAACTGTGGTCCCTCAGAGGAAGAATCTTGGGGCTCTCAGATTTCACTTTACAGAGAAAGGAACCCGCCTTCATCCCTTGCCATGAGTATTTGCATGGGAAAGCTGCCGAGACCACACGGTCTACAGCTGGCAAAGCCTTTACCAACAGTAAAGGATGAGGGCGTGACTCGACGATAAAGCTGGATCCGTCAGCCCTCCACCGGTCCCAGATAAAAGCCCTCTGTGGTGGTTACCTTTAGGGTGTCAACCTGACAGGGTCTAGAAACAACTAGGAGTGTCTTGGTTAAACAAGGGCAGATACAACTTAAGGACAGACATCAACACTCCTGTGAGCTAGAGCCTGGGCTGAAGAGAAAGGAGGGGAGAAGACCACAGAATTTATCCTCTCTCCTTCCTTTGGAAGCAGTGTGACCAACCATTCCTAATGCACCACAACTTCCCAGCCATGATGGGCTGTGCCCTAAAACCATGCGCCAAAATTAACCTTCCCTTCATTGCTTTTGTCAGAGTATTTTATCACAGCCACAGGAAAAATATGGCTATATCCTCGGAAGCAGGACCCTTCCTGGACAGGGAAGAGGAGGTCTGAGGGGTCCCCTCTGCACCTCAAAACCTACCCCAAAGGCCAGACTTGAGTGTTTGGCACTGGAAGAAGACAGAGGTAGCTCAGAGGTTGGCGGTGGTGATTCTACTTGGCCTGGGGTGTCTATCTTGCTGTGAGCCCAAGAGTTCTATAACCAGAGTTACCTGAGAGCTGGGGACGACAAGGAGAGAGGGGAAGGGACAGGAAAGTGTGACAACAGAAAGGTAGGAAGCACCCGTGGGTGGCCCTCTTTACAAAGGCAAGCCGTGCTCTGACGACCCCACGGGATCAGTGTATCCCACGGGGCCAGGCTGTCAGTGTATCTGCCACAAACATGGAAGAACTAAGATGGGATCAGATGTTAAGTGCAGAGAAAAAAAGCTGCAGAACGCTGGCTCTCGGGAGTGTGAACAGGGTCGGGTGGGGTGGGACAATGCCAGGCAGGGGAGAATGCTAACTTTACTTAGTAGGACAACGCAGCTGAAGTCCAGCCAGCTCTGCCACTCAGCACCTGTCCCCAGCTCACTGACCCATGAAATCTGTTTTTAAGTTAACTCTTTTTTGTTGTTGTTGTTGTTTCGTATTTTTGAGACAGGGTTTCTCTGTGTAGCTCTGGCTGTCCTGGAACTAGCTCTGTAGACAGGACTGGCCTCAAATTCAGAGATCCACCTGCCTCGGCTTCCTGAGTGCTGGGATTAAAGGTGTGTGCCACCACGCCTGACAAGTTTTGTTTTGTTTTTTGGTAGTTCCCATCTACCCTTGGTCCCCCCATCCCATTATCCACATCTAGTACAGCAGTGACACGTTCGTTACCGGTGATGACCTGGATCACTCCAGCGGATGACTCAAAGTCCAGTCTCCTTTAGGGTTCAGTGTTGATGGGGGTCACATAATGTCTGCACGCAAGCCAGTTCCTCCCAACCACTCTGTGTCTGCCTGGCTGTCCCCTCCCCAACATTCACCACTCTCTATGCTGCCACTACCTTTTTGCTTTTTTGTTTGTTTGTTTTGTTTTGTTTTTTGTTTGTTTTTCAAGACAAGGTTTGCCCGTATTGCTTTGGAGCCTGTCCAGGAACTCGCTCTGTAGACCAGGCTGGCCTTGAACTCACAGAGATCGACCTGCCTCTGCCTCCCAAGTGCAAAGACTAAAGGTGTGCGTCACCAACACCTAGCTTGTTTCCACCATTTTGCCTTCCTGGCTTTCCTAGTGGCTGCTTTCGCTTTGTATGCTAGTGTTTTGTAGCAATTTCTCCCAAACTCACTAATATTTAGAAAATTAAAAGACAGGCTTGAAAAGTAGCCTAGACCGCATTAATATTGCTGCTATGAAACACCGTGACCAAGAAGCAACTTAGGGAGGAAAGGGTTTGGCTTACACTTCCACAACACTGTTCATCGCTGAAGAAAGTCAGGACGGGAACTCAAACAGGGCAGGGACCTGGAAGCAGGAGCTGGTGCAGAGGCCATGGAGGGGGCTGCTCACTGGCGTGCTCAGCCTGTGTTTACAGAACCAAGGACCACTATCCCAGGGGTGGCAACACCCACCATGGGCTGGGTCCTCCCCCATCAATCGCTAATTAAAAAGATGCCCTACAGGTTTGCCCATTGCTAGATCCTCAGCTGAGGCTCCTTCCTCTTCAATTACTCTAGCTTGTGTCACATTGACACAAAACTACCCAGCATAGGAAGTTAACAACTCATGAATCGTAGGAAGTTCCTGAAACTGGCCAGATGCATAAGGACCATCCCTGTTTCCACGACTATATAATTATATAAGGTCTGCTGAGGAGACAGAGTCCCCTCAAGCTGCCTGGGAGAGATGAGACAGACAGAGCTTCCTAGAAGACAGTCTCCAGCCTGTAGAGCTGCCTTCAAGTCACACAGTGAGCATCAGAGTTCTGGATTCTGTGAGCCAGCTCCCACGCAGGGAAGGACTTAGGTGATGTAGCTGCCCTTGAGTGCATTCTGCTCCTGTGCGTAAGTAAAACCCAATAAACGCATCCATTCGCCAAGTTAGACTTTAGTGGGGCACTTACTTTGGTCCCTCATCAATTTCCTATCTGGGGACAGGAGACATGTGTTCATGCCTCCCCAGGAACAGTGTCACCGGATATGCAAGTAAAATCTACGCAAAGAGAAACGCAAAGGATGGGGAATGATAGTATAAGAGCCATGCAATGCTTTTAATAATGGTAATTAAGGATAGGCTGTGGAACTTAGAATGTTTATCAGTTGAGGAAACTATTTTATACAGAAGATATTTAGCTAAAATATCATTAACATATCTAAAAGTATCCGCTTTGAGGGCTGATTGGGTGAGAGGCCTCGGTAGGCGAAAGTGTAGTGTAAAGAGGGAGGAGGCAGGAAGATTAGAGGTTTGAGCATCCTCTACTACCATGATTCTCAACCCTTGGGGGCTGACTGACGCTTTCACAGGGGTTGTCTACCAGACATCCTGCATATTAGGTATTTACATTACAATTTGTAACAATGGCAAAATTACAGTTACTTTTGACTAAAGTCTACCGATACTGACCCGATTTCCCTGTTGCAAGAAGAGGGAGCTTTTCTCTGGAGCCCTAGTAGTATTTTATGACAGGAGCTATGTAGGAGCAGGAACAGGGGCGTGGTGAGCCCACGGGAGCCCTGGGGTGGTAGTCCATCGTGTTTCAGACTTCCCTGGAGATTGCTGATCATCTGTGTGCATCAGCCACAGAGCCTCCCCACTACCCAGGCTCAGGAGACGGGGGGTGGGGGGGATCATTGCTCTCTCCCCAGTTCAGTGTTTAGGAATCGGTGAGCCAAACCCTTATATATCAGAGCAAACCTTAATGATGCCAGGGACTTCTAGAGAGTCGCAGACTTCAGAAAGAAAGAACAAAAGCAAATCTCTGACTAACATTCTTCTATTTCTACCATTACCCCTGCCTCCCCGCCCCCCCCCGGCCCCAGCCCCATTTCTCTTTCAGCTGGCATCACCGAGTCTCACTGATGCCAAATCACCTAAGACCATCTTCCCCACCAGCACAAAGCCTTCTCCAAGGCAAATCATGCTGCTGTGGAACTCATCCTCTAGCCGATGTTGTCGATTGCGAGAGGCCCTCATAAGGGCCGAGGACACCACTCAGCAGGTAGGGGTGATAGCTGACTCAGCCAGCCCAGGGCAAACCCGAGGGACCCCACCTCAACGCGATGGGAGGTGACAACTGACTCCTGAAAGCTGTCCTCTGGGCTAAGCACACGCCATGGATAGTAAGTAATTTGAAAGAATGAAGAGAGCCCCTCACACTGTCCACTAACGGTCTCTCCTAGAAGGTAGACAGGTGAATGAGAGCCCTCTGCTCCCCAACAGTCAGTAGCTGTTGGGAGGAAGGCTCTCCTGGGTGAGATAGCTGCCTGTCAGTTGACCCTGTTCCTATAAATAGCTCCAATGAAGCGTACTGGTTTGGTCAGTCACTGTGCTGCCTCCCTTGGAGAGCTCCAGTGGTGACACCCACCTATGCAGATTTCTCCGTCTTCTCTCGATACCAAACACCAGCTCAAACTCAGTCTCTGCTTCCAAACTTGCACAGCGACTGCTTATGTCAAAAAGTCCCCAGGCTGGTCCTCTGTTTAACCTGGATTCAAAATAGTTACAGATGATAACAAGATAAGACAGGCTAATTTCAGTCTCTCCACACATGCAATGAAACCATGTGGCAAATCTAGGCTTGCCAGCACCGTGTTCCCGGTGGGGTTTGTGTCTGATTTATTCCCGGGGTTGCTGGCTGACTGATTCCACTGAGTAGGTTGGTTGAAAGTAGAAGGACTAAAGGCAAGGGACCTTCTAGAGAAAAGCAAGCGTGGAGAGAGAACAATGGGGGGGGGGCAGCAGGATAACATCCAGAGCTGGCCTTTCTGAACTAAGAACCGTAGGGAGAGAATAGATTATGGGAGGTCTCAGGAGCGAAGGGACTGAAGAGTTGTCACCAAAAAAGCAATGGATGGATCCCTTAAGATCCATCAATTAAGAATTGTCTTGGGCCAGGTTGTAGTGGCACACACCTTTAATCCCAGCACTTGAGGGGCAGAGGCAGGCAGATCTCAGGGTTCAAGGCCAGCTTGATCTACACAGTGGGTTCTAGGGCCACACAGAGAAAGTTTGTCTCAAAAAAAAAAAAAAGGCAAACAAAAAAGATATTTCTTGGGATGTTGAAACGTAATAGATATGGAAGAAGAAGAAGACGAAGGAGGAGGAGGAGGAGAAGGAGAAGGAGAAGGAGGAGAAGGAGAAGGAGAAGGAGAAGGAGAAGGAGAAGGAGAAGGAGAAGGAGAAGGAGGAGAAGGAGAAGGAGAAGGAGAAGGAGAAGAAGAAGAAGAAGAGATGAGGAAAGAAAGAAAACACAGCCTGAAGACCAAACCACACCACATTTAGCCCCACTCCAGTCAACCTCCCTTTTGCCTCTGGGGCAAACGTCTCTCTCCACATTCTTACCCTCAGTGGACTATGATTTAAATGTGAAATGCCCCCTGTAGGCCGATGTGTTGTTTGGACAGGTATTCCCAGCTGCTGCTGCTCTGTCAGTAGAGGCTGGGGAGCCTTGCTAGAGCAATTGGCTGCTGGGGACAGACGGGGAGTTCAGGTTTGTTCTGTTTCTGGCCTGGTCTCCCTTCCTGACTGTCAGTGCGGTAAGCAGTCACCTCACGCTCTTGCTGCTGCAGACAGGGACCCGTGCCCTCCCTGTGATGAATGGTAACCCCTCAAACTACAAGCCAAAATTATACTACCTCCCTCAAGCTGCGCCCCGCCCATACCTTTTTAAAATTTAAATCAGAAACAAGCTTGTTTTACACACCAATCCCAGAGCTCTCTCCCTCTCCTACCCTGCCCCCCATCCCATCCCCTTTCTGCTCCTCAGGGAGGGTGAGGACTTCCATGGGCAGTCTTCAAAGTCTGTCATATCATTTGGAGCAGGGCCCAGGCCCTCCCCCATGTGCCTAGGCTGAGAGAGTGTCCCTCTATGTGGGATGGGCTCCCAAAGTCCATTCATGCACTAGGGATAAATACTGATCCACTACCAGAGGCCCCATAGACTGCCCGGTCCTAACTGACACCCACGTTCAGGGGTCTGGGTCGGTCCTGCTGGTTCCCCAGCTGTCAGTCTGGGGTCCATGAGCTCCCCCTTGTTCAGATCTGCTGTCTCTGTGGGTTTCTCCAGCCTGGTCATGACCCCTTTGCTCATCACTCCTCCCTGTCTGCAACTGGATTCCAGGAGTTCAGATCAGTGTTTAGCTGTGGGTGTCTGCTTCTGCTTCCACCAGTTAAGGTAGTCATCAATGTCATCATCGGGGAAGGGCAGTTAAGGTGGCCTCTCCACTATTGCTTAGACCCTGCCAGATACTTGATCCCAATGGAAATAACTAACAGCTTGACTATATCCTGTAGTTATATCTAGACTAGTTTTTGTCTCATTTCTCTGTAGATGTGAAACTTTTGTCCCAGTGCGATCCAAGTTTGTGCAGCGTGGTCCAGGGTTAGAAACAGGTAAAACCCATTTCTTAATCCAGGCCTGGTCCACATATGACAGCAGATTCAAGAATGTCGCTCAAGATTGTTTAGTGTCCATCCTACTTCATGCCTGATCCCCATTTTCCCAAGACTTCCTGACCAGACTCTGTTTCTAGACCTCTGTGCGGTCTGTGGCTGATTCTCTGCCACTCTGACCTCTGCTGATAGCCTGCCGTATTAGAGCTCTCGAGAGGGATAAAGCTCACAGCAGCTCCACCTGTGTGTGGGCCGCGGGTCACAATCCCTTTGGGGGTAGAATGGCCGTTTCGCGGGGGTCACCAAAACCATCAGAAAACACAGGTGTTTATGATAAGATTCATAACAGTAGCAAAATTACAGTTACAAAGTAGCAAGAAAGTAATTTTATGGTGGTGTGTGGGGGGTCACCACCACATGAGGAATTGTATTAAAGGGCTCACAGACTGTGGTCAGCTAACCCAACAATGGCTGCCTAACAACAGAAGGTCCAAGAATCAGTAGTGGTTCGGTCTACAAGCCCAGAAGCCCCAGCTGGCCTGCGGCATATGCTGGGACCTGTAAAAAGTAGGTTCCGATGCCAGTTGAAGCAAGGGACTTGATGACAAGAACAAAAGCAAGATTCCAGAGAGCAAGCTTCTGTATTCCATCTGCTTCTTACAGGCTGCCATCAGATGTGGCCCCTGTGAAAGGTACATCTTTCCACCTCAAAAGATATGGATTGAAGGTGTGTTTCCCACCTCAGGAGATCCTGACTAAATGTGGGCCTTTCTACTTCAAATGATTTAATTAAGAAAAAAAACACCTTATAGGCATATAGCCCCCTGGGTTTTGGTTATTTCCAGATGCAGTCAGGTTGACTAGAGCAGCCATGACTTGTCCTACACCATTCAAATGAAGAAGGTAGATTTTTGACAAGGGAACCTGAATTTTTCTAATGACACTTGGACTATTTGGGTTGCGAAGGCTTGAAATATAAGTTCAAATAACTGGCTTCCACAAATTAGAAATGTGTTTCCTCTCGAGTAGGTTAAGTCTAGGCACTGTGAGGCCCGTGGTACTCAGTCACTGACCTCGTCTGTCTGCAGTGCTGCCCGTGGCACGAGGTCACCAGACGGCCACACCATGATAGCACGCCAGGCAGACAGGACTGGGACAAGGAAAGGACTTGTGGATGTCTACAGTTTCCTAAGACAGCACCAGGAGGCTCTACTGTCTTAGTACTGTTGTGTAGCCTTTTCCTTTGAGATGGAAACATTCCATCCTGCAGGGACGCCCCTCAATCAGAAAATGAACAACTCAAAATAGCTTCAGGAAGTCCCTGAAACTGACCAGATTCATTGGACCTCCACCCTCCCAAAGTGAGCAATAAAGCTGCTAGGAATCCCGTTCAGACAGCTGAGCTATAAAGAAAACTCAGAGGAGCCAAGTGACAAAGAAGACTCAGAGGGCAGATCTGGAAGAAGCGGGAACCGGCCAGGCTGTCCTGAAGAGGTCTGGACCAACGGAGTCACTCGGAAAGGACGCGTTCCAACTGCTGAGCTGCCTGCAGACTGTGCAGTGAGCTCCAGGGCTCCAGCGTTAGGCGCTGTCGCCCGTGCTGAGTGGGCTTTGGTGATGCAGCTGTCCTGAGTCATTTCTGCTCCTCACCCATTTTCCGTAAGTTACCCCAATACAGTTTATTGGTTCGTCAAGTTGAACTTTGCTAGCATCTGTGCTTTGGCGTGTTGTGGGCTCCACACCTGTGATGAGTGGACATGTGTGTCGAGCATCTCCCCAGGAAAGGTTTCATTACGCCACAGTCTGTGCTCTGTTGCTGTTGAAGAGACACCATGGCCGCTGCAACTCTTGTAAAGGAAAGCCTTTCATTGGGAGCTAGCCCAGTTTCGGAGGGTTACTCCATGGTCGTCACGGCAGGAACCACACTAGCACGCTGGCTGAGCAGTGTCCATCCTAATCCACAGGCAGCTGGCAGAAAATGCAGCCCTGGGACAGCCCACCTCTAACAATGCCATGCCTGCTAATCCTTCCAAACAGTGATAAGCTGGGAGCTAGCGGACTGGACATTCTCATCCAAACCATCACATCCTTGGTTATCCCCATTCACAATGGGGTGCGGTAACTATATTTTTCAGGGATGCCAGGTAGCATACTGCACGCACAGGCAGGCTGATGCTGGAAGTGTTTGTTGTTTATTTGGCATCTTTAATGGAGAGCCCAGCATTTTTGTTTATTGAGCAAGCAGCTTTAACACTTTCATCTAACGAGAAAATGTTGCCACGGCTAACAACGAAGTTCTCACTCCAAGTTGAGCACAGGGGGTGAGCATTCTCTGCTCCTGTCTTTAGGGTTTTCAGACACTTTGGTTCGTTTTGCTTTTGTTTTGTTTTGCTATTGATTTTGTTTTCTTTTTATTTATCATTTTTTAGTGTTTTGTTTTGTATTAGTCTTGTTTATGCATATGGGTATGTCTGGTGTGTATGGCATGTGGGTGACTATCCCCTCGAAGGCCAGTAGAAGGCATGGGATGCCATGGAGCTGGAATTATGGGTGACTGTGAGCTGCCTTAATCGGAAGCTAGGAACCAAAGTGTGGTCACTGGTAGAGTAGGGAACACATTTAACGGCTGAACCACCTCTCCAGCCCCTTTTGTTGTTGAGTTTGTGGTTGTGTTTTGTTTTTGAGGCAGGGCTTTGCTAACTTATTCAGACTGGCTTCAGTGTTTCTCTCTTTGTATACCACTTTAAAAATATATTTATTCTGAGCTGGGCAGTGGTGGTGCTTGCCTTAAATCCCAGCACTTGGGGAGCAGAGGCAGGCTGAGAGAGAGTTCCAGTACAGCCAGGACTGTTACACAGAGAAACAGTGTAACCTCTTCCTGTTTTACCTCTTCCTGTCTTGAAGAGGAAAAACAAAGAAAAAAGAAAAGAACGAGTATATTTATTTCATCTTTTAGTACGTGTGTGTGTGTGTGTGTGTGTGTGCCTGCTTGTCTGTGTGTCCACTGAGAGGGCCATAAGAGGACATCAGATCCCCTAGAGTTGGAGTTATAGGTGGTCGTAAGCCACCACGTGGAATCTGGGAACCAAATCCGGGTCTTCTGCAAGAGCAGCCGGCAGAAAGCTGCAAGGGCTCGCGCCTGCTGAGCCTTCTCTGCAGACCCTTGTCTACTTTTTAATACAGGACTCTTCCCTTTCCCTAATTAGCAAGTTTTTCTTTTCCTTAGAGTGTCCATCTCCCTCCACGTGGCCTCGTTCATAATGTCACATGCTTTCATTTTAGCAGCACAATAGGGGGCATTGTGTACCTGAAGTTTCCCTTGAGGGACAATTTCAGAGAGAAACATTTAGCTCAAACAGGTGACGATGACAGCAGGACCCTAACTACACTTTGCGGGTAACCCTAAACCTCGGGTCTGGTCCTCTGGTTTTGATCTCACTCCCTTGCACTGTGGATTTCCCGTTAATTTTAAGGAAACGAACAATTTTAAGGAATTCAAACGGTGACATCACTATATGAAAGGGAGGAAACAGGGGAAGATGTAGGAACGCCAGACACTTCATCATCCATTGTAAGGGAGTCAATATATCGTCGCATCTAACACCAGTAAATTACCAATAGTTGAACATGAGGCATTTAACTTTTTTTTTTTTTTTAATGCTATGATTCATTCCTTCCACTGAAAATGGAAAGGAGGAGACTGCTCACAAGACGTGGGAATTTCCTTCTTGGAATCATAAGCAGGGTGATTTAGCAAGAAAGCAAAATAATTAGTCACTATGACCAACAGAGTGGGTTTTAATCATCAATAAAGGAGGTAATGGGTGCACCTGTGGCTCAGAAGCTTCACATCCAGGGCTAGACGTCCTCTCTCTAAGATGTAAGTACCTAAGTGAAGCTGGAATCGATGCCTTTTCTCATGAAAAAGAATCCCTTTTCCCATGAAAAGTGGGAATTTAAGGTCCCAGTGTCAGTAGCAGAGGGAAGTGGGCTGGGAACTCAGCACCACGATGGCCTGCTGTGACTTGAGGATTTTCAGAGATCTCACTTGGTGACACTAGGAGTTTGCTTATCCACAGAGGGGAATGTCCAGATGAGCCATCGGGAAGTAGGGCTACAGGCGGTTAGGAAGAAGGTGTGTGTGGCCGGGCGTGTGTGCACACATGTGAGTGGAGGTGTGATCCCTGGATCTGGAGTTACAGGGGATTGTGAGCCACCCGGTGTGGGTCCTGAAATCCAAGCTCAGGTCCTCTGCAGGAACAGTACAGCCCCAACGAGGAAGAGATTTTACATAGATGTCGCCATGGTTAACAGCAAGGCATAAGGAAAGGATAAGAAACAACCAAGTGTGGATGTGTGCATTGTGTGGCTTCTCGGGAAAGGACTGGGAGGGGGCGCTGTGACGGCTCAGTGGATGAAAATGCTTGTCTTAGAGTCTGAGACCCAAGTCAGTCCTAAAACCTACAAGGTAGGAGAGCGCCAGCCCCTGCAAGATGCCCTCTGAATTCCACACCCGCACGCGCGTGTGCACGCCCCCATAAATAAATGCATAAATGAATACGTACATAAATCACTTTTAAAAGCACAGGTTGAGCGAATTGTGGGCTGGTGAGAAGGTCATGCCGGACTGTCATGGCGGGAGGTAAAATGTCCCTCACAGGCTTGAACGCTTGGTCTCCCGCTGATAGCGCTGTGTGTGGGAGCCGTGGGACCTTCGCAAGGTGGAGCCTAACTGGAGGAAACAGGTCAGCGGGCCTGAACTTCCAGATTCCATAATCTGCCCCCAATTCCCGCTGGTTTCCACGTGTGAGCGGCCTCACACTCCCGCTGACACAGCCATGCCCGCACCACCCTGGGGACTGCAGCCTCTGAAAACGATTTCTCCACAGCCACAAGGAGAGTCACGTACAAAGGCAGCGGCTCAAAGCCCTGCAGGCCAGCGCCAGATGTTTAAAGGGACACGCCGGCCGCAGGGTTCCTTCAGCCCCAGCCACAGGGGAGCCAGCCCACCACTGCCCGAGTCCCGTACTTAAGATGTGGCTGCCAGGCTGGAGAGAGGGCTCGGAGGTTAAGAGCACTGGCTGCTCTTCCAGAGGACCTGAGTTCAATTCCCAGCACCCACATGGTGCTCATCTGTAATGAGATCTGGTGCCCTCTGCGGGTGTTCAGGAGTACACGCAGGCAGAACACTGTATACATAATAAATAAAAAAAAATAAATAAAAAATAAATAAATCTGGGGTGGGGGGGGATGTGGCTACCGTTGCCAGTCGGGAGTTACTTGGAAAGATGTTTTAAGGCACAAATAAACTTCTAAGAACGCGAATGCAAGGCTGCAGAGATGGCTTCGTTAAGAGCACTTGCTGGTCTTCCAGGGGATCCGAATGCCGTTCTCAGACTCCACAGTTTATAACCACCTGTAGCTCCAGTCCCAAGGGATCTGGACTGTCTCCTGACCTCCGTGGGCACTAGGCACGCACATGATGTTCAAACATACAGGCAGGCTAAACATTTGTGCACATAAAGATGAATATCTTCTTTAGGAATACGGATGGACATCTACAATGTATCTCACTGAATGGCCTTTTCCTTTAATAAGATTGTCATGAGCAGCTCTGCACACCAGCATCGTTTTATTTATTTATTTTGGTATATTTTCTCACTGTGTAGACCAGGCTTCCCCAGACTCACAGAGATCGATCCACCTGTTCCTGCCTCCCAAGCGCTGGAGATAAAGCGTGCTCCACTCTACTCATATTTCACTCCTGCACCCACCACACTTTACTTTCTGCTTAGTCTTTTAAAAATAAATGAAAGATCTTATAGATAAAAATATGTGCAGCTGGGTATAATGCTATATATATATATATATATATGTATGTATGTATGTATGTATGTATGTATATATATATGTATGTATATATATATATATCACCAATTCTTCGAAGTGAGAGGTAGAAGGGACATGAGTTCAAATCCAGCCTGGGCTGCATGAGATCCTGCAAAACAAACAACCCTCCCTGAAAAAAATGCAACATATAGACATACTATAAAAATTATGAAAACCAATCTGTTGGTAAATCAAATGTTAGCCTTCAAGGGAGCGTTAGGCTTAAAACAATGAGGTCAGGAACAGTGCGGGCGGTAAATGCAAGAGCTTGTGCTGATCAGGCAAGAGGGGCTCCTCTCCACAGGTTCCAGCTGGCTCCTATAAAAGCCCCCAACCCAGGAACATACGCCAAGCAGGAGTGGCCTTCACAGGCCCTTACATCTAACCGCGCAGACTGACTTATGGGTAAGGACAGTGTATAAAAAGCCTCCTCCTCTTCTAGGAAGGAGACCAACCTATACCACGCCATAGGCAAGAAGCTAGCTGAGTTAGCTTGTGGTAGGAGTTAGCTTCCTGTATGCAGAAGGACTGGGTCATGGTGAGCTACAGGTACACAAACATGAGGCCAGAGACAGCATGTGTAATTAATACACAGTAATATGGCCAAGGTCGGCTGGCAAGCCACGCCCAGGTCAAAAGAGAATGGACACAGTATCTGAGTCTTGACCGGTGTCCCGATTGGTGGGCAGTGTGTGACCAGCTCCCCAGCCAGGTCTGGGGGACATGTCCAGAGTGTGTGAGCTTGCACTAGCTTGGTCTGAGAGCCCCCACAGCCTTGTCCCAAAATTAACCAATGTCAATAGAAATGACCTTAGTTCTTGCCCAGCTTCTGCCATAATTCCTATAAACATTCCTAGGCAGGCTGATGGCTTTGCTGTCTTGGGACCCCTGGCATTCTTTCTCAGTTTCTTAACAAACCAACTTTTCACTCATCTGTCCATGTCTTTACTCATAATCAACACATGGCAATGAATTAAGAACAGCTGACTCAGGCTGACTCATGATCGATGACTGCCCCCACCCCCCACTCCCACCCCCCACCCCCACTCCCACCCCCCACCCCCACCTCCCACTCCCCACCCCCACATCCTACCCCCCCACCCCCACCAACCAGGTTGAGCCTCCCTAAGCCGAGAGAGGATCCACTGCTTTCAGAAATCCATATCAAACTCATTACACAACTCCTCCGTACACTTCTCCCACTCAGAACTTTTCAAAATTCAAATAAAATTTGAAATGTTTATTTGTAGTTTTTCTGTGTACCGGTGTTTGCATCTGTGTCTGTGTGTGCCACAAGCAGAAGTCAGAAGCAGGCACCCAATCCCACAGAGCTGGAGTGACAGAAGCTATGAGCCACCTGGCTTGGGTCCCCTGCATACACTCGTCCCTGCTGAGCATCCTGCCAGCTCTGAGCAATCGCGCTCATCTTTTATGTACTGCCTGTGGCTGCCTTTGCTCGGTAATAGAAAGCTGAAGGTACTGTGAGGCCTTTCTGGAAAAGCCTTGCCTATCCTTCTTCACTTTTAGTGGGGACAGAAGCTTGTCATGTCAAAATATTCACACTGTCTTTCTTTTTAAATTAAAAACGTCATTTTCTCGTTTGTGTGAATGTGCACTGACACTACAGCTGTGTGGGGGTCTGTCCTCTCCTTCCACCTGGGATGGAGCTCAGCTCATCAGGGTTGGCAGCGAGCACCCCTGCAGGCTGAGCTGTCTCACGGGTCCCCCTTCCTTCCTTCCTTCCTTCCTTCCTTCCTTCCTTCCTTCCTTCCTCCCTCTCTTTCTTCTTCCCTTCCTTTATCTTTTCTTTCTTTCTGTCTTCCTTCCTTCCTTTCTCTTTCCTTCCTCCCTCCCTCCCTTCTTTCCTCCCTCCTCTCTCTCTGTCTCTCTCATTTTAAACTTGTTCTTATATAGCCCAGGCTGCTCTGCTGGCACTCTCTATGTAACTGAGGTTGGCTCTGAACCTCTGATGTTCTTGCCTCTGCCAGTGCTAAGGTTATATATACGTGGGCCACCAAGCCTGCTTTACCACCTTTCTTGTTACGGAATGTCCATGCGTTATAACTGTATTTTGGGAAATATCCATCATAAATTCATTCCCTAATTGCCGCAGTCACTGTTTTATTGCTGTGAGGAGATGCCATGGCCAAGGCAACTAATACAGGAAAGCGTTTAACTGGGGACATGCTCGCCGCTTTAGAGGGTTAGTCCACCGTCATCATGGCAAGTCGGCAGCTTTTCACCCTGATCCACAGGCAGGCAAAGAGAGAGAGATCGACCTCGACTTAGGGTTTTTATTGCTCTGTGAACAGACATCATGACCATGGCAACTCTTATCAAGACAAACATTTCATTGGGCGGGCTTACCGTTTCAAAGGTTCAGTGCTTTATCGTCATGGCGGGAGAATGCTGATACGCAGGCAGACGTGGCACTGGCCACATCTTGCCTTGGAAGTCAGCTGGGTCCCTTGGTGGCATCTTGAGAGCAAGAAACCTCAAAGCCCATCCCACAGGGACACATTCCTCCAACACAAGATCACACCTTTGAAACGTCAAAGAATACCCCAGTGCCACACTTCCTCCAACAAGGCCTCCTGCATCCTTCCCAAACAGCTCCACTAAGTAGCGACTGAGCATTCAAATATGTGACCCCCTGGGGCACACTTTCATTCAGCCCACCACACCTGTCTCTCATAGCTCTCCTAGGCTACATAACAAGACCAGGGCCAGCCTGGGATACATGGGGCTGTTACCACAAACAAAACCTCAGTTTGGAAGGGTCACATATGGATTCGGTGGTCCTGTGTATGCCCGCTTGTCAGAAAGCTGCCGTTAGCAAAGGGTGACCTGAGCTTGGTGTAGTCACCCTGCCCATGGACAGCCATGGGCTCCCCCTCTGGTGTTCTCTGCTCCCTCCATACTTCCGGGATACCTCATTCTCTGTATTGATCTTTTTTTGGGTTACATCACTTTGTAAGGAACGCTTGTCTAACCAGCCGCTTCTAGAGGGCGTCTTTGTGGATGTTGCTCAGCGGTGACTGAATGAAGAGATTCCTAAGGACATTGGTCATGGGAAGTGCTGGACCAAGTCCCAGCAGAGAGCCCGGCTCTCTCCACACCACTTTCTCCACTGCTGATTTGCCCTCAATCACTGTTTAATTTGCTCCGATGTGTGTGCAGGTGTCTCAAGAATTCTACACTATACAACCGGACACCACCACTCAAAACAAAACGATGCCCTTAAAACAAGGAAATTCCTTATCAGGCGTCAAACAGTTCCCTGGGGGAAGTCAACAATGCTGTGAGCAGCCTGTGTCTCTGCACTTGTTTCCTGGTGTTTCCTTTACTGTAAACCATTAGCGAGGCCATAAATCCTCTCCAACCATCTAAATGACAGACGACTGCACACCTACATGGAGTGATGATCACAGTCAGCTTCCGTGGTGGAGTCCAGCCAGAAAGGGGAAGCACGCAGAGATCTTCGCCCATTCAGGCAGAAGAGCTGTTGGTGTTAAAGTAACAGAGACAGAATTAGCCTAAAAAGCAGAGGCATGGGGATGGGGTGGGGTAAAGGCTGCCGGCTCACAAAACCCAAGGAGGAAGCTGTCACTGGTTAAATGTGAAATGTCCCCCACTCCAGCTGAAGGTGCTGTTAGGGAGGCTGTGAGACCTTTAGGAGCTGGGGCTGGCTGGCAGATTAGGGCCAGAGGAAAGGAAGTGGAGGGCTCAAAGCTGGCTAGGCTCCTTGTCCCAGCTACCTCCTGATCTCCCAAGATGCGACGTGCACAGCCACTCTCCTGCCACCAAAATTTGCACCATGTCATAATAGACTTTCAGTAGTCCATCAGTCAAAATTGGTTCTCTTCCCTTTAATTGTTTTGTCATGTATTTTGTCTCAACAATGAGAAAAAATAACTAGCACAGAGGTAAATAACTATGAGCTGGAGGAACTGGGGTCTGTTGGGGGCAGAAAACAATGGGAACCAGGGTGGCAGTCTGCCAGGCTCCTGTTTGCACTTGGGATCTGTTTCTCTCCGGCTGCTAACTCACCTTCCCTGTAAACCCACCGTTCTAGGAAGGAATTCTGACTGCAGGCAACTGTTTTCTTTTCTAAAATCTTAAAGTCTCTCTTCTTTAGAAAATCATTGTGGAAAAACAAAAAACCTGGAGATCCAGTAAGATCAAATCATAGGAAAGATAGTCATGCATGAAGTCAGTGGCGCCTGACGCAGCCATGGCGGTGAGAGGGAGAAGGGGTTTGGAATCCTGGGAGCACAGGTAGGCATTGCACACACGTTCCCTGACTGTGTTTGGGATGTGGTCTGTCTTAGAAATCCCTAAGCTCCTGGGATGGCAAAAAAAAAAAAAAGACAGAAAATGTGTCTTAGAGAATAGTTTTCTTAACAGCCACTTAGCACAGACAAGAACAAGACACCGTACTCTCTTGAGTCACAGAGACAATGGGCTTCACTAAGGGACATTGGGAGAAACACTGAACATGTCACACCTGAAGTCAGTCCCCTAGGTAAAGAGCACACGGGCCTGACCTCAGCTGGCTGAACAGTTTCCCCAGGTGCCAGGGCTGCTGCCAGCCACAGCGGGCAGTTGAAATGCAATTGTAGACATTCACTTGAGGTTGGGGCTGTAGCTCAACTGTCAGAAAGCCTGCCCTGCTTCCACAAGACTGGGCGTGGCCAGGTGCACCTGGAATCCCAGCAGCCGGAAAGTGGCAGCAGGAGGATCAGAAGTGCAAAGGCATCCTGAGCTACA
This sequence comes from Cricetiscus sungorus, assembly GCA_030556225.1. NCBI lineage: Eukaryota > Metazoa > Chordata > Mammalia > Rodentia > Cricetidae > Cricetiscus > Cricetiscus sungorus. The sequence continues at coordinate 51,037,583 of JANBXA010000735.1, read as the reverse complement.
TAGTGAGTCTGAGGCTAGCCTGGGCTAAATAAGACCCTGTCTCAAATATATAAGTGGATGTGTATTGTGTGTGTGTGTGTGTGTGTGTGTGTGTGTGTGTGTGTGTGTGTGTGTGAGTGTGTGTGTGTACACACACATATGTAATCGTCACTTCCCTCCTGGCTGCCTGGCATCCATCCCTTCCCTAGCACTGTGTTTTGTCACCTCTTCACCCCAGCTGCCCCAAGGCAAGTGCTCTGAGCAAAGTCCATACAGCACAAGCATCTACGCCAACCCAGAGTGGGAGGAGGGCACACAGTCTGCCTCCTGCCCAAAGCAAGCACCATGACAGCAGTGGGAACTTTTGCTCCTGGTGATGCAACAGCAAAAAGGAGAGCAAAGGTACAGAGGTCTCCATTGTATGAAAGGAGAATCCACCTCTGGAGAGGGGGGACAACAGCGTCTCACACACACACACAGACACACCACACACACATACACATACACACACCACACACACACATACACACACACATACACACACACACACACATACACACACACACACACACACACACACAGAGACATACACACACACACCACACACACCGACACACACAGACACATACACACACACACAGACATACACACACACAGACACACACACACACAAAGACACACACACAAACATGCACACACACAGATACACACACGGACATACACACACACACACACACACACACACACACACATACACACACACACATCACACACACTGACACACACAGACACATACACACACACAGACATACACACACACACACACACAAAGACACACACACATGCACACACACAAAGACACACACACATACACACACACACACACACACACACAACACACACAGTCATACACACACACCACACACACACAGTCATACACAGACACACCACACACACACACACATGCACACACACAAAGACACACACAGACATACACACACACCACACACACACACACACACACAGACACACACAGACATACACACACGCGCACACACACACACAAAGACACACACATAGACACATACACAGACACACACACATGCATACACACAAAGACACATACAGACATACACACACACCACACACACACACACAGACACACACAGACATACACACACCACACACACACACATACACAGACACACACATAGACACATACACAGAGACACACACAGAGATACACACACATAAGACAAGACAAACACAGATAAATAGTCTTTTAAAGATGTAGTTACATTTTAAATTATGCGTCTTGTGTATGGCCATATGAGTGTGAGTGCAGGTGCCCTAGATGGCCAGAGGGGGGCATCAGATGCCCTGGAGCTACAGCCGTGCGTGAGCTGTGGACATGGGTGCTCTAAGAACTGAATGCAGGCTCTTTGCGAGTCCAGTACTCATTCTTAACTGCTAGACCATCTCTCCAGTCCCCTGAGTGGAAAAGAAAGTCAACAATGCTATGCAAGCAAAGAATTAAAGGCTGCTACAATGGAAGATGTGCCTGGGCGACAGCATGTGCCCACCTAGTATGCAAATGCACGGTGCTTAGTTTAGTCTCCAGCACGGCAAAATCATACAACAAGAAGCCAGAGAGCTTATATAAATAACAGGAAAAGTGGTCAAAAGTCACAAATTGGTAACTGAAAAATACAAATAGTCTGTAACACCCGGGAGAGGTTTAATCCACTAACACTCAGTAAGGCGGTTAAAAAAGTAATAAATAAAGAAGTGTTTTCAGTGATGGAATTGACTCATTGACCAGGCAGCCAGTGCTTTCTCCCTGTGGCTGTGTGAAATGCCACCTTTCTCTGACAAATTCAAAACATGGCACCCACGCTCTTCTGAGCAACGGCCCCTCTGCTGTAGGACTTGACTCCCAACGAGACGAGACTCGGCTGTATCTCTGTTCTAACTCTACCCTATTAACAATAGTCTCTGACACCTGGCTCATCGCCATCCACACTCTCCGCCACCATCCAAGGGGACAGATTATGACAAAGCAGTCTATTCCAGGAAAGGAATTTCCCTTCCTTTTCTGTGTTCTTCCTTTCCTCCTGCTCTCCTTTCTTCCCTCCTGTCTTAGTCAGAGTTACTATTTCTACAGTTAACACCATAACCAAAATCAACTGGTGGAGGAAAAGGTGTGATTGGCTTACGCTTACACTTCTTAGTCCATCATTAAAGGAAGGTAGGACAGAAAGTCAAGCAGGGCAGGAACCTGGAGGCAGGAGCTGATGTCACACAGCCTGCTCAGTGGGCAGGGCCCTCCCACATCAATCACTAATTGAGAAAACGGCCTGCAGGCTTGCCTACAGCCTGGTCTTATAGAGGCGTTTTCTCAAATGGGTCTCCCTTCTGCAATGGCTCTAGCTTGTGTCAAGTTGACATAGGAAACCAGCCAGCACGTGTCCTTTGTCTTTCTTTTCTGATACAGGATGTCATGTATTCCAATGTCCCAAGCTGGTCTTGAACTCATTATGGAGCCAAGACTGGCCTAGTACTCCATTCTCCTGCCTCCGCCCCACACAAGCTGGGACTGCAGGTGTGTCGCCACAGCTGGTTAATGTCCTTCAGGGAACTGAACCCAGGGCTTTCTGCATAGTGGGCAAGCACTAAGTCAATTAGGCTGTGTTCCCAGTACCCGATGCCACAGATCTTTAAAATTCCTTACTTTCAGTGAAACACAGTGGAGTGACACAGCAACACTGTGTGCAAAGCCAGACTCCACCAACAGTCACACTGTGTGCAAAGCCAGACTCCACCCACAGCCACACTGTGTGCAAAGCCAGACTCCACCCACAGCCACACTGTGTGCAAAGCCAGACCCCACCCACAGCCACACTGTGTGCAAAGCCAGACCCCACCCACAGCCACACTGTGTGCAAAGCCAGACCCCACCCACAGCCACACTGTGTGCAAAGCCAGACTCCACCCACAGCCACACTGTGTGCAAAGCCAGACTCTACCTACAGCCACACTGTGTGCAAAGCCAGACCCCACCCACAGCCACACTGTGTGCAAAGCCAGACCCCACCCACAGCCACACTGTGTGCAAAGCCAGACCCCACCAACAGCCACACTGTGTGCAAAGCCAGACCCCACCCACAGCCACACTGTGTGCAAAGCCAGACCCCACCCACAGCCACACTGTGTGCAAAGCCAGACCCCACCCACAGCCACACTGTGTGCAAAGCCAGACTCCACCCACAGCCACACTGTGTGCAAAGCCCGGCCCTACCCACAGCCACACTGTGTGCAAAGCCCGACCCCACCCACAGCCACACTGTGTGCAAAGCCAGACTCCACCTACAGCCACACTGTGTGCAAAGCCCGGCCCTACCCACAGCCACACTGTGTGCAAAGCCCGTCCCCACAATGGTGGAGTCAAGGTGCTCATTCCACTGTCATGCACTCATCACCTCCTTTCTCCGATCCACCCCTGCTCATCTTAGACCAGCTGAAAACACACGGTGAACACTTGGCTCCCGCTGTTCTGTCCGCTGTTCTCCCTGCAGGGTCAGCAGAGTCTCCCGTGCCAGCCCCCTGCTCCCCTTGCACCTCCAAGTCAACACCTTGGCAGACAGACACAGTGTCACTTCATAGTCACCAGTTTCCACTCAGATCTTGTCCTGGGTTCGGTTCCCACAAAGGCAGAGCCTGAGGCAAGAGTTCGGATCCCAAGTACTTGAGTGAACGGAGAGAGACAAGAAAATGATAAAGAGGGAGAGGGGAGAGGGCAGGAGGGGCCAGAGGCACCGTCCTCGGGGACCACTGAGCTACTTATTAGGACTTTGAGAAGCAGAGAAGCTGGCATAGGAGCACAGCGGGGAGACTAACTTAGGGAACTCTATGGCTGCTGCTGTCCTGTCACACACTCAATTCTGCTGCGTTGATCAGTTTTATTTTGAAATAACCACTGGGTCCAGAAACCTACAAAGTTAGTACATAATGGTCCCTGTACTGTTCATCCCATTTCTCCCAGTGGTCACATTTAACGTAACTGCTTTAGCATCAAAACCTGGGAAGCAAACATGGAAACAATGTAACTGTCCTAGCTGACGTTGAAACAATGTAACTGTCCTACCGTCTGGTCTAATCTTCCTATCGTCTGACCATGCACACCCACAGACCTGCACAGCTATGAAGGCACACAACTGAAGCCTGTGTGGTTGCTTCTGCCTGCAGTCCCGGCACTCAGGAGCTGTGGCAGGAGGATTGCCTCAAGCTCTAGGCCAGCCTGTGTGGGAGAGACAGACGACAGACGACAGACGGAGACTATGCTGTTATGACCACAATCCCCTCATATCCATATCTTTTTTTAGTTACACTGTGGCTTTGTGTACATGCGCACATTTACACATGCGTGTATTCTGCAGTGTGAATGTGGAGGTCAGAGGACAATGTGTAGAAGTCAGTTCTCTCCTCCCACCCTGTGAGTCCCAGGAACCGACCTTTTGGCAGGCTTGGCAGCAACCGCCTCTACCATCTAAGCAATCTCGCTAGCTCCCTCGTTTGCATATGTTTTGAATGTTTATTTCTATCAGATCCCGAGTGAAGGGAAGTGTGTGTTGCTTGGCTCTGGCCCATCAGTGTTGAACACAGTGCTCTGCTCTTAGAAGGCACTCCTAATGTCTGGGGAAAACAAGGATGGAAAAAGAGAAGTTAGATTTAATCTGGGACCAGGATAGCTCCTCCATGGAGCTCCTCCCTGGATTTGTAACTCCTCTGGTAATACCAGACACAGGCTGGTAGGGGTAGGAGTGAGGCTGACCTCACATAGTCACAATAACCACAACCCTGTCTGCAGCAGGAGGGACCCTTTCCTCCTAGCTCCTTTTTTGGGGATGTGTCCGATCATGCCACATGGCCAGTCATCCTCCCCGCCTGTCTCACACCAGGCTTAGGCTGTGTTACATCACCGGGACATTCCTGTGTGCACCAGGGGACCATCCTGACCTCAGCCTTTATGGTCCTTAGCTGACCTGTGGGTCCGTATCCATATGAAGGCCAGAGGACACTTCTCTCTCTCTCTCTCTCTCTCTCTCTCTCTCTCTCTCTCTCTGTCTCTCTCTCTGTCTCTGTCTCTCTCTCTGTCTCTCTCTCTCTGTCTCTCTCTCTGTCTCTCTCTCTGCTCTCTCTCTCTCTCTCTCTCTCTCACACACACACACACACACACACACACACACACACATTCCCACCTAGGTGCTGCTTAACACCATTTCTTTGCTTGTTATTATCCTTTGTTTTGTTTTGAGAAAGGATCTTGCTGTGTAGCCCTGGCTGGCATCAAACTCATGTTTCCTTTCTTCATATACTCAGTGTTGGGATCACAGACACACACCTCACAGACACACACCTCACAGACACACACCTCACAGACACACACCTCACAGACACACACCTCACAGACACACACCTCACAGACACCTCACAGACACCTCACAGACACACACCTCACAGACACACACCTCACACACACCTCACAGACACACACCTCACAGACACACACCTCACACACACCTCACACACACCTCACAGACTCGCACTGTTAGCATTTGCCTTTGACAGTCTACATTGGTTTGCTTAGTGAGATAGAGGGCAACAGCTGTCACCACAGGTGTGGTGGTGCATGTCTGTAGTCTCAGCACCCCAGAAGCAGAGGCAGAAGGATTGCTGCAAGTTTGAGGGCTACAAAAGGGGGGGGGAAGGAAATGAAAGGAGAGAAAAAAGGCTAGTAACAGAAGAATGAAAAGCAGCCAAAGACACTGCACAGATCACTACACATATGCCAGGGGTGCAGACCCCATGGTGTGTGTGTGTGTGTGTGTGTGTGTGTGTGTGTGACAGGAATGAAACACCATAAACTGTTGGCAGACGAAATAAAGGAGTGTTTGACCAGCAGGGATTGGTGTCGTTTTAAGTTGTGATCAGAGCAGAAGCGGTATTTGCGTTTCCTTACAGAGCCTGGTTCAAGTCTTAAAGAGAGGAACGTGGGCTCAGACTCTGTGCAGCGTGATTGTCTGACATGCAGGCTGAAACTCGCTCATCGGCTGCGGTCTGGAAGCTGAGTGCGGTCATTGCGGGGTGGCGTCAGACTGCAGCACAGTAGCTTTTTTTGAACGTTCCACAGGGGATCCCTTTTCTCTGGAGGAGGTGAGCAGCGTGGGCGGGAGGCAACGCCTGGTGCCTTCGCCCTGAAAACGTGGAGACTGGGGCGGTTTCGTGGGCACTGCCGGCCGTTTCCTCGACATTCAGAATAGTGTCTGGCACATGCTGGGTTCTTGGGGAACTTTGGTTGCAAGAACAGGCAGCACTCAGACTGTGAGCAAAGAAGAAAGAACAGATAAATGTGTGTGCGATTGCCAATAAGCCCAGGGCATTCTGGGTAACGAGGGCACTGAAGGACCCGCAGAGCGTGGACCTTCACTTTCCCACGCAGGAAAGCGACACCCCAAATCACTCACAAGAAGCGGTATCGATGCAAACAGCGTGAGGACTTTTCATTCCAAGTGCACGGGGGTCCACAGTCATACGCCACGCAGGGGTAGAGGGCTGAGGACCTCGAGGGCAGAATTGAGACAGTTTTTATAGGATTTACAACAAAGCCCACACACAGGTCACTGGGGCGGGGGTTTCACAAGCAGTTTAGAAGTCAGATAAGCGGTTAGTCAGCTCATTTTCTGGTATCTTACTAGGGCCTGTCTGTCATAAGCAGCAAGGAGTGTGACCTTGCCCATTTACTGGCAGAGGACAGGGTCTGGAATTTGAGGTTTTTAGGGCTTTTTAGATAGTATTCCTAAACTTCTAGCTTCCTGGGGTCATTGGAGAGTTAGGCTGTATTTTTCCATCCTTACAGCACAACTCAGACTTAATCACAAAGTCTGTGAGTCCCGTGGCAAAATGAAATAGAGAGGGGACCCGAGAAGGAGAACAAAGGGGGGATTTGATCTCCTCCTGACAAAAGCAACTTGACAAGAATTAAGCAGGGCAGGTGGGTTCCAAGGACAGCCAAGAGCGGCATGTGGTCCCACAGAACTCAGACCAAAGCCCAGATTTCCCGGGAACACATGGATAGGAATGGAGGGAAGCTGTGTCTGGTGGGTCTCTGAGGATGCCCAGGGCTTTCTGGACCACTGCTGTCGGGTCTGATTCCAACGGTCACCAACCTCGGAAGAGCTGACACTCACTGTGTGAAGGGCTTCCCCTCCATATAAGGTACTTTCTCATAGCGTCGAGGAAAACCCTCACTAAAGCAACCTAAGGAAGGACTAGTCTATTCTGGCTCACCATCGGATGGTCTAGTCCCCCATAGCAGCAAGAGTACGAGCAGCTGGCTGGTAGCAAGGGTGTGAGGCAGGCAGCTGGTCGCCTGTGGCCACGGGCAGGAAGTGGAGACACGAGCATAGTGACATATTGTTTATGATTTATTAAAGCGTGCCTGAGGATTCAGAAAGCAAAGTTAGCCACAAGCCACAGAAGCCAGGCACACACCTTTCAACCCGGCAGCCAGAAGCCAGGAGCTGGTGGTGCACACCTTCAATCCTAGGACTCAGGATTAGGAGGTAGACGGGTCTCTGTGAGTCCAAGGCCACCCAGGGATACACGAGGTTGAATCCAGCTAAACGAGAAACAGGTTACACGCCTTTAATCCCACACTAGAGGGGATAAAAGATACAAACCGGGACTTCGGTAGCCAGCAGCGCCTGTGAGGTGTGGTCTGGGGAGCCTGTGAAGCCCTGTGCAGAGAAGGGTTGGCATCTACCATAGACAAGGAGCTGAGGCATCTGCCTTTCATTCCATGCGTTTTTATAATTGAAGAAAATAAAAAACCGAACCCCAGCTCTCCTCCCGACTTTCTTTTTCCCTTCCCTCTGCCTTGATGTTTTCCTCTCTGCTCTTTCTGCAACCTGTGCTCTCGCTGAGGACTGTCTCCCCGTGGAGTGTCCCATCTGCCACCTGTTCTCTCTTCTGGTTAACCCTGTCATTTGACACACAGAGTCAGGATCTCTGCTGGCTCTGACCCCTGGCATTAGCGCTCTGTAGTCTGTTAGTGTAAACACTCTGCTTACACATTCTTCCCACTTTGGGAAAGGTGCAGAGTATATATTCTGTGTGAAGTTCCCCACTTGGAGACGTGTCCACATTAGCATGCCTTTCGCAGTGGCTCCATCAGCCCTCTTTCTTTCCCTCCCTCTTTCCCTCCCTCCTCCCTGCCCTCCTCCCTGCCCTCCTCCTTTCCTCCTCCCTCTTTTCTTCCTTGCACTTCCTGTTTCTCAGGCACCACTGCTGGATTTTCAGAGCTCTACCCAGACCCAAAGTCTACAGTCACGATTCTGAGATTGTGTGTGGTTGACCCAGAGTGTGAAAAAATGTATAAAGTGGCTGGAGAGATGGCTCAGTGGTTAAGAGCACTTACTGCTCTTCCAGAGGACCTGGGTTCAGTTCCCAGAACCCAAGTGAGTCTGTGTAAACCACCTGTAACTCCCAGGTCCAAGGGAGCTGATGTCCTTCCCTGACCTCTGCAGGCACCTGCGCATAAGCGCACATAAATAGGTAATGAAAACAGATCTTTAAAGAAAGAAGAGGGCTGGAGAGATGGCTCTGCAGAGGTCCTGAGTTCAATTCCCAGCAACCACATGGTGGCTCACACCCATCTGTAATGAGATCTGGGGCCCTCTTCTGGCCTGCAGGCATACGTGCAGACAGAACACTGTATACATAATAAATAAAATAAAAATAAGAGAAGAAATGAGTAAACAAGATGGTTCAGGGACTGCCAAGAAAGAACCACAGCCCATCACATGCCAGCAAGTGTCTGGGAGACTGTTTCAGCTTCGGTGGGAAGGAAGGTTCTAGAAGCTTTCGGTCTACAGAGGGGCAGCTGCTCTCACCCCAGCTTGACAGGCTGGATTGAAAAGGAAAGCATGGAATTGGCTGGTGGTGTGAAGTGATCCTAGGGAGGGTGCTTCGGCGAGCAGGGATTTCCCCTCTCCTGTTTTTCCTGACAGGAAGCCACAGAGATGCCTGAGAAACAGGCAAGTGTGTTTAAGGGTTGTGGTAGCAATAACCATAACTGTGGCTTATGCTAGCAGAAACACATGCTCTTGCAGCTCTGATGGTCAGGGGTCAAATCAAGGTGCAGGCGGAACCACACTCTCTCCAGGCCTCTATAAAGGGTTGTTTCTGTGTCTTCAGATCAAAAATCCTTAGTGTTTCTTGGTTTGTGAACACATAACTTAATCTCTTCCTTGATTATGGTATGTGTCTTCATGGTCTTTCCTTCACCTGAATTCTCTCCCTCCCTCCCTCCCTTCCTCCTTCCCTCCCTCCCTCCCTCCTAGCCTTCCTAACTGTGCTGGGATCAAACCCAGAGCCTCATCATGCTAACCAGATGCCATTCCTGTGAGTTAGATCTCCAAACTTTCCCCCTTTAAAATGAATACCAGTCACTGGATTTATTACCCACCCTTTCCCAATATGGCCTGTCTTAGCTTGCTTATATCTACAAAGACCCTACCTTAAACAATGCCATAATCACGTGTTCTCTGAAGAGATGAGGTTTGGAGGACACTATTCAACCCACAATAAATGTGCTTAATTAGAACTCTTTTTAGTGGGGGAAAAATGCACCTTAGCCACTTGATGTCATCTTGGGGTCAGAGAGAAGGGCGAAGCGAAGATCTCCTGGCCACAGGCTGTGTGTTCAAGGAGTCTTGGCATTCGCTTACACAGCTTTCATTTTGTTTCTGACCTTGCCTTCAGGAGCTGAAGCCTCTTGCCAGAGATGGAGGGAGTTGCTTGCTCGGGATTTGGTGACTCGGGATGAGATCGCAGCCAGGGTGACAAGAAAGGTTGGTGCGCAGCCTGGCCTGGGGTAGAAAGCTGGACTGCGCTATGTGCTGGGAAGTTCTCACAGAAGGGAGAGCGCGGTGTGCTTCACTCGCTGAGCCAACAGCACCTTCGTGGGCCTGCTGCTGGCCTGTTAGTGCTAGGAATCAAATGCTACTTGTTCTTCCCACCTGGGCTGGTTCACCCCTCCTTAGGCAACCTGGTGGTGATACACTGCTTTAATCTCAGCAGAGGCAGGTGGATCTCTGTGAGTTCGAGGCCAGCCTGGTCTACAGAGTATGTTCCAGGACAGGCTCCAAAGCAATACAGAAAAACCCGCCCCCCCCCCAATAAAATTGTGCTATGAACGTCCTTGTGAATAAGATGCTAGGGTGTTCTAAACACAGGAGGAAACAGCCCAATTATGATGATACGCCTGAGCATGAATATGCTGGGGTTCAAACTGTGTGATATCAAACAGACTAACTACCAGGGGCTGTTGGTGAAATCATAGCCTAAAATAGCTAGGCAGGGCTACACCAGACTAGCATAGACAGACTTCTGAGCTGGCACCCTGCATAGAAGGTGGTTCCCTTCATGTCCAAATATAGATGTTGACTCATGCAGTCTGGGCCACCATGTGAGGGGCAAAATGATGTCATTGATGGAGGCAGAGTGACATCACTCTGCGGATATTTCTTGTCTGTCTGGTCTGGGGGACTGGACATTTTCAGTTCCTGCTTCTCAGGCTTTCCATTAGTTTGCCTGAACACCGCTCTCCTGGAGCGAGGCTACAGTGGCTGCTCCTCCTCAAATTTCAGACTTTTTTCCATGTCTGACATGGGAACTGGTTCCCACCCTGTTTGTCCTCCTGGAGCTGGCCCCAGAGGAGCCACTGGAGCGGTCCAGTTGCTCAATGCAGTAGATTTCTGGCACCGTGGACAGTTGCTGGGGCTGTTGCGCAGCCCCCTCCCTGTCTGCCTGTGCCGGTCTCAGTCCTTGAATTCTGAAGTTCACTTTTTAGGAGGCTTTTCCTTGGTTTTCTTCTAGAAGTGCCCTTCGATGTCCTGTGCAGCTGCCTTTCAGCCTCCTGCTCCACCCATAAGCCCAGCTGGGCAGCCATCTCCGGCTTCTCCGCACTGTTCAGTATGTGAACGTTGGTCCCCAGCTGACTGCATCGCTCAGGTTGTGGAACCTTTAAGGGGTGGAGCTTAGCTGGAGAAAGTGGGTCTCGGTGGCCCAGCCTTGGGGGCAAACCTATCATCTGCCTCACACTGCCTTGTTCTGTGCTTCTTGTCCCTCAAGGCAGGAAGGGCCTTGAGTCTCAGCTGCACACGCTGGCCTGGCCGGGGCCAAGGGCCTCTTGCCGTGCGCACCCCTTATGGTGGCCTGCACGCTCAAACTGTAAGCCACAGCAAACTCTTCCTTGCTTACCTCGCCTTTGTCCTGCATTTTGCTCCAGTGCGGCAGTGAGAACAGTAGCTAACACCAGCCCTCAGACCAGCCTGTTCAGGTCTCTGCCCCGGGCAAGAGCCTCCCATGCTGTTCTGGTGGAAAACTGTTAAATGGCCTTGGCAAGTCCTTTGTGGTCATCTCTCACCAAGGGGCATTGCTGCCATCTTTCACACGCCTCTTTATCGCTTGGCTCTCTGCCTTCTACAAAACTCTTATAACTCCTGCATGGTCCAACTCAAGCGTCGTGTCCCGTTTTCTCAGCACCTTGCTGCTGCTGCCCCGGCTGCCTGGAAGGGTAGCAGCTTCCTCGCTGTTGCCACACTGTTATCTTCCATTTGACTAGTGTAACGATTCCCACATTTTGTCACTCCCAGAGTTGCACCTGTCCTTCCCTTACATAGTGACTTCTGGAGAACTGTGACCTCACTGTCCTTGCCTGTTCCCATCCTGGCCACCCAAGCCACGGCCTTTCAGGCCACTGTGTCCTCAGCAAGAGTTTTTCACATTGAACCAAAATTATTTTCCAAAGACCAGACATATAATCAGTTGTTTTGCTACCTAAAGTGTATGTGTGTATTTGTGTGTGTGTGTGTGTGTGTGTGTGTGTGTAGTATATGTGTGTATGTGTGTACATGTGTGTGTAGTATATGTGTGTGTAGTATATGTGTGTGTATGTTTGTGTGTGTGCCTGTGTCTGTAGTGTATTGTGTATGTGTGCATGTGTATGTGTGTGTGCATGTAGTATATGTGTGTGTATGTAGTATATGTGTGTGTGTATAGTGTGTGTGTATGTAGTATATGTGTGTGTGTTTGTGTGTGTGTATAGTGTGTGTGTGTGTGTGTGTGTGTGTGTGTGTGTGTGTGTGCATTTGAGGAAGGGGCCACTGTATCTTGGGCCATATTTATGTTTTTGTCAATGCTCTCCTCCATCTCTATACATCATTAAACTGAAGGCAGGAGTTAGTCCATGCTCCCTTCCTTCCTTCCTTCCTTCCTTCCTTTCCTCCCCCCACCCCCAGACAGGGTTTCTCTGTAGCTTTGGAGCCTGTCCTGGAACTCACTCTATAGACCAGGCTGGCCTTGAACTCACAGAGATCCTCCTGCCTCCCGAGTGCTGAGGTTAAAAGCCTGCACCTCCATCACCCAGCCAGGTCCAAGCTTTCTTATCCCTAGATGTCTCCCAGGCCCGGCTGCTTCCCTGCAGGAGCACCCAGATCTCAGAGTCGGGCTGCTCCGTGGACAATTGGCTCACTTGGTTGAGTCAGTCCTTCTAAGACACAAGGGCGTCATTTAGTAAATTTCCTCTCCTGGATTAAACAGAGCCTGGAAATATGTTATAATGGATGCCTATAAGCTTTAATTTTGTTCAGTAAAGTAAATGGTTACTTGAAAATGTGCCTGGATCAGCCCAGACCTGACGGACCAGGTCTGGGCATGGCAGCCAGATGAGCTCAGCCTTTGGTCTGTCACCAGCCAGGAAGGTTGTCTTCAGCAGTGGCCTCCATCAGGACTGTGCAGGGGAGAGCTCATAGACATCAGGAAGAGGAGCTCCTACCTTTCACTGGGTAATGTTCTGCACCCTGCTGATCCCCGAAGCCGTCTGTTTTAGCGCTGGGGGCCAAACCCAGGCCTCACACACACCCCTAAGCCATACCCTTTCATTTTGTTTGTTTGTTTGTTTGTTTGCTTGCTTGCTTCTTTGGGGATGAGATCTTGCATTGTAGCCCAGGCTGGCATGGAGCTCACTGTGCATCCCAGGCTAGCCTTAACGTCCTGGCAACTTTTCTGCCTCAGCATCCAGCTTGGTAGGATTACAGCTATATGTTGCTGGAGTAGAGAGTGTGGATCAAGTGATATGGAGTTGGTTTATGAGGGGATTGGGCGAAAGGCTCAGTGAGCAGAGCTCTGGCGTGCTAACAGGCAAGCAAAAGGACTCGAGTTCGCATCCCCCAGTGCCCATGTAAAGTAGAATGTAGCCATGTGAACTGCAATTCTAGCGCCCCTACAGTGAGATGGGAGGCAGATAGAAGACTCTGGAGACTGCAGCCCAGCTAGTCTGGCCTGTGGAGTGGCCAAGAGGCTGCAGGGTGAGGACTGACACCCTCCTCTGACCTCCACCTGCATGCATGGCCATGCACTGAACTCTCTCCTCTCTCTCTCTCTCTCTCTCTCTCACACACACACACACACACAATCAGATAAGTATATATATTTTAAAAGCAAATACAAAATGCCCCAATGAAATCCCAAATACCAAATACAAAAGAAGAAAAAGAGGAAAAGAGAAAGAGGAGATTTAGTTTTATTTTCAGGTGTGTGTGCATGCTTGTGCATATGTGTGTGTGTGTGTGTGTGTGTAAGTCACACGTGTGCAGGGGCCAAAGGAGGGTATCAGACCCCCAGAGCTGAAGTCACAGGTGTTGTGAGCTACCTGACTTGGGTTGTGGGAACTGAATTTGACATATATGTGGGCGAAACATCCATGCACATACAATAAAAATAAGTAAATGATTTACAAAATAAAAATCAATAAAACCTTGTTTTCGCTAAGGTGTCCTGTAGGCAGGGGTGTCTGCTTGCTGTATGTGTGCTAACCTGTCGTGTTTCTGTCTCCCTGGGTCTCCTGCTCCTTGGAGAGAGTAAAGCTGGGCACATTCACAACTGTGTGTGTGTGTGTGTGTGTGTGTGTGTGTGTGTGTGTGTCTGGAGTGTTCTCACTCTCCCAGCTCACTAGTACAAGTATCGTGGAACCGGGCTTGTCAGGTCCCCAAAACCGGAACAGGTAATAAGGATCTCCTCGTAGAGTGAGAAAGGGCCTTTGTTCTTCTTCGGAACAACTAATCCCTCTGGTTACAAGAAACCCCAGCGCCTGTCTGTCTTCTTGCTGGCAGGACTCTCCAGCAGCGGTGGGCGGGGCTCTCTGCAAACGTGAGGGGAAAAGCTGACCATGAATTTCCGTCTTAGGTCTAGAAGCCTCCCTGGATCCCCGTGCATCAGCTGTTGTTAGAAATGATACGCACAAATCCCGGGAATTAAGTGTAATCCGTGCGCTAAAGAGCGAGCTTGGGGGGAGGGAGTCTCTGGACGCAGCACTCTTGGGGGAGGGGCGTTGCTGTCACGCATTTGGAAGGAAGATGCATTGTAGAGACCACGGCTGGGCCAGAACAGTGGTGCTCAGCTGCCTTCAGCAGTCGGAATGCCTACAACAGCTCTTACTGGATTTTGGTTTTGTTTTGTTTGCATTAGGACGGACTTGTTATTTCAATAGCAATGCCTTCACCGCGGGCTAAGGATCCTAACTTAAACCCTTTACTTAGGGACTTCCTTACATTTTTAGCCCTGGCAGAAGAAAGCCTTCACTGGGGAAGAGTCTTCCAGCTAAGCCAGGTGGTACGGCTGTCCTCCGAGCTGTCGCATTCAGGCGTCTGTACTGGCTGCCCCGGGGGTTCTGGCAGGAGACTCGCTCAGCTCAGCTGCAGCCACTAAGAGCACCACCTGTGCACATTCACTGCGTTCCCTTTTAAAAGGGCCCCGCCCACCTCCCATGCTTCTCTCCGTTCTCTCCCTCTCTTTCCTGCCTTCCTCGTTCCTGCCGCTCTCATGACTGGTCCACAGAATTCAAAGGGTGTGGTCGTGAGTCCAGACTGCACGGATTTTTACTGCTTCATCAAATGGGTTCTTAAGCAAAATAAGTGTTTTCTCTTTTCTGAGAGTATATGTCTGTAAAGAATCTATGACAGGGCAGGAAAGATGGCTCAGTGGTTATGACTGCCTAATGCCCTTGCAGGGGAGGCAAGTTCACACTGGCCACTCACAACCCTCGGTAACTCCAGACCCAGGGGGGTCTAATGCCCTCTCCTGGCTTCTAAGGGCAATTGCACTTACAGATACAAGCCCCCCATATAATACACACACACACACACACACACACACACACAGTATGTATGTATGTATGTATGTATGTATATATGTATGTATATATGCATATATATCAAAATAATTCTTACAAAAGAAAAGAGTACATTGACAAATTTGCTTTCCGTGTTTAACACTAAGGCCTGGGTAGTTTTACCAACCACTGCTCTGAAAAAATACTAAGTCCAGGGGCTGGAGAGACGGCTCAGCGGTTAAGAGCATGTGTTGCTTTTGTAGATCCAGGTTCAATTCCCAAACCCTACACAATGGCTCGCAATGACTGTGACTCCAGTTCTAGGGGATCTGACGCCCTCTTCTGGCCACCACGGGCACTGCATGCTCACAGTGCCCAGATACACATGCAGGCAAAACACTCAATGCACACAAAATAAGAATAAAAATAGAATTTTCTTTGAGACAGGGTTTCTCTATGTAACTCTTGCTGTCCTGGAGCTTGCTATGTAGACCAGGCTGGCTTTGGATTCATAGAGAACTGCCTGCCTCCACCATCAGTGAAAAAAAAAATGAGATAGAGACCGGAGGAAAATATCCTGATGTCAGCCTGTGCTCTCCAATGTGAACACACTGGTTTGCACATGCCTGTGGGCACACACACACACACACACACACACACACACACACACACCGTTTGGCTGGAGCCTCCAGCTGGTCCCTGCGTGGTCCAGAAAGTCCCATTTCTGTCTTTCTCTCTCTCTCCAAACCTTGTCTGCTCAGAGATTCTCTGAGCAAAGAAAAGGCACCGAAGCCCAGATCCACACTCTTGGCTACGATGGCAGCTTTGTCCCTGACACCACCAACCACCCACGTCCCCACCTAAAGCTTTTGACCATACTTGGACACAAACTCACTGTGGCAGACACCTACACCACCACCCCTCGACTACAAGCTATAAACTCTTTCCGCCTTGGTTTGGGGGTGCCTCAGTCTCTGGGGCCAGTGAATTTACCCAAGAGTTGTTTCGCTCAATAAACCTGTTGTACTTATTCAATTTGGCTTGATCTGGCTTACTGTGTAAGCAGAGAAACTTATGGGGGGGGATGGGCAGAAAACCTATTAATATACACCGTGCGCGCACGCGCGCACACACACACACACACACACTATTATAACTAAAATTTAAGTAGCAAATTTAAATTTGCTAGATTTCATACCTTAAATGGAAGGGTTCAAAGCCACCTTCACAAG
Organism: Cricetiscus sungorus; assembly: GCA_030556225.1. NCBI lineage: Eukaryota > Metazoa > Chordata > Mammalia > Rodentia > Cricetidae > Cricetiscus > Cricetiscus sungorus. The sequence goes on along the minus strand of JANBXA010000735.1, from coordinate 51,021,140 downwards.
ATTTGAAGCAGATGAGACAGACGGTACGGAATCAAGTGTCATAGATTTTCTCATCGATGGCAAACATCACTTTTGGCAACAGCACACCAAAGCAATGAAAAGGTTTCCAAACACATGCTGCCAAAAAGCTTCAGAGAGCCGTTCTGGCAGAGACGTCTAGGCTCCGCGTCACATGCCCTTTCTCCCCCCCAAGTGACAGGTTAAGCGTGAGGTTTGGGTGTTGTGTGTCCACGCAGACAACGTCTCATGCCCAGTGCTCCAAATGGCACTGCATTTGCTAGCATTTCTTCCCTGCGAGGTCCGGCTGCCCGGCTTCAGCCCCAAATAAACACACAGACGCTTTATTAGTTATGAAACCGGTGGCCGGGTTTCCGGGCAGCGCGGGAGGCTGAAGGCCACTGGCTTTGTCTGTGTCCTGCTGAGTTTCTTCATGGCTAGAGTATTCGTGAGGATGAAATTGCCCGGCTACCTGATGGGCTAGTGCCTTTGAGAGGGAGTCAGTGAATCCTGGATTGGCTCCTGTTAGGGAAGCGTTAAAGGCTGAGCCACTCCCCTGTGCGGCGTGGAGAAGAGCGAAGAGCAGAGTAAAGGCTGCGTTGAGCCACACCCTAGCAGGCGAATGCAAGCTAGGACTGGAATTCACGGTATCAGAGGCACGTTCGTTACAGTATTTTTTCTGATGACCTCTCCTGATGTACCAACTATGTTAAGTGGCATTTTCTTCTTATTTTTTTTATTTCCTAAAGAAAACATACTCCGTTTCTAAAACTTCGGTATTAAATAAAGTGATTATTTTTTACAACCCTTTTATCATTTTTTGGACATGATATTTCTGATTTTCAGAAATTAATGCAAATCGAGAAGTATATCGTGAGAGCTGAGATACTTGAACGACTGGTCAGTTCCTCCAGCGGCTCTTTGCCTTTAAACGGTGTGTGTGGTACTCTGCCATTTCAGACACATATGGGAGACTGTTTCCTAGACAATATGTATGAGAGGAGCAGAAATAAATGATTTTTCTAATTAAAAAAAAAAAAGTTGGCGGATGGCTAGGGCTTCTTATTGGCTAGCTCTGCCTACCGGTGCGCGCCTGTCCAGTCCTATCCTCCCAGTCCCCCACATGGCGTCTCTTCCAGGTCTCCCTCTGCCTGCCTTTCCCAGAATTCTCCTTGTCTCCTAGTCCCGCCTATCTTCCTGCCTCTATTGGCCATATGGTGTTTTATTCATCAACCAATAGAGAAACACACATACAGAAAGACCTCCCCCATGGAGGACTAAAATTCTTCACCATGTGTCTACACAGTTTGGTTTACATGTTTAAAAAAAAAAAAAAAAAAAAAAGAGTGTTTCAATGTTGTTCATGAGTTTCTGCCTGCAGGATGACATTTGTTCAGACAGAATCATCACAGTAATTTTCAGTGGACTGCAGGAAAATCAGCTTCCTGATACTGCTACCAACCTAGCTAACCAGACTCTCAGCATCAGGAGACGCCATTCCAGTCAGGGCCTGTGTGGGCCCAAACTCAAACTGCCCTCTTGTGGTCCACTCTGATATTTGCCCATGACATGGATGCATTTGGCACAGATGTTATTTATGAATGGCAGATAGAGAAATAGGTAAGTAGATTAGATAATGAATGATAGATAGGTAGGTAGATAGATAGATAGATAGATAGATAGATAGATAGACAGACAGATAGGCAGACAGGCAGGCAGGTTTCCAATACTGGAGCCCAAGCCCAGGCCTTATACATTCTAAGCAATTACTAAGTGGCCTACGTACATATAGACCCTGCCTGAATTTTAAATGTCCTTGTATTTATTTCACACAATGTAAAATTCACACTTTAAAACGATACAATGTTTTTCTTAGCACAATCATAGGTTGGTGTAGCTGTCACCACTGTTTAACCCCTGAACATTTTAACTTCCCCATCCCCATAATCATCGAGTTTAACGCATGGTGTGTGCATGTGTGTATAATATACACACAGGTATACATTGCATACGCAATACTACACGTGTACATATCACATGTGTATATGAGCATGTATGTGAGCCAGTGTTTAAGCATGCAGTGCTTACCTCTTTCCTCGGTGACTTGCAACATCTTATGTGACATGCCAGTTTCAAACACCGTGTCGACCGTGCCCTCTTGCATGGACTCTTGGTCTAACGCTGTTAAATGGAGGGAGGTGCTGGGGTTGGACAAAGGGCCTTGAATGTGATCGCCAATCTCCACCACTGAGCTACACACTGATGATTAAAACAAGCTCCATCACCCCGCTGTCTGTCTGTCTTTCTGTCCTCACACAGATCCTGAGTGCCACTGGCCCTTCAGATTTCCATGTTCATTTGGAAAATAGCTTTTTAAGTTACACGGAAAGCTCTGTTGGAAATTTTAAATTGTGTTACTTTTGGACTTGTTGGAGAAATTGGAGAACAATATGACAGCAGTGACCGCTGTTTAGGTGTAAAATCTCTTAGTGATTTGTAACTTTTTCATTTTGTCATATTCACCCTGCTCTCACAGTTCCACTTTACTTATTCCTTGATTTTTTTTCTTTTGTTGTTGTTGTTTTGATACAGAATTTCTCTGTGTAGCTTTGGTATTCCTTGAATTTTTGTTGCTAATGCTACTGAAGATTTTTTTTCTACCAATTGTTGCTACTCTGTTACATTGATGTGTGTCAAATATCCCCATACTTACCTATAGACTATTCCTTATTTTCTCCATATAAATATTTTATATTTACTTAATGTTTTGCATGTTTTCTGAGACTAAACTCTTGCTATATATCCCTGGTTGCACAGAATTCACTGTAACTCGTCGGTCTCACGTGTGAAATGCCCTTGCCTCGGCTTCCTAAGTTCACCTCTCACCATGTCCCCTCCATCATGAGTTTGCTCCACTTTAAAAAACATCACAATTTTAACTTGTTTTGTGCTTCAGAGTCTTGGTGACAACCACAGGCACAAAGAGAAATGGTCCTGGTTGCTAGGTTACCCGGATCCCAAGTTGACAGGAAATGCGTATGACCTTGCAGTGTGATCTGTGCTATAGCTTTACATACACACCTTATGGCTTTTAATAGTTATTTATTTATTTATATAATTTATGCATATGGGTGTTTTCCATATATATATGTATATATATGCATATATATTCATACAAGAAGAAGGCATGGATCTCAGGGGGTTACAGTTATAGATGGTTTGTGAGATACCATGTGGGTGCTGGGAATTGAACTCAGGACCTCTAGAAGAGCAGCCAGTGCTCTTAACCACTGAGCCGTCTCTCCAGCCCTACACAATATAATTTAAAATACTTCCTGTCTCTTCCTTGTTTTTTTTTTTCATACACAGATTTCTAAAAATGCTTGTCATGACCAAGATGGATTTGTATGATTTTCATTTTAATCTATTAGTGTGTTGTTATATAATATTTAATGGATCCAAGATTCCATTAGTTTCAAAACATTTCAAAATGGTCGCTGAATTTTAGTTTTAGAAAATGAACATCCAGATTGGCAAAAATATGAAGTTATTTTTTTTTAAGGTGAAACTGACATGCATTCATTTCTGAGATTAAATGTACATTCAAAGTGATTTTTTCAATTCTCTAATTGGATTGTCAAATCTATGGCTTTTTCCTATATTTTGTGCAAAACTAAAATTCAAAGACTAAATATTTTAAAGTACCGTTTACTTATGTATTTATGTATTTTGTGTCAGGGTTTCAGTGTGCAGCCCTGGCTGGCCTGGAACTCACTTTGAGGACCAGAATGGTCTGGCCGCAGAGATCTGCCTGCCTCTGCCTCCCGAGTGACAGGATTAGAAGTGTGGCCACCGTGTGCAGCTAATTTATTTTATATTCAGTTATATTTGCATGCGTGCGCACCCATGAACAAGTGTCACGCAGGTCCCCAAGGAGTCCAGAGAAGGGGGCTGATCTCCTGGGGCTGGAGGTACAGGTGGCTTTGAGCTGTCAGATGTGGGTGCTGGGAACTGAACTCTCAATTACTGAGCCATTGCTCTAGCCCCAAGACCAATTTTGAATGAATAGTAAAACCCTATCAAAACTCTAGCTTGGTGCTTTATTTGTGGGGGAGTTTTATTAATACCTAAATTTCTTTAACGCCTAAAGGAGCATCTTGTGTCCACTTGCTAAATTATTTTTCTGTTTCTTTAACTTCAAATACCGTCCATGTTTTTGAGGCCAATGCTGGGCTTTGGATTTTCGTTGAATGTTATCTCTGTGCGGTGCCTCTTTTCTCTTGACCCAACTCGCTTGCTGACTCCGTGCCTTCGCAGTCTAAGTCCCCGCTGTAACCTTTCCTACCTTCCTTCTTTCTCTGACTCAGTGCACACATGGGACTTGCAGGCCGGAGGTGGGCATCCAGCCCCCAGAGCTGGCGTTAGTATGTTTACAGGTGCCCAGCCTTTTACATGGGGGCTTGAATCCAAATTTTCGGTTCTCATGATTTATCACCAAGGGCTATTACACTGAGCCATCTCTCCAGCTGCTGATTAATAGGGCTCGTGCTTTCATCTGCTGGTATTTCCTCTATGGTTTTCATTTATGTTCAAAGGTGATGGGGGTACACTGCTTTTTATGCAATACTTAGGACCTTGAATGAATCCACGTGCTGTTTTCCCTGCTTTCAGAAAGATTAGCTATGCCGGGTCGACACAACGTACCACTTAGTGTACGTTGGTTAACCTTTGACTTCCTTTTACGGTTTGATCACAGACACAGGCATTTGACTGCTGTTTATACCAGGTTCTGTTCTAGTTACTAAGAGCGCAGCAGTAGCAGTGTAGGGAAGCAGTCACGTGATTACAAGCAGCAGAAGCAAGAGCTGAAGGGGACACGGGGAGTGAGATGTACTGCCTTCCCAGCGAAGGTGGTCTCGGAGGTTTCTTCTGCACAGATATGAAGAGACCAGTACAGGCGATGCCTGTGGGAAGGACACCCGGGACAGATCAGACCCGGGGGAGGAAGGGTCTGATTAAATGAGCATGACATTGCGTAGGCAGTTTAAAGAAACCTGACTTTCTCACTGCCCCCTCCCCCCCCCAAAGAGCAGGATGTTAGGTGATTCGTTGTTTTTGCGTTGGGGTGTGGGAGGTCAGGGGAGGTATATTCCTTTTGAGGTGGCTAACGTCCCTACAGCCTTGGCTGTCCTGAAACTCACTGTGTAGCCCAAGCTGGCCTTGACCTCATGGCAACTCTCCTGCCTCTGTGCTCCTGAGGTCATCATCCTTAGTGTAAGGCCCAACGGCCCCTTGACTGAGTGATCGTGTCATATCCAAGTTCCAAGGCTTTGATTCTGTGATCTCTCTCTCTCTCTCTCTCTCTCTCTCTCTCTCTCTCTCTACCTCTCTCTCACACACACACACACACACACACACACACAGTATGATACCCCTGTATTCTCTGGAAAAATCCAGACGGTACTCTCTTCAAAGGCTTTTAAAGACAAGGAATAGTATTGGAACTGGTGAGGTGGCTCAGTGGGAGCAATGGCTGCTCTTGCACAGGACCTGCGTTCAGTTTCCAGTACCTACATGGTGGCTCCCAACTAGCTGTAACTCCAGTTTCTGATCTGATGCCCTCTTCTGGCCTCCAGGGACACCGGGCGCACACACACAGTATGTATATATATATGCGGGCAAACATACCGGGCGCACACACACGGTATTATATATATATATATATATATGCGGGCAAACATTTACAAAAATAAAGCACCATTTTTAAAAGACCCTAACCGCTGTTCTTGTAAAAGATCTTCACCAAGAAATTGGCTCCTTAAATTCAATTGAGTGGTGGGGGAGGAGGAGCAATGGGAGACAAGGACCAAAGCATAAATAAGGGCAGGTTTTCAAAGGTTTCATAACGACTGTCACAACAACAAAGGTTCAAATGTGTCTTAACCAATACATTATTGTGTCTAGGGCTGGTGCTCCTGAATTTTGAAACCCAGGAGAAATTGATGGTAAGGAAATGATGGGTCAGACTGCTCTGGATATTTTTCTAGAGGTTTCTTCAGAAATTTAAGACTTTGGACAACAATGAGAACCAAGAGTTGGATGAGTAATACCAACCCCAAATACTGACACAAATGTTAGCAATAGCAAATTCAAGTAAAACAGAAAACATCACTGAGTTACTGATGTAGTATTAGTATATTAATTAAAATACAACAATAAAGGTCTACATATTAGTGAGATCTGAAGAGATGGCTCAGAGGTTAAGAGCACTGACTGCCCTTCCAAAAGACCTGAATTCAATTCCCAGCAACCACATGGTAGCTCACAACCACCTATAGTAGAATCTGATGGCCTCCATTTGCCTGTAGGTATATATGCAGACAGATCACTGATACCTAGAAAAAAAAATACATAAATTAAAAAAACAAAATCACACTTGTTGCTCTTGCAGAGGACTGGACTTCTATTTCTAACACCCACATTATGGTACAAATACAACTCTCGTTCCAAAAGGATCTGATATCCCTTTCTGACCTCCGAGGGACTCAACACATACACGGTGCACATTTACAAATGCAGGCAGAACATCTAAAAAAATTAAACCTAATAAAAGAAAAAAAAAATCAAAGTACTTTCAGTTAAAGAGAATGAGAAAGAATAAACAATTCAAGAAATATACCTCACTATGAAGACAGAGAAATTAAGAATACGGGGAAATTAAAACTATTTGAACATGGCACAGGATGAAAAATTCTCACAGGGAAACTGGAATTCTATGCACAGTAAATACTTGTGAAGACAAAGGCAGAGACGATCTATAATGTGGTGATACATTATTTATGATTTATTAAAGCTTTCCTGTGGGTATAGACAGCAAAGTCAGCCACAAATCAGTCAGGCAATGGTGATCCACACCTTTAACCCCAGCAACCATACTAAGTAACCACAAAGTCAGGCAGTGGCGGTACACACCTTTAATCCCAGGAGACAGGCAGATGGATCTGTTAGTTCAAGGCCAGCCAGGGCTACATGAGACTGATCCAGTCCTAAAGAGAAACAGGTCACACCAGGGTTATCTCAGCGCTTGGGATCACACGCCTTTAATCCCAGCACTAAGGAGATACAAAAGGAAAAAGCAAAGCGCCTCGTGTGGAGATTTATTCTCCAGCCACGGTGAGGAGAGGCAGCAGTCTGAGGCTTGGAGCGAGCTCGTGGATCGGCCCTTTCAGCCTGAGCTAGAGGGGAGAGCTACTGGTAGCTGCTTTGCTTTTCTGATCCTCAGCTTAAAGCTTGAACCAATCTCTGGGTTTTTATTAATCATATTACACTAAAATGTGTGACATTCTGGAGGAGGAAGCTTTTCAGATGTCTGTCTACTTCCTATCTGCTCTACTTGTTTCTTAAAAACAATTTCAGAAACTTTTGCTCAAAGATATTACCTTGTACTGACACCTATCTAAACTGAAATGTCCTTTAAGGCTATGTTATCTTCGGAAAGGCTGCAATAATACAATGAAGGCAGAATGGGTGTGAGTGTGTGTGTGTGTGTGTGTGTGTGTGTGTGTGTGTATACGGCCTAGTGACAGAGGCTTACCTAGTACACACAAGATACACATGGCCCGGATTCTGCACTGCACAAAAGCAGGAAAACAACATACACAAAACATCAAAGAGCTTTACTGTATATCTGTTTAATTATGTCATGAACATTAGTACAGCACCTACCTTGAAAACTCTAGTCAGATAAAAAAAAAAAAAATGACATAATGGCGTTTGAAGATGACTCAATTGCAGTTTTAAAGCTTTTTAATATCAAGAGTGAAAACAGACAACAATGAAAACTGGTTAAAAGGAAAGTCTCAGCGCGTGATGTCCCGTAGCTGCTGGGGGGATTTCCAGCCTCACGCCATGTGGCGCCCGGTGCCCTTCACAGGGCCTTTTGTGTCACCCACTCTGCTGGTGCAGCGAGTCTGGAGGGCACTGGCTGTGGGTGACACTCCTGGTCTTCAGCTGTGACTGTGCAATGTCAGCAAGTGCGCTCTGGATCTTTTCCAGAAGCTTGTCTCCCCGATAAACTACATCCTCCAGACATGTAGCAGCTTCATGATTTTCTTCTTCTAGCTTATATAAGCTAGCAGCCTTTATAAGACATGAATTTTAATATACGCAGAGATGAAATGCACAGAAACTAAAGTACAAGTGTTTACTTTAAAATCAGAATCGTTTTCTATCAATTGTTTTATCTTTAGTAACAGGTATTCTAAATATCTATGTAATTTTTCTCTATTTTTCTATTAGGAGACTAATTTTCTTTTTTGTAAAGAAGATGTATTTATACAGTGTTCTGCCTGCATGTATGCAGGCCAGAAGAGGGCACCAGATCTCTTTACAGATGGTTGTGAGCCACCATGTGGGTGCTGGGAACTGAACACAGGGCCTCTGGAAGAGCAGCCAGTGCTCTTAACCTCTGAGCCATCTCTCCAGCCCAGAAGACTACTTTTCAATCAGGATATTTGGTGGGTGCCTGTACTCTGCTTGTAGACATTTTTGTTCCACATTCTGTATGCCATTCTCTACATAGTCTACTGTTCAAACAAAGTGAGGGACATTAGGAGACTTTGCCTAAGATTAAATTGTGCAATATCAATAATGCCTTGAACACACATAATCTGTTCAGCACAATCTTGAAGAGGCTCACAAGTAAGTGTTTGCCTACTACGTGAGACCCTTGATTTGACCACAAACCAAACCAAACAAAAAAACCAACCAACAATCAAACAAAACCCAAAATACATCCCATTTAAAATTTAATCCTAATCTGAATGTCACAACCTCCTTTAATTCAAAGTTCTCCACCACTAGTAATTTTATGAAAAGAAAATGTTTTCACCTGTAAAGCAGCTGTAGACTCTTCACTGGGTAAGGAATCTATCAAAACATCAATATCTTTTGCTGTTCGTGCAATCAGTGCTGCAAATAGCTGGGCATACTCTGGGGGGAAAAAACACTAACTTAAATTATCAAAACCTTATATTTTCATAAGCAGAAATCAATAAGCTGGAAAAGCCCAGCTAACTTTCCAATATAATAACTGTAATGGTGAAAGTATAATTTTAGTATATCAGTACTATTTATACACTTAACAGTAATTCAAATTGGGAATTGGCATAGCATGTCATTTTATTTACTAGGACAACATTTTGGTACATTATGTAAAGAAATCCATAAATGAGATGCTTTTCTTACTAAGGTCATACAAGCAAAACTCAGCTCAACTCATACAGCTTATGACTAATATAAGCCTCAGTGTATTTATTTGGGACTGAAGGGCTATGGGACCAGGTGGACAGAAACTCCGTCTTCAGAAGCCCTCCTCTAAGGGGGTAACAATCTTTCATTGTGATAGAATTATGAGGCATATGAACCCAATTCCTTAACCATTGAGACGGCTTTGCAGATAAGGGCATGTAGTTAAATGTTTTTCTGTCTCACCCACCAGTTCCCAAATAACCATTCAGAGGCTTAATATTATTTATAATTGTTTGGCTGATGACTCAGGTTAGCTCTACGTATAAGTTAACCCATTTTTACGAATCTATGCATCATTTAAGATTCACTTATTTATTATGTAGACAGTGTTCTGGCATGTAGGCCAGAAGAGGGTGCCAGATCTCATTTCAGACGGCTGTGAGCCACCACGTGGGTGCTGGGAACTGAACTCGGGGCCTCTGGAAGAGCAGTCAGTGCTCTTAACCTCTGAGCCCTCTCTCCGAATCTGTGTTTGGATTTCTGCCTGGACATTGGCTGAAACATCTTTATTCACCAGCCGATAAAAGCAACACATACTCACAGCATAAAGAAGGACTTCCCCCATCAAGGGCACTGGACATCAAATAAATGTTAGTTTATGGGGAAACACAGTAATGCACTCAACCACAGTCAGTCACAGTGTTACACATAAGCTATAAACTGCAGAAGAAATGTTAGTCAAACTGAGGGGACCTCACCTTCTGTAGGATTGGCGGGTTGGTCTTTATTAATTGCTGTTTGAATGTTACTAAAAGAGGCAGGAGGGCCACACTGCTGCAATACTCCAATGGCATTACAAAACTGATCTGCCAGCTTGGAAAAAAAAAAAAAAAAAGGGTCAAGGTTACAAAGAGTTGTCAATTTTAAGGATTTTATGAGATGTGGCAACAATTTCTTCATAATAATGATCTCTAAGCAAACTCATATAAAGAATATTTTTATATAAAATGAGCCAGTTACTATTACTAACAATGATGGAGTTTATACAGCTAATCATATACCCTCACTAGCCAACTATTTACATCTAGCCTGGATTAAATGGTTTCATCATGGCTGGGCCTCGGTGGTGCAAACCTTTAATCCCAGCACCTGGGAGCCAGAGGCAGGCGAATCTCTGTGAGTTTGAAGCCAGCCTGGTCTACAGAGCGAGTTCCAGGAGAGGCTCCAAAGCAATATGGAGAAACCCTGTCTCAAAAAAACCAAAAAAAGAAAAAAGAAGGTTTAATCACACAAAGTAACTTAAGTTTGGTATCAGTCTATGTGAAATTAAATTTGGTATCAATTTAGCCTAAGTAATTAATGCACGAGAAAGCTGAAATGATCGCTGTCTTCTTTCTGAATGTTTCTAGAGACTGAGCGCTCGAGAGGAGGCTGCTCACAAATGAAACATGAAACAGGCATCCGTCCCAGCAGATGCACAAATTGCAACAGAGAAACAGACACTGACTGGCTGCTTTTGCAGAGAACCTGAGTTCAACTCCTAGAAGCCACAATTGTAACTAACCGGAGGGACTAGATGGCCTCTTCTGGTCTCTGTAGGTGCCAGGCACCCATGTGGTAAATAGGAATACACAAGCAAAAACACACATTAAAAAAACCACTCCTTCTAATCATAACTCAATGAACAAATCCCGAGATACCAAAGTGGTTGAACTTGTCGACAACAAATCTTATTCTAATCGCAAGAATGATCGTCTCTTCTTTCCTTCCAGTGCGGGGCGTGAGGTTCAAACCGGGCGTTAGACTTATGTGGCAAATATCTTTACTGACTGAGCCACTCTGCCAACCCTGCATCATTTTATAAGCCATCTATTCATGTATGGATGTTTTTCATGTGTGTGTGTGTATGTGTGTGTGTGTGGTATGTTTGTGTGTGTGAGTATGTGTGTTTGTGAGGTGTGTGTGTGTGTGTGTGTTACCATAAACATTCAGTGCCCATAGAAGCCATCAGGTTCTCTGGGACTGCAGTTTTAGATGGTTGTGAGCCACCATGTGGGTGCTGGGAGTCAAACCCGGTAGACTCTTAATCCCTGAGCCATTTCTGCAGCCTCATATGCTAATATAAATGCTATGCAAGCACAAGGACCTCTATTTGGACCCCTGCACCTACATGAGAGGCCCTACCGATCATCCCATCTACCTGAAAACACGAGCTCTTGCAAAAGTTCAATGAGAGACCCTGCTCAAAAAACAATGAGATGACACAAGATACCCTCAGACAATTCTGGTCTCTACATAAGTATGCACAGGTAAGTGAACTGCATACACCACACATGCTTCACACACACACACACACACACACACACACACACACACACTGTTCAGCTGGTACAGCACAGCATACGTGAAGCTCTGGGTTTGATCCATAGCACTGCTTAGACTCCCGTGGCAGTACACAGCTGCATTCCCAGCACTGGTCAGGAGAAGGATGAAAATTTCAAGGACAACCTCATATAAGTGTTTGAGAACAACCTGAGCTACATTTCTCAATAAAACAAACAAAAACCCCCAGAAGTCAGGTGGTGGTGGGTACACACCTTTAATCCCAGTACTGGGAAGCAGGGGAGTAGGGAGAGAGGAGAAATATCTCTGTGAGTTCGAGGCCAGCCTGCCTGGTCTACAGGACAATTTATAGGACAGCCAGGGCTGTTTCACAGAGAAACCCTGTCCTAAAAACAACAACAAACTAGAATAATCTCTCTTTTGTAAGTATTGACACATTTGTATTAATATATGTATCAATACTCCAAGCAAAAATAAGTACTTTTAAAAGGCAGTAGTTGTGGGACTGACTAAATCTAACAAATATCTACTATGTTACCAAGATTAACAACAGAAAAGTAATGTACAAAGCACATGATTTCTTGTCTGTGAACAGAGCAGTTACCAGTATACAGAAATCGTGGGAGTGTTAGAACATGGCTCAGTTGGTAGATTGCTTGCCTAGCATACATGAAGCCTTGAATTGGATCCCCAGCACCGAAACAGAAACCTAGGATAACAGAACATACGTGCAATTCTGGTACTCAGGAGGCAAGGAGAACAGTTAGGTCAACCTCAACAAGAAAATTTTTACTGTAAGTTATCAGAAAAGTAATTCTTCAAGGCTCAAATTGTAATCTTATTTTTCAAACTGTATTTGTTTTGGGGGCATGGTGGTGCACACCTTCCATGCTAGCACTTGGGAGGCAGAGGCCAGCCTGGTGTATGTGGAGAATTCTAGGCCAGCCACAGTTACGTAAGACGACTCTGACTCAAAAAGAACAAAACTAAAAAAGCGATGTACTCAAGTAATTTGGAAACCCAAGTTCACACCATCTGCAAACTAGACACATGTGTATCCCTCACCCAACCCTGATCTCCCAAACCTCAACTACTATTTCCAACCAGGAAAAAGCATTTCTATCATTTTGCTGTCATTATTACAATGACAAGAATGTGAATTATCATTGAAAAGCTAACCTGGGTGATTTTGCTTTTTTGCTTGGTTTTGTTTTTAAGTTGCAGCATTCCATTTCGCAACACTGTCTTAAGATAGTAGCTATGTGTTCTGTCCTGCAAATGCTTTCTAGACCCATTGTTCATCTGTTCAAAAACACATTTATTGAAAAACCAACCCCATGACAAGTAATGTATATAAATATTATAGAGATGAGCATGACATAACTTCTGTACTTTGGAGTTTCCAGATGGTAGGACAAATCTTTGTAAAGCAGAATGTAGTTTGGTGACTTCACCAATGTTTAAGGGATAGTATTTAAGTAGGCAGTTAATATTGCTCTATGTTCCAATCTACGTTAGCACTTAAGAGCTGTAAAGAATTTACTCTAACTCCCTAGCCATGAATAGGGGGTTTCTCATCTAAAAGTCTCTTGAGTTTATGGCATCTTTCTAAGCTCCTCCACAGAGTAGCTCTTTGTAAACACATTGCCTATAGACACAGTAGGCATCCAAGTTAGCTAAATTATCAGTATTTCTAAGATGAGTCAAGACCATTTACCATCCTTACCACCCTAACTACAGGACCTACACAAAAATGCATTTTTCTTTTTCTGAGATAAGATCCAAGACTGCATTATTAAGATTTTTAAAACCTCAAAGGAGTACTTTCTTGGGAGAGGTTGGCTGGCAGCCCAGGGAAATCTTTGTAAAGCAGAACGTAGTTTGGTGACTTCACCAATGTTTAAGGGATAGCCCCTCAACTTAAAAAGTATTTAAGTAGGCAGTTTTCCCACAAGTAGATTCACAATCTCTCAAAGTGATATATTACCAAGAAGCCAAGTACTAACCGTCCTGTAAGAAAGACACAGCTCAGGGACTGGTTTTTTGTTTCCCCCCCAGTAGGCAGACACTCTGTTGGCCATTTCCCTAGAACAAACTACAACTACAATGTCACGGAGATGTTTAACCAACAATAGGAAACTGTCGTACTCTAATGGAAATGGGCAGAAGCATTTTATTTCTTTATTTGTAGTCAGGGTCTCTCTCTACACAGCTCTGGCTGTCCTGGAACTCACTTTGGGGCTGGCCTCAAACTCAAGGTTTGCCTGCCTCTGCCTCTGCCTCCAGAGGGCTGGGATTAAAGGGATTAAAAGTTTGTTTCTGCAGTATTGTCTAGCTCGTGTGTATTTACCATTCCTGTACAGTAAGCAAGAGCAACAGGCCGAAGGGACAAAGTCACCAAAGCCAGCAGTTTTCAGAAGCTTCTGTTGTAGATTTTGATTCCCCTGTTATTTTTTGTTTGTTAGTTTTAACTGACAACCTGGTCTCCACAGCGATTCCCAGGTCAGCCAGGGGAGGGGGGCTCACAGTGAGACTCTGTCTCAAAACAAAACAAAGCTCGCCCCTGTGCACACTGGACAGGGCGCAGTGCTGTGCGCGCTTCGCCCTAAAGCGGACCGCACCGCCGGGAGGACTCCCGGGGACGCTGTCTGTCCCTCCCGAGAGGACTGGTGGCCGCACCGCCGGGAGGACTCCCGGGGACGCGCCGAGAGGATCCACACCCCGGGAGGCCCCGGGGACGCGCTCCCGAGAACTCACCCAGGATCCGGGACGCTGTCTGTCCCCCCGAGAGGGCTGGACTCCCGGGACGTCTCCCGAGATCGAGACTCGACGCTGTTTAGACTTTCCCACCAACTCCCGGCTTCTCTTTAGAATCCCACCCGGCGCTGTCTGTCTCGAACTGGTGTCCTAAGGGAGTGGCCCGCACAGGCCGCGGCGGGCTCGCACCCCAGGTGCTCCTGCACCGACCTGCAAGCCCGACCCTGGGCTGCGCTCCGGCGTGGTCTGTCTTCTGGGGCGGCCTGTCACTCACGCCGCGGCTCAGGCCGGCCCTGGCCCCGCGACCCGAGCACACGCCCTCCTCCCCCGGGCGGATCACGACCCCCGCGTCCCCTTCCCCCCCGACCCCGCCCGCGGCCTCCCCGCCCCCTCCCCAGGCCCGGCCAGCCGGCCGCTCTCCCTCCCGCGCCCCCACGGCGGAGCCCGTCGCTTGCCCCCGTCGCTTGCCCCCGCCGCTTGCCCCCGTCGCTTGCCCCCGTCGCTTGCCCCCGTCGCTTGCCCCCGTCGCTTGCCCCCGTCGCTTGCCCCCGTCGCTTGCCCCTGGACGGAAGCTCTCACCGAGTTCACGGCGTCCTGCAGCTGCGTGAGCCGGTCCGCCATGTTCCCGCGGACGCAGAGACGCCACAGCGCCCCGCTCGCCCGCCATTGGGCCATTTATGGAGCGTCCGGGCCAATCACAGCGCTCCGTTCTGCAGGGGCGTGGCCAGGGCCTCACGCTGCCGGGGAGGGGCGGGGCCAGGGCCTCACACTGTCCGGGCCAATCACAGCGCTCCCTTCCGGGGGGCGTGGCCAGGGCCGCTCGCTGTCGGGGAGGGGCGGAGCCAGGGCCTCACGCTGTCGGTGAGGGGCGGGGCCAGGGCGCACGCTGCCGGGAAGGGGCGGGGCCAGGGCGCACGCTGCCGGGGGGCGGGGCCAGCCTGCGGCTCACTCGGGCTGGGAGGCGGCCGGGTGCGGGCCGAGCCCGGCCGCGGATCCGGGTTCCCGCTGCGCTGCGAATATCCAGGCGTGGTTGCTTCCTGCCGCCCCGTCGGTGTTGTTTGTGTGCGGTTGTCGGTTCTGCTTCTTTTGCATCGTCTGGAATACTTGTTTTCCTTCACTTTTACTTTCCAGGCGGACCACACGACACACCATTCACAAATACTTAGTTAGGGTCCCAACCCTTAAATCCAACAGGTTCTCATTCGCCAGGAAATCAAATTGGCTGAAAGAGTTAGGAGTCTTGTTCCATTGGGGAAGGGCCCCGGAGACTAGATTCATGCTTTAATTCCCGAGTAGGGAGGGATGGGTGCCTGGGGAAACTGAGGCACCAGGAATGGGAAGCGTGGTGAGGGACGAAAGACAGGTAATGGAGAACGGGAGGAGGAAGGGCAATGTAGTCAGCACGCGTAACTACACACACAGCCTTCTGTGAAGCTGTGAGGAAAACGCTTGGGAGGGAAGGGGAGGGAGGGTTCTGGGGCCAGAAGAGAGGTTCCAGGAAAATAAGCAAGTTAGGCAGGTTCGGTCTTAAGGAAGACCGGGCTCAGATTTTAGATTTCGAATTGAGACCTTTGATGGTTTTACACGTGAAGAATGAAAATGTGTGATATCTGAGCACTGTGAGAATAGATGTATTCTATAATAGAAAACAGTAAAGGTAACCAAGCCACCACGTAAAAGAATGCAGATTAAAAAACCCGGTTTTCCCAGCATAGTGGCACACACCTTTAATCCCAGCCTCAGGAGGCAGAGGCAGGCAGATCTGTAAGATCCAGGCCAGCCTGGTCTACAGAGAGAGTTCCAGAACAGGCTCCAAAGTTACACAGAGAACCCTGTCGGGGGGTGGGGGGGGGAGACAGGTAATTTAAGTTATAAGAACTAGTTAGGGGCTAGAGAGATGCTCAGCAGTGGACCAGGGTGGCTTCCCAGCACCCCCACATGGCATTTAACTCACAACTGCCCGTAACCCCAGTACCGGGGGACCTGACATCCATGGCAAAAACAGCAATATAAAATGAAAATAAATTTTTAAAAATGATTTATTATGTTTACAACATTCTGCCTCCTTGTATCCCTGCATGCCAGAAAAAATAAAAAGAAATAAATAAATAAACTAGTTAGGAACAAGCCTAAATTTCAAAATTAATAATTACAATAATTGATAATGTCTTTGTGTCTTTATGTGTGACCTGATGGCCCAAAGGAAAGTCTATCTACAAAGTGGTAGCAGGAAGGTTATTTCTGTTAGTTTGGGGATAATCTGCAAATGCCTGTTCCTGGATATCCCACAGACCCTTTATCATAGTTCCCAGACTTACTATTCCTGGCTATCACCCTGGTGTGGGAGGTGGGTGGGTGTGTTAGCCTTTTGTCTGTTGCTGTAACTGAAGAACACAGACCTGTATTACAAAGCACAATTGGCTCACTTCAGTGTTCTGAGGCTGGGAAGTCCACTATCAAGGTGGGGCTGCTGTGGGATCCGCACTAGGGAAGAGTGCTCAGACAAGGAGTTATGCCAATAGGAAGTCTTTATTAGCCTGCCAGTGACCACACTGGGTGCTCAGAATCCCACTGCATTGCCAAGCCTTCCTCAGGGTGAGCTTTTAAAAACCATATCCTGGGTTGACAATACTTCAGTGGGGTTTTTGTTTGTTTTTGGTTGTTGTTTTTCAAGACAGGGTTTCTCAGCAGAACCAGTCCTGGCACTGACTCTGCAGACCAGGCTGGCCTGGGACTCATAGAGATCCCTCCTGCCTCTGCCTCCCGAGTGCTGGGATTAAAGGTGTGCACCACCAACCCCAGCCAGACATACTTACCCTGACAAGAACAGTTAGCCAGAAGTGTAACTACAGAAGTCAAAGAGCAAGTGAGAACCTTGAGAGACTTTCCCCAGACGCTGGACTTTGATGGGTTAGGTCTTTGTTTTTGTGTTGGCAGGTGTGCAATCACATTATAGCCCATTAATGCATTCATTGGCCTTTAAAGGGCTCTGAAGATCCAAACTACAGAGTCCTCAGGACCCAATCACCTTCCAATGGTCTATTAGCATGTGACTTTGGGGGTTTAAAATTCCGACACTTTGAAGGGCATTTTGAAATCCTGTTGAGGAAATAATTTTTGAGAATCTCAACTTCTGAGATTTTTATCCCCACCCATCTCTTCATTTCCACCAAGTGTTTTTACCATTGTGGCCAAACTGGGGCCCTCCATTCACATTGCACCTCCTCTTATAAATGGAATTAATGGTCAGGTGTGGTAGGGCTTGCCTTTAAACCCGGTATGGACCTCTGAGTTTGAGACCAGACTGGTCTACATAGCAAGTTCCAGGCCAGCCAGAGCTACACAATGAGAGCATGTCTAATAAAACAAAAAGTTAGCTGGGTAGTGATGGCACACGCCTTTAATCCCAGCATATGGGGGCAGAGGCAGGTGGATGTCTGTGAGTTTGAGGCCAGCCTGGTCTATAGAGAGAGTTACAGGACAGCCAAGACTGCACAGAGAAACCCTGTTTCCAAAAACCAAAACCAAATAAAAACTTGGGCATGGTAACACACATCGTTAACCCCAGCACTCACAAGGCAGAGGCAGGCAGACCTCTGGGTTTGTGGCCAGACATGCATGTACACAAAACACCCAAACATATGGAGTAAAATTTAAAAGTTACTTTAAATTATTCAAAAGCAAAAAAAATAAGAGTGGGCAGGAAAATGAAAACATTCTAAAAGTATTTATTGTATTGTGCGTTATGCGTGTGTGACACGTGTTATGCATGTGTGACACGCAGGGCAGGTGTGCAGATGCCACGGCATGCATGTGAAGGTTAAAGAACACTATGGAGTCTTTCTTTATTTCAGCCGAGGCCTAGGGATTGAACTCAGGTTGTCGGGCTTGTGTAACAGACATTTTACATGCTGAACCATCTTGCCAGCTTGGTTAAACATTTCTAAAGGAAAAGTTAAAACAGGTGGTGATTGATTGGCAGGCTGAAGCTTATCACTGTATTAAGTGGGCTTAATCACTTTACCAAGTGGGGTTAATAAAGAGTTCTAAGTTTTTCAGCCCAATGGAAGAGGATTTGATTGTCTTCAGTACAGGGCCCACCTCCAGACAACCTATGTTGCAATGGCCGCAGATTCTTTGCCAGAGTTTAGTCATGCCTATGAGTCTTCTGCTAGACCCATCTACTTCAGCCCCTCCCCACCAACCACGAGCTTTCCTCACTTATCTGTGTGCTATTTGAAGAGTCCTGTTAAGGCAGTGGATCTGTGTTAGCTTTTTGATACTGCTATGTGGTTTGAGATAATGTACTAGTCAACAAAAGATACCCACCCACTGATGGTTTTAGAGGCCCCGCCTGACTGGCCCATTAGTTTGGGCCGAGTGGCAGCAGATTGGAATGGTAGAACTCATTCTGTGATCAGAACACAAAAAGGAGAGAGAGCAGAAACCCAGACTCCAGTATCCCCTAAAGGCCACCACAGCTACCTGAGGGGACCCCTCCTAGAATGTACCTATTAAAGCGCTTGTCACTTTCTGGTAGTAACATTCTGAGGAGGTGTCTGTGGCATGTGGACTGTCGGGAGACTCCTAAAATCCAAGCTATAATAAGAGCCTATCTTCCAGACAAGACTCAAATGTTCACATATATGTTTGCTTGCTTGTTTCTGAGACAGACCTCTCTGTGTAGTATTGGCTGTGATAGAATCCAGGGGCTCTGTAGCCCGGGCATCTGCACACATTTAAAACTGAAACCATGAGCTCGGTCTCTGAGGCTGTCCAGTCTGTCTAGCCAAATGCGTGAGCCCCAGGCCCATGAGAGACTCCATCTTTAAAAACTGAGAACCAGGCAGGCGTTGGTGGCCCACACCTTTAATCCCTGCTCTCAAGGGACAGAGGCAGACGGATCTCAGTGAATCCCAGCCCAGCCTGGTCTATGGAGCGAGTTCCAGGACAGCCAGAGCTATGCAGAGAAACCCTGTCTTGAAAAAAAAAAAAGGAAATTAAAAATCAACATGGACTCCTGAGGAACAGCATCCACAATTTGTCTCTAGCTCCCGCACAAACACACGCACTCACGAGCTTTCAAAACTACCATTATGCAAGGACATAGCATAGGCCCAGGAACGGTCCTACTTCAGAACGACACTTCAAACGGTCAACACTCTTTTTATTAATCGTTGTGGCGAAGGGCTCCTGTTTCAAAACGTCTGCTGTAACCCTCCTAATTTTGTCTTTAGTAACTTCCCCTTCCTCTGCCTTCTTCTGCCCTTAGACTGCGACCATGACCTGTGTGCATCCTGCAGCAGTGTCTGTTCCCATGGCATGCTCTGCTCTTTCCAAAGAAACAGCAGCCTTGAGAGAATCTCTGGGTTTAGGTTAAGCTCACAATGCTGTCTTATAAGCAAACTCTAAAAAAAATGAACGTGTCTCTTTAAAAAAAATCATATTCTTATTCAACAGACACAGATGCTAAATATAGCATTTTAATATAGACACATGCAGAGAAAACCATTAATTCAACTACTTGCTAGTATTCTAAACATTGACCACACACGATAAATCTGAAACCTGTCTTTCTATGGACTGAACCATAAATGGTTATTTTAAAGGGAAGAAAACCCCATGTGTGCACTGCTTCATAAATTAATTGCCTTATCCTAAACACATCAGATGAGTGAGTTACTTCCTGATACACTGCTGGGGGCCTCATATGGTGAAACGGCTAAAACAGGTTACCGGGTCAGTGCCTAATGTCAAGCAACTGTCTTTTGTTACAAACAACACTTTGGACATTTCTTGATATCGATTTAAAATCCTATTTTTACATTTTATTCATTTACTTATTTGGAGTGTTTGTGGGGCAGGGGGTGATTGCACTCACGCCGCAGTAGAGGTCAGAGGGCAACCCAATTTCTCCTTCTACCACCTGGGTCCCCGGGACCACGCTCACGTCGTCCCGGGAGCTTTAAGCACGGGGCCATTCCACCCATACAAGTTTTGAGGCTAATTTTTCTATTTATCTAGTTAGAAGTGGAATTATTACACTAAAATTGTAAGTTATCCTGCTGTTTTTTTTATTTTTTATTTTTATTTTGTTCTGAAACAGTGTTCCTCTGTGTAGTCCAGGCTGTCCTGAAACTCGCTCTGTAGATCAGGCTGGCCTCAAACTCACAGAGATCTTGGGAGGAAAGCAGCAAGAGGTCAGAAGTTCAAGGCCATGGACTAAAAGAGAAAGTTAGTTTGCAGCGTTAGGAAGACACAATAGAGCAGGCGGCGAAGGGCGGTTACTCAGAGAGCAGCCTGGTCTACAGAGTGGGTTCCAGGGCAGCCAGGGACACAGAGGCACCCTGACTCAGAAAGTAGGAAAAAGGGAGGGAGGAAGAGAGAGAGAGAGAGAGAGAGAGAGAGAGAGAGAGAGAGAGAGAGAGAGAGAGAGAGAGAGAGAGAGAGAGAGAGAGAGAGAGAGAGAGAAGAGAAAAAAGAGAAGAGAAGAGAAGAGAAGAGAAGAGAAGAGAGAGAGAAGAGAGAAGAGAAGAAAGAGAAGAGAAGAGAAGAAAAGAGAAGAGAAGAGAAGAAAGAAAAGAAAAGAAAGGGGGAGGAGGGAGCAGGCAGACAGACAGATAGGAAGGCAGACAGACAGGCAGGCAGGCAGACAGAAGGGACGCAGTGTGAGCCGCCCCGGGGCAGGATGCGCGTCCGCAGGGCCGGGCGGGCACGCGCGCGGCCGTCCCGCCGGAAGAGCGCGCCTGGCGGGGCTGGGGCTGGGGTGGCGAGCGGTGCGCGCGGGCGCTGCGGGGCGGCACCGGGACCCGGACCGGCATCCCCCGGCGCCCGGCACCCAGCACCCAGCACCCGGCGCCCGGCACCCCGACCCTGCGCGCCCCGGCCCGCGCCGCCTCCGGCCCGCAGCGATGTGGCCGCTGCGGCTGCTCGTCCTGGGGCTGCTGGTGGCGGGCGCCGCCGAGGCCCGGGCGGACTCCAGCGACGGTGAGCGCCCCGGACCGACCGCCTCTGCTCCCCCGGCCGCTTCGGGGTCGGCGCCTCTTTGGGGCTGGGAGCCGGGGAGAGATAAGTGGCCGCCCCCAGGCGCTCCTCCCCGCGCGGAGCAGCCATGCTCGCAGCTGCGGGAGGAGGGATCGGAACGGCCTTCAAACCTAGCACCCCGCAGGGCCTGCGGCAGGAGGGTCAGGGGTTCGAGGCCAGCCTGGGGAGTGAGAGTCAGGCCCAAGCAGACGGAAGCGAAAACCTAAGGCCTCGGCTATGGGGCAGCCGCGTCTATCGGGGAACTAAGGCATTCCAAGCAGCAGGTGGCTGTGACACTCCAAAATCTAGATAGATGCTTTTCCAAACGGGTGCATTTCGCAGTTTGAGAGGGAAAAAACCGAGCCAGCGACGGGGCTTGAAACCCTAGGTCATGTGCCAGAGAGAAGGGTTTAGCTCCGGTGGGGTGGGCGTTAATGGGAAATGTGAAAAGCACTAATTGTGCCAGGCTGGTGGTGGTCACGTGTTTCGTTTTGTTTTGTTTTGGAGACGTTAAGGACATTCCGTGTTTTGAGCTTGAAGACAGCAGTCTTCTCTGGTGAAGGACGGCATAGACGCTGGCATCTGAAAAGCCTTGGGTAGACCCGCACTTTAGGAACTAGACCCGCACTTTAGGAACTTTTCGTGCAGCTGAGGCCAACGCCTATAAGTACAGCTGTGTGCGTGTTGAATGCACGCACCCTGTTTCCCTGAAGACTACTCTGGCTGACAGCTGGGGGAAGCGTTCGCCCCTGGCAGTATGCTGAGTCCCCCAACACCCAGGATGTAACGATCTCCGCCCTGAAGGCGCAGAGATGCTCACTGCGCGAATAGGTAGCAACAGTGGTGCAGAGCACCCTGCAAACCGCAGAGCCCTTTCACGTGAGCGAAGCCACCTTCTGAAAGGTTACCGTGCCTGGGGAGACTGGAGATGCTGCTCGGTTGGTAGCGCACTTCCCTAGCATCTAAGGAGTCCCGATTTTCCCTCCCTGCCCGTGTGGAGGCACAGGCCTAGAACCCCAGCCTTCAGAAGGTGGAGACAAGAGGATCGAGAGTTCAAAGTCAGACTCAAACAGGAGGAATGTGAGGCCAGCCTGGGCTACAGGAGACCCTAACTTTCACAGCTTGAGGGTTTATATGTAGTCTTTCTGGAATCCTTGTCCTTAAAGCAAGCAGCTTTCTGGAGGGGGTGAGAGAGACTTTTTATTTCTAGTTTGGAGTTTGAGTACTTGATATATAGAATTCTTTTATACAGTACTTAAGACCTAGAATTCCTTTATGCAGAAGTGGAGAAAGGAAAGTAGTAAGTAGAGAATTATTATTATTATTTACACTCTCACCTCTGCTTATGGCACAATACTTGGGCTGCTCTTTCTGCCCTCTGCTAGTATGGTTTTGAGCAGCAGAGAGACGGGACTCAGCGGCTCAAATAAAACACTCCAATTCCCCATGCCTGTGCTGGCACACAGACACAGTAGAAGGCTCGCATGACCCTCCTGTGGCTGGGCTGGGTTGTTAGGATACAACTAGACAACCTCTGTAGTTTGGAAGGATGTGCCAGACCTCAGGGGGATGAGGGTCGGAGGGCCTGGGTAGTGGCTTGATGCTTAGTGAGGGTTGGGAGAGAGGCTTGGGGATCGTGGGATGGTGGAAGGAGCTGCTTCCTCCACAAGCGGGAGGAGGCTTCGTCTGCTTGTGTGAACAGCCACCCTTCCTTTGGAGCCTCGTTCTCTGCTTGCTCAGGCACCTTCATTTTTGTTTTAGATTCGTAGCCAGCCGCTCGCCCGGAAGCCCACCCTTTGAGGCCATGTCTTACTGTTGTGTGTCCTTTAGTTTGTGGAATTGAGGGTTGCACCCTGGTCCTTGCACAAGCCAGACAAACACGCCGCCACTCAGCTAGAGCCCCAATCCTTGCCTTTTAGTTTCTTAAGCTAATGACAGTTCATCTGAAGGTAAAGACAAGTAATCAGAAGCTGAACTGTAAATCCTGAGCACTTTAGAGGCCACAGCAGGAGGATGGCCTCCAGTTCAAGGCCAGTGTAGCCTACACAACAAGACCCTATCTCAAAGCAAACCAGCAACCCACAAGCTAATGAAAATGGTACAGGGCAGTTGAATGTTGGCCCGCTGACGCAGCTGGGTCATTTTTGCTCAGAGTGTTTGGGCAGAGGATTAGGAAAGCTAGGCTTTGTCCTAAAGTTTGCTGCCCTGTGTCCGATGGATAAGGAGGGACGTCAGAGGTTCGTTTTTAGCACCAGAGCAAAACAAGGAGTTGGGTGGTTTTAAGATAGGAATCTGATGGGGAAGAGGAAAAAGATTAGGAATGGAAGATCTGTCTTTCTAGGATGGAGTTAGTGGAGGGGAGAAATTGTCTGGAAAAGGGTGGAAAGTGCCTTCTATGCGGATTGCAGCTGGGGTTGTTTTTAAGATGTCAGACAAAAGCAGAGGTACAGAGGACAGTGTGAGTAAGAGCGTGCCGTGCCGTCCTGGCTGGGCCGCCCGCCCTGTAAGGGCCTTTGATGCCTTCTTCCCACCTTCCTCATAAGATGTAATCATGCCCGTCAAACACTTCTGGCGACTCCTCCTCCAGATGGCTGGGGGGGGGGTGAAGTTTGCTCCTGTTAACTTCTGCAGGATGTATTCTGGGGGTGTCTTCTCTCGCCAAGTCTCCTTTGTGGGAGAAATTAGATGCAGTTTCCAGCCGGGGCTGGCGTCTCAGGCTTGTCATGACCCAGCTAGCTGTTTGGGAAGTTGAAGCAGAAGGGTTGGAATTTCGTGGTCCACTTGGGCAGTAGAGCAAGTTCAAGGGCAGCGTTGAAATAGACATATTAAAGAGGGGCTAGGGATGTGGTTTGGTTGTGGGCTGTTGTTTAGTGCTTCAGAGGCTCTGGGCTCATTCTGTGGTGCCAGAAAACCAGTAACAACGAAGCTAAACAAAAAGAAATTAAATAATGTTTCTATCACATATGCAGTAGAGACTTTCTTCTTCCTCCTCTCTCTTTTTCCCTCTGTCTCTCTCTCCCCCTGCCTCCCTCGCTCTCTGCTGCCCAGGGCCTCATGCTGTTATGTGCCCTCCCCCCCCTGCTTAAACTCAGAGCCCAAGCAAGCATCTACCACTAAGCTATTCCCCAGGCCCCACTGCTGAGCATCTCTCATTGTCACTGTGGAAGTCCCCTCATTGCTGCTTATGATAATCCCAGCATCTTTGGGAATGTTACCCCCCCCCACTTCTCTGTAGGCCCAGTTTGAGAATGCCTGGGTATTTTTGGCTTCTCTTTTAATTCGAGGCTCTGCGTCTCCAAAGCAGTGGCTCGCTAAGGAAGCTCTGGATCCCACTGCACAGCCTCTGATGGCTATAAGGCTATTTCCCCGTGCTTGGTGCTCTTAGCAGCTCGGTGGTTTCTGTAGCGCAGTTCCCTCCCTTTTGCTGTGAGAGAACACAGGCCCAGAGGAAATAAATACCTAGCCTCAGGTCTCATAGTTCAGTCTCTGTTGGACAAGCATTTACTGCTAGGTGACTGGTACGGTGCCAGACATTGGATCATCAGCTATGACAAAGACCTGCCTGGCTAGGAGGAAAACCACCCAGGCTGGGGTTAAAATGCAATCTTTTATACAAATTGTGCAATGATTCCTGGACGGCCAGTCATTCCCACACACAAGGCAGCTCAGTTAAGAATGGAGAGGCGGCCGAACGCCTTAAATCCCACCAGACAGAGGCAGGCGGATCTCTGTGAGTTTGAGGCCAGCCTGATCTACTGATCGAGTTCCAGGGCAGGCTCCAAAGTTGCAGAGAAAAAGAAAAAAGAATGGAGAGGTGTGTGTGTGTTTGTCTCTCCTATTCACCGAGCACGGTGTTTGCAATTCTCAGTTACCTGGAGATCTTTCTGTTTGAATTTTTGATGCAGGGGCTTGTGTAGCCCAGGCTGGCCTTGAACTACCCACATAGCTGAGGAAGACTTGAACTTTTTGATCCCTTGCCTCTACCTGTCTCCCCAGTGTCGGGAGCACGGCGGCCAACACCCGCGTACGTCCAGCCTTGTTGGACGTGCTAGTGAAGCCCTCCATCAACGGATTTCAGTCCTGCCCCTTCTCCGTGTTTGTTTTTAAATTCGTATCTGCAGCTACTGCTGGGGGTTTTTATTTAAGGGGTACGGGAGAGCCTGGGCCACAGATCACCCCCACGTGAGTGTCACCAACCACCAGGATGTACTGAGATGTCCCGATGATAAGAACACTTCTGATAACTACAGAAAAGTGTAAAGGAGCTGGGTTGGAAAACAGAAATAATTTAAGGTATCCGTTCTCAGTGTCACCGATGTTAAAGCAACAGGACCAGGTTTTGGATAGACAGTGTCTCCGGTCGTCACCAGCTGTCACTATCGGTGGGTCGTCTGCCTGGTTCCTCACACACTGGTGTGGGGGCGGGGCCTCCGGGACCGTCATCTCTGAAAATGCAGAATTCTCACGGTTCCTGGAAGGCTGGGTGGAGTTCTTGACGGCAGAGGCTTCAGCTTAAACTTTTGGGCCTGCTCCCTAGCCAGTGTCTCAGGCTGTTTGTTTTCCTTTACGAGTTTTTAGACAGGAATACACATTAGATACAGTCTAACCATAAGGGCAAAGGTCATCTGCTACTATATAGCAGTAAAATTATCTCACATGCAGTAATCATCCGATCTGCATGCTTCCTGGAACATTCTCCCGAGAACCAGAACTATTTTATTTTATTTTGGGGAACTTTGAGGCAGAGTCCCATGTCAAACTCATTGTCCAGCTGAGGATAATCTTGGCCCTGCTTCTTTTCGCCTCTACTTCCGAGTGCTGAGATGAAAAGTAAGCATGCCACGCATAGCAAGTTTTCTTTTAAAAAAAAAAAAAAGTAAATTTTTAAAAAGATTAATTTACTTATTATGTATACTGTGTTCTTTCTGTCTGTGTGTATGTCTGCAGGCCAGAAGAGGGCACCAGACCTCATTATAGATGGTTGTGAGCCACCATGTGGCTGCTGGGAACTGATCCTCTGGAGCCTCAACCTCTGAGCCTTCTCCCTAGCCCACATAGCAATTTTCCTTAAGTTATTTTTCTTGCTAGAACAGCAGTATGTTCATCAATAGATGTGCTTAGTAACTATGGTATGCATGCACATGGAATACTAAATAGCTTTAAAAAGGGTCAAGCTAGAACTACCCTTCCCTCAGTACTGTATGGAACCCAGGGCCACATACGTGATACATGCATGCTCTATCTATCACTGCGATGCCATACGTGATACACGCATGCTCTATCACTGCAATGCCATACGTGATACACGCATGCTCTATCACTGCGATGCCATACGTGATACATGCATGCTCTATCACTGCGATGCAGCTTCTGCCCCTGGATCATCAATATTGATTGACACAGACAGATGCCTAAGGCCTAGAGAGTGGGCTATGTCTCAAGGCAGAGCATGAATCTTGAAGCCGTCAGAGCTGGAAGCTTGTCGAATGGTGACATTCCTTTCTGGTTAAGAACACTTTGAAACTTGAGAAAGGTGTGTTAAGAACGTACTCTCAGTGACGGCATCACTCCTGTGTTCTTTATCAGTGTTACCCCCGAACACTACTACAATTTGAACCAAATTTGAAGCAAGCTTGGTTTCTACTGGTGTGTACGCCCAGTAGCTGACCCTAACTGCCTGCTCCTGAGTCAGGTTAAAGAGAGCAGCCCCGAGTCCCTCTCTTGAGCCCCTTTTAAGGAGTAAAAGCATGAGTAGCTTCACAGAAGGAGACAATGGGACAATGAGGAAATACAAACCAAACTTTAAAAAGTCATGTGACCAGAGAGGGGGGGGAGGGCCAAGGAGGGCTGGGCGCTCTCAAAAACAAATCCAGGCCAGGTTTTAGGAAACAGACAACAACTCAACTCTCACAGTAAATGGAAACTTATGTGTAAAAATGTAGCATGATGGTTCCCGTCTTTAAAATGGAGTCAGGCAGGCCCCTCAGCCGGCTCCCCATTGTTTAATCATTTTAATTAATGTGCTCCCGTGTTTGTTTTCTGAAGATTCTGTTTTATCGTATATGGGTGTTTTGCCCACATGTTCGCCCGCATGTGTACCCCGGTGCTTTAGGTGGGCCAGAAAGGGGATCCCCTGGAACTGGATGCAGGCAGTTGAGCTGCCACGTGGGCTCTGGGAGCTCAACCTGGGTCCTCTGGAAGAGCAGCCACTGCTTTTAACTGCTGAGCCTCTGGTCTGTGATTCTTCACTGCATGTAGTATGTTGGTATCTTAGAGATTATGGACCGAAGAGCAGCAAGTTGACCATCAGCATACCTCTAGAGGTGTTACGGCTTCCTCCAGGCCTTCTGGGCTGTTCTAACTCAGAGGCTGTGCGTGGGAGACAACAAGGACCACCAGAACATCTTCTAGAGCACATTAGAGGCAAGCCCCAGAGACGGTGGCAGGCACTTTGGAGAGATACGCTGTAATGCATTTGCTTGCACAAGTTTTAGGTGCAGGCAGAGTGATTTTATAAGTACTTGCTGAAACTTACCAGATGGAGAAAATGAGTGTGTGTGTGTGTTAGGGAGGAATGAAGCTAGAAAATGCAGGACAGAAATGAGCTGAGAGCTCCTTGCACAGTGAAACGTTAGTGATGCCTAAGGGCAGAAAATCACATTTGTGTTCCTAAGGCTGGGTCGTTTTAAAAGATGAATTAGATCGTTTGTCATTTTCACACATGGGTTTGGAAGTACCTGTTGGAGACTGATGAGCTCAACAGTGGGTACACAGCTGACAACAGTGACACCCTGGAATGTGTCATTGATCATAGTTCAGCAGGAAGAGAAGGGTGGGGCCCCGAGCCCCTCCCGTATCCATGATTGATGACAGGGATGATCGTGTGCAGGCTAGTGCAGGTAACTGAGTTCAGGCTTGCAAAGTCTCTGTCTCCTTGGCGTCACACACACCACCCAAACAACAACAGGTTCTCGATCTGTAGCCCGGCTGGCCTTGCACTTAAATGGATCCCTCTGCTTTAGCCCCCAAGTGCTGAGATGACAGGCATGAACCACCATTCCTGGCTCCCAGGGGGGTTTCTGAGGGTTGAATTAGCATTGTACGTTTTTGTTTTAATGAATGAGATTTGTATAAATTGACGTTAGAGGTATAATGTTGTAATGAGAAAAATTTCCCGTTGTAGGTTTTCTGGAATTTTCTGTGGGAAAATTCACCTACTTTCTGCTGAGCAGGCCGTTTCCAAAGGAGGGCGTTCTGCGCCATATATCAAGCAATGTGACCTTCCTCCTTTTCCAAATACACTCACAGTATCGGAACACCACCGTTTCCTTCACTAAGGTAAGTGCAAAGGATTATTCCTATAAGGAGGTCATCTCTATGATGTCGAGGCTCGTGTGTTAGACTCTGACCTAACACCTTTAGTCACAGGCTCTCACTGCCCGGGCTGCCCTGTGTTACCTCAGTTCACAGACTGACAGAAATGGCTGTGAAAAGCAGTATTCTTTCTCTGTCCTTCCGATGTGCAGTGGCACAACCCTGTTTGGGTTTTGGTTGTCATGGCAACGGGTCCTTTGAGGCCACTGACTCTACTGCTCCCTTTGTGGCCTGCCAGGTTGAAAACCACCTGGTACATTTTCCTTCTCATTCTCTCGGCTTAGGAGAACGTTCTGTCTGAAGGCAGGAGGGTTAAGGGTTTAAGGGCAGCTTCAGCTGCACAGTGAGGCTGAGATCCCCTGGACCCTTGTCTTAAAGGAAAGGGTCTACCAGCCAGCGGGCTGGAGAAATAGTCAGTGGTTAACCCTGGCTGTTCTTGCAGAGGACCTGGGTTTGGTTCCCAATGCCCACGTGGTGGCTCCCAACCATCCCTAACTCCTGTTCCAGAGGCTCCGATGGCCTCCTCTGGCCTCCACAGGCACCAGGCACTATGTGGTATGCAGACATGCATGCCAGCAAAAATACTCATGCACACAAAATAAAAACAACTAAATAAATAAAACTTTAAGACAAAGGCTTTCTGTAAACTGAACTCTTTGGGACCAAAGCTCCTGTTTTGCTTTGTTAACCCCCAGAACTTAACAAGATAAACCTTAATTCAGTTGAACTGTAGTGCTTGAAAAATTCAATGTAGCATTCCTAGAGTTTTGTTTATTTTCCCCCCTTAAGGCTGGGAATGAAACCCAGGCCAATTGCTTTCCAGCTGGCCTCCAGCCAGACCCCTAGTGTCTTAGCATGAAATGGAAATGTAAATGGGTGCCATGGAGATGGCTCAGCCTGTAGGACCTGAGTTTGAGCTCTAGAACCCACCAAAACAAAACAAAATCCAGCCAGGCCTGGTGCATTGGTGGGGTGGGGGGGGTGGAAACAAGGCTCCCTGGCTACTCAGTCTAGCCAATCAGTGAGCTCCCTTCCTAGTCAGCCTAGCCAATCAGTGAGCTCCATGGATAGTCAGTCTAGCCAATCAGTGAGCTCCCTGCCTACTCAGTCTAGCCAATTAGTGAGCTCCCTGGCTAGTCAGTCTAGCCAATCAGTGAGCTCCATGGATAGTCAGTCTAGCCAATCAGTGAGCTCCAGGTTCAGGGAGAGACCTTGTCTTAAAAAAGTAAGCTGGAGGGGGCGGAGAGATGGCTCAGCAGTTAAGAGTTCTTGTTCTTGGAGAGGACCTGGATCAGTTCCCAGGGTTCCTGGGGCAGCAGCTCACATCCATCTCTTAGTCCGGCCTCAAGAGATCTGACACACTCTTATTTCTGAGGGCCACACGGTACACATACATACATACATACATACATACATACATACATACATACATGCGGCAAACCACTCTCACACACACACACACACACACACACACACACACACACACGCATATTTCTAAATTATATAAATTAATTAACATTCTAAACTGGAGAGGGGTAAAGGGTGCCACCCTCTGGCCCGCACTGTTGTGCTCACATTCTTGGCATATGCACATGTTCACACTTGCACACATGTGCACATATAATGGTACTTAGAGCAGTGACTGCCTTTACCAGTAACACAGTGTCCCTGGGAGACAGCCCCCCTCCCCCAGAGCGCCTTCCTCACTCTGCTGTGTTTATAAGCCCTAAAACCTGCCGTATTTTGTTACAGCAGTCCAGACTGACTGGGGCAATAGTCTGTATTGCTAAACTTATTTGTTTTATACAAGTGTATCGTCAGTATATCTGTTTGTGTACTGCTTATGGGCGTGGTACCGATACAGACCAGAAGAGGGTGTCGGATGCCCCGGAACCAGAATTGCAGACTGTTGGGGGTGGAGCTCAGGTCTTTTGGAAAAAGAGCAACAGAGCTCTTAGCTGCCGAGCGAGCCGCCTCAGCCCTCAAGCCCTCACTGACGGTTGGTTTCAGGGAGTTCTGTACGCGGAGGTGTGGATATGTGAACGCAGAGGGGTTTGAGAGATCTGCACACACCGGGTAGCTCTGCAGTGCACGTGATTTTGCAATTCTGTCTTCATGCAGACTCTCCTTCCTGGCACCTCGGGGACAGGCAACGACAGAGGGCTGGTTTTCATTCTCAGACCCGAGCAGACTATGTGCACTTGGCATTTGGAGACAGAATATGCCAGGCCTGTTAAAAATGTGGCCATTCCACTCTCCTACTCAGAAAGAGGTAATTTCCTGCCGAAGTTCATCTGTGGGATATGAGCTCTGCTTGCGGAAGCCTAAGGAGGACTAGCCTGGTAAAATTGTTTATTACGAGAGCCGTTTATTCTGTAGGAGTGTTTCAGTGTAAGAGAGGCAGAGAACGCAGCATCAGGACCGGCCCTTTGTAGCTACAAGCAGTTCTAGGCAGAGGCGGCAGGAGGCTCATCCTAACGAAGGTGCCGCTTTACAGAGCAATGAGTGTGTCCAGAGCCAGAGAGCAAAGAGCCTTGGGAGTTTGCAGGCAGCGCTCAGGTGGCTCAGAGGAAGCATAGAGAGTTTGGGCAGAGGAACGCTGTAGTCTGTGTCATCCTTAGAAAGCTGACCGGAGAGGGACCCATGATGTAGCTTGGTTGCTCAGAGTTTGCCCAGCATGCAGGGCACCCTGGGTTCCATGCCCAGAAAACTGTTGCACGCCTGCAATCCAGCACTGAGGATGTGCAGGCAAGAGGACCCAGAGATCACAGTGAGCTGAGGGCCAGCCTGAGCGACACGAGGGAGGCCGAGCACAGTCAGGCCTGGGTCCAGCGGTCCAGCGGTGAGGACGACAGTCTGAGCCAGGGTGGGGAGGGGGAAACCATGCTGGGACATGCCGGAGATCATGCTACACATAGTTTACATGGGGGGCTGTTGGGGGACCTGGCTCTCTTAGTGGTGGCATGGAGTCAGTAGAGACTTCTGTGAGGGACACAGTGAGTCTGAGTGCTTGTAGGACATCTGATTGGGAGCTCAGAGTCGGCAGGCAGAACACTGGCCTGGGGTAAAGGAACGGGATCAGAGAGACAGCCAGTGTTCAAGCCAAGACCTTGCTTGAGATTGTTCAAGCAGAGACTCAGACACCTGGGGCGGGGTTGATTGTTTCCTAGCGTTGAGCACATGTCAGCCTCTGTACTGGGGTGGTGAGTGTTAGTACTCAGGCATCTGTACGGGTCTGTCTTTGGGTTCTGACAGGACACGCCCTCAGCTGCAGCCACTAAGAGCACCACCTGTGCACATTCACTGCGTTCCCTTTCAAAGGTCCCCGCCCACCTCCCATCCCTCTCTCTCCCTCTCTCTGTCTGTTACCCTCTTCCTCTCTCCTTTTCTCTGTCCCCTCTCTCTCCCCATCTTTCCTCTCCTGCTGCTCCTGTCTCTAGATGGCAGTACCCCCCTGCTTCCCTTTCTCCCTTTTATGACCCCTTTCCCTAATTAAAACTCTGCTTGAACTCTGTCGAATGTCATCTGTCTTTTCTCGTGCGACACTTTTCCAAATTACAGCAGTGATAACTACAGAGGCGCAGTGCTGAGGAGCTCTCTGGAGGTGGGGGGACGCCTGAGCCAGGAGCGATGTGTAGTATCAGAAAAGTCCAGAGAAGTGACCAGCAGTGTCTGAGCGACAGAGCAGTGGCCAGTCAGGGGGTTCTTTTGACAGCGGCAGGACGGGAGCCAGATCACAGAGCTGGCTTAATGAGGTGGGCTGAGGAAATTCAGGCTGTTGGGGTGAGGGAGTGGGACTGGGGAACAGCCTGAGGTGAAGGGGATGAGGGAGCTGTGCATTTCCAGTCATCAGCCATGATACAGCAGAGATGCTGGGCGCTGACATATTGCTGTGTAGCACTTTCTCTCTCGTGAAGGATGCTTTCTGTGGCGTGGTAAGAATTCTTGGGTTACTAATCTCACCATTTTTCACCCAGACCCCATTCCTGGAGGCTGTAATTTGGAGTTTGACTTAGATATTGATCCCAACATTTACTTGGACTATAATTTTTTCGAAACAACTATCAAGTTTGCACCAGCAAATCTGGGTTATGCGAGGTATGGCTGCCGATCCACCCCCCACTCCTCCCCCTGCCACCCCCGTCCCCCCCGTCCCCCCCCCCGTGCCGAAACTCGTGACCGCTGAGCAGGTCCAGCAACTGCCTCAGCCCATCATCTTCTATACTAAAGTCGAATTGTTTTTAGTTTTGGGGGGGGAGTGTTGGCATAATTTAAACCTCAATGCTAATATTTGGGCTATTGTTTAATACTTCTGAGTTCTTTATTTGAAGAGACAGTGTTATGTGAGTCTGGAAGTACATCTTAGTTTTCTTTTTGTAAGGTTTATTTTTATTATTTCTAAGTGTGTGCATGTCTGTGTGTCTGTGTGGACGTGTGTGCATAAAGGCCAGAGTTTCTGGGTGTCCTGGTGTAACGGACTTTCTTTTAGACCACTGAGCAGCTCCCAAATCATGACAGAGAGTTATTATTAGTTACGAACGTGTTGCCTTATTTAGCTCTTATTTCTCTCTATGTTTTGCCTTGGGGCATTTTATTTTCTTTTTTTTTATGTGTCCTACTGTGCCTGCTGCGTGGCAGCTGCCTGGCGCCCCCTCCCCCATCCATCTGCTTTTCCCCAGAGCGCCACTTAGAGTCCACAGCTGTGTAAGCGGAATTGTGGCTGCTTTAGTTTGGGACTGGAGCTCTGGCTCCCCCTCATAGGCAGGACGTGAGCCACACGAGACTGATGGCCGCCTTCTTGGTTGGCTTTAGAGGTGCGGACCCTCCGCCGTGTGACGTGAGCACAGGCCAGGAGTCCAGGTGGAGGCTGCAGTATGATGTGTACCAGTACTTTCTCCCCGAGGGCGACCTCACTGAAGCCTCGCTGCTCCAGCATCTTCAGAGGATGGTCCACGTGCCTCAGGTGAAGGCCAGTGCAGTCAAGGTGAGTCTGGTTCTCGCGGCGCCTGTGGCTGGGTGGGGCTCTCTGATGTGATGTTAGCCTTTGAGGAGAAGCGAGTCATATCCTGCCCTCATCTTCCTGGTAGAAGAAGTAGGTGATAATTTTCTGTACACTCCAGTAACTTAGATAAGAGCTTCTGGCAAGCGTAAAGGGAAAAGTCTAAAAACTGAGAAACCACTGAAGGATGTACACATCGGGTTAATGTTTTTAACATATTTTACTAACTCTTTGAGAATTTCATGCGTGGATGCGATGTATTTCCATCATATCCACCCCAACCCCTCCCAGCCTCGTGTGTAGCCCACTGTGACAGCCCAGTTGTGCTGCCTCTACACCCATGGGTCTGAGCCGTCAGGTGGAGCGTGGCCAGCCTGGCGACACTCTTACAGCAAACTGTCAGTCTGGAGAGAGGCCTCAGCTGTTAAGAGAGCAGTTGCAGAGGACTTGCTTGGATTCCGTTCCCAGCACCCACGTCAGCAGGTGTAGCAAGAATAACAAATGCCCAGAGACAGATATTTCGTTAAAGCCGAAGGTCATATAGGCAAAACAGCCAGTCACTCGTTTTTACCTCTGCGTCAGACCATAGTGGGTGACCCCGTCTCCTCGAACCCTCAGAGTACAATGGGGACTGCACTGCTCTCCACCGGGCTGCAGACTGTAATCCTCTGAGCTCCCCGCCTACATCCCTCTCTGCACCCAGCCACATCACTCAGCCTGGCCTTGAACTAACAGATCCATCTGCCTCTGTCTCCTGAGTCCTGGGCTTGAAGGTGTGACCCCGCTGTAACCCCCCCCCTGGCTCCGCTGTGGCCCTGCTGCCTGGCTCCGCTGTGACGCCGCTGCGGCCCCGCTGCCTGGCTCTGTGGCTTTGCATTTTTATCTCCAGTTGCTTTATTCCATCATAAACGATGCATCACCACCAGGCATCTCAGAAGTGTCTGTGACCCCATCTCCAAGGGATCTGACCCCCTCATCCGGACTCCGTGGGTTTCCCACTCACAAGTGGGCACTCACACACACGAGTGCACACTCACGCACACACACACACACACCAGTACACATACATGCACCAGTGCACACACACACACAAGCACACACTCACACGCACGAGCGTACGCACACTCACATGCACAAGTGCACACACTCACACGCACGGGTGCACGTGCGTGAGCACACACACACACCAGCACACATACTCACATGTACCAGTGCACACACACACACACCAGAACATACACTCACATACACGAGTGCACACACTCACATGCACCAGTACACATACTCACATGCACCAGTGCACACACACACACCACTGCACACACTCACACGCACCAGTGCACACACTCACACGCACGAGTGCACACTCACACACAAGCACACATGCGCTTAAAAACAAAACCTTGTAAAGAAGGAAACCGACTTTCCCTTCCCGGAAGCCGTCAGCTGTCAGTAGCTCCGGGGACCCACAGTGGGATGTGCACTGGCTTGGTTTGTGCGGGTCTTGTGCAGCTAACCACAGGGACCACAGATTTAAAGGGTCGTGTACACACTGCTTGCTGTGTCTCGCTTTAGGTGGTTACCCTGACATCGGACGATAAAACAACTGTGTCCTTCTCCTCCCTCCCGGGACAAGGAGTCATTTATAATGTCATCGTTTGGGACCCATCCCTAAATACTTCTGCTGCTTATGTCCCCGTGCACACGTATGCTTGCAGCTTTGAGTCGGCGGATGGTAACTGTGTCTCTCCTGGTGAGTATTCGCACTTAAACCTGGACGGGTCCTTCCCTGGCTTCGCAGGTCCCTTTCTGCTAGTGGAGAGGTTAACGTTGTTCACAAATGCTTTGCCTCACTTTCCTTCGCTCATCTGCCAGGTACCGTCCGTTCGTAAGACCCCACATCGGGGCTGAAGGGATGGCTCACTAGATAAGAGCACTTGTTCTTGCAAAGGACCCAGGTTCAATTCCCAGCACCCACGTGGCAGCTCACAACCATCCGTAAGTCCAGTTCCAAGGGACCTGATGCCCTCTGCCGAGCTCTGAGAGAAGCGGGCACGTACATGGTACACAGATACCCATAAAGTATGTAAATCTGAATACATAGGTGCCATATTACTATACTCCATGCAAGGCAGCAGAGGAATATATCAGAACAAAACGAGAGCCCGGGCAACAACAGACAAACCCAGAGCATTTACATTTACTGGGGGTCAGTCCCCCGGCCCCCGTGTACAGTGTGTGTGAGAGAGTGTGTGTGTGAGAGAGTGTGCGTGCGTGAGTGTGTGTGTGTGTGTGTGTGTGTGTGTGGAGTGGACTCAGCCACTGCCACACCCAGCTTTCTATGTGGATCTGAACTCCCACCCGAGGGCTTGGGAGGTTTTACCCGCTAAGCTGTCTTCCCAGCCCAGGTTTTTAATGTGAAGGGAATCTGCCAGCCCCATGATTTTAGTGGCGGCCCCCATGTCCTGAAGCAGAGTGCGTGTT
Organism: Cricetiscus sungorus; assembly: GCA_030556225.1. NCBI lineage: Eukaryota > Metazoa > Chordata > Mammalia > Rodentia > Cricetidae > Cricetiscus > Cricetiscus sungorus. Next base: position 50,984,914 of record JANBXA010000735.1, on the reverse strand, counting down.
TTGTCTTTCGCTCAGTTGTCCCCGAAGTCTTGTTCTCAGAGAGGCAGATCTGTGAGTCCACCGTGCTTCAGACTCTGGTCTTAGACCGTTCATTCGCTGCTTAAATGCCCTCATGCTGTCTCCACTGGACACTGTTTAACAGCTGATGCTTTTGAATTCGGGGCCACCTTGTAAGCTTTTCAGTGTGTGTCTGTGTTTTGCTTCTGTTCCTATTCAAGGATTATTTCCTTACGCTCATTTTGAAGGGTGTCCAAGGAAGGTGAATTTGGTGATTTACATGCTTTTATTTTATGTATGTGGATGTTTGGCTTGCACGTGGCCTGTGCACTCTCTGAGTATAGTTCCAGAAGAGGGCACTGGATCCTATGGAGCTGGAGTTGCAGCTGGCTGTGAGCCACCATGTGGGTGCTGGAAATTTGATCTATGCCCTATAAATCCACAAATGCTCTTACCCACTGAGCTATCTCATTGCTCACTTTTTTGAGACGCTTGGCTCGGGACTGACTGTGTAGCACAGTTGCCTTTGAATACGCAGTGATGCTCCTGTCTCAGCCCCCCAGGGTTGGGGTCTCAGCCCCCCAGAGCTGGGGTGGCAGGCATGCATCGCCGCAGTGGGCTGAGCCAGGTTGTGGATGAGAACTGTGTTTAGTTCGTGTGTCTTACAAACTTTCTTTACCTGAGTCACCCTGCTGTCCTCCCTGCACTTGAAGACACATTTTAGGCACAGGTTACGCCATACCCTTCCTAAAGAAACACCACAGGTGTCCGCAGCATGCTGTCTGGTTCTCCTTGTTATAAAAAGCAGCCTCTGGGTGTAATCACCTGCACAGGTTAACTCATTAGGGGAGTAAGTGATTCTCAAGCCAACTCACCTTCCTTTCTTCCCTGCTTTGCTTATAAATTAGCGGAGATGCATTTGCCCATCAATCTTAATTATTCGTCTGTGTGTTTTTAAGGGAGAGTATCTACCCAAGTGTTCTTCACCGTGTTCGCGCTGCTTGGGCTCTTCATTTGTTTCTTTGGACACAGATTCTGGAAAACAGGTACCTTTTCCCACACAGACTCTCATCCGTTCTGCTAGCCTGAGGCTAGCCTACGCTACATAAAGGAGACCATGAAAGAACCATGAAATTAGCAAGTAACCGTTACACTGTGTAAGGCAAGTGCAGCTAGTGTCTGATACGATGCTGCGTCCCGTCTCCCTCCGTTCACGTTTCCCGGCCCTTCACATGATTCTGGGAATAGCTATGGGCGTGAGTCTGGACACTTGGGCACAGACTTGAACATTAGATGCCTACGTTGGGTTGTGAAGGTGCCTGACCTGGGTTTTTGTTTGTTTCCCATTTTCTTATCGTCTCCTCCTAGAATTATTCTTCATTGGCTTCATCTTCCTGGGGTTCTTCTCTTACATCCTGATCAGCAGACTGACGTCGCTTACGTACGATGGTGAGTGCAGAGTTAGCCGAGCGTGCACAGGGAGCTGTTGGGTTCACACCCACCACGCCGCCTTCTGCTGTTTACCCTGTGCTGGGTGTCACATGCATCCACACAATGGCAGCCTGTGCCCGGAACCCTGCTCTGCTGCTGCATCTGGGCTTGCTTTCCTGTGCGCAACATAGAGGCAAGCCCAGGGCAGTCAGCTGTGATCCCAGCACTCGGGAGGCAGAGGCAGGAGGATCTCTGAGTTCCCCGCCAGCCTGGTCCACAGAGTGAGTTCCAGGACAGCCAGGGCTACACAGAGAAATTCTGTCTCAGAAAAAAGAAAAAAAAAAAATCAAAAAAAATAACAAAAACAAAACAGGAGGCACCAGCCAGAAGTGGCTCAGCAGTGAAGCTTTTGCCAGGCTGGTTAGATCCCACTTCACAGAAACAGGTAAACCTTGTGTGGCGGTGTGTACCTGTTACTCCAGAGTGTGGGGGGCAGAGGCAGAAGGGTCAGCATGTGTTGAAGGCCAGCCTGGGCAATGCCCAGAGTTGCTCACCCTCCCGGGCTGTGGGTACCTCAGACACTCCTCTCCTTCCCCCCAGCCTCATTTATTTCTTGAGGCAGTGTCTGATGTAACTCCAGCTGGCCTAGAACTCACTCTGGCGGAGGGAGATACGAACTTCTGAACCTTCCAGGTTAATGTAGTGCTGGGGGCTTCACGCCAGGGAAGCTCATCCTCAGCCTCCCTCCCCCGACGGCCCCTCTCCCCCCAATCACGACCCCCCCCTCCCCATTACATTTGTTGGCTGTCACCTTTGCTGTCTTACCGACAAAGCTGCTGGTCTGTCCCCAGCCCTGGGGTGACAGTGCCTTGAAGGACATGTAGGCTGAGGTTGAGGCCCACGACTGCTGATCTGTCTTCCTGTGCCTTCCCCCTTCTGCAGTCCGTCTGGTCCTCACGGCTGTAGCCGGCAGCGTCGGTGGCATCCTCCTGGTGGCCTCCTGGTGGCGATTTGGGACCCTCATGTTCTGTATGCTGTGTGTTGGACTCGTGCTGGGTTTCCTCGTCTCTTCTGGGACTTTCTTCACTCCGCTGGGTAGGACATGCTGACTGGCATTTGGTGTGTGTGTGTGTGTGTGTGTGTGTGTGTGTGTGTGTGTGTGTGTGTAGTACATGTGTACCCATGTGTGTTCCAGGACTTGAACTCAGATAATCAGACTTGATGTCAAGTTACCCTACCATTGAACCATCTTGTCAGCCCCAATAGTTTTTCTCCTCTCTCTCTGTCTCTCTATGTCTCTCTCTCTCTGTCTCTCTCTGTTTCTCTATGTCTCTCTCTCTCTGTCTCTCTCTGTTTCTCTATGTCTCTCTCTCTCTGTATCTCTGTCTCTGTCTCTGTTTCTGTCTCTCTCTCTCTCTCTCTCTCTCTCCCTGGCTGTTGTAGACCTCGCTCTTTGTAGACTAGACTGGCCTCACCTGAACTCAGATCATCTGCCTTTGCCTCCTGAGTACTGGGATTAAAGGTGTGTGCCACCATCTCCTAGCTTCTGTTACAGGTAAGGTAGGTAGGTAATGGGACTCATAGGGCAGGACAGAGATTTTATCTTTAAATTTACTTTAAATTTTGATACAAGGTCTTCCTTTGCAGTCCAGGCTGCTTCGACTCATGGCAATCCTTCTGTTTCTATTTCCTGTCTCCTGGGATTACAGGTGTGAGCCACCATACAGCCAATTACTTTAGAGCTTTCAAGCCCTCACAGTCTACCTCGAGTCATAAGGAGATGCCCAGTGTGTCTCACGGATGGACAGGGTGCTGCTCTGATGGGCACTGAGCTTGGAACCTGGTGCTGTGTCCAGTGTTCCCTTTACTCTCTACTCCACACTTTTCCGTCTCCATCCCCCAAGGGTTCCTCAGACAGGGCCCGGGCCCACTTAGGCGGGGTCTCTAGGGTTCCTTCTGGGGTGAAGTTCCATCAGCTGATTGGGGCTGGAGACAGCTCAGGAGCTCTGATTGGGGCTGGAGACAGCTCAGCAGCTCTGATTGGGGCTGGAGACAGCTCAGCTCTGATTGGGGCTGGAGACAGCTCAGGAGCTCTGATTGGGGCTGGATCAGCTCAGCAGCTCTGATTGGGCCTGGAGGCAGCAGCTCTGATTGGGTCTGGAGACAGCAGCTCTGATTGGGTCTGGAGACAGCAGCTCTGATTGGGGCTGGAGACAGCAGCTCTGATTGGGGCTGGAGACAGCTCAGCAGTTCTGATTGGGGCTGGATCAGCTTAGCAGTTCATAGCACTGGAAGCTCTTGCAGAGGATGCACATTTTTAAATTATTTACTGCTTTTTCTTTTCCTCTGGGAACAGGATCTCACTGTGTAGTCTGGCTAGCTTGGAACTCACTGTGTAGACCACACTAGCACACTAGACCATTTTCACTTCAGAAATTCTCCTGCCTCTGCCTCCCGAGCTCATCGCCACACCCACTCAGCCTCCCGAGTATCTGGGAGTACTGGTGTCTGCCTCCACATGCATTTTTCAAACCTAGTTTGTAAAAGAGGACCCCGTGTAGCTGTAGGCTCCCCAGGGTGTGTGCCCACTGGACGGTAGCCCAGAAAGTACGGGAAGCACCTTAGCGGCCGGCTCCAGTCGCCCTGGAGTTCGTTCTTCCGGAGCAGGAATTGGGTTAGTGGTTCAGATCAATTCACATTGAGTTCAGTGCTTGTTGTCTATGTGGGTCCCATTACAGAAGACGATGAAAGCTGGGAGCCGGAGGGGAGACTAGGACCCCCCCCCCAGTGTAATACAGTCTTCCCACTTGGGGGGTATTGCGGTTTAATAAGGATCAGGATAGACAAATAGGCCAAATAGATGTTTATTCAGGGAGAAATAACTCACAACATAGACAGATGAACACCAGCAGGTTCCTGGTCCCAAGGATGCCTCCTCCTGTCCCCTGCTGCAAGCAAGAGAGCTGTCCGAGCCCCCTCCTTAGCATTTTCCCCCAGGTCACGGCTGGCTCTGTCTCCACCCCCAATGGGCGTGGTCTAAGCCACAGGTGGGATAAGGTGAATATGTCACTGGGGAGGGGGGTAGGAATCAGAGCCATATGGCTGAGGAATATGAGGGCAGGGACTATGGCAGCCTCTTCAAGTCATCCTCTAGGTCCCCTCACACCCTGAAAAAGAGATTATGTCAGCTGGGCGAGGCTGCACACATCTTTAATCCCCGCACTGGGGAGGCAGAAGCAGGTTGCAGATCTGAGTTTCAGGCCAGCCTGGGCTACACAGAGAAACCCTGTCTACAAACACACACACACACACACACACACACACACACACACACACACATTGTGTGTGTATTATACTGTCTGTGTGCCGCTGTCAGCGCAGTCCCTGGCTGTCACCTTAAGCCTTGTTTGTGGACAGACACCGAGACAGTGAAATTTAACTTGTGGACATCTTGTTTATTCTTATTTCTCTGCTTCCCAGGAAATCTCCATTTGTTTCGTGACGATGGTGTGTTCTGGGCGACGTTCTGTTGCATAGCTCTGCTCATCCCAGTCATCTTCATGGGCTGCCTGAGAATAGTGAGTGTTGGCATGAACTTACTGCCTTCCAGCCTTCCCTGAATCCTTCATGAGTCTCATTCGCCAGGGAGGGGAGGGCTCCGTGGTTGTCTGGGCTGAGGAAGTTCTGTGATTGTCACCTGTGTTTGTCATTGTTACCTGGGGGGGGGGGGGGGGGGGTTGGTCAAGTCAGATTTGTTTTCTCCTATTTAAGAATTAAAAGGCAGGAAAGAGATTACACTCTTACCCAGTTTTATTGAAACTGAAAGTGCTTGCACACACACCCCTTATACACAGAGACACCACACCAGTGTAGACACACACCCCTTACACACACAGACACCACACCAGTGTAGTCACACACCCCTTACACACACAGACACCACACCAGTGTAGACACACACCCCTTACACACACAGACACCACACCAGTGTAGTCACACACCCCTTACACACACAGACACCGCACCAGTGTGGACACACACCCCTTACACACAGACACCGCACCAGTGTAGACACACACCCCTTACACACAGACTCTATACCAGAAGGGGTGTCAGCTGTGAAGTTCCATTGGTTGCCAGGCCCCCTGCAAGAGCACTGAGCCCCCTGTTTTGAAAGCCCAAACAGCGTAGTTTGAGAGCCCCACTCTGGGGGATGGGAGGACTCAGGAGGAGTTAGGGGGCAGGAAAAAGTACGAGAAAAATGCACTGTATGAAATTCTCAGAGAATAAAACCCACATGGGCATCAAATGTGGTTTCTGACTTGGGCCCCTTAGTCACACCAGGCGGAGGAGAAGCTGGGGCTGTCTGGCTGTGGGTGACGCCTGTCTTCTCGGCTCCCCCACAGCTGAACATCCTGGCGTGCGGAGTTGTGGGCTCCTACTCCATAGTGCTGGCCGTTGGCAGTTACATCTTCACCAGCCTCTCCTACATCACTTTGAATATCCTCAGGAGAGCGCTCAACTCAGGCTTCCGAGGGGCTTTCGTCGGCGTGCCTTTCCAGACTAAAGGTAAGACTCTGAGTCCAGAAATCAGAGTGATGTTCAAATAGGCGTCCCGACTAACCCCCTACCAGGAGCACGTGGGCATTGCCAGGGGCCGAAAGATGAGCACAGAAGCTGTGTGAGTGCCTGCCAGTAAGCAAAGGCCTCACGTGTTTCCTTCTAAACATCAAAGAGGACTCTGGGCTTACATTCCATTCTCAGGTCAGGAAGCCGCCCCCGTGGAGAGGGCGGAAAAGGAAGGAGAATGGTACCCTGGATTAATTCAAAATGTATTCCTTTGTTTCCTTACTTCAATGAAGACTCGGTTTATTTTCTCTTTTCTTTCTTTCTTCCTTCCCGTCTTTTCTTTTTTCTTTGAGACAGGGTTTCTCTCTGTAGCTTTGGAGTGTGTCCTGGAATTAGCTCTGTAGACCAGGCTGGCCTCCAATTCACAGAGATCCGCCTGCCTCTGCCTCCCGAGTGGTGGGATTAAAGGCATGTGCCACCAACGCAGGATTAAAGGCGTGTGCCACCAACGCCCGGCTCGTTTTATTATCGATTGGTGATCACACTGTTGCCTTAATGAGATTTTGTGATTTTCTGATTTTCTGTCTTAATTTGTCTGTGAGACAGGGTCTTACTCTGTAGCTGAGTCTAGCCTTAAACTCGGTGATTTCCCAGTCTCAAGCCCCCCCAGAGATGATAGGGGTGAACCGAACGCACAGTGAGGGGTCTTTGTAACCTTTTAAAGACAAGTGATGCGCTACACAGTTACAGAGCTGGGACTTCCCCTTTGGAGGAGAGACCTTGTTTGCAGGGCCTTTTCTCCCGGGGTGGCGGTGTCTACCCGGCTCTTCTAAGGTTTCCACCACAAGGTCCATCCCACCAGAGTTCCTGCAGAGAACCAGTGAGTTTTTTGTCTTGGGCAAGAGGTTGTCTTCAAGAATATGGGTGATCCCAAGGCGGGCAGCTACAATGGGATGTTTGCAGCCAGCACAAGCGATGGATGGCATTCCCATTGTGCTTTTCTGCTGGACGCTCAGTGGCATCTGGGGTGTCATCTCACATCCTCCAGTGTTCCCTGAGCAGCCCCGCCCCACACGCCCCGCCCCCGGGAGTGGACTGGTGTGTGTGAAGGGAGACGTGGACTTAGCCTGTGAAGGACACGGCTGCTGCACATTACATGTTGAACAGTCCAGAGCCAGGAGTGGCGGTACACAGGATCTGAGGCAGGGGGATTGCTGTGAATTTGAGGCTAGCATGGGCTCATATTCCAAAACAGGCTACAGAATTAAGGCCCCATCTTAAAAAAGGAAAAGGAATAACGAAGCGCTCGCTTCACACGCTGAGTTCCTGAGCTCTGGTCCCTGGAACCCACATAAACAATACACAACGGCGCCTGCCACTCACCCGGGCTTGAACACACGTGGACCTTCACACACTGCAGGGTTTCCCTATAGCCCTGGCTGTCCTGGAACTCTCTATAGACCAGCCTGGCCTCAGACTCACAGAGATCCCCCTGCCTCTGCCTCCAGAGTGCTGGGATGAAAATGTGTGCGCCACCACTGCCTGGCTACAATCTTTTTTCCACGTTCATTAAAACAAAAAGTCTGGATTTGGTGGCTCATGTCTATAATCTTGGTATTCAGGAGATCACCGAAGTTTAAGTGTAGTCGGAGCCGTAGGTTGAGACCTTGTCTCAAAAACAAAACAAGCCACACAGCACCAAACCCGTGAGTACAACGATGCTTCTTTCCTTTAGACTTCCTTGTCCTGGCCGTGTGGGGGATGCTGGCCGTCAGTGGCATTACACTGCAAATTCGGAGAGAAAGGGGGCAGCCGCCTTTCCCACCCCACCCCTACAAGCTGTGGAAGCAGGAGAGAGAAAGAAGAGTGACGAACATTCTGGACCCCAGCCACCACGCCCCTCCCCTGAGGGAGAGGCTGCGTGGCCGATTGACTCAGATCAGGGAGCTCTTTCAGAAGGAACAGGCGGCCGGAGAGCGGACACCCCTGCTCCTGTAGGAGGCTGAGGCCTGCCCGGTGTGCCTCACCCTGGAGTTCTCGTCCAGACTGCCCGGCTGCCCCAGGTCCAGTGTGGGGTCAGCTGTGCTCAGTGATGGGCAGTACAGGTGCGGAGTTAGGACCATCCCAGGTGACGGTGACAAAAGCACCAGGCAGCTGGTTGCAGGCGCTTTGCCCCATTCTTCACAATCTTTACAAGTTTCCTTTGGTTTATAAATACGATTAATTGATGTGTTTTACAAAGTACCAGTTCTGACTCGATCTGAACCTGTGGAGGGGTAGGCTGGCAGTGGGTACTCGCTTTGTATGTACAGGCTTACGGATTTGATTCTTTGCCCTTGGATGTTAAGATTACAGGGAAAATAACTCCTCCTTTTCATTAAAAGCAGTCTGACTACTTGGCTGCATCTCATATTTTAAATCAGGAACCCTTCATTTCTTTCAATATTTAAGCAGTTTATTTAAATAAAACGCAAACTATGGCAAACTATTCTGAAATAAATTAACATGAATCCCCTGTTGTTTCACCTCTTAGGCTTAAAGTAGTAATTTAAATAAATTACCTCTGTGATTGAAAAATAGCTGTTTATTAAAGACAGGAGAACTTTGATATGGGTAAGTTACAGCCCAAATGGTGACCTGTTTTTTGTCCGGGGACCGCTTAAAGCAGTGAATGTTCCTGCTGGCCTTTTTTTCAGTTTCATTAGATGATGAGAGGACAGCATTTTGTCTGGACAGGTCACTAATGACAAGAGCCCTTTGTACTTGATGCTGTGTGTGTGAAGCAGCTGACCAGCACCTGTGGAGTTGTTCCAGTGACCTGTCTGTCACCAAGCCCCTGACGGCTGCCTGGGTTCTTTCGGTAAGGCGCCCTGGGCTGCACACCCTCTCAGAGCAGCCTGTGGTGAACACTGCTTCCCCGATGATGCTTTTTAGTGCAGTCGGCTACAGACATTTCAGGTAATGGGAGGAGTCTTCAGTTTCAGTGTTAAAAATGTTTTGAAGATAAAACAATGACAAAATTATAAACAAACCCTTTTGTTTCAAAAACTTTTTACTGTTATTACTGTCTAGTTTCAGCAATGAACCTTTTTTTTTTTTTTGAGACAGGGTTTCTCTGTGGCTTTGGAGACTGTCCTGAAACTAGCTCTTGTAGGACCAGGCTGGTCTTGAACTACTATAGATCCGCTGCCTCTGCCTCCCTGTTGCTGGGATTAAAGGTGTGCCCGGCATGAACTTGTCTTTTGAACAGAAAAATTACCATAGGGACTCTGGCTTCTGTCACATGCCTATATTTTAGTTGTGTGGAACGCTGGAGAGCAATTATTTTTCCTGTCAGAACACATTGCCAGTCAGAGCTGTAAAAGGCAGATTATGCTTTCTTGGAGGGAGAATACCAATTTTTAAATTTTCATAGTAATTTCTAATAATTCCATTTGTACAATTTTTGTAATAAACACCTGTTTTGAAAAATGCTTAAGGCCTCCTTATTGTGATGTCTCTAGAAGTTTATACTGGTCATGTTTGTGCTTTTACAAAAAAAAATATTACTCAATCTGGAAAATACAGTTGTTTTAAAATCTCAGCTTAAGGCTAATAGGAAGTGAAGGAATCCAGGGCGATATGTTATAGTTTATGTACACATGTACATTGATGTTTTGCTTGCATGCGTGTCTGTGAGGGTGTTGGAGCCTGTAACTGGAGCTGTAGACAGTTGTGAGCTGTCATGTGGGTGCTCGGAATTGAACCTGGGTCTTCTAGAGGAGCAAGCTGGATGTGAGAGTGGGAACCCACAGGAATCCGGGTTAAAGGTGTCACAGGAGGAGGGGCTGAGCCAGATCTGGGTAGGGGCTGGGGTCCCAGGCAGTGGGTCTCCTGCAGCTGTGCTCAGAGCACCCTCAGTCTTCCTGCCCGTGCTCCTTGAGAAGCGTGGCCCGCCCTTCAGGGCTAGTAATTCTATCCGGAGTACTTGCTGAAGGCTCTGACTGTTTGACAAAGTGGGTTGGTTTATTTTGCTGAAATGGAGAAAGAGTGCAAGGGATAAGGTTGCGTGTTGTTATCCTCTCTATTGTGGCTTGGACTAGGGCTCGCAGGGATGTTCTGAATACACAACCACCAGGGTTTGCTAACAAATTCAAAGCAAGATACAAAGAGACTAGTCTACGATGGCGCCATCTTTGTACCCTGCAGTTGCCTTGCAAGGATGGGGAAGATTATAGGATGGGGATGAAGTATTTGGTTTTGAGAAGTTTGAGTCTGAAATGTCTGTATGGCAGCAGAGTAAGGCATTCTCTCTCTTCCCCCTCCCTCTAATGGCCCCCATCCCCAATACACAAAGAACAGGCCTAAGGGCTGGGCTGAGCACAGATCAGTGGCTTGCATACATAGTACACACAAAGCACATACAAAGTGCACATAGAACGCATACATAGTACACAGCACATACACAGTGCACACAGAGCACATACACAGTACACAGAGTATCACCCTTCCCTCCAGCAAAAAAAAAAAAAAAGCTTCAAAAGTCAATTGTATGTATGAAATGTAAGCTTTGTTCTGAGATTAACCCTGAGGCATTCCAGTTTTAAATGCTCATCTTTATTGATAAAATAGGGCTCTCCTCATTAGCACACACTCTGAGATGTAAGCTTAAAGTTTTTTTGGGGGGTGGGGGTGGAAAATGTGCCAAAAACAAAGCAAATGTATTTCAATAATTTTTAATAAAAATAATTACTTCTCAAGTAACGTTTTACAATAGGGCTGGTCAATGCACGGCCTCTGACTCAACAGTGCAGCCTTTCTTTCTAAAATTCCAGCCTGGGATAAAACCGCATCAACAAATGTACCATTAAATTAAGGAGCACTCTCCAAAAACCAATAGAAAAAGTCTTAAAAATAAATTCACTTATGTATAAAATGTTAAGGCCTCCGCATGAGAACTGTCTATCGTCTAGGACACTGGCCTTCCTAACAGCCTGTGACCCCACTCACCTCAAATATAAGACTGAAAATTTCTCAGGTGAAAAGTCCTTTGAATTTTGCCAATACATGAAATAGCACGTCAAATTACAATGCAAAATAATATTTAACAAATGATATATTCAAAATTAGAACCTTCTATTTGTGCTAATTTTAATATATATTCGACACAAGTATATTTTTAATAATATTTCACAATCTTTTATTCTGATCACTACACAATAAACTCTTTAGGTTTCAACTGGTGTTAACGCACATTTCTGTATCTTGTGGTCTGCAAAAGCTTTTCGAAATATAAATATGATATTTTTGGTTTTTTTTGAGACAGGGTTTGTCTGTATAACCACTCTGGCTGTCCTAGAACTCGCTCTGTAGAGCAGGCTGGCCTTCAACTCAGAGCTCCTCCTGCCGCTGCCTCCGAGCGCTGGGTTTGAAGGTGCGTGCCACCGCCACCGCTGTTTTTAAGTGCAAAGGAAAATGTCTGTGCTTCCTCGCTTCACTGCCCTTTCTGAGTCACGGGTTGTAGGGAAAACCTCACAGATTATAAGAACCAAATGGAGCTTAGACTCAGACCCAGGACTTTGTTTTTGGAACATCATCTACTTTTTAAGTATTTGAAGAGTAATTTCCTAAGTAAAAACAAAGGGATTCCAAATTTACCCACATTGTTCATTAAATATGTCAACTGTGCACTGACTAGTGAGCAACCTCCTATCCTCAAGCATCAAGTAGAGGACAGACACTTCATTCTTAGCCGAGCACCAAAACATTTTCCGTCAGTAGTTTAACCTACTGTGTCTACATGCGGCTCTTTCTTAGAAAGCAATGCTCCGTCCCTTTCCTTCCTGAGATGTATGGCACACACTCAACCGCTAGCTAAGTCATGGGAGCGGGGTCTGAGTAAGTCATGCCTTCCCTCCATGTGGGGTGAGTGACACCTCTTAGAGCCTGCGACCTCAGTCCTCCAGAGACAGCAGATGGGAAGCCCTGTGCTACATAAGCTTCTGATTCTCAGCAGCAAGGGCAAGACTTCAACCAAGTCTTCCATTCAGAAAACCACAGCAAAACTTAACACTTAAGGTAGGATAATTTAGGGTTTCCACATGTTTATTGGTTATTCAGGGTGACCCGTGTGTCGTCCATGAAGCCAGCAGCACTTCTGAAACGCAGAGCTCGGCACCGTGGGGCGCTCACGTTCACGAGTGGCTCAGTGTCCCTGTCTCTTCCGTGCTGGGATCTAGTTTATGACCATACACACTCTTCTCTTCTGTCTCTGTGCCGGTCACTGGCACACACTATGGAGGAGAACGGGCTGACTGAGGTTGGGTTTTATGTTCATTCGTCCTTGGGACCACACAGAGCCATTCAGCTCTTCCTCAGACTCAGGTCACTGTTGGTCACTAATGCAGATAAAGATGTACTCTCCGACGCATCGTCCTTTCGAAGGTTGAGAAAGGACTCCCGTGTGATCTGAAGGATCTCTCTCAGGCCTTTGTTTTCTTGCTGTAAGGAGACAAGTAGGATGTCACACACTCCAGCAAACGGAAAAGCAGACCTACGCAGGGACAGACACCACCTGGCCACCCTAAGATTTGAACAGGCACCTCTAAGAAGGAACACATTTCAAAAGCCAGACGCATGAAGGCGTAGCATGAAAAGCAGGCTCTGTAATCACATAAATGGGTAAGTGTACTGTGTTTGCCACCTGACTCTAAACAGATTTCAAAGCTGGTGTGGGGTCACACCTTTAATCTCAGCAGTTGGGAGGTGGGGCGGGGCGGGGCGGGGCGGGGCGAGGGGGGGGCTCTATGAGTTTGAGGCTAACCTGGTGTACATAGTAAGTTTTAGGCCAGCCAGGGCTACACAGTGGAATTGTCTCAAAAACAAAAACTAGATTTTAAATGCTATTAAAAACACAGGGTCAGTCCTCAACCTCCACTGAGCTGGAAGACCTAATGTGTACAGACGCGACAGGTCCAGAGGCAGAAATTAGCTTGTTTTGCAAACAGACTGGAGGTGAACAACACCCATATAAACTCATGCTAGTTATACATTTATATGAATAATACCTTGCCACAGATTTCATCACTCAGTTGTAGTTACTATATTTCTCACTCAGCAAAAACAGCTGAGGTATTATTTTTTAAAAAAGAAATGTAAATGATTATCTGATACTGTAAGCAATTTTGTCATCTTATAACCTATTCTCTGCGGCTGTCTTTGGCCTCAATGGCCTGGCCTGGGGCTGTTTTCTCAACACAGCCCTGCCTGTCTGCTTTTGTTTGTGGTGCTTTTGCATAACCATGAGGACACTGAACATCAACTGTTTAGTTTGCAAAGTCAAAGGATTTAACTCTCTGGTCCTTTGCTGAAAAAGTTGGCCTACCCTTATTATAGGAATGGGAGCATACTGTACGCTCAGAGACAGAATTAGGTTCTGTGGCTATCAACAAGAAATTTCCCCATGATTTCAAGCAAAACATTTTAAGTTTTATTTTTGGGTGTTGGGTGTTCTGTGTGTACACATGGAGGCTAACGCTTACCCCAGGCATCTCCCTCTCTTGCACCCCACCTCATGTTGTGAGATAGGGCCTTACTGGACCTGGAGCTTACTGCTTGGATATCCGTGTGCCTGGATTTTACACAGGAGCTGGGGATCCAGAGTCGGTAACCGTTACCCCCGGGCCAGCTCTCTAGCCCACTGTTGTCTTTCTGAGACAGCACCTCACTAGTCCTGGCTGCCCTAAAACTCACTGGGGGCTGAGGGTGACCTTAAATTTCTGATCCTCTGTCTCTGCCTCCCAGGAGACAGAATTAAAGGAGCACCACACCTGGCATTACTTAAACATGTTTCTACATAATCTCTAGCACAAAGAACTGAATTTTAAAAATTATGAAGTCAAGGACATTCACACACGTGCGAATGCACACAAAAACAATACAGAATCAAACCTAAAATTCCTTTTCAAGACATGTTTCCCTCTAGCCCTGGCTGTCCTGGCACTCACTATAGACCACAGGCGGCCTCAAACTCAGAGATCTGTCTGCCTCTGCCTCCCAAGTGCTGGGATTAAAGGTGTGTGCCACCATGCCTGTTTTAAAAATAAGCTTTCTCAACTCCCGATGTATTCATGAGTCATGATCCCAGATCTTTGCCTCACTACCCAATGGACTATTTCACACTATCATAGCATCCCATATCTGAAGTTTAAAACTCACTTCTAGTTGAAATATTCGCTCCTGCTCCTTGCAACCCTGCTGCTCGTCAATTTCGATGGCTTTCCTCATCACTGCCGCCATCTCCGTGATCTGGTCAACATGCGCTTGCAGCTCCTGGAACAAAGGGCAGACACGGAGATGAGAGAGACTTCACTGGTTTGGTTCAAATTCTCTCTTCTGACAGAACCACACTGCCACAAAGCACAAGTGTGGTGTCCTTATGTTGTCTTGTAACAGGAAGCACAACAAAGCTGGGTGGACATCGGGTGTTAAGAACAGGGTTAAAGCAGCAGGAGCTCTTTGAGTTTGAGGCCAGCCTGGTCTACATAGCGAGTTCCAGGACAGCTGGGCCTACACTGAGAGACACCCCCCCCCAATAAAATAAAGACAGAAAATAGAATTGAGGGTACAGATCACAACGTAACTCAACCCTATAGCAAAATACTCATTCATTTCACACTTCTCACAATGACTAAGCAGATTTTCTTTTCCAAAGCTGCATGCAGTATGGTTAGAGCGATGGTAAAGGTATAAAACCTTTGTTTTCTTCCTGGACTCTGCACAGGTCAGTCTGCCCTATAGTATTAATGCCTATGAAGTGATCCCAAGTCAATCAAGAGTCCTAGACACAATTCTCCTCCAGAACAGGAAGTGTATTGTTTGTAAAATAAAAACTATTGAGCAAAATGAACATATTGTTATGGAATATTATTTCATTTGTTAATTTCCACATGCTATAAAAATCCGTGTTTATCAGCTTTACAAATTCTATCTCATTCCTTGATGACATGTGTCAGGCACTAAGCCTAACAGAAGCACAATTCCTCTTAAGGTACCTTCCCTGGCCTTAACGAGTTCTGTTCAGTAACGGAGACAGACAAAGGGGGCTTAAGAACTGACTCGGGCCTGAGCATAATCATCTTCTCATAGTTTCTATTAACCATTCTTCACTGGCAACAGAACTTACTATAGTAAGACAAAATTCCATTTGAAAAATTCCATTTCCATTTGAAATTCAATGGAAAAAAATCCCCAAATGAATATCAAGTCTTTCAGGCAGCCGGATAGTTGTAAAAATGATCTGATCAAGACCTTAAAGAATCCACATAACTATTAAACTGGAAGAGACAGGGAAAAACAACAGAGCTTTTGGGCAATCACTCCATCCCTGAGTCTTAAAGGAAAAAGGTGTAGGGTGGTGCAGTTGTTAACATTAGTGATGTCTTTCATGTATGAGTAGTAGTTTTTAGTGCTCAATGGTGACACGTGACTAAGTGCCTTCCACGTACGGGACGCCTTGGGTTAGTGGCAGCAAAGCTGTTACCAAGGCAATGCCTGCCACTACCTGCCACAATGTCACAAGCCCCTCTGTTACAGAGGACACACGCACAGACACTGGCTCTAGAGCTCAAAGGCCAGCACATCACCATGGCCCGCCTGTCCGTCCTGCTAACTTTCCATGTCCAAGTCTGCCTTATTCACTTACTGTCAATAATAATTAATCATGATTAGTGATGTATTAACAATAGGTAAGTAACACTTGTTCTTACTATTTCTGCTCTGCAGCGATAGCCCAGTTCTTCTACAAGAAAGCATCACTACACATAGCTATATTGTCTATGCAAAGGTAAACCAAACAACTACAAATAATTAAGACTCTAAACTAAAAATTTTAAGTTTGATGGAACAGCCTTTTATAATATCAGGCTAAAGTTACTATCAAGAAAATATATTTTTCTTTTTTTGACAGGGTCTCACTACACAGCTCTGCTTAGCCTGGAACTCATGACGTAGACATATCTGGCTTCAGACTCACAGAGATCTCCCTGCCTCTGCCTCCTGAGTAAGAAAATATTTAATGTCTAGAAATGTACTTTTATAACAACAAAAACTGCAGAAACACTAGTAAGAATAAACAAAAGAAGTCTGTCCCATCATCTGTAATGGCTTCCGTCCCGTGCACGACACACAGAGCACTATGGACAAACTTCAGAGTTTAGACTCAGCAGCACCGCCGTGAAAAGCACTGTTCTCTCACTGATTTCATTTATTTGCTGATCTAATCTGGAAGGGCAGTTCAAAATAAAACAACTCTTTAAGTGGACCCCATCTCTCCCCCAGAAGTTGACTGTGTGGCTTAGTGTACATTCTGATTGGCTTCCAAGTGCCGCCTCTCCATTCCATGCTGAGGTGCTTCAAGGATGAGCCGGGATGCATCAAGGAAGACTCCTTCGCAGTTGCTACGATGCACCATGTCAATCTGTAGTACAGAGCCATTATAATGTTAATACGGAAGTCGTCTGTAATTTAAACACTGAATGAGTGTTAGTTCATGCGTGTTAGCCAACCGTTGGAATGTTTGTTTTTTTAAGATTTCCAAAAAGGCATCTGTTAAAATAACGATGTAGAAGAATTTGGATGAAACTGAGTTACATTTTCTAGTGATTTTCAAATATGGACTCAAAAAGCTCTAGATGAGTGCAAAATTCTGTATTAATATGGCCTGAAGCAGGACGCGTGCTGCAAAGGGCAGCTACACAAAACTGTCCCCAAGTGTGCTGCAGCGCCACTTCTATGCTCAGGCTGTCAGACCACCGGTGCCTAACCAAGTCGAGAGCCCTGCACTCCGCACCTTTACCTCACTTCTCTGCTTATGCGTCCCCCACTCCTGCAGTTAATTCAAGGCTAGATCAAATCATCTGCCTTCTTTCGGACTTTGCTTATGGAAACTAATAATGCTCTGCCTAGTTCTACAGTAATGGCTTGTTTTTGCACCTCCCATTACATTGTAAGCTTAACAGCAGTGTGACGTATTCCTTCATTAATCTTGTTCTTGCCCCTAGCAACTAATCCAAGGTAGGGTGTTAATAAATGTTTGCTTTACCGAGCATCTCCTTTTTGGGAAAAATCAAAACCACAAACATTAATATGTATTAATTAGTTAGAATTAATAGCAAATAACTGGACAGTCACTTTATGGAAGGCAAGGATCAGCACTTGGATGAACTCAGTCTACACAACAAGTTAACGGAAGGTTATGGCTATTTAGGAAGTGCTTAACTTTTCAACTGGACAGCACTGATGACGGTACACCCAGTGGGTTTGTTTATGGGGACAGCGGGGGAGGGGAGGGGCTGAGCCGACAGCTTCGGGTACACTCAGCACATGTTCTACCAGGGAGCTCAGCCTCTACCTCCTTGTGTGCTTTAGAGGACATCTGCTCTGCCATGGCCACCGCTGTAGTGTATGAGCTACAGACCTCACTCACCGCTGTACTGTATGAGCTACAGACCTCACTGCTGTACTGTATAACAGACCTCACTCACTGCTGTACTGTATGGGCTCTAACAGACCTCACTCACTGCTGTACTGTATAACAGACCTCACTCACCGCTGTACTGTATGAGCTACAGACCTCACTCACCGCTGTACTGTATGAGCTACAGACCTCACTGCTGTACTGTATAACAGACCTCACTCACTGCTGTACTGTATGAGCTACAGACCTCACTCACCGCTGTACTGTATGAGCTACAGACCTCACTCACCGCTGTACTGTATGAGCTACAGACCTCACTCACCGCTGTACTGTATGAGCTACAGACCTCACTCACTGCTGTACTGCATGGGGCTATCAGATCTTACTCTATGCACTTTATTTTTGGGTGGTATTCACTTTTTCAAAACTTCAAAATTTTGTTTCTCAAATTGTAAAACAAGAGGTCCTTTTAGAATTTCCATCCTTATACTTTTATTTTTTGGAGAGGGAATGTAGAATTAAAACAGATTTCATGTCAGCAGGCTGGCCTAGAACCCGGGCCGTCTTCCTTCTATCTCATAGGTACGGGGATTAAAGAGCTATGTCACCGCTCTTGGCTTGACATACATGAAATACTCTGTAACCAAGTCTTTAGTCTTTTATTGACACAGAGGTATTACAGTCTCTAATAATCCAAAATATGTGTCAATAATTGAGAAATATATGTATCTTATAACTGCCACTTTTTCTTAAATAGTGTTAGTTGTAAGTAGTTTATTTCACTGTTATCCAAAGCCAGTCATCCAATGTAGTTTAATATTTTTATTTCCCACTGGCAGTTAAAATTCAGTTTAATGCAAATAGTAACAACTATTCCACTTGTCTTGACAATTGCCCCTAAGGGCCCCAATTCAAAACGACTGAAAAACACGCTAACCCTTCAGCTTTGCTTCTACACATGTCAACCGCATGCAGTGTCCCCAATCCCACGGCTTTCCATGAAAACGAGTGTCCCCATTCCCACTGGACTCTCCAGGGAAACATCTCACTCAGCAGCTCACAGACTCTAAGTCTCTATCCTCTGTTTGTGTAACAGGTAGCTTTACACAAAGTCACTGGGAAAAATCTACTTAAAAGCAGAGAATCTCACAAAATAATTTTAAACTGAATGTACCTTAATTTTTACAATAGTTTATTACTGAACACACACACACACACACAGCATTTTAAAGTTACTAAGGACACCAATAGGGAGGCAGAGACAGGTGGATCTCTGAGAATTTGAGGCTAGCCTGGTCTACACAGTGAGACCCTGTTACTAAGGAGTAACGGGAGTTAGAAGAATAAGCTATGGGAAAACAATATATAACAAGAAATGGGGGACAGGGTGGTGACAACAAAAGGAAATGTCAATTAAAAATGTGAGGTATTTCCGGGTGTGGCGGCACATGCCTTTAGTCCCAGCACTCAGGAGGCAGAGGCAGAAAGATCAAGAGCTCAAGGACAGCCTTTGCTACACAGCGAGTTCCAGGACAGTAGCCTGGGCTATACAGGGAAACACTGTCAAAAAAAAAAAAGAGGGACGGGGGTTATATATCATATTACATCAATTTAGTAGATTATTTTTGTTGTTTAAACACTGGGAACATAGGTTACCGATGGCCCCCAATTCTCATTTCAGGTCAAATTGGTAGACTGGACTGATTACCTTCGAGTGTTGCTCTTTTAACTTCAGTAGTATACCTGGGTCGTCTCTCTTGCTGGCCATCAGCAGCCTGAACATCTGCTCTCGATACTTGCTCATTATCAGCTCCAAGGCAGACTGGTGTTCTTCCAAGGATGTACGCAGTTCTATCAACAACAATGTGCTTCGTTAAAGGAGCTACGTTCATGCTGTCCACATAGCATTTGTCAAGAGACTGACACAGGGCATCTTACAAAGAAACCGTGCAGCAAAGAACCCCCTCACTTCTTACTGAAATAGGTGTGTGTACACGGCACACGGCACACGCAAAGGTCAGAGGACAATTCGCATTGACCTTCGCCCTCTACCAGGGTTTCTCAGGATGAGATGCAGGCCGCCAGACTTGGCGGCAAGTGTCCTTGATCTGCTGAGACATGTGTCAATAGCTTTTTAAGTGTTCATTTAAAACTTACTTCTTAAAAGCCATTCCAGAGCTACAAGGCTGGACTGGGACAGTCCCTAAGATTACAGCACTGCAATGAACCTGAGCTCTAATGTTCCACGCCGAAGGAATGAGGGTCCTCCACAAGGAGCGCGAAAGTGAAGGCTATGTGAAGAGACGGATGGGCGACGGCAGAGCAACCGGTGTGTGGAGGAGAGCTGAGAGAGGAGGGCAGAGGAGGGCAGGAGCTGACTCGAGGAAATGGACAGGAAGTGCTCAGCAAGGGCGCCAAGACCCTACTTAATCGGGGAGTTCAGAATAATGGCTGTTGAAGGATGGGGGAGCTTAGAGTGAAATCTCTAAGTGCAGCAGAGATTATGAGCAGCTGCACTGGGACACAGGAAGGAGTGGCGTTCCGTCCCTTCGCAGGGAACAGGAACAGTGCAAACCAGATGCTGAGGAGACCTCGCAGAGAAGGCTGGGAAGGTGCAGGAAGTATCGCCTCGTCACACAGACCAGAAAATGCGATTAAATATTAAAAAGGAGATTTGATTGACTATATCCCCATTTAGAAAATGATTCTATCCTACTTCGTGTGTGTGTGAGTACACGCATGTGTGTCTGTGCACCACATATGTGCCTGGTGCACCTGGAGAGCGTCAGACCCCGAGGAGATGGAATTATGGGCAGCAGAAGCTGCTGATGTTGGTGCTGGGAACCGAATCGTGCTCTTAACCAAAGCCATGTCCCCAGCCCCTCTCTGATTTGTGACTCATTAGTGGCAAACCAGTGCCACAAAGGAGACTGAAGGTCTCTGTCGTGACAAGACAGCTTGCCTTTGTTCTCTTGCTGCAATTCTCTGATCTGTCTGTTTTCTTGCTGGATTCCCATAACCAGTGTGGACCTTGGCCGATGTCTTGCAACTTCATTAAGTTCTTGGATTTCTTCCTGATACTAATGAAAACATTAAAAGAAAACATAGAGGAAGTCAACATTTGCAAATTTTTACCTGCTATATGAATATGAGCAGACCCTCCGAGAGTAAAACAGAGGCATTACATGACCCAACATTCCTTCCTAAGGAAAAGAAAATGTCGCAGTACCTAACAGGAGAAAAGAGGCGCTCGAGTACCCCTCCCCCACCCACCCAGGAGAGGAGAAACAGGACAGGCCGTGTCCCCTTGTAGTAGCACAGTGTTACTGGGCAACGGATGGGGGGGGGGGGAAGGTGGACACATACTAGAAACCAGGCGAGCTTTAAAACAGGTAACATCAATCACAAAAGCCACATATCTCATGCCCTACTCACACGAAGTGTACACAGGTCTAGAGCAGGCAAATCCACTGGGAGGGAAGCCCAGTGGTTCCAGGGTTGAGAGGGTGGGAAGCTAGAAATACACTGACGGGTGTAGAGTTTGCTTAGCACGAGCAAGGCCCCAGGTTCCATCCCTAGCACCCCAAGGGGGTGAGTTCAAGGACAGCCTGGTCTACAGATAGAGTTCCAGGACGGCTTCCCAAGCTACTTAGAAACTGTCTTGAAAACCAAAACTAACCAATCAAACAAAAACAAGCAAGCAAGCAAACAAACAAAAAACAAAACACAAAACAACAAAACCAAACAACTATTTGGTTGTTAAATAACAGCCAAGCACTTTTATAAAGGAAAGTATAAACATCTCAACATTATATAATACAGCAAATATCTAATGTGTGCCAATATCAGTGAAACGTGTTGTCTGGTCCTTAGCAAATCTATTAAGATTCAGTAACTTCACTTATTTAACTCAAATGTTCATTTCTGTCAGAGGAGGGATGGAATTCATAGATTTAAAATAAACCTATGTACTTGCCATCAAAGCATGATAATATACCGTAGTCCATGGTGAAGCAAGCATACAAGTGAGGCGTCCTGAAAACTAATTAGAAATTATCTGACTGCTTACTGTGTGGTTTGAACAAGAGCGGCTCCCACTGGCTCCCAGATGTGACCACTTGGTCACCAAGAGGGACACTAGTTGAAAGCTTCAGGAGGTGTGGCCTTACTGGAGGAACTGTGTCACTGGGAGTGAGCTGTCAGGTTTCAATCAGCCCAGTCCCAGCCCAGAGCCTCTTTCTTCCTGCTAGCGTGGATCTGAATAGGCTCTCGGTTCCTGCCCCAGCACCGTGTTGCCTGAGTGGCGCCATGCTTCTTGCCATAACGATGAGGACTAAACTTTTTTAAAGAGTCGCAGTGGTCAAGGTGTCTTTTCATGGCAATGGACCACTGACTATGATGTCTATGATGTACGTATCACCCACACATCAGGGAAGGCTGACAATGGACCACTGATTATGACGTCTATGACGTACGTATCACCCACACATCAGGGAAGGCTGACAATGGACCACTAACTATGATGTCTATGACGTACGTATCACCCACACATCAGGGAAGGCTGACAATGGACCACTGATTATGACGTCTATGATGTACGTATCACCCACACATCAGGGAAGGCTGACAATGGACCACTAACTATGACGTCTATGACGTACGTATCACCCACACATCAGGGAAGGCTGTTACGTGAAGTCAGCAAGGAAAAGTCAAACCTGCTTCATTGCTTCCACCCGCTTGCTGAGGGCAGTGGTCTGCTCAATGAGCGACTCCGCTGCGTCATCATGGCCCCTCAGCCTCTCCACAAGGGCTCTGGCATCAGCAAGGGCCTTCTCAATCGTGCAGCTCATTTCTAAAGGCACAAACAAATTAAAACCGGGGCTTAGCATCACCTTGGTATCAGTCTTCACAGATACCCTCCCTCAGCTTCACCTAAGACGGGTTCATATTTACAGAGAAAGGCAGTTAGGAATATCATGTTCCGGCTATTGGGATATAAACCTTAAATGCAAATCTGACTGTAAAAACCCTTGCCCCCCTTGCTCTATCAAAGTCTCAACCTCCTCCTGGCTGAGCTACTGTGTCTTATGTGAAGTGACATTGTCATTCAATTCCTGCAGTTTCCACAGAGAACACCACTAGCCACTACAGGCAGCTCTGAAGTGTTTGAGAGAGGCAATGAAGGGGACGATGAGCTGGCTGAACCCGCAATGGAAGCAGCAGGTGTTCTGCTGGGGCAGCAGTGCGGCAGCACTGACAGAGAGCGGGACATCCGTGCATGGTGCCCGCGACAGAGAGGGCAAGGCCCCCTGCAGGGCGGGGGTGTGCAAGCGTCCCAGCAATCCACCGAGCGTGCACCCACACATCCGCTCCAGCACAGCTGCTGAGAAGCATAACCTGGCTCCCACACCGCGCTCTCACATGGAGGCTGACTGGCGCTGTGCTGATCTCCAAAGCAAAACAGAAAACTGAAAAAACAGGGTCCCTCACCACAACAGATTCACAAAGAGGGAGAGAGGAATGTAAGCAATGCTGGACACGGATTCAGCAAAGCTGGGAGGATCTCTGTGAGTTCCGGGCCAGGGTGGTCTACATGAGTTACAGGGCAGCCAGCTGCACAGTGAGACCCTGTCTCATAAAATAAACAAATACACAAGGAAGCAAGTAGAGAATTTTGGAGAATAATTTTTAAAAAGCTTGGTGTCTGACTGAAGAGATAGTTTAGTGGTTGACGGTGTCTGCGCTTGCAGAACGCTGTAGTTTACTGGTCGACTGTGTCTGCGCTTGCAGAGCGCTGTAGTTTACTGGTTGACTGTGTCTGCGCTTGCAGAGGGCTGTAGTTTAGTGGTTGACTGTGTCTGCGCTTGCAGAACGCTGTAGTTTAGTGGTTGACTGTGTCTGTGCTTGCAGAGCGCTGTAGTTTAGTGGTTGACTGTGTCTGCGCTTGCAGAAGGCTGTAGTTTAGTGGTTGACGGTGTCTGTGCTTGCAGAGGGCTGTAGTTTACTGGTTGACTGTGTCTGTGCTTGCAGAACGCTGTAGTTTACTGGTTGACTGTGTCTGTGCTTGCAGAGGGCTGCCGTTTAGTTTGCAGCAGGCCTCTGCAGTCACTCCAATGCACGTGTGCAGACCCACACAGACAGACACATACACACATAAATAAAAATTAATATCATAGCTTAATGGACCTAAGAAAACACAAAACTGAATGATGCTAGTTACAGAGGACACAAGCAAAGACCCTAAAAAAGAGAGAAACAAAAACCTTAAAGAATTCAATAAAATGGTTAAGATAAATTATAGCATAACATGTTTGTATTAAAATCTAAGATCTAAAATCAATTTTCCAACTCCTAACCTTGAGAAAGTAGGAAAAGAACAGAATACACCCCAAGTAAATAAAAGGTAAAGAAGGTAAACCCAGTAAAACTAAAGCAAAGAGAGTGTGGTGTGTGGGGGTGGGGAGGGGTGGGGGTAGAGAGAGAGAGAGGTACAAGAGAGACTGAACAACCAGTCAGAGAACGTGAAGAGCCCCGGTGGCCCACATTGCAGTCCAGTACCCAAGAGTGCGTGCGGCAGGGGCGTCAAGAGGAGGGGGAGTCGAACCTGGGTCCCAGTCTGTGTCTGCTCCCACCCCCTTAAAGACCAAGAGAAACCACGGTACAGCCATTCCTCACCCTAAACAAGTGAACACAATGACACTCTCAGATACACGGACTACTCAAAGAAAACGGCCCCCACAGGGAGTGGTACTATTAGGAGGTGTGGCCTTGCTGGAGGAAGTGTGTCACTGCTCAAGTTCCTCTCAGTGTGACAGTCATCTTATTGTTGCCTGAGTGTAAGGACCATCAGCTCAGCACCGCGTCTGCCTGCACGCCGCCATGCTCCCTGACAGGATGATAACGGACTGAACCTCCGAAACTGTAAGTCAGCCACCCCAATTAAATGTCCTTTATAAGACAGGGTTAGTCCCTCAAAACCCACAAGTGACACAAAGACATGCAAGAAAGCAGTGACGAGCAACAGACCTAAAGCCATTATAGCCACCGAGAGAGCTTCGGGGCTGAGACATGTCAGCAGTCAGTGCTGCCCCTGTGGAGTTAGCACCGTGGGTGGCTCACAACCGTACCCAACTCCTGTTCCAGGGCATGGCATGCTCTTATGAACCCATGGCACTAGGCATGCCACTGGAGCACAAACACACTTATGAGACAAATAAAATCAGTGTCTTGTTCAGGGGCCAGGCAGGTCAATACAGGCCCTATCTCAGAAAACAAAGCAAAACAGATAGGGTTATACAATGTCTTTAAGGAAATGAGAATCCTTGCATGATGAGGCATGGGGTACACACCTGTAATCTCAGCACGCCAGAGCAGAGGCGGATGGAGCTCTATGAGCTCTGGTATAACAAGCAAACAAACACATACATAGTAAAAGAAAAGAGAAGAAAAAACCCAAAAGTTTATAGATTCATAAAGCAATTCAGCATAGAAAAGAACTTATATTTCTGGTTGTGAGCCTAGCCTTTAACCGCTGAACCATCTCTCCAGCCGCAGCATTGAAAAGATCTTAACATTATACCCTGACACCAAAACAATGTAAAAGGAATATGAGAAAAACAAAATAAACCAGAGTAAAATTTCTCATGAATATAGTATAAAGACTAAATACTTTCCTCACTAAAATTGTAACAAGGTAAGGATGTTGAATTACTCTAGCAATAAGGACGGGGGCTATCAACTGGACACACAAGGAAACTCTAGTCTGTAATCCACGTTGCTACACTGAAAATCCCAAAGAACAAAACCAATCTCTCTCAATGTGTTTAAAAGGACAGGAGTCAAGTGAGAACACAAACTTGGGCGGCCAGGGAGGTGGGGAAGACCTGGGAGGAGTTGGGGTGAATATAATCAAAATACATTCTATGAAATTTTCAAGACTGAAAATGTAAAATATAAAATTCCTAACAATCTATGATTTTAATTTTAGCATGTCCACAAAATACAAGTTCAAGTACTGTTCTTTCATAAGATAGAAATGACAATTACATATACAAAAATTATTTAACATATATTAAATGCATGAATTCACATAAAATTATATATAATATATATAAAATGTATTAATTCCTTAAAAACCACCAATGACAAAAAGTCACAAGAAGAGATGAGTGTCTAATAATGAATGGTCCTAGAACAAAATATGTGGAGAAAACACTGTTCTAAAGGATTTAAAGACTCAACATAGTAAAGACAAAAGGTTTTCAGTCTACTGCAGCTAGAAACTGACAAGCTGATTTTCTAATTACCTCCTACAGAAAGCAAGGAAACTAGAACCACTGAAACCATCTCGCAAAGACTCGCTTTACATAACGCACAGCAACAAGACAGCTCTGATGAGACAGAACAGAGACTCAGAAATAGGCCCACAGGAAGGTGACCAATTTATCTCTGGAAATGTGCAAAGGGAGCTGAGTGTGGTGCTCACATTCCTGTAATCCAAGCATTGAGAAGCTGAGCCAAGAGGATCACTGCAAGCTTGGGGCTAGCATCAACACACACAGTGAGTTCAAGGCCAGCTTGAGCTACAGTCAGCAGACAAAACAGCAAGGTGTGAAGGCAAGTCCCAGAACACGAGGTGCAGAACAGCGCTGGCTGCTCAGCCACAAGGACAACGGTTCAGACACCCCTGTCGTTTACAAGTGCCACGAACGCCAGCATCAATCTGAATGCTCTTCTGGGTGTCAAGGGCACCGGCACACATGCATACACCTTTTTTTTCTTTGTCTTTTTTTTTTTTTGTGGAAAGCTCAGCATTTTTTCAACAAATTGCATTGGAAGAACTAAAAAGTAATGTTAACACAATTCTTACTTGATTTATATAAAACTCTATGATTTATAGAAAGCTTTTCTCAAAAGGGAGAACAAATTTTAATATAAAATGAAAAATGGTAGTATTATAAGGGGGAAAAAGGAGCAAAGAAAATCTCTGTAATCTGGAGATAAAGTTTTTAGGCAAGCTAGCAAAAGCAGGAAACAAAAAAGCTGCTGATAAACCAGGTCTCACCCAGACGGTTTGGGAAGACAAGCCAGGCCTGAGGAAGCAAGCTCCAAGCTGTACTTCTGACGAAGCACTCACCGCAAGAACAAGTCTAATTTAAAAATGGCCAAAAGTCTTTACTACTTACCCTGAAAGATACACGATGGGGGAGAGGAAGCACAAGATGTTTACTATCATTAAAGAAATTTAAATAAAACGGTGATGTCCATCACAACATACTCAAATTGCTAGGTAACACAACCTGGAATACCACAGGGGCCCAGGGCTCAAACTCAGGCTGCCAGGGTTCATTCAGAATGGCAGCTCCCTGGACCTGAAGAACACCACCATACCTTGCCATTCAGACAACGGATGAGTGTTAAATAGACTGAGAATTCCAAATACAGGAGCTGAGTGGCAGCCGGGTAGGGAGGGCCAGGACTGGACCTCCACAGCCAAGCTGAACCCGAGGGCCCAGTTTGCTTCCTGCTATGTGACAACTGTCTCAGCATCCTGAAGTGGGGAGAACAAATTACCTGACTCCATAAAATGCAGTCTAAAAGATTTAAAACTTTTCAAGTCAGCCAAGGGAGATGCACATGAAGAACAATTAAAAACCAACAAAATTTTAAATATTTTTTCATATAACTACAGAAATCTAGCAATCATTTTAAGTATATATTAAAATTAAGCAAAGAATATGGTGGGCTTTAAAAAAGAATTAT
The DNA here is from genome assembly GCA_030556225.1 of Cricetiscus sungorus. Classification (NCBI taxonomy): domain Eukaryota; kingdom Metazoa; phylum Chordata; class Mammalia; order Rodentia; family Cricetidae; genus Cricetiscus; species Cricetiscus sungorus. The sequence continues at coordinate 50,957,697 of JANBXA010000735.1, read as the reverse complement.
ATTAAAATGTTCCCTAGGCTGCACAAAGACTACAGAAGTGAACTGAACTTACACTTTCACATTTTAGAAGGATAAAAAATTATAAACTGACAACTCAACACAATTTTATTAACATTTCAGAAAACAGTGACACAGCTTCTGAAAATCTGTGTACTCACTTCCTGTTTTCAAAACCTGAAAATAAAACTACTTTATAACATGGATTTGCTTTGCCCTCCTGTCCTTTTTTTGGAAGGTGCTTTCTCTCCCTTTTTGTCTAGTGTTTTTCATATCCTGTTACAAATCTTAAAAAATAAAACAGGAATATTTTCAAATTTGCCTATTTTCTCAGTGCTTTTAACTAGTCACTTAACTAAGTTACTGTGTACAGGGAGGCTCACATTACAGGGGTATGCTTTCAGGAAACAGGTTGCTTCCTGTGTCAGCCACATCGTCACCCACTCCACCACTGAGACATTTGCAGTCAGAGTCTGACAGATGGTCTAGAACATCCCGTAAGTGACTCAAGAAAAGCTACCACCTACCCACAACAGCAATTGCCAGATATTTACTTTTAACTTTTAGTTAAGCAAAATCTAAAGAAATTCAAGTAACTCTTGCTTCTTTTATAAACAAATCAACTGATTATGCAATTGCTGAAGGCACACAAACATGGTATGACATGAGACAGATGTGTTTTTATTGTTACTGCTCAGGCAGGTACCTCTTAGGTTAGTAGTTAGATAGATAATATTATATTAGCTGGCACATGGACAGCAAAGTAAAAATATGTTCCAAGTCTTTCAGAGAAATAGTTTAAGAGCTCAAGAATATATATGGCCAGTGTGGTGTCACACAACTTTAATCCCAGCACTAGGGAGGCAGAGGCAGGCCTACCTGTAAGTTGGAAGCCATCGTGGTCTACAGAGCAAGTTCCAGGACAGGCTCCAACACAATACAGAGAAACTCAGTGGGGGGGGGGGGGTGTATTGCACAGACTTATACACTGTCTGAATGCACAGATAATTTCTACCCCATGAATATGAATACTTGGAGCTTTATTAAGACAATCCATTCTTGAAGTTGGAAAAAAAAATCAGTTTGAAGAAAAGAGCATGGTGAATCAAAACCAACTTACATGCTCCCTAGAACTGTGGCTGGCCTGTGGTGTGTGTGCGCGCGTGCGTGCGTGTGTGCGTGTGTGTTCAAAATAACTAACAACCCCTCCCCCCCAAACAAGAAACCTACCTACACCAGTTATCTCTACCTGGGATCTTTGCGCGAATACATACATGCTGAGCACTGACAAAAGAAATTTGTGTCACATAAAACCCTACTTGTCAAATATAAAATCACTGGAATGTATGAGGTGTCATGAGGTGTGTGGGCATACACACGCATTTGCTGTTATACACAGTCTCCACCGTAATGTTAGGAATACAGGGCTGCTCATAACGAAACAGGTTAAGGGCATATGTCCTAAAACAGAAAACTTCCTTTCGGTTTTAACATCCTGATTTTTAAGGGACTGAGAATTTTTACAGCACATTCTCTGTGGAGTGGCTGATCCTAAATACGTATATGTGTGTGTGTATAAATAATGCCTGCTATGTGCTACACGGAAGTAGCTTTTGTTTCAAAAGATGAATAAGACATGACTCCAGACTCAAGTTCAGGGTGGCGGGAGAGACAAGTAACTGGACAAACCACGCATCCCAATAAGCGCTGCAGAACTATACCAAGGGCCCCCGAGCTCACTGTATTTATTACCAATGTCTCTCGCGGGAGTCTGGAAAGAAGCAAGTACGAAGTGAGTTTTGACAGACGGTGAAGCAGCAGGAAAAGCCAGTGTCCCAGCAGATATGCCGGGCGCAGAGGCGGAAATGCGAGGCTCGCCCGGGGAGACCGCCAGCCGCCGGGCACGGGTGGGGGGATGCACGCACTGGGAGGGAGCGGGGCAGCAACCGGCGACAAGCCCCTCCCGCCACCGCCACCGCCCGCCGAGCCAGGAGGAAAACGAACCCGGAAGTGGAGCCCGGTGCTCACCGCGTGCGGGCTCGGGGCTTCCCGGGGACTCCCGCACCTCGGTTCCCGGCGGGAGCTCGGACACGGAGGGACTCGCCCACGCGCGTGCAGCGACTCGCTCAGCTTCAGCCCGTCAGGCGTCAGCGCCGACGGCCCGCGACACCCGGGCGCCCACGCGCAGGCTCCGCGCTCGCTCAGCGACAGGACGCGCAGCGCAGCATAGATAGCGGCGGCTCGCACTTCCTTGGCCCCATCCCGGGCCGGCCCGGAACCTCCGCTACCGGCAGCGGCCGAGCGACCAGCCTCGCGAGACTGCCGCGGGGGCACGCCCCTCCCCCGCAGGTGCTGACCGCTGATTGGCCAAGGTTTGGGGCGGAGCGGGCCACTCCCTCCTCGCCCCGCCTCCTCCTCGCCCCGCCCCCTCCTCGCCTGCTCTCACGCTCGCGTTCGCGCTGCCGCTCGCCAACTCTCGCGTGGTTTTCGACGGGCTGCCGGCTGGGTGAAGGCGGACGAGGGGAGGCGGGGAGGCCGCGCCGCTTCTGCAGAGCGGAGGCCGCCTTAGCCCGGGCCGCGGCTGTGGCTCTGCTTCGGGGACGTTCTCGGGTCGCCCTGGCCACACTCCTCCCAACGGTGGATCGGGGACAATCGGCGGGTTTTTTTTTGGTTTTTTTTTCCCGTCTCCCTACCCTCCACTCGATTAGCTCCGCCCTCTTCCGGTTCGGAAGGGAAGATGGTGGGGCCGTGCGAGGGCGCCGTGCGCACGCGCGGGCCCGAGTGCGCGCTGGCTGTGGTGCGCGCGTGCGCGTGCGCGCGCCCCAGCGCCTAGGAAGCCGGCGCGTTGGGAGATGAGCGGGGCCGGTCCTCCGCCGGCGGCACCAGGCTCGCACCGCGCACCGACCCCCGGCCCCGCCCGCCCTCGCCTGCCTTCCCCGTCGTCCTCCGTCCGCCCGCTGCAGGACCAGGCGCGAAAGTAAGCGGGCCCCGCTGCCGAGGGCTTCCCGGGTCCACGCACGCACCTTGCACCCCGCACCCCGCGCCCCGCACCCGCCCCGCTGCAGCCAGCTGTGTGCAGCCTGCGACCTGCGTGCAGGGGCGGTGCGTCCCGTCCCACGGCGGCAGCAGCAGACACAACTGCGGGACCGCGAACGCTCTTGTTCTGCTTCCCATGTGCTTTTAGGATGCGGGTGCCTGCTTTCGTTTTTTGTTTTGTGTGTGTGTGTGTGTGTGTGTGTGTGTGTGTGTGTGTGTGCGCGTGCGTGTTCTGTGTTAAGAGTTTTGTGAGCGAAGCAGCAGGGGAGTGCACCTCATGCTCTGTGTTCGTAAGGAAAAGTTTTAGACGTGTCTCTCCTCGTGGGCATCTTGTCTGTTTGGAGAGACACGGTGAATGAACTGCGGAGCCGCGTTGCAAGTTGCCTGGGGAGGATGAGGGTTTGTGCTCCCTGCAAAGGACCCAAATACGCGTTCACCTTAGGCGATGTGTTGTGTATATATATATTTGGGTTGTACTTCTGCTGTCGGGTCTTTTCCTGTGGATTTTCCCTGAGCCCCTCGCGAGGATCAGCGTAAATGTATTTGAAGAATTGGTCTGTGGTATTTGGCAACAGGAATCAAATACAAATAATGTGCACAGGTGGTTTTTTTTTTTTTCTATTTTTAGTAGTTTGTAAACGAAAAAGACTTAAGGACTCTTTTTTTTTTGTCTGGTAAATTGACTGCATAGTACGGTAGTTCATCCCTTGAACTGGGCGCCTTAACCCTTGCCCTTGATCGAACAGAATTCTCATAACTTAGGCCCACCACCGAATATTGAGGAAAACACACCTAAGTGATAAGTGTTATGTGTCAACATTTGAGTAGCATGTGTATTACTCTTCTACAGATTAAAACAAAATGAAGATTTTTTCTGAATCTCATAAAACGGTGTTTGTTGTGGATCACTGCCCATACATGGCGGAGTCCTGCAGACAGCATGTGGAGTTCGACATGCTGGTGAAGAACAGAACGCAAGGAATCATCCCCTTGGCTCCCATCTCTAAGTCCCTGTGGACTTGCTCAGTAGAGTCTTCCATGGAATACTGTAGGATCATGTATGACATATTCCCTTTCAAAAAGCTGGTGAGTGTTATAAGCAAAACTATTTAATTGTGTAAATAGTTACATGGAATTGCTGTGCTTAGTTAGAGCTGTATAGTTAAAAAATACATGCAGAAGTAACTGCCCCTTTGATTATTATGGTATAGGCATTTAATCATGGCTCATGGGCCCTGAGCAAGTTCTAGATGGGTTCCAAAGTGCTTTCTGTTTATACTCACTGGCCTGTAACAGCCCAGTGAGGTAGGAAGGGTGCACACTATGCCATGTACACAGTGTGTAGCAAGTGTGGAACAGGCACTGCACTTGGAGAACAACAGCTATCTCAAGAGGAAACAATGTTGAGCCGTTATTATTTTGTGACCCTGGCTGTGCCTAGAACTCCCTCTGGACTGGGCAGGCCCCAGACTCAGAGATCCACGTCCTTCTGCCTCTCAAGGGCTAGGATTAAGTGTATATGCCACCTTCCCAGTAAAAAAAAGGTAAAACGTCCTAAAAAGTCGTGTGTGTGTGTGTGTGTGTGTGTGTGTGTGTGTGTGTGTGTGTGTGTGTGCGCGCGTGCGCGCTTGTTTTAATTAGTAAGAAGAGACATTGACATTTGACAGAAATTGCACATATTAAAGCTACCTTTTCGTTTCAGTATTTTAAGCGTTTCAGGCTAGGCTGTGAGTAGATGGCAAGTGCTCACACTTGCAGCAGCCAGAGCAGCCGGAGCTGGGACCCACAGAGGTCCTCCTTTTGCCGTTTTGGGTGTGCATTTAAATTTGAAGGGCTCTGTATCTGCTGTTTGCTGTACTAGGAATTATCTCTCCCTGTCGTGGAAAGCCCGCTTCTCACCACCTGATGTGGGCCGAGTTGTTTGTCATAGCGTTTGTTCACTGAACTTTTCCTGCTCGTGCATGTGCTAGTGCTCTTCCTTCCCTCTTTACCACATCTGCAGGGAGGCATTGTCCTCGCTGTGACAGCATTCCCCATACTCCTCGCACTTAGAGAGCGATGATGGGCCAGGTAGTGGCCAGTCTTAGTAACGCGCTCTGTGGACTGGGCAGACTGAGAGTTATTTACAATGTGAGGGTTGAGTACTGATTGTTTCTTTGATATCTGTTAGGTGAATTTCATTGTGAGTGACTCCGGGGCTCATGTTTTAAATTCTTGGACTCAAGAAGACCAGAACTTGCAGGAGGTATGCCTGGGTTTTGAAAATTACCTAAATGTGGTAAAACTTTATAAGAGTGATTAATTTATATCTTTGCAAAATTAAAATCCCAAGTTACATGAAAAGAAAAACTGTTCTATTCCCGTCTCCCACCTTTAGCTTCTGGTTTTTATTTGCATGTTAAATGTAATTTCTATATAACGTGTTTTAATTACTGGATTCTAACTAAACTTTACCCTGATTATTAGTGATGACTTACTAAGACCCTCCCCCACTCATGCCTTTCCCTTGTTTTGTTTTTTCTAACCATTTATCAGAGTTTTTGTTTAGAATTCTGTGTTTGTATTATAATGTTCATAAAAGTGTTGTTCACTGCTATGCCAAATACTATGTGTGATTATTATAGAACTTACCATTTCCTTCTTATGTATCTGTTGTTGCTCACATCTCTCAAAGCTCCTCAGTATTTCTTTTACTACAAATGTATCAGACAACTCAGCAGTTTCCTGAAGCAGCCCTCACTAACTGCTGGACAGCGTCCTCTTCTGCTTTCTCCTCGTCGTTTCCTCTGTGTGATCTTTGTCTGCTGGCGTATGGTCTCCACAGTTCATGTAACATGGTTCTTTGTATCCATATTTTGAATGTAGAAGTAATACTTTCTCAAAATTGTGAGGGTCTCACTCCGTTATGTTCATGGTTCTGCTGATGCTGCTGAAGTCCAACGTCATTTTGTTTAAATTCCGAAGGCTTTAAGAATCTTTTCTTTCCCTATTTACGTTCTGAACATTGTCAGTAATGTGCCTTAGTGGGTCTTTTCTCATTTGCTAGGTTGGAAAGAGAAAATTCTGAGTTGTGTTTGTTCTTGTATCTGTGTTCTTTGTCTTTGTAAAGTATCTGTTAATGGGATATTGGACTTCCTGGATTAAAGTGACTCTTCTTACTGAGCACCTGTGTTATTTATCTACTTGAACCTTTAACTCTTTTTGGAAGTTTTATTTGACTGTATTTTAATTTCCAAGAGCTGTTCTTATACTGTAATTATGTCCTTTTTGTCAGTCTTCTCTTGTTTTACAGCTGTATATGTATTTTAGAACTGGAGGTTATTCAGGTTTATTTGAAGGTCAGTTTTGATGTCTCCAGAGTACTTTCCATGCGGAGATTTTATTTAAGTGCCTGCTGACCTTTGGCTGTGCAGTCTTATTTATCAGCAAGATACTGACAGTGGGTTAGGAGACCCTCAGTTGTGGGTAGTTATTCCTGACTGGACTTCACGGAGGCATAAGGCAGTTGTTTTTCTGGAGGAATCTCAAATGTCACAGTTAACAGATGGTCCCTTTGGGAGCCTGCCAGGTCTGCAGAGGAGGCCCTCCATTGTTTTTCCTGTGTGTAGTGAGCTTTCTGTCAGGTTCTGCCACTCCCAGGTGGACTCAGAGGGTGGATTTAGTCTTGCTACATTTAATATAGCATGTTGCTATCTAAGAATATTTCCAGCTTTGGTGATATAAAATGTAAACTAAAGTTCATTTGCGGCCTTTGCCATGTTTATGTGCTTAGCAAGCCACAGGTAGATATGGGACAGGACAAACAGCATATGCAGCACTTGATGGGGCTCTGTTGGGCAGCGCTAGCCCAGGACCTGCCCTTGTACCCCGCTGTGCTCTGAGGTCTACATGCGGGAACTCTGCGGGCGTGATTGTGTGTGCGGTGGTCTGGGAAGGGTCGTTGGTTCCCGGGTTAGGGTCCGGGTCAGAGTGCTGTGCACTGGATTGAGGCTGTTTGTACATTTCTCAGCACCTTGCCCAGCCTGGCTTGTGTGGCGCTGGCGCCTCTTACTGCGTACCATGAACTGATCCCCCTTGTAGACCTTCCAGACCTTGAGCCTATGCCTCACCTGCATTAGCCACTGCTAGGTGCCTGCCCCGTCGGGAGTAGCACTTTACTGGGGTCTTAGTGCAGGGAGCACAAGTGCATCCAGGCTAAATTCATTAAGTTATCTTTTATTCTTTCAGAACATTGTGTTTCTGTTAGCTTTTATGTCCTGCTGTTTAGTTTGGGTAGAAGATCTCAGTGTACTAAATTTACTAACGCATGTGAACAACGTAAGAGAAAGTGATTAGTGGAACATTTGAGTACACTATTTGAATTAATTCATTAAATTTTTTTTTCTGTTAATGGATGTTCTTCAATGGAAATAATCCCAAGGTGAGTTTATCACAGTGTTTGGTTTTAAATATTTGTGATGAGTCATTTAAACTGTAAACATGTCTAACTTATTATTTTGAGGTATGACACTGAAGAAATAGGGTTTTTATTGGTTTGGCTTTATACTTTTACCTCTCCAGGATGTTCTTAACATTCACTGTCTTTTAGAAAGTACCATGAAACAATCTTGGAGCCTTTCTAGCGTATGTGAATAAAAATCAGACACAGCCAGGCCGTGGTGGCTCATGCCGTTAATGCCCAGAAGTTTTGAGTCTTCCAGGAAGAAGCCCCTCTCTCAGTCACGGTGTTGAAGATGTTTTGTGTGAAGTGTATGCTGTACTTGGTGGTTTGCCTTATCACAAGATTGTCAGAAACCCTCACGGATAGGGAGTGGATCAGCTGATCGCAAATACTTGAGTCATTTATCACTACTTATTTCTGGACCACTGTTTGGTTTTACCCTCGGTCCCTGCTTCTCTAGTCCCGGGTTCTTGGTCACACAAACAGTGTCAGATGTGGGCCCTGTCTCAAGAAATGGGCCTAAGCCAGGTCAGTTGCTGGCTGGTTACTCCCGAGCACTGAGTGCCCCCATTGCGCTGGCCTGTCCGGTAAGCAGCACACCGTGTAGCCAAAGGGTCTGGGTGGTTTGAGAGCACCAGCTCGACATACCCACGTCCAAGGAGCTGTTGCCTACAGTAGTGGGGCCTTGATGTCAGTCTCGGGGACTCCCATGGGGCCCCTTTGGTAAACAACTCAATTAGGTGTAACTCAGTCCTGGCACTGGAAGCTTCATTTGGTGACAAAAGATGGCCACTTGGGACTCTGTCTTCCCCATTATTTGGAGTTTTTACTTAGATCACCTTCATATATGTCTACATTTTAGCAAGTTTCCCACTGTATTAGGTTTCCTTATTACCCTTCAAGTATGGCTTAATTCTAGTCATCTCTCCCCACCCATATTCCCGCCCACAATCCCTTCTTCCCTCCCGACTTGATACTAAATTAACTTTCATTCTTGACAGAAGTCTTCCATGGTCGTGGTGTGTGTGTGTGTGGTGTTTGTGTGTGTGTGTGTGTGTGTGTGTGTGAGAGTGTGTGTGTGTGTGTGTGAGAGTGTGTGTGTGTGTGATGTGTGTGTGTGTGTGTGAGAGTGTGTGTGTGTGAGAGTGTGTGTGTGTGTGGTGTGTGTGTGTGTGAGAGAGTGTGTGTGTGAGAGTGAGTGTGTGTTGTGTGAGGTGAGTGTGAGTGTGTGTGAGAGTGTGTATGTTGTTAGATTTGGCTTCCTAGTATTTTGTTTGTGTCCGTATGCATATATCTAAATGATTTATTTGTTTTTATTTTATGTGCATTGGTGTTTTGTTGTGTATTTCTGTGAGGGTGTTGGATCCCTTGGAACTAGAGTTACAGACAATTTTGAAGTGTCGTATGAGCGCTGGAAATTGAACCTGGGTCTGTTGGGAGAGCAGCCAGTGCTCTTAACTGCTGAGCCATCTCTCCAGCCCCTTTTAAGAGGCATCGGCTTTCATTTTCTCTGGGTGTTTTTGTCTGACATGTTGTACTGTTGTCAACACGGTTGTCTCCCTTTGCTCAGCTCATGGCAGCACTGGCTACTGTTGGGCCCCCTAACCCTCGGGCAGACCCAGAGTGCTGCAGCATTCTGCACGGCCTTGTTGCAGCAGTGGAAACCCTGTGCAAAATTACCGAATATCAACATGAGGCTCGCACTTTACTCATGGAGAATGCAGAACGAGTTGGGAATAGAGGACGGATAATCTGCATTACAAATGCAAAAAGGTGGGCTGTTAATCACAGTGGTTGTTTCCCTGGGAGAATTTTAATTACTATTATGTTTTTGTGTTATGAAGTGTAGACAGCCTATAAGTATGTGAGGATATGCAAATGGTTTTCTCTGATTTATTTTGTTATTATTTGCCTTTAATATTGATATTGGGCTTATTGAGTTCTAGATAAAAATCTTGGTGAAAATTGTTTAGATTATTATGTCGATTGATAAGACTTTCTTGACTGGTTTCTTAAGCTAATAGTTTGATAATTATCAATGAGTATGCATAGACAGTCTTGGAAGTTATGTGTACATATGTGTCTGTATGTGGGTCTTGCACACATGAGTATGGGCGCCACAGAGGCTAGAAGGGAAGTTACAGGTAGTTGTGAGCGCCAGACTTGGGCGCTGGGAGCCAGCCTGAGGTTCAGTGCGAGAGCAGCGCTGCTCCCGGGCTCTGAGCACCCCTTCCTCCCTCCTTCCCTCCCTCCTCCCTCCCTCCCCACCATCCTGCTGAAGGGGGTGCACACGGCTTTTTCCTTACTCTTGTTCCTTTAAGTTTTCTCTTTTAAATGACAGTGATAGTCATGTACGGATGCTTGAAGACTGTGTCCAGGAAACAATTCATGAACATAACAAGCTTGCTGCAAATTCAGATCAGTGAGTATAATTCATAGATAAAATAGCTCATTAACTTCACATGATGTGCGTTTCATGTTGGCAATAATTTTTAGTGTACTTGGTAGCATTTCCTTGATTTTTCTTACTTAACAAATTAGCCTAAAGCTGTAAGTTTGATCAGAATTTTTCATTTTCCTTACATTATTGAATATTACTTTATTCTCATAAGAAAAGTGGTCAGAATGATAATATACAAATTTATAATGCATATTTGTTTTGATAGCTCATTATCATACCTTGCTAGGAACTTACAAAATATGTGTATTGTGGGTTTTATTAATCATTATTCACTAGTTCAAGATGTAAATAAATTCACTCATTGCATTGTGTGAATTTATTTTTAAATAATAGCAGTTGAAAAACTTTTTATACTTGTTTTATACTCATAGCAGCATCTAGGGATGATCAAAAGTGTTGAATTTTTTCTTTCTCCTACACCAAACAGTTCTGCCACTATATGTATACCATCTGGGTGTCCTGCAGCTCAATTAAGACATCAGCTCACTGGAGTTACTAGGGCCCCTACAGATTAAGAGCTCAGTTCCTCAGAATTGTATGACCCCACCCTTCGGAACCACTGTCAGTGTGACTTGCTAGGTATCAGGTGTTCCCACACCCCATCATGTCAGACCGTTCCCTGTGAACTCGGTGTGTTAGTGTGTCACACGGGACACAGATGAACAGGAGAGGGTCCCTGTGAACACTGAGTGTGTTAGTGTGTCACACGGGACACAGATGAGCAGGAGAGGTTCCCTGTGAACTCAGTGTGTTAGTGTGTCACACGGGACACAGAAGAACAGGAGAGGGTCCCTGTGAACACTGAGTGTGTTAGTGTGTCACACGGGACACAGATGGACAGGAGAGGGTCCCTGTGAACACTGAGTGTGTTAGTGTGTCACACGGGACACAGATGGACAGGTGAGGTTCCCTGTGAACACTGTGTGTTAGTGTGTCACACGGGACACAGATGAGCAGGAGAGGTTCCCTGTGAACTCGGTGTGTTAGTGTGTCACACGGGACACAGATGAACAGGAGAGGGTCCCTGTGAACACTGAGTGTGTTAGTGTGTCACACGGGACACAGATGGACAGGAGAGGGTCCCTGTGAACACTGAGTGTGTTAGTGTGTCACACGGGACACAGATGAACAGGTGAGGTTCCCTGTGAACTCGGTGTGTTAGTGTGTCACACGGGACACAGAAGAACAGGAGAGGGTCCCTGTGAACACTGAGTGTGTTAGTGTGTCACACGGGACACAGATGAACAGGAGAGGGTCCCTGTGAACACTGAGTGTGTTAGTGTGTCACACGGGACACAGATGGACAGGAGAGGGTCCCTGTGAACACTGAGTGTGTTAGTGTGTCACACGGGACACAGATGGACAGGAGAGGGTCCCTGTGAACACTGAGTGTGTTAGTGTGTCACACGGGACACAGATGGACAGGAGAGGGTCCCTGTGAACACTGAGTGTGTTAGTGTGTCACACGGGACACAGATGAAGTAGGTGAAGCAACACAAATCAGGGAAATTCCGAAGTGCAGGAGCTCTTACTGTTGGAGATGAACGTGCTGTCTTCATAGTGTGGATGTGTTCATGTCACAGAAGTCCCCTGTGGTAGTTTGAATGTGCGTGGGCCCCCTAATCTTATAAGGAGTGGCATAGGAGGTGTGGTTTTGTTAGAGTGCTTGTGGCCCTGTTGAAGTTTGTCACTGTGGAGGCGGACTTTGAAGTTTACTATGCTCAGGATACTGCCTAGTGCATCAGCAACTTCCTGTTGCCTAGAAACCAAGATATAGCCACCATCATGCTTTCTTGCACACCGCATGTTCCCTGTCGTGATGATAATGGACTGAACCTCTGAAGTTGTCAGTGAACCACTCCAACTAAATGTCTTCTTTATGAGAGTTGCCGTGGTCATGGTGTCTCTTCTCAGCGAGACAAACCGTCTAAGACAATTCCCGAGCCCTTTATCTCTGGGATTTCTATGGAGATGTCACACAGGAATGACTGGTTACTTATTTTCTGGCCCATCTTTCCTTCCTAAAGGATGTCAGGGTAGGACATGAAGGTCCCAAGCTTCTAATCATAGCATCGTCTTTAATATCACAGAGGGACTACCACAGAGGAAATTTCCAGAGATTTAAGAGCCGACTGTCAAGAACCTAGATCCAAGATCGAATAGAGAGCAGGAGATACTGTTGGTGCCAGTACTTAGGACTTTATCAGGGTTCAGGAGCTCTATCCCATCTGCCAGGTCAGTGGTCCAACTGCTGCCTGTTACATCACAGCCAGTAAGGGAGCACTTAGAGCAGTTGTCTGGACTGCAGTTCTCCAGGGCTCAGTAATGCCCTGTGCAGGTCACATGACAGTGGCTCAGCGTCTCAGCCAGGGTGTCTGTTACTGTGCAGACTCTCATAAATGGGTGGCTTACAGTCCAGACTTAGTCCTTTATTATCACGACAGGACATGGTGGCTTGCAGACAGACATGGAAGAGTCAGAAAGAACAGAAATGTAGCTAATAGTGAATTGTGTAATGTACAATGTAGGATATATGGATTCTCATTGAATATACTGCTGTCCGTTTTCTTCAGAATACAAGGCTAGGGAAGGCTGGTGAGATGTTCCGAGTCTGGCAATGTGAGTTCAGAGCCTCTGGTAGAAGGAGAGACTCCCACCTGTGAATCTCACTCCCACGTGTGCACTGTGTGCTCCCTCCCATAAATAAGAAAACTGCAGTTTTAAAACATTGAGAAAAATTTAGTCTCATATTCTTAGAAGTATTCATTTATAGGTAGTGATTAGTATTGCCTGATTTTTGTCCTTTAAAAAAAGGAAAGAAGAAATTCAATGTACAGATACTCGTTTTCTTTGTGCTAACTACAGAAAATTATAAGACCTTTCTCTTTGTGGTTAGATTTTAACTTGAACGACTTTTACTATGCAAAGACTGTGAGGTAATTGGCCACTCCTCGGCTTTGTTCAGTGTTTCTCCACAGAGAGCCTTTGCTGAGCTCGCACTGGTGGTGGCAGCAGTGGTAGAGATTGCCTCCGTGACTTCAGCTGAAAGCAGGGCCTAGCAAATGGCCCTGGCCCCTACCATCAGGGTTAGGGTTACTTAGAGTCACAGAAAAGTGTTGCCTTCCATTTAAACGTGTGTGATTACTCATTAACTAATTATACAGATACAGCAGTGTGTACTGTGTAACTGCTTAGCTCAGCATGTTGGCAGCTGTACAGACCGTGGTCATACACTATCTGTTATGGTCAAACCCTGTGCAGTCACACACTGTTACTATGGCTGAGTGATTTGCTTGCTGAGTTCTTTACAGTATCTAACATTTTAAGTGAAAGTTTTGTTTTGTTTTTTTTTTTTTTAAGTCTCATGCAGATTCAAAAATGTGAGTTGGTCTTGATTCATACCTACCCAGTTGGTGAAGACAGCCTTGTGTCTGATCGTCCTAAAAAAGAGGTAAGTGTGGACACTCGCTTGTGTTTGTGAGTGAGAGCTAAGCAGTGCTGAGAGTGCCAGCAGTAGCCTGGTTACATTGCTGCTTTTTTCCTGCCTAAGTGTCAGAATAGACTGCTGTAACTACAAACTCTCCATAGCTCCTGTTTGCTTCATCATTGACATTTATTTTAATAAAATGTGTTGCAAGTCTATAAACTTTATTCTAGTCTGTGAAATTTAGTTACTTCAGTAACTTTAATTTTTACACATTTTGAGAAAACTACATTCTAATAAAATAGCCTCTTGATAACAAAGAAACCAACTTACACATTCAGGGAAAACCTACTTTCCAACTTTTACTTTAAAAGAGAAATAAAGATATTTTCAATGAAAAGATATTTTTATTGGTTAGTAAGTATATTCACATCACATCTTCATTGGTAGTCTGTATTTAGAAATGTAAATTTATCCAGTTATGTAGTTACAGTAAATGTATAATAATAGCATGTCCTAATGTTTTATTTTGTGTTCTTAATTAAGCCATGTCCAATATTACTTTAGTCTGTGAATTATTTAAGTGATACTTTTAAGTTGTTGTCTCTATCATATCTTAGGTGTTTTCCTGGTTATTTTATGCCTCTTTTAGTGATGGGTTGGTTTTCCTTTTTGGTAACTAAAAGTTATTGCTCCGGGGTGAATAGGATTTTGTTAGCTTACTATGCTTTTCTGTGTTTTTGAGACGGTTTGTGTGTAGTCCATCTGCCTGTCTCTGCCTGTTGGGTACGGGGACTGCCTTACCGCGTGCTGCTAATGAAGCCAGGCGTTTGTGGTTTTCATGTTCCTTTTTAAATTTTATCTGCGGTTTTGTCCTCTATAGGGTGAGTTAGTTTTCTTACAGTATGTCTATGTGATTTTAAGTCTATTTTCATATCAGTAAGCTAAAAAGTATAAATATGTCTTAGTGAATGCGTACTTAGTCTAGGCTTTAAGAGGACAGTGACTATACTGTGGCTGTGCGGTCGCTCATGAGTGCTCTGTGGTCTTCTTTCCTGGTGCTCCCGCAGCTGTCCCCAGTTTTGACCAGTGAAGTCCACAGTGTCCGAGCTGGGCGGCATCTCGCTACCAAGTTGAATGTTCTGGTACAACAGCATTTTGACTTGGCTTCAACGACTATCACCAACATCCCCATGAAGGTAGGCGGCCCGGCGCGTTCTGTGCTTTCATGATTTGCTTGACATTCCTCATTGGCTTTATTGAACCTTTACCTTTTCTCCCTGTATTGTATTTTGTTTTGCTAGCCCACATTCAGTGTCTTTGAACAGGTCAGTAAATACCGAGACTCAAAAAGAAAGGATCCCAGAACACATGTTGTACTGTCCCTGTTTCTAGTAAGATCATGTCATGCGAGATTTTTAAGAGCTATGTTCTTACTATTTTTATCAAAATCTATATTTTAAATTATTTCTCTGTGATTCTTTTCCTGAGAGCTGTGTTATTAGATTTTACTTTGTATATTTGAGTGGATCTTTTATTTTTTATACTTTCTTACCCATCCAAATGTGAAGATGTGGATAAGTAATAGGTATGACTAATGAAAAATTCCTCATGGCTTCTGTGATTTAATACTCCTCAGGCAAAGAGCCATGGATGTGAATGTGTAGTTTCTGCAGTAGATTACCTGGGAATCTGTCACTACATATTTATGTTATCAGTTATCAGGACCAGCAAAATGCCGAACCCATAGTTAGCTTTAAATGAGTCAGTCATTGTTAAAATTAGTCCATACAGTAACTCTCTTACCAAAATCTCACGGTCACTTTGTTGGAGTACAGTTTCTTTCTTTCTTTTTTTTTTTTTTTTTTTCTTTTCTGCTTCTTATTTTTGAGACAGGGTTTCACTTTATGGTCTACACTGGCTTGAAACGTGTGATCTTCCTGCCTCAGCCTCCCTAACGCTGGATCACACATGTGAATACAGTGCCCAGCCTGGCTTTCAGGTTTTTGCCATTATCCCGTGGGTACTGAGTTGCATGAGAAAGCTTAGCTTTCCTCGTTTCCTGTCCTCACACTCCATTGGCTGGCCCTGTAGTAGGACTTCTAGGAGACCCTTTAGGTAGGCTCTGATGAGAGGCAGTGGACAAGTGCAAAGACCCTATTCTAGCTGAGTGGTGAGAGGCATGCTGGGAAGGCAGAGGCGGCTTGCTTGTGGGACCTGACATTTGACTCTGTAGTCTGTTCTCTCTGTTACTAGAAATGCAAAAACAAGCACTAAGCTTGTTTGTTAGTGTGTGCTCCTTTAAAGAATTGGTGTTCATTAACGCACTGCAAGTATTTAAAGATGCTATTGCCTGCTTTTAAAAACTATTTCAAGTTTGACTTACATATATTTCAGTGACATTACATTTGGGTTAATTACACTGTTGCATCTTTAAATAAACGACTGGGCAAACCATCCTCTTATTTAGCTAACTGTGGCAGAATATATTTGACCTCACTTTAAGCAAAACACAAAGTGAGTAATTTATGTCACTATTTTGAAAGCAAACCCAGTTAATTAAAATGTCTTCAAGGAAGAGCAACACGCCAACACATCGGCCAACTATGACGTGGAGCTGCTTCACCACAAAGACGCACACGCGGATTTCCTGAGAAGTGGTGAGAGCCCAGCCAAGTGTCCCAGCTCAGCACTCACTGAGCCCATCCTTGTCCTGCCTCCTCTGCAGTGTCAACATCAGGCTTTTTGTCAACTTGACACATATTAGTCCCTCGGGGAAGAGGGACTCTCAATTGGAAAATTGCTTAAGCAGATTGGTCTGTGAGCATGTGTCTTAGTGAAAGTTTCTGTTACTGTGCAGACTCTCATAAAGGAGAGCATTTCACTGGGGTGGCTTACAGTCCAGACTTAGTCCTTTATTATAACGACAGGACACGGTGGCTTGCAGACAGACGTGGTGCTGGAGAAGGAGCTGAGAGCCCTCCATCAGGGTCCACAGGCAGCAGAAGTGAACTGAAGTAGGCATAGCTTAAGCACAGGAGACCTCAAAGCCCACCCCTCAGTGACACACTCCCTCCAGAAAGGTCACACCTGCTTCAGCAAGGCCACGCCTAATGGTGCCACGCCCTGAGCTGATGGGGGCCGTTTACATCCAAACTACCACAGCATGTCTGTGGGGCATTTTCTTAACTGCTAATTGACACCGGAGGGCCCAGCCCACTGTGGGCAGTGCCCTCCCTGTGTAGGTGGGTCTGGGGTATCTGAGGAAGGTAGCAGAGCAGGCCAGAGAATACAGTTTCCCTCGGCCTCTTCTGAGTTCCTGCCTTGGGATTCTTGATGAGCTCCTGTTTGGCTTCCCATGATGATGGACCCTAACTTACAACCCTGAAAAGGGTGAGCCCCCCAGGCTGCTTTTGGACACAGTGTTTATCACAGCGATAGGAAGCCAGCCAGGACAATGTTCGTGAACAACGTTCTGTAAATGAAACGTGAACTTCATCTCTGAGCTGCGGTCTCCATCGCGTACCCACGTGCTCTAGGATAGGAGGGAGGACCTTCAGGAGGGAGGACCCTCAGGAGGGAGGACCCTCAGGAGGGAGGACCCTCAGGAGGGAGGACCCTCAGGAGGGAGGACCCTCAGGAGGGAGGACCTTCAGCACGTCTTTGTCATCACAGCAGCTGTTTCCATGCTCCACGTTCTTTGTCTAAAAATTGCAGATGCTGTAGAGCACGAGTCATAATATTCCACTCACTCCTAAAGCTGCACATTTTAAGGTGTGAAGACATTTAAATTCCTGAGGCTCTCCCTTGTAGATTGATGCCGATAGAATTCTGTGATTGGTGTCGAACATGTGTCCCTTGTAGATTGATGCCGATAGAATTCTGTGATTGGTGTCGAACATGTGTCCCTTGTAGATTGATGCCGATAGAATTCTGTGATTGGTGTCGAACATGTGTGCTTTCATTCTGAAACAGTGTGAGCTGGCTGGGGCGGTAGTCAAGTGTGGTAAGGAATATTCGCATTGACTGAATTACTTACTAGCAAACCTATGATAAACCTGTCTATTGATGCTTAGTAAGGGAATGCAGAGAACTTATTTTTGAATATGTAACTCAAGGAGATTGCTAGGAAGCCATGAGATGATGTCGGCTTTTAAGATTTGTACTTTAACTCAGAAGATTGTATGAAATAGCCTTAGCTTTGAAAGTATTTGTCTGTAGAGATGGCTTGGTGGGTGAGGGCACTTGCTGTGAAAGCAAAAGGACCCAGGTCTCTCCAGCACCCGTGAGAAGTCTTTAAGCCACAGTGGGTGGGTGGGCTCCTGACTGGCTCTTAGCACTCTCAGTGGATGCACGGTCCCGTTGTTTTTCCATCTCCATGAGACAGAAACCTCAAGGTATCTTTGAGTTGCCTTTGTGACATCTCGTTTGTTTATTACATCCCCGCAGCAGTTTCCCTCCCCTCCTCATGTCCTAGCTCCTTCAATACCTCCCCTTAACCCTCCCCCTCCCCCCCTCTTCTCTGTTCCTGTTCAGACAAGGGCAGGCCTCCCATGGGTATGGACAAAACATGGCATGTCAAATTGTAGTCAGACTAAGCACTTCCTCTTGTGTTAAGGCTGGGCAAGGCAACTTAGTATGAGGAATAGGATCCCAAAAGCCAGTCAAAGAGTCAGGGACAGCCCCTGCTCCCACTGCTAGGAGTCCCACAAGAGGACCAAGCTACACAACGGTCACACACAGGCAGAGGGTCCAAGTCGGTCCCATGCTGGCTCCCTGGTTGTCAGTGCAGTCTCTGAGAGCCCAGGTTAATTGGTTAGGTGGGTTTTCTTGTATTGATCCCTCTGGCTCCCATAGTCTTTTCTTCCCCTCCTCTGCAGGATCCCCACCTGTTTCCATCTGTTGCTGGATGAAGTCTTTCTGATGACTGTTGGACTGGGCACTGGTGTATGCATAGAGCAGAGTATCATTAGAAATTTTATTGACATTTTGTTTTTACTCCAGTCCTGTTTGGTTCTTTCCTGTGTCTCTGGGCCATCCGGAGACACAGGTCTGGGTTCTAGGCAGTGTCAAGGGTGACGCACTCTTGTGGGATGGGTCTCAGGCTAGACCAGTCCAGTCATTAGTTGTCCACTCCCGCAGTCTTTATGTCTGTGACATTTTATATCAAATTTATCATCCTTGATTTCATCTTGTGTCTCAAATACAACCATATCTGTATCTTGGCTACCGGTAACCACTTGTGAATGCAGGCCATTATTTCCTCAGCTAGCATCCCAAGGAAGACGGTAAACTGAGAATAATCCACCACGTTCTCATGCCTCTGGTCTCTAACACGCCACATGGCTCGACCCTCCTGTCTGTGGCATTGCTGCCATCTGGTCTTGACCTCTGCTGTTCTCTACCTGAATGAATGCTTCCCCTCCATGTCTTTAATCTGCACCCTGCCCTCTGAGGACGCCAGCCAGTCCGTGTGTGAAGGAGGCTTTTCCACAGCTCTGCGGGAGCCTCGCGTAGCGTCGTCTTTAATCCGTTGTGCTCTCAGATGTGCCCACTGTTGACTCGTCTGCTCCACGCACTGCAGGCTCAATGAAGACAGAGGTGCCCCCTGCCTCCTTACGTAGTCACTCCCAGAGCCGTGTGTCTTCTGAGGAGCACACGGGTTTGCTTGTGCGTGTTAGACTGAACCCTGCTGAGTATTGGCTATACTTACATTTATTGACAGGGGCAGGGAGAGACAGTTGCGATGTTTGAGGTCTGCAAAGCTTTTATTTGTTATTAAAGCAACAACCAAAATTAATTGAATTAGTGAATGAAAAAATAA
The DNA here is from genome assembly GCA_030556225.1 of Cricetiscus sungorus. Taxonomy (NCBI): domain Eukaryota; kingdom Metazoa; phylum Chordata; class Mammalia; order Rodentia; family Cricetidae; genus Cricetiscus; species Cricetiscus sungorus. The sequence continues at coordinate 50,938,514 of JANBXA010000735.1, read as the reverse complement.
AGTGAAAAATTTGAAGGGAAATGAATTATTGATGTTAATTATAGTTTATATCTATCTTCTACATGGTCTGTGTGTGTGTGTGTGTGTGTGTGTGTGTGTGTGTGTGTGTGTGTGTGTGTGTGTGTTAAAAGAATGCTCTCATAGAGCTCCTCTGTCTTCCAGAGCTTAAGCTTACTTTGAAAATTTAAGTAACCCTGCCTTTGAAGTAGGTGACCTCTTTAGTAAAGCCAGTGTTTCTGTGAACTCTCTGAAGGTGATACCCACTCAGGTGGCAGCAGTAGAGAAGGCCCATTTAAAGAGACAGTGACCCTGAAGTGGTGCACACCCAGGACCAACAGCATCGGTAAGTAGGCGGGGCCGGAGGCCCGGAGAGCAAGAGGCACCCGGCCTTCGAAGTGTGCTGCGGACCCCGGGTTTCTTCTTGAATTTTTGTTTTCCATTGCCTTAGGGATTCAGCAAGTAAGCAAATTTCCTTCCTTCCTTCCTTCCTTCCTTCCTTCCTTCCTTCCTTCCTTCCTCCCTCCCTCCCTCTCTTCCTCCCCTCCCTCCCTCCCTTTTTTCCTCCCTCCCTCTCTCCCTTTCTTTCTTTAATGTGGGCAGTTTTATTGGGAAAGGGAAGGGAGAGAGGCAAGAGAAACAGAGAACAAAGTTTCTTTTTTTGAACTGTAGGGCATTTCATTACATTCCTTCAAAAAAGTGTTTTCTTCTGTTTCAGAGTTACACTATTGCACTGGAGCATATCGAATTTCACCAGTAGATGTAAATAGTAGACCTTCTTCCTGCCTCACTAATTTTCTCCTCAATGGTAATTTTCGGTATTTAATGTCTTAATTGCAATTACTATTAAGTGGAGTCATCAGTGTCATTAGTCTATTTGCCAAAATTGTTTTAAACTCACAGTTGGAAATAGCCTCCAACAATTTTGCTGGGGGATCAGAGAAAGAATTTTCTTCCTGATTTCTAGGCTATTATTATAATATCTAAGTTTTTCCAGCATAGTCTTAAGAATTTTTATTAAAGTTTTGGTTTTTAAAGTCTGACTTGACAGTCTCTTAGAAGCTAGAGTAGCAGACCTTCACCTTGGGCCCACTGAATTAAATACTGTATGTGGACTGAGTTTTCTCTGAATGCTTCACCTTTATTGTATTTGAATATTATATTTTCAGAATCTCACCATATGATTCTTACCTGGATCTAAAATTTAAGGTTTATTTATTTATTTTACATCTCAATTATTAACTTCCATCTTCTAAATTTAAATTTTCATAGCTCTTCTGATAGTAGGATAATCTTACGTTTTGGAACTATTGATTTTTAAAAATCTGTCTTTTTGTAAGGTTCTTTTCATATTAAGTACAGTTTGATTATCAGAATATATAAAGTCCCAATTCCATAGCATTTGCCGTGTGAAATAGAAACGTAGCTGTGCTAACAAGGTGATGTAGAGGGACTGAGTTGTGCCTTTTCCTCAGACACTTGGGGCGTCAATAACCTGAGGATTTCTTGGTGTTTAATTTTCATTTTCGATGACTACAAGGATATTTTATGTGAGCTTGAAACTAGGAAAGCATACAAACATGCCATTATAGTTGTTTTTGGGAAACTGGCCATATAACCGTGTAAACTTTAGGAGTTTGAGAGAAACTGATTGTTAGGAACGTGCAGATATGCTAGCTTAGCCGTGTGGTTAAAGTATGAACCATGGTGTCTCATATTTGGCTTCAGAATAAACTGTCTCATGTACCGTTAGAGGTGAGGACTACACTTTGTGCTGGTAACCTCTTCACTCATTTTGCCATCCCAGAGTTAGGTTCATGAAATAATAAACTCTCGTCACTATGGTCCATTACAATTTGTGTGTCTATAATTTATCACTTTTTTGTTTTGTTTTGTTTTTCGAGACAGGGTTTCTCTGTATTGCTCTAGCTCTGTAGAACTAGCCTTGAACTCACAGAGATCCACCTGCCTCTGCCTCCCAAGTGCTGGGATTTAAGGTGTACACCACCAACACCTGTTTGAATTTTGTTACTGACATCTTGATCTTGCCTCTGTCAGGTCGATCTGTGTTGTTGGAACAGCCGAGAAAGTCAGGTTCCAAAGTCATCAGTCACATGCTTAGCAGCCATGGAGGAGAGATCTTTCTGCATGTCCTTAGCAGTTCTCGATCCATTCTCGAAGACCCACCTTCCATCAGTGAAGGCTGTGGAGGAAGAGTTACAGACTACCGGATCACAGTGAGACTTAGAAAAAATGTTTACATTTAAGTGTGTGTGTTGCCTGTGTGTATGTTTGTACGCTGTGTGCATGCCTGGTACCTCTGAGGGCCAGCAGAGGGTGTTAGGTACTCTGGAGCTGGAGTTGCAGGCAGTTGTGAGCCACTGTGTGGGTGCTGGGAATGTAACCCGGTCCTCTGCAAGGGCAGCCAGTGCCCGTATCCACTGAGCATCTCTCCTGCCCTGGCGTACAACTTTATTATCCGTAGACCTTGTCTGAGTCAGTTAGCAAGATTCTTGTTATATGTTAACGTTATGGGGAAAAGCGGTCTCAAACAAGCAGGTTGTTTCCGTAACTGACATCACTGTGTGTCATCTGCCATGTGACATTCAGTGACTGGGAAGTGTCTGAGGTCTGAAACACTGGTGTTACCTAGAAGAGGGAAGGTTAAGCCAATGCTTTCCTTGCACATAGTGATGTTTCAGGGCTATTTTGGGGGATGGTTGTGGAACTGAAATGTTGATTTATTACTGCACTTGACAAACTACCAAGTATTATATAATTTAATTATTAGGTTTTTTTGGAGTAATTATTTTTAAGGGGCTAAAAGCCAAGCAGTATCCATTATGGAAAACAGAACATACAAACATCTAAAAACCAAACAAAAGCCCTAACATACCTATAATTTTATTATTCAAAGATTAATACTCATCATTTTAATATTCTATCAAAGCAGCTTTTTTATAAGCAAACTATTGTTGCAATGTGATTAACTCACACAACGTCAGAAGGAGACCAGTCCAGTTAAGTCATAGGAATGACTGGGGACAGGCTTCATTTCCACTGTGTAAATGTTGACAGGCTTCTACTTGAAAGGGGGCAGGGCAAGCAGTGAGGCGGGGCCACAGTTAGAAAAAGGGCTGTGCTGACAGTCACAGGACAGAGGACGTGAGGGAAATGACTGTCAGATGTAACCCGTGCTGCAACACTAGACTAGTTTCTAATTGTGTCTTATCTGGTTATCATTAGGATTTTGGTGAATTTATGAGGGAAAACAGGTTAACTCCTTTTCTAGACCCCAGATATAAAATGGATGCGAGTCTAGAGATCCCGCAGGAGCGTGCAAAGGACCAGTTAGAAAAGCACACGCGCTACTGGCCCATGATTATTTCACAAACCACCATTTTCAACATGCAGGCGGTGAGTCTCCTTTTCCTTCTCTCTGGGTTACAGTGTATTTATAAATACATCTTAGAAAAATGCTTTAGAGCTTTGTAGTTGGTGCCATTTCTCAAGCAAGAAAGGAAGCGTGGGTTTGTTGCGGCTGAAGACTTAGTGAGTGAGGACAGGAGCAGCGGGAGTGGGTCCCTTCCTGTGGCCATCGCAGTCAGCATTAGGCCAGCTTTGTCCTTACTGCTTTGATGCTCATTTTTCAAAACAGATTTTCTTTCTTCTGTTTTTTTTAACCTAACAGGTAGTTCCATTAGCCAGTGTTATTGTGAAAGAGTCTTTGACGGAAGAAGACGTGTTAAATTGTCAAAAGACAATATATAACTTGGTTGATATGGAAAGGAAAAATGACCCTCTTCCTATTTCTACAGTTGGTACCAGAGGAAAGGGCCCTAAAAGGTACTGACTGTTTTCTCTTCACACTTCACGGATGCCCTTTTGTAAGGTGGCTCTCCACGTGCAAATCACCTGAGGGGTGGTTGAGCATGTACGTGTGTTGAAATAGTGGAGATATAGGCTAGTAGGCACTGCTACCACGTAACTTGGAGCTCTGCCATTAACCATGGAGTAAGAGGAAATAAACATATCTCTACTTCTGCTCCCTTTACCATAGCAAGCGGGGCCAGAAGCACTTAGCATTTAGATGGCTTAGAAGGGGCCTTTCTGAGGATGCATTTGACCTTTCCTCCAGAGACGAGCAGTACCGAATCATGTGGAATGAGTTAGAGACACTTGTCAGAGCCCATGCCGGCAACTCAGACAAGCATCAGAGAGTCCTGGAGTGTCTGATGGCGTGTCGGAGCAAACCCCCGGAGGAAGAAGAGCGGAAGAAACGAGGGAGGAAGAGGGAGGACCGGGAGGACAAGTCCGAACAAGCGGTGAAGGAGCACGGGCCAGAGAAGCCCCGCCCAGACTCAGACAGGTGACTGGTTCTGCTCCGGTGCCCTCGCCTGTGCTTTGCCCAGAGCTCACTCACTCCATCCAGTGTGAACTTGTTCATTCTATAACTGCTCTTTTAGTTACAACGTCTTTGTCTTGAACGGGTACACGCTTTTACTTTAAGATAAAACCTGTGTTAATTTTTCCTAACTAGGCTCTGGTTATTATTATGACTTTTGTTGCCAGTGTGCACTTTGAATATTGTAAAATTCAAAAACATAGTTTTATGTTGTGAGTGATTTGCTAGCTAGAGACATTTGTCACAAGATCCCACCCTACAAAGAACGTTCTGCCTTGTGTTAGAGACAGGCCACACTTGAGAGATGGCAGCAGAGTGTGGAGGGCACTATCTTACAGGAATCGGGTGCAGGCTGCCCTTTGGAGCAGACGAGCTCCCAGTCCTAGTTCTGATGTCATTCCTGGCCAGGACACTGCTTCCTTTAGGGACATCAAGGTTAAATTTGTAAAAGCCACAGGTCATGCAAGGGTGCAGTGTGGCGGCCAGAGGGCTCGTGCAGTGACAGTGCTGAAGCCTCTGATTGGACCCTGAAGACAGTGATGACAGTGTCATCTGACCTCTGACCTCCTCACACACCGCTGTGCAAGTATTGGCCCCACCCCCGCTCAAAACGTTTTAAAGGTTAACAAATATCATGAGTGTATCACTTACCTCCCTTGTAGGAACCAGGCAAGATAGCTAGGTGAGTACTGCAGTGGCGTTATAGAAGATTCTGAACACACACAACTGTACACAAACGGCCTCCGCCATCCCAGTCACTAACTCATGGCAGATCTCTGCTCACACAGACACGCTTCCACGTCTACGTCCTTACCACGTCTCTGCAGAAGTACACTCAGTAGTTCTGGAAGCCTATTCATTTGAACTAGGTAGAGCACTTCCCCTCTCGGCAGCTTAAAGTGCACTGTTTCCTGCCGTCTGCAGGAAGAGGAAAGCTGGCTTCAGCGTATGAGCTTGTGCGTGTATGGGAAGTATTCATCTTACTGAAAAAGCCCAACTTAGAGTGGCGCCTTCAGTCCCAGCACCTGTGGAAAAGCAGCAGGTGGAGCTCTGAGTTTGAAGTCATCCTGGTCTATGTAATGCGTTTCAGGCAGCCAGGGCTACATATGAGGCCTTATCTCAGGAAAAACTTTAGAGTGAGGCTCCCAAGTAATGAGACCTAAATACATTTCCCACTGCATAGACCATGCCACATATGACGGTAAGGTCATTACTTACTTGTAATTTGGATAGATTTTTTTTTTCTTTGTTTTTAAAATGTGAATCGTCTTTGGGGTAATTCATTGTTTCTAACGTTTAAATGGTAAGTTCCCCTCTGTTATAGTTTTCCTTTTATCTGACTAAACTCTGAACTGTGACTGCTATAAAGGGAAGTAAAGTTGTTTTGAACTCACTAAATTCTTTTATCTGACTTTTAGATTCTTTTGTGAGATCAAATATTTTATGAAAACTGATGTGTGTAGATAGTGTACTTACTGGGCAATGTATAGACTTAAACTCATCTTCATTATCTATTTCTCTGCAAGGTTGAAAGGGATTTTAGAACGAGGGAAAGAAGAGTTGGCTGAAGCAGAGGTTATAAAGGACTCACCTGACTCCCCAGAGCCTCCAAACAAAAAGCCCCTTGTTGAAATGGAGGAGACGCCACACATGGAAAAGTCTAAAGGTGAGGACAGCCCTGGGAGCCAGGGCAGTGTTACTTCACACTGTGTCTGTATGTGTGTGTGTGTGTGTGTGTGTGTGTGTGTGTGTGTGTGTGTGTGTGTGTGTGTGAGAGAGAGAGAGAGAGAGAGGGGAGGGGAGAGGAGATGGATAGATGATAGATGGAGAGAGAGAGAGGGGAGAGGAGATGGATAGATGATAGATGGAGAGAGAGAGAGGGGAGAGGAGATGGATAGATGATAGATGGAGAGAGAGAGAGGGGGAGAGGAGATGGATAGATGATAGATGGAGAGAGAGAGAGGGGAGAGGAGATGGATAGATGATAGATGGAGAGAGAGAGAGGGAGAGGAGATGGATAGATGATAGATGGAGAGAGAGAGGGAGAGGAGATGGATAGATGATAGATGGAGAGAGAGAGAGGGGAGAGGAGATGGATAGATGATAGATGGAGAGAGAGAGAGGGGAGAGGAGATGGATAGATGATAGATGGAGAGAGAGAGAGGGGAGAGGAGATGGATAGATGATAGATGGAGAGAGGGGAGAGGAGATGGATAGATGATAGATGGAGAGAGAGGGAGGGAGAGGAGATGGATAGATGATAGATGGAGAGAGAGAGGGAGAGGAGATGGATAGATGATAGATGGAGAGAGAGAGGGGAGAGGAGATGGATAGATGATAGATGGAGAGAGAGAGAGGGGAGAGGAGATGGATAGATGATAGATGGAGAGAGGGGAGAGGAGATGGATAGATGATAGATGGAGAGAGAGGGAGGGGAGAGGAGATGGATAGATGATAGATGGAGAGAGAGAGAGGGGAGAGGAGATGGATAGATGATAGATGGAGAGAGAGAGAGGGGAGAGGAGATGGATAGATGATAGATGGAGAGAGAGAGAGGGGAGAGGAGATGGATAGATGATAGATGGAGAGAGAGAGAGGGGAGAGGAGATGGATAGATGATAGATGGAGAGAGAGAGAGGGAGAGGAGATGGATAGATGATAGATGGAGAGAGAGAGAGGGAGAGGAGATGGATAGATGATAGATGGAGAGAGAGAGAGGGGAGAGGAGATGGATAGATGATAGATGGAGAGAGAGAGAGGGGAGAGGAGATGGATAGATGATAGATGGAGAGAGAGAGGGGAGAGGAGATGGATAGATGATAGATGGAGAGAGAGAGAGGGGAGAGGAGATGGATAGATGATAGATGGAGAGAGAGGGAGGGGAGAGGAGATGGATAGATGATAGATGGAGAGAGAGAGGGGAGAGGAGATGGATAGATGATAGATGGAGAGAGAGAGGGGAGAGGAGATGGATAGATGATAGATGGAGAGAGAGAGAGGGGAGAGGAGATGGATAGATGATAGATGGAGAGAGAGAGGGGGGAGAGGAGATGGATAGATGATAGATGGAGAGAGAGAGAGGGGAGAGGAGATGGATAGATGATAGATGGAGAGAGAGAGAGGGGAGAGGAGATGGATAGATGATAGATGGAGAGAGAGAGAGGGGAGAGGAGATGGATAGATGATAGATGGAGAGAGAGAGAGGGGAGAGGAGATGGATAGATGATAGATGGAGAGAGAGAGAGGGGAGAGGAGATGGATAGATGATAGATGGAGAGAGAGAGAGAGGGGAGAGAGCTCCCGATGTTCACACACCACACAGGAGTCTCTGTTCACAGCCTAGAAAGGAAAGACATTTTTAACATTAAAAAGAGAGGAGGAGGAAAGAGAAAACTGGTAGCAGTATTCTCTATAATGAAGGCTTTGAGAACAGTGCTTTTTTTGAAGTCTGCACAGAAGAAATTGTAACTCGAGGCTGGAATCTGCCAGCGCCTCAGGTGCAGGTCTGCTTACGGGGACAGACTGGCTAAGCCCTCAGCTCGTGGGCAGTCAGGGTTATTCTGACACCTTCACTCCTGTACATTGTGGTGTGTTGTCCCCTCCACAGTGACACTGTCCTGCCCCCTCAACAGTCCCCTCTTCTCCCTCGTGCCGCCTTCCACTTTCATGCACGTTCGTAGATGCACATAAAAGCCTAGATTCTACATGTGAGAAAAGGCGTGTGCGTCCGCCAGGAGGAGTGTACTGACGCTCATGTAGTGTAGACTAAGAAGAGACCTGGCCAAGCTTAGATGAAGGTATGGTTCTATGGTTATAAACCATAGTTTACCATAACACCCTTAACCCTGTTCATAGGCTGAGAAGTAATTCTAGGTCCAGAAGGATGGGGTTTGGACTCGAGTTCCCAGTGTCACCTGGGCCTTAGTGTCCTGGTAGGTCACCTGGGCTCAGGCTTCTCAGGGTACATAGAAAATCATCAGACTCTGTGGTGCCTTACGCGTCTGTGTCTCCTGGAAAAGAGCAGGCTGGCCTGGCTTGCTGTTGGCAGGTTTTGCTAGGAGCAGGCCAGCTGGTTTGCTCCTTTAGAGCTCTGTCAGTGCATTGGGACGCATCGGTGCCTCAGTTCCCCAATTTCCTTGCAGTTGGGGAGTCCGAGGTCTCCCTGAGGGGGTCCTTTGGTCCCGCTGCTGTGGAGCAGTCCTTTGTACACCGTGAGATGTGTCGCTCTCACTGCTTCATAAAGAGCCGACGGGCCAATACCTAGGCAGGAAGTGGTTTAGGAGAGCCAGTCTGAGAACTGGGAGGGAGGGCGGAGTCTGCAGCCAGATGCAGAGAAAGCAGGACACGTCGAAGATGACGTCATGAGCCACGAGGCAGCATGTAAGTTAAGAAATATGAGCTGATTTAAAATGTAAGAATTTGCTAGTAACAAGCCTGAGCTATTGGCCCAACATTTATAATTAATAGGTCTCTGTGTGGTTATTTGAGAACTGTCTGGTAAGAAAGAAAAGTCCACCTCCATATGGAACCAACATTCAGTGCGTTTCTTATAGTTTATTACTTTGTATGTATGTATGTATGTATGTATGTATGTATGTATGTACGTATGTATATATTGAGGCTGCTGTTAACAAAATTTAGACTGGAAAAAGTTTGATATATAAGGAGAAGAAACAAACCATGGAAAACAGAAGAGAGACGCAGAGTTCTCTACTATAGAGCCATCCTTGCCTTGTGCTGGAATCACCACAGGAACCACTCTCATTGGACTTAGATTGGTCTCAGAGGTCACGTGGAGACGGGGAGAGGAGGAGGTGAACTTGCAGTACTGAGAAAAAGTGCCGAGCTACATGGCAGCGCGTAGATAGGGTTAATTTAAAGTGTCAAGAGCATGTATAATTAATAAGCTTCTGTGTGGTTATTTGGGAACTGGCTGGTGAGAGAGAAAAGTCTGCCGACATCTGCCCCTCAGGCTGTTGCCAGAGTTAAAAATATTAGGATTTAAGTCCGTGTCCACTGGTAAATTATAGGCCTCATATGATGATAGGCCTCTGGATTAGAATGAGAAACTTTTTCATTGTTTGCAATTTGATACATGTATTAAGTGTGTCTGAATCACACCCCGTTCCTGCTCCTCTGTCCCCCGCGTCCCCTCCCAGCTTCATCCACAGCCGGAACCCTTGTGTGCTTCAGCAGCAGACCTTCCCCTGTGTGATGTGCTTGGGGAAGACTTGTCCCCTCCGCCCTCCCAGCCAGCTGTGTGCCGGGTGGACACAGGGCCCTGCGCATGTGCAGAAGCCCTGCCCGACTTGCTGGCATGGTGCAGTGCCTGAGTAGTGTGAACTGAGCTACTCACGTGATGGAGAAGTGTTACATTTGAGCTTTCTCTGCTTTCTGCTCTAACACCAGGGCCAATGTCCTTATTGTCCTTGTGGAGTAACAGAATCAACACTGCCAATTCCAGAAAGCACCAGGAGTTTGCTGGACGCCTGAACTCTGTCAATAACAGAGCTGAGTTATACCAACACCTTAAGGAGGAAAATGGGTTTGTGTAATTTCCTGTGCAAACTGCTTTGTGGATTGTTAGTCCCGGAATGAAAGCTGCTTGTGGTCAGTGTTTTCCTTTAGTCAGCTATTATGAGCTAATCTCTTTCTGCTTAACCCGGGAGGCCCTTGGTGCTCATGAAAAGGCCCGGGTCATTGATATCATTATGAAACTGTCTGCTGCTTACAGCACTGTTTTCAGGGGGGCCACACACTGGGTCTATGTTATGCTAAAGTGTTAAAATAGAATAAATTTCAGACGTTGTTATTTTAATCAGTTGTTTTAAGAAGAAATCCTCCTGCAGTATATTGTTACGGGAATCTCTTGTGGAAATCTTAGACTAAATGGAGGAGCAGGGAGGGACCTTCGGGAGGCCCCCTCGTCTTCACAGGCTCTGCTCTCTCTCATGTGCACAGTGAGGAGGTTGGACTGACTGGAGGACCCCGAGTTTCAATTCCTTTCTTAAAGTGCTCCCACTCTCCTGTTGTGAATAGGTTAGATTTTAGTTTCAATGGGAAAAAGTAGGTAAAAATACGGATCTCTAGTAAACGTTTTAATTTACCATCTCATTTTCCCCCTTCTAAACTTTTCAGGATGGAGACAACAGAAAATGGAAAAGCCAGCCGTCAGTGAAGAGTTGACTGGAGAAACTAAGTTTAGTATGTTGCAAAAATATTTTGGGCAGAATTTGATACAAGTACTTTTACAGCAAGATTGTATAGCTATGTTGCCTGGACTTGTTTTTACATTTTTAAAGAATTTCAACAAATTATCTTTTTTGTACTAATTCTAAGATTGGCAGAGTCAAAATATATACATTTGAGATTTGTCCTCCCAAATCGCAGCTTATTTTATGGTAAAAGGTGTTCCCTCTGGAAATGTTTTTTAAGAAAATTCTTAGGCTCTTCTTTGCCAAATAAAACTATTAAAATGTATGAAATTCAAAGTGTTGGAGTGTTGCTTTAGAAAAAGATACTACTCTCTCAGTTCTAACAGGAGCTTATAAAACTCGATCAGAATTTACGTGAGATTTGTAGTATTTAATTTGAGATCTTATCTGTGTGCATGATGTGTAGTGAGTACTTTTCCAGCACACGAGTGGCTTGGTTTCCTCTTTAGTGCTTTGCTGTTGCGTGTGCACGAGTTTGTCGGCCACCCATTTAAGCCAGACTTTTTAGTCGTCGGTGTGACTTCGCATGTATCAGTTTGATATCCTAATACATTTTTTCCTGTTAATTTTTTGTTTTGTTTTTCGAGACTGGGTTACCCAAGTGACAGATCTCGACTTCAGCAGCATGCAGACACAATCCAGAATCACATTTTAGTTGGAACAGTTTGTATTTGCTGACAAAGTGTACCTTGCCTAAATCATATCTCTGAAATCTCCGCAGTGCTTCTAGATGTAACACTCATTTAGGTGTTTATTGCACACAGACCCTCCTATCCAGTTCATCATGATTGTCACTTCCCGCTACGGTTGTCTTCAGTTGGGAAGCCGGTCTGGGGATCGCCACAGAGTGAGCCTCTCGCCAGGTGCTGTGTTTCATTTTGCCTTCACAGTCGGTGCATTGAGAGCATCTACGAAGGGCAGAGTAATAGAGCTGGGTTTTGAGCCCCAGGCTTCCACTACGATAGTGAAGTTTTAAAAAGAGGATCCAAGTTTAGTGTATACACACATGAGGTTCACACCATGTATGTATGTGTGCTGTGTGCATGCTTGGTGCTGCTAGAGGCCAGAAGGGACATCGGGTCCCCTGGCACTAGAATTACCCGTGGCTGTGAGCTTACGCAGCGCCAGGAACAAACCCGGGTCTTCTGCAAGAGCAGCCGGTGCTCTGCGCTGCTGAGCCCTCGCCAGCCCTTCGATTTGCTTTCTGAAGACTGCAAGTAGCACTGTCTGACAGCTCGGCCGTGTCGGCTCCCTGACCCTTTCACACTCTCCCCACTGCTTTCTCTTGTGGCCGGTTGAGTTCAGTTAGTGCTCCCTGCAACACCATAGGTGCAGTCAGAGGTCATAGCCCTAAAGAAAGTTTTCCTCCCCCAGCAGATGCAGGACTGTCACCTCAAGCCCCACCTCATCCAGCTGGAATGTCCCCTGACATTAAAAAATTAACAGGAAAAAATGTATTAGGATATCAAACTGATACATGCGAAGTCACACCGACGACTAAAAAGTCTGGCTTAAATGGGTGGCCGACAAACTCGTGCACACGCAACAGCAAAGCACTAAAGAGGAAACCAAGCCACTCGTGTGCTGGAAAAGTACTCACTACACATCATGCACACAGATAAGATCTCAAATTAAATACACGCGCGTGTGCAGGCAGGGGTGGTGCCATAGCTGTGGAGAGTTGATGAGTGTAGTTAACAGAAGACTGTATTTCACCAGACTCCTCTGCCCTCCAGCTCTCACACCCCTCTTTGATGATGTCCCTGAGCATTGGCGATGGTTGATACAGCGCCCACTTAGCACCCATTCCCGTGCTTTGACGGTTGTGAGTCTCTGCACTCCACCCTGGGAGAACTTCGCATGTGAGAATGAAGGCAGAAGCCTGGACGCCGCAGGCTGTTGTCGGGCCCTTCCCTTCCCGCTGCGTATTCATTCGATGGCCTTGCGCGCTCTTGAGGTAAATTCATGGGCTGGATGAGGCGTGGCTGGGGGTTGGCAATACTCTTGTTTTGGCGTCTGGCAAGCTGTTGGGGTGAGTAGGGAAAACAAAGATTTGACTGTTTTGTGCTCATTTTGTTTGGCCCCTCACTCCCTTGGGGCAGCTTTCCACCTTACATCCCACAACGCAGGTGACATGTCCACAGCAGCTTGCTGCTGCAAGTCTTGCAGTGGTGCAGAAACATTATAGCCAAGGCAGTGGACCTTGCAGCGGGAGCGACGGCGCTCAGGCGACCCTGCACAGGCTCAGCCTCACTATAGAAAGACGGAAGTGGCCTGCCAGCCTTCGTGCCAGCGACACTGAGACACCCGGAGCCTTGGCAACTGCTCTGAGGGGCTCAGGTAGTCTTCAAACTCCCAGTCCTAACCCTGAAGCTAACACCAGCACAACAGGTGTTACTCCCAGTGCCCCAGTGCTTGGAGGCAGAGGCAGGTGGATCTCTGCGTTCCAGCCCCGCCGGGTCTACACAGTGAGTTCAGGACAGCCAGGGCTGCACAGTAAGACCCTGTCTACAAAAACAACAACCAGAGTAAACTAGCACACAGGGGCTTCTGCTCAATCAGCAACCGTGTATCTGTGGCCCTGCACATGCGCTGTGTTCCATGCATCTTGCTCCCCGGAAGAGGGAGGGAGAACATCACTGTCCTTAGTTTGTGGTGGAATCTGGGGTTCGGGCCAGGTGGCTAAGATGCCCAGGCACAAAAGAGGGCGTGGTTAAATCCAGGTGTTTATGACATCAAACGGAAAGGCGGGACACTACGCTGGGAAAGTGGCAGATTTTGGAGTAAAAGATACAAAACTGTCCGCCAGACTGGTTAAATTTTACATTAACTATGATGGCCTCGGTTTCAAATACTAAATGATACTCGCCATGAGTTGGCAAGAGATCATTCACTCCACCAAGCTTTTCTGCCCCTTTTCTTCCCTCTCCCTTCGCTTCTTGCTTCCTCATCGTCTGTCCTGTCTGTCTTGTCGTCTTCCTCTTTACCTGCCTGTGGCATTGCTTGTTTCCATCTTTGCATGACTATAGGTCCTTCCTTCCCTCCCTTCCTTCCTGTGCTTGTCCTGTGGTGACCGTCTCACACCCAGACCCTCACAGGAAGCTCTGCTCGGGGCCCACAGCGGCCTCCTGCGCTTTTGGCAGAGTTCTGATCCTTGGTTGGGCTGTGCGTGCCTCAGCCAGTGTCACTGGAGAAACCCCTAGAATGCCAGGGCCTTAGTTACGGTGGAGATCTCTCTAATGCCAAGCCTCAAACCCCAGGGAAGATAGAACTGTCCTAGTAAAGGGAAGCAGTGAAAACCAGATTCAGTTTTTATGAGTTCTCCCAGGATTGCCATTCCTTAAGACAGGGTCTCTTTATAGTGGATACTCACCTCGGATGGATGGAAGTCTTCCTAGCTCAGCATCCTGAGCCTGGGGATTTTACTTGCAAGATTTTCAAGTCTAGTCATTTTGAAAAATTCTATGAGGATTCTTAAAACCCAGGATCTGCTCACCCCTCCAGCCCTGTCTCCTGTGTCTCCTCAATTGTCCCTATGCTTCAGCAGTAGGAGGCTATAGTGGCTTTAGACTTAGTGGTTTCATGTTTCTGGAAAAAATCCAGCATTGACATTAACCCAGCTTTGGCCGACATGTTCCCAGATAGTGTTCAAGCTGAATTTGGCCCCCAGAGCATCAGAGTGGCCCCTCCGAGTCCATTGCACTGTGTTACTTACACCTTGTATTTTGTATTTCTGTGTACCCTGCTGGTGAGCTAGCTCCCAGACCAGGGACCTGGTAAGCCGAGGACACACTGGCTGGGAAATGCAGCAAGAGATCCTGCAGTGCAAACACCGTAAATCCTGGCTGCTGTGAGGGGGCAACGGGCTGGCTCTGCAGTTTCACAAATATATCGACGTTGTTTTAGAAGTTAGAGGACGTGTTCTGAATCTTAGGTTGTGAAAAAGCAAATGGCAGTTATCTCTGTGTTTTAAAGTCAGTTGAAGAGGGGCAGGGCAAATGGCCACAGTGTCATGAGAACCCGGGTATGAGCCCCAGCACCCACATAAAAGCTGGGTGTGCAGTGAGTACCTGAGCCCCCACACAGGACGCAGAGATGGGAGGCCCTCAGGGACTGGCTGGCCAGCCCATCCAGTGAGACAGCAGTAAACTCCAGGTTCAGTAAGAAATGTCTCAAAAAATAACATGGGAGCCAGGCATGGAGGCACCTGTCTTAAATCCTGCACTGGGCAGCCAGTTCAAGGACAGCCAAAACAACATAGAGAACGCTGTCTCAAAAACTTGGAAATTATAAAGGGAGGCAATAACAGTCAACTTCTGACTGCCTCGGACATGCGTGCAGCTGAGCACACATGAAAGGACCTGTGGGAAAGAAGCAGTTCAGTGGGAGAAGAGAACTGGGAGGAATTACAGTCACAGCACATTATCTATGCATGAGATAGTGAGCAAATGCATCCGGAAAGGAGGAGAAAGTCCGCATGACCTTGGACCATGCACACAGCTCTTAGAATGTAAGAGTTGCATAATGGCTGGAATGGCTACTTCCAGCTGGCGCTATCAGTGCTGGCAGGAAAACTGGGACTTCCATGCACAGTCAATGAGATTGCCAAATGCCTCAGCTACTGGAGAAAGAGAAGAGAGGCAAATTGATCACCAATGAATGGAGTGTTGATTGGATTTCTCCTGAGTTTCTGGTGGTCCTCGTTGTCCACGGTTGTTGGGAGCACGTTGTACGCACTATAATAAATTGCTCAGGCACAGTAACCGTCCTGTTTCTATAGTCAGGGCTGACAGAAGCAGGAACAAAGCAACCTTAGCAGTGCAGGGGGCCAGGAACGTGGGACAGGCGTATAACCTAGCATTCGGGAGGCTAAGGTAGGAAGATAGTGAGTTGGAAGCTAGCCTGGACTAAAGTAAAGAGCCAGTCACTTCTGTTTCCTTATTTTGAGAGTAACAGCTTTAAATGTTTTAATTTTTGAAGCATCCACTTTAACATTTGCTATTTTTTCATTTAAGTTGTGCTGGAGAGAAAGCCTAGGACCCCCCATTTGGTAGGCCGGCCTCTGTGATTAGTCACCTCCCCTCCCCTCCCTCATTCCTTTCCTTGGTTGGTTGTTTTTGTTTGGTTTTTGGTTTTCAAGACAGGGTTTCTCTGTAGGTTTGGAGACTGTTCTGGAACTCTCTTTGAAGACCAGGCTGGCCTCAAGCTTTGTTTTGTTTTTGAGGTGTGATTAAGTTCAGGCTCCTGACCTTTGCTGCTGCCTTGCAAGTGCTAGAACTGCAGTGTGTACCAGTGGCGCCGACTAGAACCTGACGCCTGCCTGGCTTCTTGCTTTCTTCTAACAGGAAATTCCTCCGTTTAAGCCGCCTCTCTCGGGTATTTTATTCCAGCGACAGAAACATGACTAACGCACAGCTGTTATCTTGACAGACACTATTTCTTCCTTATTCCTTTACGTCATTACCTTGTTCTGGAATGGTAATTAGACCTCACTGTTGGGAGTTGGTGTGCTCACATGTGGCTTGCAGGGGTCAGTTCTCTTCGACCCCAGGTCAGTCAGCAGACTTGGTCCTGAGCCAGCTTGCTGAGGCTAGGTCTCTTTCAAGGGTGCATTCATGTTTGCATCTCTGTTTGGGATGCGATCCGAATCCCTCTGCGTCTGTCTTCCCATTTGCAAATTCCTTCACCTTTCTTCCTTCTGTGGTCACTCCTCTCTACTCATACTTTTATTCTTGACTTCTAAACATTCGTTTTGTTTACTTTAAAAAATGTTGTGGGTTGGTGGTGGCACACACCTTAAATTCCAGCGCTAGGGAGGCAGAGGCAGAGGCAGTTGGATCATAGGTTCGAGGCCAGCCTGGTCTACAGAGTGGGTTTCAGTACCGCCAGGGCTTCACAGAGAAACCCTGTCTTGAACAAAGAAATGTTTTAATATTTAAGATGCCTTATTCTTTGCCTGTAGTGTCTTTTAAAGACGTTGTAGTTATTTGTGTCATGTGTATCTCTTCCTGTATCTCCTCCAAGAGTATTCAGGGTACATTGTTTCTCTGTATATTTTGTGATATTTAATTTATTCCCTTTTTTGGGACATTGTTACTGGCTGGTCTCAAACTTATCACTACAGCAAGCTTGGGATTTTTTTTTTTCAGGTTTGTTTTATGTGTCTGTGTGAGTACTTGCCAATGCCAGAAGAGATGGTGGGATTCTCTAGTGCTGGAGTTCCAGGTGGTCATCAGCTTAGTCCGAACTTGGGTCCTTTTCGAGAGCTGCACCAGCTTTTAACAGCTGAGCAGTTCCTCCAGTCCCAAGATTTGGGGCTCTTGGAACCCTAATGTATGACTTACCTCTCACCAAACATTTGTGAAACAATGTTACCAAAGTTTTCAGCTTCAGTATTTTAATAGACCAGTAGGGTTTCCTGCCTTTGTTATTGTATGTGATATTGTCATGCCCGAGAACTCTGCAACTGGTCACAAAAAAAAATATCTCATAATGTTTTAAATAAGTTAACAATTTGTGTTGGGCATTCATAGCTACTGGGGTGCATGAAGTTGGTGGGCCATGTATTAGAGATGCCTTCTAGAGAGTTATGCAGTAGTCTGATTTCCTCCCTCCCTCCCTCCCTCCCTCCCTCCCTCCCTCCCTCCCTCCCTCCCTCCGCACTGAGGGTTGACCTCAGAGTCTCACGAATACTAAGCAATCAGTTGACCACTGAGCTGCTGCACAATTTAGATCCAGTTTAATGGAAGGAGGTAGCTTTTTACAAGCCCAATGAGACTGTGGCTCTAAATAAAGGTTGTACACTGCCCGTGGGACTTGACTCTTACAGGGTCTACATAGCAAGGTCCAGGCCAGCCAGGGCCTCAGTGAGACCCTGACTCTAAATCCAAAACAAGAGCAGCAGCAGCACAGATGGCCCGAGGGAAGCCTCACTCTCACCTCCACTTCCTGTCTGTTCCTTCTAGACCCTCACGAGGGTCAGGCCCAGCACCACACAAGGACCCGTCAAACGCAGGTATCACTTTGTCACTGCGACTGCGGCCGCGCAGCCCTGCAGTATGGGAGGCAGTGGGCCGCGCGGGGAGGCGCACTGGTGTGGAGATACATTGTTTATAATAAAGATCAGAATGCAAAGCCAGACACAGCCATAGAAGCTGGGCAGTGGTGGCCACACCTTTAATCCCAGGACTCAGGAGGAAGAGGCAGAGTTCAAGGCCACCCTGGGCTACATGAGAGTGAATCAGTCTAAAAGAGAAACAGAGCTCACGCCTTTGATCCCAGCACTGGAGAGACTGTAAGGAGCTCAGTGCAGCCTCAGAAGAGTCTGAGACTTGGTGAGGAGCAGGGCAGTCTGGAGACGCAGTCTGAGGTTGGGTGGATCGTCCCTTCTGTCTGAGCATGGTAGAGGTGAGGGCTCTCTGGTGGCTGGTTGCTCTGCTTCTCTGATCTTCGGCTTGAACCCCAATATCTGTCTCTGGGTTTTTATTATTTGTGCCACAGACTGGGAAATAAGGCAGTACCCTCCCCCCAACCCCACACAGGCCTGCAGGAGGAGGGGCCTCTCATCATTAGAATTTAATGGGTACCAGTGACACCCATGGATATCGGGGTTCCGTGAGTAACTCCAGAGGGGTGTAGATGCTTTTGTCCCTAAACAAGAAATTAGAGGGACAAGCAAAATGAGAGAATGTTTTGGTAATTATTAGCAGTTACATTAATAAGTAAATAAGTAAAATGAAAAATACATTAAAACATCAGAAAGGTAATAAATTTAAGAAAAGAAAGAAAATGTCAAAGCATTTATCTACAGTTCCCTAACTTGGGTGGAAAGAAACTTGTTTGGCAGGGCGTTAATGGGCTGGCAGGAACTGTTTTGTTTGTATTCAAATAAGCGTGGAAACTCTGGCTGAGGGTTACACGGGCATAACTGTTGCACACCTCATGACCTTTAGATGACCACGTAACACTGGGTTTGCAAATGAGAACAGTTGCTAACCTCATACACATGTGCATACACACACACACACACACACGCAACACACACACGCATGCACATACACTCTCACTCTCACACAATCACACACACTGTCACACTCACACACACTCATCTCTGGATCCGGCTTTCCTGTTTTCTTAAGTAAGCCCTTTTCTTGTCTATTTGACCTTACTGCTTAAAATGTGGGAGGAGGAGCCAAATGCTTCAGGTTACAACACTTCTGCAAAGAGATCAGTCGGCTTCAAGGTCGTCCTAACCCAGCTCAAGCTTGCTGCCCTCTGGGGTGGAGATCCTCAGGACACAGAGCCTGGGATACACAGGGGCCTCTGTGGGCATGGTGCACGCAGAGGAACTACTACAAAAATATACTGAGCAGCGATTACCGCTGAGAAAAACCCTACCTCATAGACTGTTGATGAGTTCTCTAACTGAAGTAGTTGAGAACAAAATCTAAGTTTTCTTTTCATGCTTGTTAAATCCGCACTGGGGATCGAACCTATGGCTGCATGCATGGTAGGCAAGTGCTCTCCCAGTCTAGCATGAAAGCTACACCCCAGTCCCTGATCTACTTTCCATTTTGAAAGAGTCACACTCAGCTACTTACCCTGAACTCGCCCTGCAGCCCAGACAAGCCTCGAGCTTGTGATTATCCATCCTCCTGCCTCAGCCCTGAGTGTCTGTGGGCTTCAGGCCGGCACAGCTGACCTTGCTGGGGATGAACCTACAGCAGTGATCAGGAACAGGGGCCGGAGCGCCCACTTGTCTCCTCAGCCTGCTTCTTCCCTTTCCCCGGACACCGCCCCTCTGTGGCAAGATGATGGCCGAAGCTGATGACATCGACACATAACGTCATTGGGTGGGCGTGGCTCTGGCATGGTGTCACTCACCACCCCAAATAAGATCAGCGTAGACACGCCCTGGGTTCACAGTTCCCAGGGTGCTGAGGAAACAGTACTCATGCCCAGGGCCTCCTTAGGCCACAGTTAGCTTTGGGGGAAGGAGCTCTGAGCAGAAACAGGCCCTGTGAGAGAGAGAGCCTTCAATCACGTATGTACAGGGCCAGAGCAGCGCCTTTCACTTCTGAAAGTGTCTCTCCTGATGCTCTCCAGGCCTCACCCAAAGAGTATACGTCACTGTAAGACGGGACCTCCAAGCTCTGTGTTAGTTACTGCTGGAACCCTTGGGTCAGTTTGATCAGAGGAAATGGACTGCCTCGGTCTGCCCTCTGACCTCTACAAGTGAGGCGTGACATGTATGCCCACCTATGCCCCAATACATAAATAAATAAATGCAAAAAATAGTAAGAGTTGTTTTTATTTTATGTGTATGTGTGGTGGTTTGAAAGAAAATGTCCCCCCCAGGGGAGTGGCACTGTTAGGAGGTGTGGCCTTGTTGGAGTAGGTGTGGCCTTGTTGGAGGAAGTGTGCCCTGGAGGAGAACTTTGAGGCCTCCTAACGTCTCAGACCACTTCCTGTTGCCTGTGAGGGAAGATATAAGGACCGCGTCTGCCTGCAGGCTGCCCTGCATCCCACCAGGTGATAATGGACTGAACCTTTGAAGCTGTAATCAAACGTTTTTCCTTTATAAGAGTTGCCGTGGTCATGGTGTCTCTTACAGCAATAGAAACGCTAACACTGTCTGGATGTTTTATTTTGTATATATGTATGTATATGTAATGTGTTTGTCCAGAGCCCACAGAAGCCAGAAGAGGGTATGAAATCCCCTGGAATTCCAGTTAAAGGGGGCTGTGAGCCACCAAGTGGGTGGGAATTAAACCCAGGTCCTCTGCAGGAGCAATGCGTGTGTTTAACCGCCCAGGCATCTCTCCAGGAGGAACTCTCACACCTCTACTGGAAGCACACCGATAGGAGAACTGAGAGTTGACAGATTTCTCAGGTGTGGTCTCACTTAACATTCCTGGCTGTCTGTGAGGGATTGCCAGCGTGTTCCCTTCACAGGTGAGGATGAAGGAGCTTCACAATAAGGCTGCCCTCTGCCCAAAGGCTCTGGACTGGAAATGCTGGAGTTGGAGCCCTGTTCCTCTCACCTCAGAAGTTGATTACTGATTGACTGAGTGAGACGGGGTCTGGGGGAGCCAGAAATAAAATCTTCAGATAGGCTGAATTCAGATAAAGGCGGACACTCCGGGCTCGTGACTTGACTTACAATCTTAAGTATTGCTGGGTATAATTGGTGTAATTACTCGTCACGCTAACTGAGCACACTTAAATGTTAGCAAGCAGGAGGCTGAGGGGAAGAGGGAGCCCCAGCAAGACAAAGGAAGGGAAACACCACGGTTGCCATGTGGTCCAGCGGTAAAAATGGGCCAGATATACCAAATAATTATCAGGCTACCAAATGATGACTGAGCGACCCAGCAGCCCCAGCTGCCAAGGCTCAGCGAGTGGTCAGCTCAGCCACGCCGCGCACGGGCCCTGGGCAGGGTTCCTTCCCGCCATATCTTCATTTCCTCTTCCAAATTCTGTTATCAGGATAATGTTTATTTGTCACAAATACAGAGCACAATCGCCTGAATGGGATATTTTTTTATAAATCAGTAGTGTTTAGGCTTTATTAATAGCATTTATTGTAGCCTAGAGTAATCTAGGCACTGAGGCAGTGGAGACAGGTTTAGGAGGCCATAGTACATAGTGAATTCCAGGCTAGCCTGGGCTACACGAGACCTTGACTCAGAAACATAAATAGCACGTCGGTGGTGGCGCATACTTTTAATCCCAGCATTCAAGAGGCTGAGGCAGGTGAATCTCTGTGAGCTTGAGGCCAGCCTGGTCTTCAGAGTGAGCTCCAGGACAGCCAGAGCTACGCAGAGAAACCCTGTCTTGTAAAACTACAGAGTAAATTATTAAAAAAATAAAAATAGCCATATGATCAGGGGAAATGACTCAGTTGGTACAGCGCTGCTCTATAAACACGACGGGGACCTAGAACCCAGGTAAAAACACCAGGCATGGGCGGTGCAGGGTTGCAATTCCAGTGCCAAGGAGGCAGACACAGGCAGCTCCCTGGGCTCGCTGGCAAGCTGGCCCTAGCTTCATCAGAAGTTCCAGACTCATGAGGGACATTGTCCCAAAAAAATGGTAGATGGCAACTAGAGAGTGACACGTGAAGTTGTCTCTGGTTTACCCCCACAAACTCCCCACATGCACACACCTATGCACCCACAGATGAAACTGTAGATACATCCATGAAAAATGTGTTTGTTCTCTGTCTTCCTATGTGTTGCCAGCAGATCTGAAGTCTTCCTCTCTAACTGCGTCTATACCCACTGCCTGCCCACCTCCTCTCATCCTTAACGCCCTTCCAGGCTGTGATAACTGCTGCTCTATGCTGCGAGCCCTCCTTCCCGCCAGCCTGGTTCCGCAGCCACCTTGCCCCAAATGAACACACAGATGCTATATTAATTATGAAGCGGCTGACTGGCAACTATGGCTTCTATTGGCTAACTCTGTCTTGATTATTAACCCATAACTACTAATCTATGTATTTTCACACGGCCTTGGCTTGCCGGAGAAAGCTGGGCCTGTAACCCTTTGCCTGCCACATCCCGACTGTTCCTGCAGGCTCCCTTGCCCACCTTCTGCTCCACTCTTAGTCCTGACTACCTCACTACCTCATTGGCCATTGGCCCAACAGCGTTTTGCTCATCAGCCAATAAGAGAAACGTATGCAGAAGGATATTTCCCATCAGTTCTGCTCTATTTCAATCAGTTCTGCTCTCTATGACGCCAGCCTTTAGCATCCTCATATGAGCACTCAGCTTTTGGCCCTGGCTTAGCTCACTCTCCACTTCACCTCTGTAGCTCTGTCAGGGCCCATAAAGCGGGGACCACTTCATCTTGCCTCAAGATCAGAGAGTTCAAAACTACCCTTACACCCGTAGCT
Organism: Cricetiscus sungorus; assembly: GCA_030556225.1. Taxonomy (NCBI): domain Eukaryota; kingdom Metazoa; phylum Chordata; class Mammalia; order Rodentia; family Cricetidae; genus Cricetiscus; species Cricetiscus sungorus. The sequence goes on along the minus strand of JANBXA010000735.1, from coordinate 50,915,998 downwards.
TGGCTGCTACAGGATGTCTTTATCTAAATAACAACAGACCTGGGCTCGGGTGTGTTACTCTTGATCCTGAAGGTCGGATGGCAGGTATGGCTATCAAATCCTGGAGGATTAAGGGAAGTAAGTCCGTTTGCCCCTTACACGTGATAATAGAAGTCTTGTGTCATTGTCTCCCTTTTGGTTGGGTACTTCAGAAGGTTGAAGAATAAACTCTGGAGATACCCTGTGTCTCCATCTTTTCTCTTACCTCCTTTAGCTAGCCTTTCTGAATCCACACTCCACCTCTCAGGTGCAAACCGTGAGCTGGTCGGCTGGCTCTGACTGCAGCCCCTGGAAAACAGCTTCCCGCGTCGCTCTGAATGACAGAGACCCATTTCCTTCACAGCTTGGTATCATTCCATCGTGCAGATACACCGCGGACAGGCGGTGTATCTGTGGACAGGCTTGGTGTTGATTCCGTGTCTCTGCCGTTGTGCTCAGGGGGCAATAGCTCTGGAAGCACAGATTTCTCTGACATTCTGTTCGTGTCTTCTTCGGGCTGCAGGAGCACGTGGGAGTTCTGTTTCCTCGAGTGTGTTCTGAGGAGATTCCCACTAATAGCGTATGTGAGTTCGCCACGCCATCACCAGGAAGAGAAACAGACTTGCAACTGATAACATATCCACACTCTTGTGTTCGTGGAGGTCTTGGTCAGCTAGATACCGGGTACAGGATGGTGGTCCATGATTGTAGCTGCATCTCGCTGCTGAACCTGTGAAGGTGGCCACACCCCCTTTGGGCGTGGCTTCAGGTGGATGGAAGTGGAAAGAGGGAATGGAAGGCGGGGTCTTTCTTGTGCAGTCTTTCTCTTGGCTCAGCTGATCTGATAGAAAGCGCTGAGAAACGCTCCTGCAGTGCAGTTTTTACTCTTATCTGTAAATGTTCCCCGATAAACACCCGTTTATCATGTATCTTGGGTCTAGTGAAATCATCACACCCCCTGCCTACGCACACACACACACACACACACACACATGATATCACATCACACACTGAACGGATGCAGTGTCACACAGGAGTCCTTGCCTTTGCTGGGTGCATTGAAAAGTCTACTCTTCGTTTTCTAAGTGATGCTGGCCCAGCGTCAGGAAACTGACTTTATAATCTACAAATGGAGAGAGAGAGACTGAGATTTGTCTCACCTTCAAAAAAGTGGTTTCTAAATCAGCGTAAGCGATGTTTCTGTTGATAAGGTTTAGAAGAAAATATGGTCGATTCTTTGTTTACCAATGACAGCTTTGTTAAATTATCGGTGGTTTTTGATGTTCCATGTCTTTCTGGGTGTCAGAATGCCTCTAAGGGGACAAACTGAAGGAGTTGTAAAGATTACGAATGAATGTCACAGTTGTGTTGGACTAAAAATGAAGGGGAGGAACTTTCCTGAACAAGTTCTTCTACCTAATATTTTTGTAAGTATATGTTCGTAGTTACATATTATTAACATTGTTTTACTTTAACTGTAGTAGTGCCCAGCCTAGTTCAAGGCTGCCTGGACCTGGACAAGCCATCAGTGTCCCCAGAGAGAGAGAGAGAGCTTTGAGAAGCCTCTGGTTGGTTGGGGCATGGTTACTGGAAGCAGGTAAGACAGCACACTGACATGTCCACGGGTCCATGGAGGAGAAGCTTTGTCAGTTAGAGTTACAGAAACTCAGCGCTTAGCCTGGGGAGATGACGTGGGGTGAAAGTACTTGGCACTAAGCCTAATGATCTAAGTTTGATCTCCAGGATCCATACATGGAAAGAGAGAACAGATTCTTAGAAGCCTGGCTTCTGCGTGTTTGCCAGGACCTGCCTCCCAACACACAATAAATGCATAATATTTTAAAGACCTTCAGTGAATGGTAATGGTAATGGTGCTAATATAATATACCTGAATTTCCAGTACTTTGGGAGGCTGAGACAGGAGGAGCACTGTTTGAGCACCAGCTGGGTTATAAAGCAAAAATCCTGTCTCAAAAATCATAAAGGCCCAAATCACCAAAGCTTGAAACATTTGTTCCATGAAAAATATTACAAGGCAGAAATGAAAAGGTGAATAAAAAAGTACCTAGACACCATCTTGGTGGTGGCTGCTGTCTTCATCATGTGTCTGTGTACTAACCTCTAAAAGCATCTTCGGGAGAAGATGGTGACAGTGAGTTTACTTTAATGTGATTTTAAAAGTTAGCACACAATCATTGCTGTAACCCTTTAGTGTTAACAATCATTCTGGGCTTTTTTTGTTTGTTTGTTTTGTTTTTGGGTGTGTGTGTGTGTGTGTGTGTGTGTGTGTGTGTGTGTGTTTTGTTTTTGAGAAAAAGTTTCTCTGTAGCTTTGGAGCCTGGCCTGGAACTCACAGAGCTCTGCCTTCCTCTGACTCTTGAATGTTGGGATTAAAGGCCTGTGCCACCATACCCAGCTTTTTGAAGTAAGGTTTTCTATTTAGCCCAGGCTGGCTTTACATTTGCAGTTACGTACATTCATCCTCCACTGGGATTGAGATTGTGCCTGACTTTTACACACACTTCCTCCTTCCTTCCTTCCTTCCTTCCTTCCTTCCTTCCTTTCTTTCTTCCTTCCTTCCCTCCTCCCTCCCTCCCTCCCTCCCTTCCTGCCTTCCTGCCTCCCTCCCTCCTTCTGTCCTTCCTTCCTTTCTTTCCTTTTTCTTCCTTTCTTAATAGTTTGACATGTTACTGGTAGAACGTGTGGAGGCAGACTGTATCATTGGGGTTCCGCTATGATGTACATGAACAAGATGTTTGCCAAACTAAACATGAGTAACTTGTCCCTGTTTTTGTGCTAACAAATCGTTGGAATTGCAGGGACTTAAAAGGACACACATGACGTGTTTAACATAAATAATTCTGTTATCAATTTTAAAAACTCGGGAGTCAGATACTGGGATGCAAGCCTGATAGATCAAGAACGCAGCAGAGAAGCCATGGGCTGACCTTTTTTCTTCTCTTTCCCAAGCCGCTCCTTATTTCTTCCTGCACCTCTCTATCCGGACCTTCAAAATCTCTGACTAATTCTGGACTCCACCCCGAGATCCAAGCTTTAACTTTATTGTCCATCCTTGATTGTCAGTGAAAACCAATGTCCCACAATACACACATTTATTCTCTTCCACTTTTGGATGTCTAGAGGCTAAATGAAATGCCAGGGCTATGGCAACTTCAGGAAAAATACTTTATTTTTGTCTTTTTCAGCTTCTGGAAGCTTCTCCCAGTTCTTGCCCTAGTTCCTGGTTCCTGAGCTCTGCTTTTGCTGTCAGATCTGACTGTGGACTGGATGCCTGTTACAAGGAGCCGGCAGCAGGAGGTTATTGCCAAGGGCGAAGCCGTCACTGTTAACAACATGAATGAAAGATTGCTTTGATAGCACCTAATGAATACATCAATTTTATATCAACAGCAAGTATAGTTACCAAAATATGGTAGTCCAAACGGTGATTGCCTGGGTGTCCTCTTAAGATCCCCAGATATCCGCGTTACGCCTTTGGAGTCACACTTTCTGTAAGGACCTCGGAAGGAGGAACTGCAGCATGGACCTGGAGATGTTTGCTGCAGAAAAGCCGTGGGGCGGCGGATGTTAACTTTCTTCCCCCACTAAGGGCCAGCATAAAGGCAAACTCTGAGAAAGGAAGCTCTCTCTATCCACTACGAGGGCTACTGAATTTTCTGTCACCAGAGACTCTGGCACGTGGCGTTCTTACGGTTTATGTGAGATCACATCGGCCGGAAGGAAGCCGTGCTCACACTCACGCAGTGGCTCTAGCCATGCGCCTGAGGAAGCAGGGAGGAGCAGGCCCAGCACCCGGGCAGGTACGGCCTTTGTACCTGCAGGACTGGGTTGCCCGGCTGGCAGATCTGTGGAGGGTTCACTTCCCCCCTTTATCTCCTGACGGGCTCGTGGACTTTTGGTCTGCACAGACCTCCTTGCCCTGTGATCACATCCAGGCGGGTTTCAGAGAGAGGAAACGGTTTCACCAAAGTGACAATTAGCAGAATCCCTGCTGATTCATTTTTTTCTTATTGTTTCCACCAAAGGCAATCGGTACCTGTCCATTTCAGGGCAATAAATTTCATCTCGTCATTTCAAGATAAGGGTTTACATTTAGTTTATACTTACACAGTGTATGTTTCTGTGACAACGCCATGCGGATCCTTTTATTCTGAGTGAAAATGAGCATAGACTCTGATGCTCGTTACCAGTTAACACCCCTCCTCGCACACAGCAATGCGACTTTCTGAAGAAAGTGCTTGGCCCATTAGTGTCTGTTAACAGAAGAAGGTTTTTCTCCTGCGCTCAGCTCTCTGTCTCCACGGTTACTTTGCATATTTTCTCTATTTAGCCCTTCTCTTACTTCTTCCTCCTTTCTGTGGCCCTGGGGATTAAACTCAGGGCTCAGTCCACTACCACTGGCCTGTAGCCCCACCCCGTTCTGTGTTTTTACTTAGGAGCAGGATCTCCCAAACCTGCCTGGTGGCCCAATAGCACCTTAGCTACGTGGGTCTTGAACTCTTATCTCCCTGTCTCAGTCTGCTGCATAACTGCTGCCTTCTGTCTGTTCCTCTGCCTCTCCCTCGTCTTGGTTTATGGAGATTAAAAGGGACAGCAGCCTGTGTTCCCTCCACTCCCCATAGAGCCCCATGGCCATGCCTGTGTCTGTATCCAATGTTTCTCCTCTTCAGTTTCAGCGGCAGAGGTAGCCCACTGCAATGGTTGGTCTTTACTGTCAGCTTGACTAGATTTCCAATCACCTAGGCTAGGAGACTCGTCTGTGAGTGTTTCCAGGGTGGTGTAACTGAGGCGTGAAGGCCCACCCCGTAAAGTGCAGGTCTGGGGCAGAGAACTAAACAAAAGGGAGACATCAAGATGTGTGCCAGCATCCATCTCTCTCGGCTTGCTGATTGTGTGATGGGAGCAGCTGCCACGTGCTCCCCCGACTTAGTGGGCCACATCCCCTCAAGCTGTGCGCCCAAATACATTCGCTGTAAGCTGGTCAGCAATGAGAAGCCGTGACTCCACTGTTGGGTACTTTAGCACTCTCCTAGACCTCGGCAAAACTACTCTCGTGAAACACATCAGCAACATCGAAATGCCTCATTTCAAGTCACTTTTCAAAGCTGAGGTGAGACTCGCCGGTAATGTGCACCCGGGGTTCACACTGCTCATCGGCCGCTCTCCTGCTCCCAGCCAGCGATCACGGTTCTGTGTCCCCATTGCTCCAGCCTCCAGCGCTCACAACACTGCTGCTGCTTACCAGCACCACAGGTGTTCAGCCACCACTATTGTTTTTATCTAAATAGCCAGTCACATTTATTTAAGGTTGTCGTGTTGGGAAGATGTATTCTGATGTCTCATTCTGAAGTCTGTTTGGGATCGCCCAGGGATCTGCGAGCCGTAAACATGAGATCATCACGCCACTTCTGAAATCGGGTGTGGTTTAAACTGGAGACTGTAAATGGAGTTCTTAATTGGTCCAAATAATGAGAACCCAAGTCAGATACAGAGGAAGATGCTGAGAGATCAGGGAGAGGAAGAAGCAAGCCAGACTCCGTTACCTCATTGGCTTTGAATATGTGTTCTCTTATTGGTTGTCGGCCAATGAGCAGGCAGGATTTAGCCAGGCAGCGAAGCTGAACGGGATAGAGAAAGGTATAGGAAGAGTTGGGGAGGCACCATGTAGCTACCGGGAACGTAGCGCGTCTGGGCATCCTCCAGTAAGATAAGGTCACGTGGAGATACACAGATTAATAATTATGGGTTAATAATTAAGAGAGACCCAGCCAATAAGAATGGCCAAACGATTATAAATAGAAACTAAGTCTCGGAGTGGTTATTTCCCAGTGGCTGCAGGGACCCGATTGGGTCCCATTGGACCAGTTTTTCTCCACCCAGACTAGACAGGGAAAATCTCCTTACCATAAGACACGATTTTGAATGTATCGTCTTCAAGAGTTAAGAAGAAGGACCCATACTCTGAATTCTGTAGCTCTGAAGCGAGAGGGTGACTGGTCAGTGTGTTTTCCCCATTTCCTCCTGGCCAGGGATACAGCTGTGACAGACCGGCATTGGTTTTCACCAGGGTTTGCATTTCCTACATGAATGACAGAGACAGAACAAAGGGTGTGACTGTGGTGATGGGTTCCAGTCTCTCTAAAGAAGAAGGGAGGCAGGACGTGGGAAAGGCAGACAGACACCTTGCAACATGTGGTCAGTCTGTGGGAGTAGAAAGCAGAATTAGAACGCACCAGTAGAAAGAGATGGTGTAGGTGGCAGGCAGCAAGTTTAAGCAAATGTGAGTGCTGGGTCTCAGCGCCAAAAATGTAACAAGTGGGAGTGTTACAACTCTGGAGCTGCAAAGGGTCTCCTGATTTATTGTCCTGATTTATCTAGAGCCACAATAGGACAGCACTGTCCTGGAGAGAAATGTGTCCTGACCATCAGGAAGCCAGGCTACCTGAAGCTGGGGTGCAGTGGGGGATGGTTTCCCTGCAGGATATAGCAATTCTGCTCCTGCCCTAGAGATGGCCGTTATAGCTGAGCTCTGCTCTGCTCCAGAGTTAAAAGCTTCCTCTTCAGCTCCTCATCCGCTACAGTCTGCTAAAGAAGCCCCTGCAGAAATGTAATCTCCTCTGGCTCCAAGGAAAAGTTGTTACTTTTCTGCTACAGACTTGCTCAGTCCTCCTAAGGTAATGTTCCAGCAAGATCTATTCTGTACCAGAGAAAGAAAATCTTCACAAGACTCTTGAGTAACAGATTTATTTGGGAAGGAGGAATCCAGGGGAGTGGCTGCCTCTGCCAGAGTAGAAAGGACAGCTGATAGCTGAACAGACAGATGGATTTCTTTGGGGCGGAGTTTTCCCAGGGAGAGGTTTTTCTGCTCAGTGATTGGTTAGTTTAGTGGGTCAGGGGCAGAGATGGCTCTGATTTCAGGGCAAACGGTGTTTCTTTCACTGGTCCTTTTTAGCCTTTTAGCTCCAATTTTAGGGCCAGGGCATATTTTTTTCACTGTCTGATTCTAGGAACAAAGTGTGTTTCTTTGGTTCTAGTTTCAAAGTCAGGGTGCTTATCTTTGGTTCTGGGCGGAGGGATAAAGTGGTTCCTTTCTCTCGCCCAGGCTTCAGATCCTGGGTGGGATTCTTTCACTGGCTCTGGGTTCAGAGTCAACGTGCTCAGGGATTGGTTGGTTTCCGGCTCAGGGTGATCAGGGATCAGGTGTGAGCCGGTTTCTTTGGATGGCCCTTTTACCCTGCTCCAAGGACGCTGTGAGAAGCTGACAGGAGGGGCTGGGCTCACAGTGAGAGGCAGAAGGAGGGAGGGGACATAGCGTTGAGTGAGGGGATGGAGCATGAGGAGTATTCCTTACATACGGGTATTGACAGTGTTATAACTCGTCAGAAAACACTGGAAGGGTAGTGGTGAGCCACGGGGCCACAGGGGTCTGCCGGGGTGTACAGCAGGGACACATCTGTGACATGGAACAGTCCAGATGTCTGACCGCAGAACCCAAGCTGTAATGTTGGAATGAAACAGCCCACTGGGCATGGTAGTTCGCACCTTTGATCCCAGCACTTGGGAGGCAGAGGCAGGTGGATCTCCGAGTTTGAGGCCAGCCTGGGCTTCAGAGGGAGTTCTCGGACAGCCAGGGACAGAATGAGACAACCCTGCCCCATATATATACATCCTGTGTGTGTGTGTGTGTGTGTGTGTGTGTGTGTGTGAGGTCTCCTATAAGAGGCATAATTGGGACATCAGTGGCTCTCAAACTTCAGCATGCATCCAAGAACTTGAACAATTTGTCAAAAGACAAGTTTCTGGGACCCATGGGACAGTTTCTGCTACAGTTTGGGCTGAGGCCGACAGTTCACCCCCCCTGACAGCCTGGTGCTGATACCCAGAGATACCCAGATCTCTTTGCTTTTGTTCGTTGAGACAGAATCTTGCTCGGTAACCCTGGCTATTTGCAAACTCCCTATATAAGACCAGGGCAATCTTAATCTTTTTTTTTTTTTTTAATTACAATCATTTATTTGTACGTGTGTGGGGTGTGTGCATGATCAGTGAGGGCATGTGGAGGTCAGAGGGCAATTTGTGGGAGCTGGTTCTCCCATCCCACCATGTGGATCCCAGAACTTGGGTCATCAGACATACCTTTAATCTCACTGGCTGATGGCTGTCTTCTTGACTTCGCCTCTCCAGTGCTGGGATTACATGTGTGGGCCACAGCAGCCAGTTAGAAACCATTTTGAAGGTGGGCTGTCACAGCACATGCCTTTAATCCCAGAACCTGGAAGGCAGACACAGATGGATCTCTGAGTTCGAGGCCAGCCTGGTCAACAGAGGGAGTTCCAGGACAGCCAGGCTACACAGAGAAACCCTGTCTCAAAGAAACAAACAAACAAACAAAACCAAAAAAAACCCAAAAGAACAAAATAAAAACCAAACAAACAAATAAAAGAAAGAATTTTGAGAGCTCACATACGGAGAAAATTCACAAGAGGAAGTGATTGCTTCCTGGAGAGAATCAGGGCGGCCGCTGGAGAATGAGATAGCAGCAGTACATGCTGAGTCAGCAGAGAAGATGCCACTCCCTCTCCTAGGTCGCTCATATCTCTGTTGCCTCGGTTTCTCTTCCTGTTGCTGTGATAAAATATTCTGCTTACGGTTCCCTGTTACAATCCATCACACTGGGGAAATTCTAGCCACAGGTGCTGAAGGGAGCTGATCACATCACATGCGAAGTCAGAAGAGCAACGTACGTGCGAAGGCACGCCAGTGAGCTCTGCGGGCTTCCTCCACTCCCAAAGGTGCCGCTCACAATTAAAACAAGTCTTCCCACAGGAAACACATGAAGTGACACAACCAGGACAGCCCCCCCTCACGCATTTCAACCTAAAGCTGGACAGCTCCTCACAGGTGTGCTGGATGGTTCTGTCTACCGGAGCCCAGCTGAGTCCTAACCCTGCCCTAAGACAGAGGCGCAGAGGAGACATAGGCCCCTGGACTGTCTACAACAACTCTGTTTTCATGAGGCTGTGTCTTCCCTCACGCTGGAAGCAGCTGAGTTGAGTTCGTTCCAGGTAGGGATCGGGTGGGTTACCAGATTTCAAGCACTGAGCCGTTTGGGGGGAGATGTTTGCTCTTTTGGGTTGCACCTGGCCGGATGTGGTTCTGTGATCTGGTGGCTTTGAGAAGATGGGTTTCTCAGTGCTATGCGGGGCTGTTCTCTGTTGGCTCCATTGATTCTTCTGGTATGGCTTGACTTCTAGCGACTTCTGCAGACTGAGCGGAGCCTGGTGGTTGTCCCCGGCTGACTTGAGAGAAAGAGCCTGGCCTGCTCAGGTCCCTTGGGCTTCCTCCCCGTCCTCCGCTTGGTCCCTGGCGGGTGATGAGGTCACTGTACCCTTCATTGTGAGTGCACTGGGTCTCTGTCCATGGCTCTCACAGTCTCACCCTTGTCACCAGCACTCTGTTCCCGTCTAGACAACAATGGCAACGATGCATGAGGCTCTAGGTATACGCCTCTTACACTAGGTCACCCCGTTTCCTTTCCACTGTCTCTCGAGCATGGGCTTGCTGGAGAGGTTACCGCCTCTGCAAACACTAAAACCTCAGCTGGAGGCAAGGCTTCCAGCTTCCCCGAGACCAGCATCAGTGCTCCCTGGAGGCAGGCAGAGTCTCCCCTGGACTCCTGATCAGCCTCGCCCTTACTGTGATCCATGCCAACATGCACAGTCCTGCATCCAGGTCATGCAGAAATCTCTCAAACTGAGTCTTGCCATCCATGTGGCCGGGGATGGAGAGATGGATGGCTTAGCGGGTCAAATACATACTGCTTGCTTGCAGAAGACACAAATTCAGTTCCCAGCACCCACATCATACAGTTCACAACCACCTGAGACTTCAGTTCTATGGGTTTCACATGACATTGTTCCCGAGGAAACAGAACAGATACCCTTACATAGGACACCGGTTATAGTTCAAGTCAAGGACATCACTAAGTATAACTCGGTGAATCAGTGAGTTCACTAGGGTTCCATATAGAGGCAACAGTAAGGAATTACAGGAGCAGAAATGACTCAAAGACGGCTCCATCACCAAAGCCCACCCCATCGTGGGTGACAGCTCACAAAAGCTGGAAACCTGGAGTACACTGCACAGCGGGAAGGCAGCTCAACAGCTGCAGAGTTTTTTTTACAGGCAGCTCAGTTTCGGCATGTGCCTCTTCCGGAAGGCAAACAGGTCTAAGAATATCTCTCAGAGTTCTTACTGCTCGTACACACTTGGGGAGGGAGGGGCTTAGTGAATCTGGTCAGTTTTAGTAACTTCTTGAAGCTTCTGAGTTGTTTGCTTTCTAAGCTTAATGAACTTCCCTGAAGGATACAATGTTTCACTTTCCTATGGCAGATCCCGTGACTTAACAAGTTTCCCACTAAGATGGAAGGTTTCATCTAGGAGCAGACTGTGACACAACAAGGGGATCTGATACCCTCTTTCCGGACTTTGCAGACACATGTACAACCCCACACATACACACACACACACACACACACACACACACACACACACACACGCACTAAAAACTTTTCAAAACAGAGAGTTCATGTTGCATTAATTAGTAGATCGTTTTCTTTCTTGTTGGTCATCTTAGTCCATTTCTATTGCAATTAGAACACCTGAAACTGGGTAACCCTACGGAAAACGGGGCTGTTAAGTTCAAGGTTCTAGAGGCACAAAGCTCAGGTTGGGTGGCAGCTGCAGAACCTCTGCTGCTTCAGGAACAGTGAGTGACCAGCGGGAGCACGAGCAGGCACAGTGCAAACTAGGGAATGAAAGAGATCAGGTGTCCATTACTACTCTTGGAGATAGCCAATCCACACCTGTGGGAACTACAGAAATCTCCTGAGGAGGGCGAAGTCTCCACGACTCCCAGTACAGCGGGCGTGCTGCTGTACTGGGTATGAAACTACGAGACAAGTCCACGGGTGACAAACCGTGTGCAAACTGCAGTGAGAAAGTATGTTACAGCCAGGGGTGGCATTGCCAGGCTGGCGAATGGCTCAGTGTGCGAAGGTGATTGCCAGCAAGCGTGGTGACCTGAGTTCAATCCTGGAATCCCACACGGTTTGTATGGGTTAGTCATTATTATGAACTCCACACACACTGGTCACTTGGGGAAAGGAGTATCAATGTAGCGATTGCCTCAGTCAGGTTGCCTGTGCGTATGTTTGTAAGAACTTGCTCTGGTTGCTGGTTAATGTAGGAGGGCGCTGCCCACTGAGGGTGGCTCCATTCCTAGGCAGACAGGCTGGTCTGTTGGAGGAAGCTAATTAGCTGAGCATGAGCAGTGAGAGAGGGAGGCAGTGGTCTGTATTCCTGGATGATTTCTGCTTCAGTTCCGGGACGAGCGCCTTTGACTACTCTGCAGGATGGATTACTGAGCTCTGGAATTGGAAACCAAAGAGACCCTTTCCTCCCAAGATGCTTTTTGGCTTATGGTGCTTCTCACAACCACAAAGAGCAAACTAGGACGCGATGGAAGGTGAGGACAGACTGCCCCAAGTCTGCTGACCTCCACATGTGTGTCATGGCATGAGCCTGCCCCCACATGAAATGCAGGCAACACATAAATAAATAGACACCAGTATTTCTTTATATCCGCTGTACCACAATCTTATACCTCAGCCTTGAGACTATGCTAATAACGTGTTATTTAGAGAGAAAAGTTGGTTTCTACAGAGTTCAGAGACGATTTAAACTTTTCTTTGAAAAATATGTTATCTCATTAAATATACACGAATAAGAATGCTAAAAAGATTCATCAGAATGATGGGAACATATACTCTGTAAGGATGATGATGTGTTTTTCTGTGGTGAGTCATTATTTTCTATTGCAATATGTTTTTTTGTACATTATCAGAAATTGGGCAGGGTTATTACAAACAGGATTTATGTAGCCCCTCTTTATTGAGGGAGGATGTGGTTCAAAGTCCCTGAAACTGTGAATACTGCAAAACTCAGTAGCAACTGTGTTGTGTTTTCTTATGCACCCATGGCAAAGTGTACGTTATAAGCCAGGCAGAGAAGAGATTAACTAATGGCAAAATAAAAGCATTTCACAGTGGGCTGCAATAGAAGTCCCCATTTATCATTTTCAGACACTGATGAACTTTGGTCACTGGTCCTGCCCCAAACAAAATCTCTGCTACAGGAAGATTACTACGCTACAGCAATAGATGGACATCTGATGCAATAGAGAGAGGAGAGGGTGGGAAGGGTAGGATTTATGAATGAGTCACCTCATTTATATGGTTCTTTGTTTTGTTTTTTTTCTATTTGTCAAAAATGGAAATAATGATATTCATCTAGGCATGGAGATGTTATCCAGTTTGGGAGTGTTCCATTTGCAAAGTCAGTAGGAAAATTGGGTTCAAAACAAAACAAAACAACAAAACAGAAATATAAAAAGAGATCGCAAAGCTTAAACTCAGGAATGTGGCTATTTCAGTATATCATGAATCATCCAGAAAGAGGTTCCCATTTTTCAACTCATTTGCATTTTGGTAAACATTAAAAGAAACGTATACATGATTATAGGTTCTACTTTCTTTATATTAGTTGCAAATTAAGTATAGAAACAAACACCATATTGTTGCTTTGGTGCAGGCATTCTGTTGCGTGAGCCATTTCTTAAACAGAATTGAGTTTTATGAAGTTCACGATCAGCACTTTCATTCCCTCTGACTCAGTCAGCTTTCCTCCCTCCCTTCCTCCCTTCCTTCCTCCCTCTCTTCCTCCCTCCCTTCTTTCCTTCTCTTCTTTCCTTCCTTCCTTCTTATTTGAGACAGGTTCTGATATGGTTGAACTGTTTTCAAACTATATAGAGTTTGGCCTTGAACTCATGATCTTTCTACCACCCCTCCCCCCCCACACACACACTGTAATAAATATTAAGTTTGTTCATATGTGTGTTTTGGAGGGCAGGAATCTTTATATGTACGGCGATGAGATAGTTTAAAAACATTCAGTTTGCACCTTAGTTGTGATTGTGGAACTCAGCCTTCATGTGGGGTGCAGTGGCATTGTGTGGCATTAGCCACAATGCACACAATAACTTTCCTCAACCTCAACGCTCGGTTGTGCATGGCTTCCAAAGATGACTGTTTTTCCTAGGGGTTAGTGAGGCCAAGCTCCTTGTAAGCTCCTGGAGTTTCATCTCCACTCTTGTGTAAATGTCCCTTAGGGTGCTTGGCACATCCAAAACGTCCAGTAAATATTTGCTGAGTGAGCCCAGTGACCACAAGGCATCTCGTTTCTTAAATAAGCAGCTGCGGCTTAGAGCATTTAAGCACTCCTGTTTCCTCTCTTTACAAGAACCGTTGGAGAGATGACAGCATCTTTAGCTTTGTTTCTATTCAGGCATCCATTGGCTACAAATTGATTCACTTGTGGATGAAGAAAGAGAAACAAACAACCTAAGAGTATCGCCAGGGAGGCTGTGCATGGTGGTTTTCTCCTCACCCAACAGAGTAACGAGCAAAGACAACTTAAGGGGGGGAGGGGCGTTGTTTGGCTCTTCGTTTTCAAGCTTGCCATCCATCATGCAGGAGGCTTGCCAGAATATAGTGCTACTTCTTGATGGACCAGAAGTCAGAAAGGAGATAGGAAACCCATCAGTGATAAACGGCAAGGCTGGCCCCCAGATACCCATTTCTATTTCTAGACCCACACTTTCTCCCTGAAACATCAGCTGCTGTGGCCTAAATGTTCAAACACACGGGATGTGGGGGGGGGGGGTGGCATTTCTCATCCAAACAGTGACACTTAGTTGGGGGCTGGGGTACAAAGAAAGCTGACACTTCCATTATTTGGAGGGAAGAAACGAGTGGACATTCAAAAGCGGAACATATCTCACACAGCTGTGACTGATCAAAGCCACACTAGACAGAATCATGAGGGAGGGGGGCGCCGTTGGGCGGAATGTGTGGCAAGCAGGGGTGAGGGGTAGAGAGTCACATCAGTGAGATATCCATTCCTGTTTTCCCATCTTTTGCCTCAGAATAGATCGATAAGAGTACAGTAAAGGGACAAAACTTAGCTCACCCAATGTTGTTAGAAGAAAATACTAATAACTTAAAACTAGATGATTTTGAGCACCAGGTAACCTTAATGTAGGTTGGTAATATGGCTGCCAAAAAACCCAACATGGTGTTAAGGCAGGTTGTTCCTTCCCGCCGGCGCCATCCCGCCTGCCACCAGTCTGGGCCCACAGCCGCGCCAGCCCCAAATAACACTCAGAGACTCTGTATTTGATACAATCCTGTTGGCCGGTTACCATTATTGTTTATGGGCTAGCTCTGTCTTAATTATTAACCCATTTCTACTTATCTAAGTATTTCCACGTGGTCATCTTATCAGGAGCCGCGGCTGGCGTCCTGCTTCCTCCATGCTCTACATCTCGACTCCTCCTTCCCATTTCCTCTTTCCTCCTCCTAGTCTCCTAGCCCTGCCTATCTAGTTTTCTATTGGCCAGCAGGGCTTTATTAATTAGTATGAGAAACATATATACAGAATAACATCTCCCATCATCATGGTGGGTCTTTGCAGAAATATGTTTGCCTATATATGGAGGAGATGGCAAATACGAATGCTTCTTTTGTTTTTATAAACATGACACTGACACGTTTTAGTTAACTTGAAACTTCATGCATTTTCTTATTTGCATGCGCATGCCATGGTGTGCACGTGGAGTTCAGCGGACAACTTGTGAGAGTGAGTTCTCTCTGTCCACCATGCGGGTCCTGGGGATTGAACTCAGGTCACAGGCTTGACGGCAAGCGCGTTCCCCACTGAGCCATCTTACTGGCCCCTCAATAATTGTTTGTGCCAGAAGGAAGAGGAAATTATAGAATGTTGTAAAAATTATAGAACCACAGGAGGTTGTGTGGTTGATTTGGATTGTCACCTTGACAGGATCTACGGTCACCAATGATTCAAAGCTCTGGACATCTGTGGAGGAGTTTCTACGTCAGGTTAACCAAGGTGGAAGGCCCATCCTAAATGTAGGCAACACCATCCCACAGACTGGGGTCCCCAGCTGCATAAGGAGAAGAGAGAAAGCTGAGAAGGAGAATTCACTCCACTCTGCTTAATGACCTCTCCACCCCTGCCACGTGCTCCCAGCCGCCACCCTCCTCCTCCTCCATGTTCCCTGCCTTCTCTGCCACTGCACCCTGCAACCCAGAACCCAACCAGACCCTTCCTTCCTCAAATTACATTTGTCAGGTATTTTGTCAGCAACGAGACGACTTACTGGCAGAGGAAAGATTTCAGTGGAGCAGTAGGAACAGCATGCTTTTCTGGAGAAGGTTGTGCAATCTCCTTCACCCACCTATCCCCTCGTTCCTCGCCATGCTGTTTTCACAGTGTCTCGGCGGCTCTGCCACACAAAGACAGGCTAGGCTCCTCAGTGGTCCAGGAGGAGGTGAGTGTGCATTGAAACCCTGGTGTCCTGTTGTCTCTGGGTACAGACAGCTCTGGGTGGAAACGACTTCTCAGGCAGGTGTCTTTCCCCTTGGGGAAATGAAAGTCTGGGTGAAGCAGTTGTAATGACAAGGCTTTTTAAGTACAATTTTCCTTTCTCCACTCTAGACCTTTTTTTTTTTTTTCTCCCCAGGAAAAATACTGGGTCTTGAGACATTCATTGTTGAGAATAGGTGGGTGGATTTCGGAGCATTCGGGAAGCTGAGTCGAAGCCCACAAATTTGCTTATCCTCTATAGACAATTCCTATTTAAAAAGAGGTCAACATTTCATTTGTCAGCATCCTGTCTTTTATTGCTAGGGTTGTTCCATACAATACCCGCTCTGGTTTGATAAACTGAGATTATAACATGAAGAAAGCCAAATCTCTGCTTAATCTGACACCGTACCTAAGGCCACGACCATGGTTCAGTGGCAGCCCTGTCCTGGAACGTGGGACGTAGAAACAAGCCGGCCCCAAACCCTGATAAGGTTGTCGTGAAGGGCTGCATTCCAACCTTACTCAACTTCTGCCAAGATGGGTAGATGCCAGGTCTAACAGGCTTCACGAATTTCCATATATACTTTTCCCGTAGAGCTGCCCTGAAAGATGAGATACTGGCTACACTGGTTGGTTTGTGTGTCAGCTTGGCACAGAGTTATCAGAGGAAGAAGCCTTAGCTGTAAGGCATTTTCTCATTTAGTGATCAATGCAGGAGGGCCCAGCCCATGGGGGGTGGGGCCATCCCTGGGCTGGTGGCCTTGGGTTCTGTAAGAAAGCAGGCTGAGCAAGCCTTGAGAAGCAAGCCAGTAAGCAGCACCCTCCATGGCCTCTGCATCAGCTCCTGCCTCTGGGATCCGGCCCTGTTTGAGCTCCTGTCCTGCCGTCCTTCAGTGATAAACAAATAGCAATGCTGAAGTTAAGCCAAATAAACCCTTTCCTCCCCAACTTGCCGTTTGGTCATGGTGCTTTGTTGCAGCAATAGAAGCCCTAGCTAAGACACTGGCCCAGGAGTGAGAGGTTGAGATGCCGTGGGTACGGACTCTGCTGTCTCGCCGTGGAGAACATGAGAGGCTCTCCTCTCCTCCTTTGCCTGTGTTCTTTGTTGAGACAGGTTCTCACATAACTGAGGCTGACCTTGAACTTGCTCTGTAGCTGAGGGTCACCTTGAACTTCTATCCCCTGCTTTCCATTGCACCCGGCTTTATGCAGCACTGTGTGCTGAACCCAGAGCTTGGCACGTTCGGCAAGCTGAGCCGGCCATTTCTCACAATATGAATCAGTAGGAAAAGAGCAATGGAGACACGAGAGGCCACGTCCAGCCTCTGGCCGTGCACTCTGCCCAGCTGCACGTGCTCTCTCCCTCTCTGCCTTGCTTCAGTCACTCTTAGGTCTTGTCTGAAAAAGCCTTCCACATAATTTCCCCTTGGATACATTTCCCTAAGAGCAGATAACATTACCAATGATTCCATTTTTTTTTTTTCCATTTAAAATAATGCTCTTTCGGATAAGAAAGCAGGAAGTTTCCTTTTCCATGTGATGTTTTCTCCTATGGCTGGTCTGTGATTCGCCAGCCTCAGCCTCCTGAGTGCTGGGGTTAGAGGCGCGTGCGGTTCTGCCTAGCTAACCCATCACAGCAACTACATAAAGCATCCGAGAAATATCATTTTGCTTTTTACTTTATTCATTTTTTTTTTTCTGATTTTTGAGACAGGGTTTCTCTTCGTAGCCCTGCCTACCTTGGAGCTCACTATGTAGACCAGGCTGGTCTTGAACTCAGAGAGATCCACTTGCCTGTCTCGTGAGTGCTGGGATTAAATGTGTGCACCATCACACCTGGTTGTTATCTTGCCTTTTAATGTCACCATACACATAATTTATATTATTACATCTTCTTTTGAGAATAACTGTGCATATATGATGTCTGTGGGACCATGTGCACATAAGTGCAGCACTCCGTAGAGGTCATAAGAGGGCAGGGATACCCTGGAGCTGGAGGTTTTTAGGTGGTCGTGAGCTGCCTGGGTACTGGGAATGGGGCGTGGGTCTTCAGCAAGCACAGCATGCACCCTTCACTGCTCAGCATCCCTCCACCCTTATTTCACATCCGCAAGAGTCACTGACCATGGTCCATACGACCACTAACCTGCTGTTGTGTCCAACACTCACTTTATTAGCAACACTGTGTAACAACGAATACAGTATTTTCGACACATAAACTTACTTCCTGAGGACACACCTTTACCTTCCTGTGCCGACATTTAAAATGGTTAAGAAAGATACCATGTTGTTTATTTGACTATTGCCACTGAAGTCTTCCTGTCAGGTGTCATGGTCATCGTGGCATGGAAAGGTGGCTGTTTACTGGGCTGTCCCACGAGTAATGTGAGGTTCACCAGGCTCAGAGAACAGATGTAAACTGCGGTGAGGTAACCCTTTAATACACCGTGAAGGTGTCTTTGCCAAGGTGCCTTCTGATTGGTTTAATAAAGAGCGGAATGGCCAATAGCTAGGCAGGAGAGGACAGGTGGGATTTCTGGACAGAGAGAGGAAGAGGAGAAGGAATCCATGTGTGCAGATTTCACCAGCAGACCTGGAGCAAATCAGATTTTCCGTACCGAGGAAGGTTAAACAGCCATGCGGCAGAATGTAGATTTAAAAAAATAGGTGTTAGTTAACTAGCTATGAGAGCTAGTTTGAAACAAGCCAAGATAGAGGACAAGCTTCCATACTTAGTAATGAGTTTCCGCGTCATTATTTGGGGGCTGGAGAGCCAAAGACAGCCTGACCAGACAGCTTGCTATGTGAACAGCACGCACAGACACAAGCCAATTTCTTCCCTGCAGTTCATGGGTTTCAGCTCTGAAGTCTGTCACTTTCGCCAGCCAGCAAGGAGCTTCTGGATGCCAGGCCAGGGCTCAAATCCTGAAAGAACCAACCAACAGCAGAGCAGGGACCCCCAGCGGCCTTGGAAATGGGGTCACACTTTGCAGACCTCTCTTGGTATTTTGGGAACTTCGCTGGACAAGCAACACTCTTGGTGGCACTGATGTCCATGCCACAGAGTTTGTAGGTCTGTCCCTCCTCCTCCTGGGACGCAGGCACAGCAGTGAAGCTTCTCTGGGGTTTTTATCTGCTCCACTCTGAGAAAAGACGAGAAGCCTTGGCTTATGGAAGTTAGTGTTCTCACTTGGCATCTGTAGGTGGCTATTTAGCTACTGTTTTTTCATTTTAATTGATTAAATTTGTTGCCACAACACTCCTTTGTTATGTCTGCCATTTGCCTGTTAAAAAACTGATTTCTTTTGCATGTATTAAAAGATCAGATGTCCCGGAAAGAAGCCACATGTCAACAATTAGCAAGTGTTTGCCAGTGTTCACAGACAGTCTGCCCTGTGTATGGAAGGACTGTTGAGATCTATGGAGATGGTTCTGGCAGGGGCTCAGGCACGAGAGGCATTGTCTCTGGTGGTGACATCTGACTGTGGGTTTTCTGTGTCGTCCTCTGTTGTCTGTCTCATCATCTTAATACCTAGTATCTATTTGAGCACTTGCCTGGTGCCAGGCTCTGCCACACAAAGGCCATTACACATATTTTCTAATCTAGACCACACGATATAGGCATCATCATCACGCCCACTCTACAGATAAGAAAAATGAGGCTCCAGGGTTCATTATCTGTATAAATATTATCAAAGAGTTAACTTATGAGCTGATATCCCCTTCTTTAATATTTTGATGAATCTTAATTCTGATTTATTCTTTTCCCTTCCCTCCCCCTCCTTCTGTGCTGCAGATAAAACCTGTGCTGCAGATAAAACCAATCCTCCTGCATGCTCAGCAGATGCTCTACTGTTGAGCTACCCAGACCCCACGCCCTGATCATGATTCTTTAAAACAGTTCAAAAGTAGCTAGCTCGAGTTACTCCTTAGCAAACTGCTGCTGATCGGTGTCCTTCCTCGCTAGGCCTTGAGGGCCGGAACACCAGGGTCAGAGAAAGAATGAGGGTGTTAGTGTGTCCAGGGCTGTGAGCATACAAAACAGATGGCAGAATATTTCTCACCAGTAAAAATTAATTCTTTAGGTTACT
This sequence comes from Cricetiscus sungorus, assembly GCA_030556225.1. NCBI lineage: Eukaryota > Metazoa > Chordata > Mammalia > Rodentia > Cricetidae > Cricetiscus > Cricetiscus sungorus. Next base: position 50,896,361 of record JANBXA010000735.1, on the reverse strand, counting down.
ATCCAAAGCGATGGGCGTCATTACGGTGACATCACACATTGATGTCGGGTTACTTGGTTCATCTCCCATGCCCCATTCCTCTGCTCCACGTTGTTGTTCCCTCCTTCCCAGAGGTGATTCCGGTTTCTTCCTTACCACACACACACACAACGCACACACACACACACATACACACACACAGTCTCACACACATGCACACACACGCACATGGGTGCACACACTCATATACACACACCACATGTACACACACCACACACACACACACATAAGAACGTTTTATGTGCAATCTGGAGGACCAGGGTTTGTATCCTAGCAACCACAGAAATAGACAGGCTTCCTGCACACACCTGTTATCCCAGCTCCAGGGCTGAGGGTGCAGACGGGAAGCTCGCTGGGACTTACTGCATTTTAGCATAGTTGAGAACAGGAGAGCCCCAGCTGCCACATTCTTCTGTCCTTTGCATGCACACACAGACACATACCCAATAAGTAAATAAGTCCCTAAATCTAGGGTATGCATGGTAAGAGGGTGTGGAGTCAGTCCCCAGCACCCACATGGTGGCTCACAACCATCTGTAACTCTAGTCCCTGGGGACCCAGCGCCTTCCGCTGGCCTCTGTGGGTGGCAGGCATGCATGCAGTGCTCACACATACATACATACAGGCAAAGCACTCGGGAATATAAAATGAAACGGTTTTGTTTTAAAGGGTATTATGTTTAAAATCCTTTTTCGGGGTGAAGGACACAGACCAGACGGTAGCTGTGGAGGGAGAGCCACTCTGAATGCAGGATGAGGCCTCAGACAGAATAAAGAGGACACGAGACAGATAGCTGACCCCTCCTGTTTCCTTCCGGTGGATGTCTAGGTCCTGCCACCACGGTGACTGTCCTGTGGCGAACTGTACCCTCAAACTCTACCTTCTTTCTTTAAGATGCTCTAGTCAGGTGTTTTCCACAGCGAGAAAACTGACGAATGAGCCGCCCTCTTCAGTAGGGGTGACAGCCCTCACCCCAGACAGGAGAATCCAAGGGAGCAAGGCTTATGTCTGACAGGCTTTTGGTGTCATGAAAAGCACCCTATTAGACTCTGCAGACTCCCGGTCCGCTAAGCCCATTCAAGTGTGGGGTGTGATAGGTGGGTGTAGGGGTGGTGATCACAGGGTTGGCGACCTACCTCAGAGTGGATTGTGGTTGAGGATGCTTGTATTTTCCAAGTAACCACCGGATTTTCTCCTTCCAGCCCGGACCCTAAGGTCAAAGTGCACACACACACACACACACACACACACACACACACACACAATATATATATATATAGTCTAAAAGTTTACAAAAAGCTCAATAATTTATATGTATTAGAGAGTCAACCACAGAGCTAATCGTGCAGATATAAATTAATTACCGTGCATTCGTGAAACGGTAGCTTTCTGCTCAATGCTGAGATAAAATCTAGAACATCACAAGCAACTCTGTAGCTGAGCCGTGTTCCCAGCTCAAGGAGGGCTAGAACCTTTCCTTCTCCAGAGCGCTGGTGGCAGCCAGCTAACGGAAAGATCCCCGGTGTGGGCGTTCATTCTCCTAGTCAGGTGACTTGGGGCACCAGCCCCGGACAGTCAGTCTGTCGTCTCCAGGTCCCCCACTCCGGGAACTATGCGCTGGAGAGTTCCACAGCTACTGGGACCTCACTCCTGAGTGAAGCAGAGAACCAGCATTTGAGGACCCCTGGCTGGTAGCCACGGATGCTCTTCCCATTGGCCACGTGGGCAGAGGTCAGCGGATTTAAATCTCCTGCCTGGCTCTTGGTCCATCTGGTTCCATTTCCCATCACAGCAGCCCAGCGCTAACACGTGAAGAGCCTGTCCACAGTGTGTGTGAGGTGGTACTTTGTCTATGATCTAACAAATTAAGCTTGCCTGAAGATCAGCGTGCACAGCTAGCCGCACTAGTCAGCCATACTAGCCAGGCAGTGGAGGCACACGCCTTTAATCCCAGAGAGATTAACAACAAATATCCCAAAAGCAAGAGAATTGAATTTATAAAGACAGATGGATCCTTCCTCATATTGTACAGGAAGTACCAATGTCTGGGGCCCCTGCATTCTATACTGATGCAAATAAACCAAGAAAGGCAGAATACAAATCAGAAAAGCTAAGTAAAGTGACTCTAAGTCCTTATAATTCTGTCTCAAAGTCAGAATTCTATTCTATTCCCACGGTGTTAATGGATTTTGTGGAACTTACAACATAGTTATTGATTCGAAATATGCAGAAAGAGTTGTTTTGCATATTGAGACTGATAAATTTATACAAGTTGATACAGAATTGACTAATATTTATTGTCACAAGACATAGTAGGAACAGGAATCATCCCATATACATAACACACATCCAATACCATACAGCTCTGTCAGGCCCTCTAACACAAGGTAATGCAGAAATCCATCAGTTACTGACTGGAAATGTGCTGGAGGCCTCAGTGTTTCATAGAAAACATCATGTTGATAGCAAAGGTTTAAAAAAAAAAAAAAAGACTTTTCCATCACCTGGCAACAAGCCGAAAATTTTATAAGGAAATGTCCTATTTGTTCTTTATAAACTGTACTACCAGCAGGAGGTAACCCAAAGGGAACTCCAAAGAACGGAACCTGGCAGACGGATGTGTTCCATTTTGTAGAATTTGGAAAGTTAAAGTATGTACACCACACCATTGACATCTAATCAGGCTTTCAATGGGAAGCTGCTTTGAGTTTGGAAAAGGCTGATTTGGTAAATCACACATTTGCTACAAGTTATGGCCATCGTGGATATACTTGTACAAATAAAGATAGACAACACTCCAGCATATGTTTCTAAGAAGAAATAAAGTTTTTGCTTATTGTAATGTAAAGTATATTACAAGTATATCATACAGGCAGTTTTGGAATGTCAAACTGAACTCTAAAGAATGTTAAATGAACAGGAAGGGATAATAAAGACCCCCAGAAAGAGATTGCTTTGTTAACTTTGGATTTCCTGAATGCTAATGAGAAAGGAATGCCAGCTGCAGAGAGACATTGGATAATAGAAAAAGCTACAGAATTAAATCAGCCCTGCCTACTTTAAAGGTGTATCAGTCTAAGAATGGAAATCAGGACGTTACGTTGGGGAAGGGCTTTGCTTTCATTTCCACAGAAGAGGAAAATCCATGGATACCATCAAAATTGATAAAGATTCTATTTGAACAAGACAACTCTTAATCAGAAGAGATGATTGTTCATTAAGTGTCGGGAGCCGCATTCGCCATTACAAGATGGCACTGGCTTCCTGCTTCCTGAGTCTTGTTTACAGCATTAGCTACGCCAGTTGCACATGCGCCACCTTATGCTAATTCGAATACGAGAGCTCTCCCTATCAGAGAAAGTATACCAATTAGGCATTGTGCGGAGCACCAATGGCAGACAAGCACGTTGCCCTGCAGGCTATTTAAGCAGAACGCATTTGGGGCTTGGGGTCCTTCTCCATCTACATGTAAAGAGCTCAACAATAAAGATTCTGCTGGACACATCTTCGGTTGCCGCGTCTTCCTTATCGGCAAAGGTTGCGCGCGACAATTAAGCAGCATGGCCATTAAATATAAACTAACCTGTAAAACTAACAAATACTTTTGATTTGATCAGATATAACTTTCCAAAGAAGAACTTCCCCAAAATTAAGGTTGGGGAAGAGTCTTGTTTTTGTCTTTTCAGGAGAATGAAGGCATCCAGCGAAGGAATCCAAAGACTATTGGGCAAATGAGACATCTGAAGAAAAAGGACAAATCACCCAGAGAAAATGCCCCAAGAAAAAGAATAAATTGGCCTATTGGTATATCACATTCACAACAGGATAACATTTCACAAATCTTTGAATGTTTGCTTCTACTGTCATCTACAGACATGAGACAGAGCCACCTGGTATGGAACAGAAGTCTATAACAGAAAGTATATTACAGGCACAGATAACAGAGTATTTTCTCTGACTTTGTCAAATGCAAACGGACTAGACATTGTTGATGTATTTATTGTCTGTATACATTGTATATAGTTATTGTACTTATTGTTTATATTTTTCTTATATCAGTTATAACCTTTTTTATAGTAGACAAAAAAACGGGAAATATGGTGATTTGTATATGATCTAATAAAGCTAATCTGAAAATCAGAGTGCAAAGTCAGTCACAGCCATAGAGGGCCAGGCAGTGGTGGCACACACCTTTAATCCCGGCACTCAGGAGACAGAGGCAGATGGATCTCTGTGAGTTCAAGGCCAGCCTGGGCTACATGAGAGTGAGTCAGTCTAAAAGAGAAACAGAGCTCACTCCTTTGACCCCAGCACTTGGGAGTCACAGGCCTTTAGTCCTAGCACTAGGGAGGTGGAGGCAGGAGTGATATGGCTGGGTGGAGAGGGGAATATAAGGCAGGAGGAGAGAGGAGGTCAGGGCATGCTGAGTGTGTCTGAGGAGTTCAGTGGGGAGCAGTCTGAGTTGGGTGGATCGCCCCTTCGGTCTGAGCACTGGTAGAGGTGAGAACTCTCTAGTGGCCGGCTGCTTTGCTTCTCTGACTTTCAGCTTTAACCCCAATATCCGTCTCTGGCTTCTTATTTTATTCGTGCTACATTGGTGCTTAGTACTGGGTATAATGTGCGTGGTTAGCGGGACAGAACACGGCATACAGACATCCGGGCGTGCCTCGCAGAAGTTCTTAGATGAGGGGACTGAGGAGGGAATGTGGACAGCACGTTCTCAGGGCCAGACTCTTGGGCCAGAGCAAGCAAGAGGACTGACATTCATATCTCTCCCTTTCCTGACTGCAAGTGCCACGTGGCAGCCACCTTGTGCTTCTGCTGCTACGACTTTCCCGCCATTGTGGTCTGTACCCTCAAACCATGGGTCTAAACAAACCATTCGTTCTTAAGCTGCTTTCACCATAGCAGTGAAGAGAAACAATTGATACAGCATCCTTCCCCATCGCTGACTCCCTCCTCTGAGGAGGCCTGGAGGAGACAAGATTAACATTTTCAACGGAACTGGGAGTGTACATCCCTCCCTTCCTTTCTTCTTAGGGGGGTCACAGGTTCTCACTGTGCAACACAGGGTGGCCTGCAAGTGGTGATCCTCCTGCCTCAGCCTCCCAAGTGCTGGGACTGCAGGCATGTGCCCAGATGCTTGTGCCTGTGTGTGTCCCTGTGTGCAGACATACATGTGTGTTTGTGTGTGTGTATGGGGCAGGGGCCGATGTGAACCGTCTTGGAGCGTTCCCTTTTTGAGACGAGGGCTCTTACTGCACCAGGATCCGGTGGACTTGGCTGCCAACTGCTTCTGGAGTCTTCCCCAGCGTAGATGTGTGCCGTCATGCCTGGGATTTCGTGTGGGTGCGGGGGATCCAGGCTCATTTCCTCCTTGTGCTTGCCTGGTGGTCTGTTTACCAGCTGAGCCATAGCCTCCACTCCTAGCGTGCATTTTAAAGAGAAGAAACCAGAAGCCCAAAGGCTGTCCTTGACACTTTATTAAGCAGCAAAATGTGTAGATTTGTTGGAGCATTGTTGAAGGGGAATGACTTTTTAATCCTGTACTTTATATGTTTCTCATAAATCAGACTGCCCAGTGAGCCAGCTGAATTTCTCAAATTATGTTCCCTGCTAGGGAGAGAAGTGAGGAAAGCAATTCATGGCATTCAGTGACAGGGGACAGTTTACAAACCCTCATTAACTCTGTCCAAGTGATCACTGAATCTGGACTCTTTCCCAGAAGTTGCTTTAAATCCATCCGGTCCCCAAGGATAGACAGCTCGGGTAGTACACCCTGCCTGATTTATTGCCTCTGCAGGTTCCCGGTCTCAGTGGCACAGGGAACTGATTGTTATTTGGTTAACTTGGTGTTCTCAACATCTGGCCTTCTTTCGAGACAATAAACATAAAATATTTATTAGTTGGGCAGTGGTGGTGCACACCTTTAATCCCAGCACTCAGGAGGGAGAGGCATGTGGATCTCTGTGGGTCTGAGGCCAGCCTGGTCTACAGAGAGATTTCTAGGCCAGCCAGGGCTGCACAGAGAAACCCTGTCTGGAAAAACCAAATAAAGAAATGAAAATAAAAATTAAATAAATAAATGAAGCACAAAGCCCACAAATGATTATTTTATCAATCTATGGAGTAAATTGTTTTGCAGTGCTGGGGAAGGAACCAGGGCCTTGTGCAGGCCTGGTCAGTGCTCCTGGTCAGTGCTCCTCCCCCGAGCCACATGCCAGCCCTCAGGACCCCTGAAGGCAGAAACAAGTCAGACGCTCACCACTCTCAGGACACATCTAGTGTGGTGAGTCAGCCTGGAGTGTCATGATTGTGGCTCTGTGGTTGAAGCACTGGCTGTGGCGGCAATGAGGAACTGAGTTCCAGGCCCAGGACCCACAGAAAAGCTGTCCTGATGGCAGGCACACCTAACCGCATTGCTGGCGCTTGGACAAGCACTGCGCGGGCAGCTAGCTGTCTGATGCTAAGCTTCGGGCTCAGTGAGAGACCCTGCTTCAAAACAAACGCCCCTCAAGCTTCCCACACAGCAGCAACAGAGTAGCAAGGTGGGAAAGCAACAGAGGAAGACATCGCGATGCCAGATGCCAAACGCTGGCCTCTGTTGTTGTGTACACAGGTCAGTGTATGTGCACACATCAGTGTAACACACATACACACACATACATGCATACATGCACACATGCACACACATGCACACATACATATACACATACACACATACACACATATACATACACACATACACACATACACACATACACGTGCATACATACATACACACATATACACACATACACCATACATGCACACATACACACACACACATATACACACACATACACCATACATGCACACATACACACACATACACACACACATACATACACACATACATGCATACATGCACACACACATACATACACACACACAAATACACACATACACCATACATGCACACATACACACACATACACACACATACACACACATACATACATACACACATACACACATACATGCACACATGCACACACATATACACACACATACATACACACATACATGCATACATGCACACATACATACACACACATATACACACACATACACCATACATGCACACATACACACACACACACACATACACACACATACATACATACACACATACACACATACATGCACACATGCACACACATATACACACACATACATACACACATACATGCATACATGCACACACACATACATACACACACACAAATACACACATACACCATACATGCACACATACACACACATACACACACATACACACACATACATACATACACACATACACACATACATGCACACATGCACACACATATACACACACATACATACACACATACATGCATACATGCACACACACAAATACACACATACACCATACATGCACACATATACACACATGCACACGTACACACACATACCCACACACACATACCCACACATACATGCACACACACACACACACACACACACACACACACACACACGATGCAGAATGCAGAAATAACAAAGGTGGAAGGTGTTGAGAGAGGGACCTTGGGATGATGGTGCCTTACCCAAGCCTGTCCTGGGCCTCTGGGCCCTACTCTGGGTCAAGGCTGTCACTAGGAGCCAGAACCTGGGACCCCAGCCTGATGCTTCTTCTGTTTGTCAGCATAAATATTCACACACTCATTTGTTCGAGTTGCCCTGACTTTGGGTAAGGAAGCCTTTGGGATTTGGGCCAGCAACTGTTGAGCACATGCTTGATGTTAGGGAGGACCATCCGAGAGCGCAGCATGCAAGACCCCTGGGTAACAGATGCCTCCATTCCAGGGCCATCGCCTCGACTTTAGGACTCAGGGCCATCGCTTGGAGGTTCCCAACTCTAATACCAGGAACACAGGATGACTCCTAGCATATATGGGCTGCCCCTAACTTATTAAACTCCTGTGTTCTGAGGACAAACCAGAAGCCAGGCCTGTGGGCTCAGGTGGTGGTGGGGGGAGGGGGTGGGGGATGGGAGGAGGAGCTGACAGCTTCATGCTGAGTCCAGGAGAGGTGGGGTTTGTTCCACACGGAGACTCTGCCTGGATATTTCCTGTCTATTCTTTGCTACCTGGCAAGCTTTTAAGACCCTCTCAGCCCCAACCATCTTTGAATTGTAAGGCAATAATGACACCACTAAACTGCGTTTTGGTCAGCAGCGGTTTGGCTTATGCCCTGTCCCATCCTCTCTGCCTCTGCGTATCCCTCGCTCTATGCGGATTGTTTGGGCAACATTTTTTATTTTATTTTTTTTATTGAGTGACTAGTGTCACAACCATCACGGTGTTCGCCTCTTCCGTGTTTTCCACGGGTTAGGACCAAACACTTCTAAAACCGTGCAGAGAGGGCACCCACGACTCGTGTCCAGGGCTACAAGTGCTGTCTCCAGCTCCTGGAGACGGAGTCTAAGGTTTCCGTCCCTCGCAGTTACAAAGCTCAGCCCTGCTGAGCTCTCACTACCAGTGGAGGCCCGCTGACGGTCACCAGGTTGGTCACCGCGGCAGCTGTGTCTGCTGGGTCCTTTTACCCAGCCATACACTAGCGAAACCGGGACGAGAACACACTCCACAGGAGTCTTTCTCAGCCCTTTCCCTCCCTCGGTCACAACGTCCCCACCCAAGCGCGTACCGTCGGGATCTTCAGGTCGCTGCATTGCGCGCGCGTACAGGCTGTGCTCTCAGCCCGACTGTCACCGGACTGTCTGCCAGTGCGCGATCCAGGGCCCGCCCCACGCAGGGTGGCTGCTGCCCGCGCTCTGCCCAGTCGGTGTCCCTCAAGGCCGTTTCCACCCCAGCCCGCCCTCGGGTTGACAGTTCTCCTCTAACCCCCTCCAGGGCCCTTACCTTTCGCAAACAGGCATTGTCGCCGCGCGCTCCGGGTTGCCCCTCACGCCGGCGGCAGCGCACCCCTTCCCAGCCGGGCCGGGTCCCTCTTTAGCCCTCGGGATCGTCTTCCCTCCCCTCCCCTCCCTCGGTCCCTCCAGACTGTTGCTGATGCGCACCCCGGGGCCGCCCCTCCAAGACCGCCTGAGCCCAGAGCCAGCCTCGGTCCCCGGCGGGGTCCCGGGAGCCCCCGCAGCGCCGCCCAGCGTGGTTCCCGAGTCTCTGTCCCAGCGGCTTCGGAGCGGCCGGTCCTTCCCGGGAGCCGACCCCGCCCCTGCCCGCCCCGGCCCCGCCCCGGCCCCGCTCCGCCCCCGGCCGCCTAGGCTTGATTGGCCGCGCGCCCCCCTCCCGGGTTTCCTCCCCGCCCCCTCGGCCCGTGGGCACCGCCACCTGGTCCAGAGAGTCCCCCGAGGGGACCTGGAGGCTCCGCTCGGGCCGGGCGCGCACTGTGGGGACGCGGAGGGAGCGCGGGCCAGGGAGGAGGAGCGAAGGTGTGGGACAGAACTTCGCCAGGAACAGGAAACTTAGGGCGGCAGGGCAGGGGCGGCGACGGCGGCGCGGGGCCATCGCGGTGTCCCCAGCAGTGGCCTCGCCGCCGCGCGCCGTGGCCGAGCCGCTCGGGCTCCTCGGACCCCAGGGGCCCGACCTCACCCTTGCGCGCAGGGCGGCCGCAGGAGCGTGAGGCAGCATGTCTGACAAAATGTCCAGCTTCCTCTACATTGGGGACATCGTGTCTCTGTACGCGGAGGGCTCGGTCAACGGCTTCATCAGCACCCTGGGGTAAGTAGGACGCGCACCGGGCAGCGCCAGCCGGTCCGGGTCTCTGCCTGCCCCGCGCGGCGTGTCCGGGGTCTGCGCCTGGGACAGCCCCGGGTCCCCTAGGTCCCCGCGCTCAGGAAGCCGCGAGCGCTTCTCAGCAAGAGGAAGTGGTTCGCACGCCCCAGACAGGCCCCGCGACGCTGCCTTGCCTGGCGTCTCCTGTCCTGTCCTGTTTTGATTAAAATACGTGTTTTCTCTTCGTCTTCCCCACGGCCCTTTTCAGCGCCCAGCTGGGAGAGGGGTGGCTGGGTTGAAGTCCCTGCCTGGCCTTGGCCACCAAAGTAGGCGATGTTGCTTGCACAGCAGGGCAAATGTGGCATTGTCCGGCTCGAGGAGATCACCAGCCCCTCTTCGCTGAAGTAATTTCCTTTTGGCCTTGCCAAGGGAAGACTCACCCCTTTGGCTTTGCCAAAACGGGCCTCGTGGGCAGCCGGGGTTCTAGAACTCGGATCTTCCTTTCCATCCCTCGGCCCAGTGAAGGGAAGGGCCAGGCTCCTGGAGATTCCAGTTAGTGCATGCATGGGGGGAATTCGTATTTGTATCCTGCAGAAAACCAGCGCGCTGCTTACGTAGGGCCGTTTCTGATTTCTGGAAATTTCCCACATGGCGTTCATGCTGATGATGCACACTTAATTGAGCCCTGCGGTATATTTTAGTGCACAGGTGGGTTTTGGTTACTTCACGGGCCCTGGCTCTTGATTTGGACTCTAATCTGGATGACTTGAGGCTGGTGACTGACTGTTAAGTTTTGGAGTCCTGCCTCCCGGTCTGTGACAGTGTTACCTGCCTTCCCTGGAAGTCACCAGTGGCTCCACAGTTCCTGTTCTTTGTGCTTCACGGGAGGAAGGTACATTCGATGGCGTAGCTCGTGTCCATCCGTGTTGCTCCTGAGGCTGAAGTGTGGGAGAATGTAATGCAAGTGCAGAGCTGGTCTAGGACTCATACTAAGTCCTGTTGGTCCAGGGCAGTGCCTTGCCGGTGAATTCTGTCGCACTTGCACTTGAGCCTCGGCAGACGTGGAGGGTTATCTGCCATTTGGTAGCTAAAAGGAGGGGCTGTAGGAACACAGGGCTGGGCTTGGTTGAATTCCCACCCTCTGACTTGCAAACCTGGGCAGGTTATGAAATGTATGTATCTGGGCTTCCAACTCCTCAGTCTAAAAATGGAACCCAGTGGTTTCTACACAGGGGTGTGGGGGCCAGGAGGTGGAGTGCTTAGCGTGGCAAGGCTGTAATGACCACATTCGCCAGTTAATTAGCTGATGCAGTAATTATCACCGCGTAGACTAGGCAAGGGTTCAAGGGTTAGAATGTTTCTGTAGGGCCACTCAGCAGGGTCAGGCATGGGTAAGGCATGAAGCAAAGACTGGGAGGGTCTGAGGTGGTCAGCTTCCACCGTCCTGGAGCTGTCTCTAGGCATTGCTGAGACCAGGCTTGACCAATTCAGAAGCCAAGGGCATTTGTATCCAAAGCCAGAACTCTGCTCCTGCCTTTGACTCCTTGCCAAGGGTGTGCTTCTCTCCTTTCACGTGATTTCAGATAGAAGAATCAGCACAAACGCCGTGCCTGTGGCATGCGTGCTCAGCGGTGTCACAGGCGCTTGCTGTGCTCAGGGTTGCTTGCTGTGGGTTTGAAAGTGGAGTTTCTTCAAAATGTGTTCCCAGGCGGCGTCATTCTGTTCTTGAAATAATAGTGTTGAGACGACTGGCAAGGCAGAGCCTTGAACAAGCTGCCCTGGGCAGCTGCTTTGACTGACAGCTGTCTTTTGAAGGGTCTCGGAGCCTCTCGGAGGCTCAGGTAGCTCATAGAACTGCAGAGGTCAGACATTAGTGCCATCGCTGACACTCCTGGACTCCAGAATCACAGGTTTCCAAAGGGCGGTTGCAGAAGTCATTGCTGATGCCCCCGATAGGATTTTCTGGCCCTTGGTGGGTGATGTTCGAAGGGCAGCCCAGAGACATGAACTTCAGTGGGCTCTGCATGAGTTTGAGTTGTATGAAGTAAGGCAGAACATAAAGGCCCTGTGGCATCTTACTTAACAAATACTGACACCCTTATAACCGCGACAGTACTTTCTGTTTGGAAAAGCACGCCCTGTCTTTCACATTTGGGAAATATCTAATCGTGTTCAACCTGAAATTATTAATTATCGTATTGATACAAACAACATTGCATGTGAGATAGGCAAGTAATGTAGAAACTTCAAAGATGCTTCTAGAAGATGCTTGCCACATCGGATGGGGATTAAGTTCTAAGGCAAATCATCTCACTGATTTTTTATTAATATGTAGTTTCAAAGGTAGGGGTTCTTTCTTAATTTTTTTTGTCAAAATTCAGGAGTGAAAATTTTCAATGATTGAGAAATAATTACATTTAATTTTGTAGTGGCTTGACTAAGGTCCTGGAATATATGGTCAGTGTCCGATTGCTATATCAAAATACCTAAGATAATCAGTTTACAAGGAGGAGACATTTTTGTCCTGACAGTTTGGGCTTCAGTTCTATGGGTTCTGTTGCTTTGGAACTACAACGGTATGGATGGCAGATGTCTGTGAGCAGGGGGCAGGGCTGACTCATCATGTGGTGTGTATGTGTATGGTATGGTGTGTGTATGGTGTGTATGGTGTGTGTGTGTGTGTGTGTGTGTGTGGTGTGTGTGGTATGTGTATGTGGTATGGTGTGTGTGGTGTGTGTGTGGTGTGTGTGTGGTATGGTGTGTGTGTGTGTGGTGTGTGTGATGTGTGTGGTGTGTGTGTGTGTGTGTGTGGTGTGTGTGTGTGGTGTGTGTGTGTGGTGTGTGATATGTGTGTGTGTGGTGTGTGTGTGGTGTGTGTGTGATGTGTGTGTCTGTATGTGTGTGTGTGTGTATATGGTGTGTGTGGTGTGTGTGATGTGTGTGTGTGGTGTGTGTGTATGTGATGTGTGTGTGTGATGTGTGTGTGTGATGTGTGTGTGTGTGTGTGATGTGTGTGTGTGTGTGTGGTGTGTGTGTGTGTGATGTGCGTGCATGTGTGTGTGTGTGTGTGTGTGTGTGTGTGTGTGTGTACATGTGGAGGTCAGAAGCTCTGCTGGAGATTTTGTCAACTAAGGGAAAACTACAGTCACCTGGCAAGAGGCGATGTCAGCTGAGGAATTGATTGTCTGTGTCTGATTGGTCTGTGGACAAGTGTGTAGGGAATTTTCTTGACTAAGGGTTTATGTGGAAAGGTCCAGTCCACTGCTGGTGGAGTCAACCTCACAGGTGGCCCTGGGCGCCTAAGAAAGCAGGTAGGGTAAGCCAGGGAGCCCACGACACGACAGTAAACAGCTCTCTCGCTGTGACCTCTGCTTCAGCTCCTGCCTCCAGGCTTTTGCCTTGAGCTCTTGTCTTGACCTCCCTCGAGGATGGACAGTAACCTGTGAGCCACATAAACCCAAGTAGCTTTTTGGTTAGCGTTTTATCACAATATCAGAAAAGCAAGCTAAGGCAGAGGCCTTGCACCTTGGCCCCCTGCCCAGTAGTGACAGGAGCTAAGGACTACACCCGTAGGTAACACGTGGGCCTTTAAGGGACAAACTTGAATGATTATTATTTTGCAGGTTTTTTTTTTGTTGTTTGTGGCTATGCATGGTTAAATTTTTAGAAGTTTTTAAAAATTAGCTATAAATAATTAGGCTTCAGTATGGTATTTTCCAAACATTTTTGTTTATTTGTTTCTCTCCCTCATTTTTCCCCCCTCCCCCCTCCCTTGTGCCCTTCCACACCCTTTTCTGCCACACGTGATCTTTTCATGCATGATTTCAATGTGTGGGGCTTTATTTAGCCTGGGGAACCAGAGGGATGTATGCCTAAGCCAAATAAAATGTTTTCAACTATTTTATGTGTATGGGTATTTTGCCTGAGCGTGTGTCTGCCTGTCACATGTGTGCAGTTCCTGTGGAGGCCAGAAGGGGCCACCGGGTCCCTGGAACTGGAGTCACAGCTGTGAGCTGCTATGTATGTGCTGGGAGTCAAACCCCAGACTCCTGCAAGAGCAGGCCTTGTCTGTGGGGCCTCACAAGTGAAATCTTAGCTAGGTGATTGTTGGACAATCTCTGTTTGTCTCTTGAGTTCAACTTCAATAACCACAATGTTACATATGTTTCACCAAACTCGTTTGTTCCAATGTAATGTTACAAATTCCGGGGAGTCACTAAAAGTGAGTGTGGAAGTCTCTGGTACTCCAGAAGCATGGTGGGCGGCCGTCAGATCTGGCTTCACACAGCACAGATGTTAATTTACAAATAAATTCTGCCTGCTCTTAACATTTATCGCATGCATAAGTTTTAAGACTGTCGTTGGTGGTGTCTGCAGCTGATTTTTGAGTTTAGCGCCCTCCCCACGGCGGCGCTATGACAAAACGAGTCTCGTAAGCTTTTCAGTGTGATTAAACGCATAGTTCTCTCTGTGAGTGCATGTGTGCTGGCATGTGGGGCTGGAGGGCAACTTTTGGATTAGTTCATTCTTCCCGTGCAGGGTAGGTCCAGGGAGGGAACGCATTCATCCCACGGTACTGTGAGAGTTAGAACTCAGGAGCCATCTCGCTGGCCCTTCAGTGTGGATTAAAGACCCTTGTTTTTAATATCCATGTTTCACAGTTTTCCTTTGAGTGCTATTGATACTTTGGAAACCGCGTTTTCTCCGTGTGTCCTTGGCTGTCCTGGAACTCACTCTGTAGATCAGACTGGCCTCTAATTCAGAGATCCGCCTGCCTCTGCCTTCTGAGCGGTGGGAGTAAAGGCGTGCGCCACCAACGCCCTCTCCTGATGTTTCTCAATGTAAACCCGAGACCTGTATTGTATGTCTGTGTATTGACTTACGGAAAAACTGCCTTACATCCTAGATGGTATATGTATTTTGAATGAGCTGATTTTTTTTTTTTTAAATGATGTGTCTTAGTGTTACAGTTTTCTCCTTTTTGTCTCTTTTCATTTTATTAATTAATTAACTAATTAATTAATTTGACAAGAAGGGATTGAGAATACACTGTGGAGTTAGTTAATTGGTCCTCTGGGTTTCCTTTTTTTCCCTATTATAAGCCCTACTCTCCCCATGCTGATGCCACAGTTCCTAGTAGATACCCATGTTTCTGACGGAATCCATAGTCAGGGGCTTTGACGGTGTGGGCTGAGAATCATGGAGTGGTGGGGTAGGGGGTGGTGGGGTGGGGTAGGGGGAGGTGGGGTGGGGTAGGGGGTGGTAGGGTGGGGTAGGGGGAGGTGGGGTGGGGTAGGGAGAGGTGGGGTGGAGTAGGGGGAGGTGGGGTAGGGGGAGGTGGGGTGGGGTAGGGGGTGGTAGAACCGGCTACAGGTTGTCCTTACCTGCCCATTCACATGGTTTCTGATTAGGAAGTGAAAAGGTGTGTGTGCGTGTGTGCGTGTGTGTGTGTGTGTGTGTGTGTGTGTGTGTGTGTGTGTGTGTGTGATTGCGTTCACACACATTGCATTTGTATGTGTGCATTTCGGCCATCGCTATCCCAATGAGACCCTAAAGTACATGACCAGTTATGGACTGAGTTGGAAGCCGCACATTAAGGCTTAGAAAGCTGCCTGGTGACCAGCGGTTGGCACCCTGACCTCAGCCAATCCTAGTGGCCTCTTAGAGTGACAAAAAGCCAGTTCCACTAACATTTCTATTCACTTTTTTGTCTTCAGCGGTGGGCATGAGATGGCTCACAGTGGCTCCAATTCTGATGATATTCTACCAAGAGTGGGCTAGAAAACGCAGATCCTGTTCCTCCAACCGGGGCCCCTTGCATCTCTGTTCCTCAGTTTAACTTTTCTCTGTTGCTGTTTTGTGTTTAATGCTGTAGAGATAGGGTCTCACTGTGCGGTCTCAGGCCGGCCCCTAATCAACAGTGATTCTGCCCAAGTGGTAGGCATTGTTGACACTTTACTACAAACATGCAGATAGCCTGGCTTTTCTTCAATACACCTTTAAAGTCGAAAACAATGTTTCTCTACTTTACATGTATGTGTGAGTGCCTATATGTGTGTCTGTGTACCATGTGCATGCCTGATGCCAGCAGAGACCAGAACTGGAGTTTCAGATGGTTGTGAGCTGCCATGTGGGCTCTGGGAGCTGAACTTGGGTCCTCTGGAAGAGCGGCTAGTGCTCTAACCACTGGGAAATCTCTCCAGCCCTGGATGCTGTCTCAAACCCAGAGGTCCCTTCACCACTCACATGCAGTGTCCAGACTCTTGTTTGCATCAGCAGCTCAGC
This sequence comes from Cricetiscus sungorus, assembly GCA_030556225.1. Lineage (NCBI taxonomy): Eukaryota > Metazoa > Chordata > Mammalia > Rodentia > Cricetidae > Cricetiscus > Cricetiscus sungorus. Next base: position 50,880,297 of record JANBXA010000735.1, on the reverse strand, counting down.
GGGTAAGTGGCCAGCACCTGGTGGAGAGAGACGAGATCGGTGGCTTCTCATCGGGGCCTGAGGAGCTGTAGCTCTCCACACAGTGGCTTCCTTTGCACTGTCCCTGTGTGACTGGTGAGGGAACAGCAGAGAGAAAGACTGTGGACCTAAACTCACATGCTGCTGCATCAGATGCAGGGCGTGTCACCATGGGCAGATGTAAAGACATGAATGACCATGAGTTTATATGACAGGTTTACAGGGCAAACGATAACGGTACCTTTTACTTAGCTAATTAATAATTAATACATTTGTTGGGGCAGGGTCTGTATAGTATCTAAGGATTCTTTAGCTTCTTATTACCCTTAAAGAAAAATATAAATAAAATATTTTCCCAGTCATAGGCAACACAGCCGTGGTTACTATTTAAGCTTGGATCCTTGCTGCTATTAATGTTTTAAAGTGTAGCATGGAAAATGTTTGTCTGAGCACAAGAGCTGAGCAGTTATGATGCCTGATTTATTTTGTTAAAGAGACTGTGCAATCTGCCGTCTTTTCTTTTTTATTGTTTTTCTTTTTTTCTTTCTTTCTTTTTTTTTTGATTTTTGTTTTTTTTTTGTTTTTTTTTGTTTTTTTTGTTTTTTTGAGACAGGGTTTCTCTGTGGCTTTGGAGGCTGTCCTGGAACTCACTCTGTAAACGAAGCTGGCCTCGAACTCACAGAGACACGCCTGCCTCTGCCCCCAAGTGCTGGGACTAAAGGCATGCACCACCAACACTTGGCTACAATCTGCCTAGTTTTCGATGTCTGTTTCTGCATATATACATGTGGGTGTGGATCATCGGTTGTGTCAGTAACGACACTGCTGCCGACGGGACCAGTGTCTACAGCTTCCGTTGGTGACAGTGCTCTGCTGGTGTGACAGTGAAATAAACCAGGGGTGTTTTAGTTCACTGTCTTCGAAGTGGAGGAGTGAGCGTTCTCCAAATTATAATCAGTAAATGATTAAGAATAGCTGTTACATAGAGCATTACGTACGCACAGGTCTTCAATCTTACACTGAGGATGAGTTAAGAAGATAACAGGCTGTTGAGAATAAAAAAAATGTTTAATGACAAAGCTGGGAATATGCTGTCACGACCCAAGTTCGTGTGAATGCCCTCATAAAGTGCTTAATGCTGAAGTGTCCTGCGGATGGTGGAGTGGTTCCATTCACGCACTCCCCATTCCTTGCCATTGAGCCCTTCTGACAGGCCAGGCTTTCATACCCAAGAGAGGGTGTCAAGCCTTATCTTAAAAGCTGGCTTCCCTTTGAGAATTTGCTCTTTGACATTGCTGGGGATCTGTGGGGACACGAACTCTATCCAACACCTTTGCTCTCAGCACTAGAAACCAACAGGTACTTTTGTTTGCAGGACCAGACAATTTCTGAGACAGAGTGAGGTCTCTAGGAAGCTCAGCAGGGTGTTGCATGAATAGTTGTGCACGGATTTAGTAATGGGCAGGGGAGATGGGATGTGAAGAGCCCTGTCAAACGTCTCGTGAAGGTTAGAAGCTATGCCACAGGGGCTTGGAAAAGCCGCATTTCTTCATGTCCAGAGGGTCTGACCTGGTTGAGGGGGCTTCAAGGAGGAGGTGCCCTGTGAGCTCAGCTTCTCAGGCTTCAAAGCATGGATGGACATCTGTGTCATTGTCACACTCGAGGTCAACAGCATATTCTCAACATCGTCTTGTTTCACTTTTCAAAAGTCAGTGAAAATTTGCTATTCATTTTAATAGCTCTCAAATTCCCAAAGCAAATATTTTGATGTTGTTGAGGCAAGCAAGGACTGAGGAATAATCTGAAAACATTTTTCATGCTTCCCCTGGTAGAGAGGTTTGAGCTTGGTTCAGAGCCCCTGTGACTCTCATGCAGACATTGAAGTGTTTGCTGGGTTTACGGAGATCCATGGCAGTGACATTGGGACCTGGGATCCTGGTCAGGAAGGAAGGAATGATCTGGGGTTCCGTTAGACAGTGTACCCACTCTGTGGATTCCAGGCTTCTACACGGTTACCTTAGGTCTCCAACTCCAGGGTTGTATAGGTGCTCTTCCCCTATAAATTGCCTCCTACGGATTGTCTCTAGCTTCTCTGGAAGCTTTGGAAAAAAGAATTTTCATCTAAAATGATGTTTTTTTGTTTTGTTTTAAGGTAAAGTCTCATACTGTGAGGTCCAGGCTGTCCTGGAACACAATACGTAGTGCAGGCTGGCCTTAAACTTGGAACCATCCTCCTGAGTGCTGGAATTATAGGTATCTACCACCACACCTGACATAAAGTCCCCCTGCCCCTCTCCTTTCTGCTTGATTTTGCTATTTTAAAGGGTGACGAAGGTCACAGATTCACATGAACACAGGGGAGGGGGAGGGAAGTCGACACGGTGTAATCTAAGCTCATATCTAAATTCTCAGAATTCAGACACACGTTACTTACTGAGGTCTTATCTGAAGTAAGATGTTTGCCACTGTTAAAATATCACCAGAAAAAAAAAAATTCTCTCTGTGCTTATTATCCAAGCACAGGACTTTTTATTACATACAGTCATTGTTAATCTATAGTGGGGCCCCAGAGAAATCTCGCTGACACCTTGTGGCTGCTTGCAAAGGTCACCAAGAGCTCTCTCTGCACAGCATCTCCTGCTGAAAAGGGGGCTGAACCCTATGCGCAGAGTGCACGTGCATCTCCAGGGCTCAACATGGAGAGGCCAAAGGTCCAAATAATAAACAAGTCTAACAAAAGACTGAAACCTTAAATGATCCTGAAGGGTGTGGGTTGCCAGGAAAACTGGCAGATTGAAGCGTCGCATTCCCCAGGTTTCTGATGGTGAGATGCCTTCCAATTCCTGTTCGGTCCACGTTTGATTACGCCATTTGTGAACCCTGCATCGGGTTGTCTTGGTAACCCTGCATGACAGTTTACGGGGATCCCTTGCTTTCACTGTCTGAGCGTAAAGGCCCCGAAGGACCTTGTCTGCCATGCTGCTCTCACTGCAGCCCACTGGATAAAGCCAGAGCACTGAATGGCTGGCTTGAGTTAGGCTCTTTGTTGGTAATAAACAGAAGCCATCCCTGGCCAGCTCAGGAGCAGGAAATACCTCCAAGGGCATTTAAGAAACTCAAGGCAATTGAAAAGAGGATTCCCAGCAAGCCCTCGAGAGGTGGCTCTGAGCAGGGGGACCCTTCTCGCTGAATAGTGTCCTGGGGTCCAGCAGTTACTGTACTCATTGTCCCTCATGTTAATTTTTCAGGTTATAGACTAGTAGAATTATTTGGATTAGGTAGGAGTCTTTACTTGTGGTGGCTAATCTTGGTTGTCAACTTGACATACCCGAGAAGATTAAAGAATTGCCACCATCACGAATTGGCTTGTGGGTATGAAAATAGGGGCTTAAAAAAAAAAATAATGATAAACATAAGAATGCCCAGCCCACTGTGGGCTAAGCCATTTCTAGGCAGGTGGGCTTGGCCTGTGTGTGACTGAAGCTGAACCATGAGCCTTGAGTTCCTGCCCCAACTTCCCTCGATGCTGGGTTGTAACCTGTAAACTCAAGGAAACGCTCCCCTTCCCAAGCTGATCTTGGTCATGGCGTTACAACAACAGAAAAAGCTAGCTGGAACATTGCATTCCCAGAAAGGCAAGTGGCACTGCCCAGATCTGGCTAGCATCACCAAGCTAAGCTGGGCTTCCTGCTACTCCTGGGGCAGTGTGGTGTGGGCCATGGCAGCAAAGGAACTTGGCCTGAGTGAAATGCCACAACTTGTAGGCAAGGAAAGCTGTAGTAAAGGTGTAGGGCCTTTTTGAAGTAAACTATGACATAGCACATATACTATATTGTTTGACATCTTGGCTGCCTTAAGTATGTAATCAACCCAGGGCTGCACGCACACCCTCCATGTAGGCAGCCAGGACTTCTGCATGTCAGAAACTCTGTCCGGTTTGGACACGACAAGTGTACATCCCGTTTGCCATTCTTGGCAACTTCTGACCTCCTGTCTATCTCTAGGAATTTGCCTATTACAGGTGCCTCATGGAGGCAGATTGCGTAATAATCCTTTGGTGACTGGCTTATTTTATTTCATAATGTCACTAGTGAACAAGTGTGCGTCACATTGGGATGTATGTATTTTAAGGCAGCTAAGTGGCTATCAGGACCAACTTCTTCCTGGGGAAAAACCATCCGTGTAGTTGGTCATGTGAAGTCTTTGAGATCCACAGACAGTCTTAGAAGTAGAGGAGCTCTCACAATAACTGAAGCCATCCCATCTTGCTGTCAGAGGGTCTTTAAAAGCCAGCACGTGACAAACTTACATCAGGAAAAGTCACGCATGTGAACGTTCTTTGGTGGTTTGTATGCGGTAGCCGCATTAAATACAAGTCGATACCTTGCAAGTTCAGCTTTGTCTCTGCAGGCTTGCAGAGTGAATTTGTAAGCACCTCCAAGACTGTTTCTTAGCTGGGATTAGCCCTTTGTCTTAGTGGATGATGACGAATTCTCCCAGGAACAGATTTTTTTTTTGTTCTAACTCGTCCAGGAAGGATTTCCTGATCCCAAACCCAGAGGACAGTTCAGGTGTTAACATGCAACTTTAGAAAGAAAGAAAGAAAGAAAGAAAGAAAGAAAGAAAGAAAGAAACAAATAGTTCAACGTGTTTCACTTTGTAACCTCCATTTTTAAGATTCAAGAATAAATGGCTAATGAGAGGTATTTAAATATTTAAATTTAAAGGGATGAATAGCAGTATTTTTTTTTTACTAATTTTTAATATCTTTTGATGTGCTTGGCCCATATGTAAGAATTTGAAATTCCCTAGCATTGCATTGACTCATGTTCTTGAAGCCTCTTGAGTTCAATACACACACTAGTTATTACATATATGTAAAAGAGGGATGTAAGGAAGAAGATTAGATATGTACAAACTACAAGACAATTTGAAAGCTAAAGCAGTATTGTTTGATTGCCTAGTTCTAGCATGCTATAATCCTCTATGAGAGGTGTTTAAAAATGTCTTAATATTAGAAATGTAAGTTTGGCTGGGCAGTGGTGGCACATGCCTTTAATCCCAGCACTTGAGAGGCAGAGACAGGAGGATCTCTGTGAGTTTGAGGACAGCCTGGTCTACAGAGTGAGTTTCAGGACAGCCAGGTCTACACAGAGAAACCCTGTCTTGAAAAACCAAAACAAAAAACAAACAAACAAAAACCCAACAACAGAAAAGAACGTTGTACATTGTAAAGACAACTTAAAAACAAAACAAAACAAAACAAAAACAAAAAAACAAAAAACCCCAAAACAGCTGCCCAGGTCCAGGTCCCCAGGTCCCCATCACAAAGCAGTAATCCAAAGTTAATGATTTAGAGAGTGTTCAAGGTCATGGCTAATATCAGGGACATGACCACTTAAAAACATTTGCACTGCAGGCTGATTTTTTTTTTTTTTTTTTGGCTTTGGCTTTGGCTTTGGCTGTGTTTTCTAAGAGCAGCAAATGGAGAAAGCAATGGAAGGGATTAGATTCTTGGGAAGCTCAGCAGTGCCTTGGAGTGACAGATTCTCAGGAGTGACAGACACTCCAATGCACTCATATGAAGTCAAACCAAGAGTCAAAGCTCTCTATGAAAACGTCAGTAAGTGTATCCGGAGCTAATGACCAAGGGCTTTTATTTGCCTGCTTGGGCGGCCTCTTCCCAGGTCACATGTCAGCCCTTGTTATCCGTAGGGGAGAAGCGAAGAGCTTGCCTCCAGCCCTGGTGGGGGATCGGGCGATGGGCTCAGGTCTTTGAAGTTCCACGGTGCTGGAAGCACAGATAGTTCTCTGCTGGTTAGAGGCTTGTTATCAGCAGCTGCTTAGGTCAAGTGTCCTAGAGGAATTTTGACAGGTGGTAATTTCTTTGGCAGCAAACACCTGTATGGTTGGTTCATAACCACGATCTGAAGAATGGATCATGTCCCAGGCTTGATCCTCAGCACTGGAAAAAAATAAGACAAGAAGACCTCAGCTCCTCTTCGAGATACCATCTTCAAAGCAGGGTTATAATAGGCATCTTTATTTTAGTTAAAATATTTGTGTGTACCACCCCCTGCACCCACGTGTTGGTGTGGAGAGCAGAGGTGAGACCTTCAAGTGTGCTGCCCACCCTGTCTCTGGCACCTGGGGCAATTAAATAATACTGCTTCAGTTTTCAAATTGTTTTATAGTTTGTATATATCCACATTTTCTTCCTGGCTGACTTTGAACACAGGTCCTGATGCTTGTGTGACAAGAACTTTGCCCACGGAGCTATTTCTCCAGCCATATTCTAAGGAATTCTAAAGAAATACCAACAGCATCGTGTAATTTGAGACATACGTAACAAAACGCATGTTAATATCAGACCCATCTGGTTATTCCTACGGATTCTTTTTCCACTTCTTACTAGCAGAGGACTTAGATTTGTGTGTGGGTGGTCAGGATAAAGACCACACCCCCCATCTACTCCCCTTCCCCTCCCTCCACTCTCACCCCTACCCACCCTCAACTCCCCTCCTTGCCCTGCCCTCCCTCTACTCCCCTTCCCCTGCACAGCTGGCCCTGGCCACAGACTCCAACAGAGAGGAAGCGCATGACCTTAAGGAAGGTCTAGCATCTCACTCTGAACGGGTGCCTGCAGCAGGAGCGTGGGAAGAAAGCATCTTGGGCCACAGAGATGAGGCCACTGTAGCGGTTGCCAAGGTTCCAGGAAAGGAACCTGCTCTCCAGATGGCTTTAACGTCTGTCTCTCCTGTATTAACCTAAGAGAAGGTGGTGCACTACGGGTGGTGGTCAAGGGCCAGAGTTTTCCCCTAGATCAGCTGTAGACAGGTGTGTGAGCAAGAGACGGGAACAGGTTGCTTTAGAACGCTTGGGTTTGCTCTAGAACACTTGGGTTTGGTCTAGTGGCCAAGAAGAAGGCTGAGATATCGGGAGAGGAGGAAATTGTGTGTGTGTGTGTGTGTGTGTGTGTGTGTGTGTGTGTGTGTGTGTGTACGTATGTGCATGAGGGTATGATTTTGCATTGAGGCCAGAGGTCGATGTCAAGTGTATTTCCTCAGTGGGTTTCCATCTCTTGTTTTTGAGATGGAGTCTCTCAGTGTGTCTGGAGCTCAGTGATTGGATGATAGACCGGCTGCCCAGTGAATTCCAGCCAGCCTCCTGCCTCCACCTGGGGTTACTGTCACTTGCTGTCCCTCCCCCCCCGGATTTTTATATGGCTTCCAGATATTCAAACTCAGTCCTCATGCTTGCATGGCAAGTTCTTTACCTGCTGAGTGCTCTTCCCAGCCCTTAATTCTGTTTCTGTGAGTATTGCGTTGTCCTTATTTCTCCTTTTAGATTTAAACAAAAGGGCAGAGTCTACTTTGGTTTGTTTGTAATTATGTTGCCAGATCCAAATAGAACACATCCAAGAAATACATTGTATCACTGCCCTGTAGCTGGAGCATAAGATGGAGACTTCCGCCATAGACAAGTCTGGTTTCAAATTGTGCCTCTTCTTAGTCTCCCAGTGTGATCCTCAGATGCTATTTAAATAACCCTGACACCTAGATTTTCTTATCTGTAAAACCGGATGCTAGTCCTGTCAGGAGGGTCAGTATCTCGTCTTGCTATGAGATCAGCTACGGTCAACACATGAAAAACAGGCCTATAGCGCCTGGCACCGAGTGCACTTGCTGTCTTTCAGTCTTTGTAAGATCGTGTGCAAACGAGTCCCCAGGATTCCCTCTGCAGCTGCTGAGCTGAGCTCACGGTCCAGGGGTGCCTGGAAGTAGTACCGTGTCCTGTCGTGAGCTGCTGTTTACTTAGCTGTTCAAAGTCACACTGCCTTATCAATTATTTGCTTTGGTTTTGATCTTTTTTCTTCCTTGTGCTGCCAGTGTACATTTTCAAATCGCCCGTGCTTGGGTTTATGTTTCAGTTCTGGTCTGATGCATATTGTCCTCTGATGCACTGGAAACACCTGGGTGTGTGAGTGTGAATAGTAATTTTACTTGTCTGCTATGCTCACATCCGCACCCCATGTTTCCTATGGCCAGAATTTTCAAGTTTTGCTACATTTTAATGCTAATGCTTTTTACTTGCTAATATGTTCTTTCTACCAAAATCTAGTAACAAAAGGAAACATTTTAAATATTTATCAATTTATCCTTTTATTGTGTGTCTGGGTGTGTGACGTAGCACATGTTTAGAAGTCAGAAGACAAGTTTGTGGATTCATTTTCCTCTTTTTACCTTTGTGTTGGTTTTAGGATTGATTTCTGGCAGGCAGACTTTTATAACAAGAGCTTTTACTCACTGAACCATCTGGCTTGTCCCTGTTTTTTTTATTTATTGAGACAAAATGCACTTGTTTGCGGCCAAATCGCCTACCCCCCCTTCCCCCCATCTTTGTGAGCTTTCAGCTTGGCCAAGAATTGGGAATTCTCATCAAACTTCTGCTACTGTTAAGGATGAGCAAAAGCATTTATCTATGTGAGATAATAAGATAATTAGCCAGTTTACAAACAAATGTATTTATTTAGGAAAAAGTATGTCAAATTTTTAACCAGCAACAAATCAAATTATAATACTTCTCTTGGAAACACTAGTGAATTTCAGGCAAAATCCTGGGGGTTTGAGAGATTCTTACTCTTGTCTCTTAGAGCTAGCCAACCAGCAAATGTCACTCAGGCTTTGGCAGTGGTTGGGAAAATGCTTTAAAGGGTCCAGAGGATGTAGCTACTCTGTGTATGCATGCAGGCCTGGGGTTGATCCCCGGCACGATGCAGACCAGGTGTGATGCGTGTTTGTCATCCCACCTGGAGGCTCAGGCAGGAGCCCAGGCTATGTAGGGAGTTTCAGGCTAGCCTGAGCTACTTGAAAGCATTTTGTAAAGTCTTACTCATAAACTTCTCTGTGAGCAGCTTTTTCTGTCAGCTCAAATCCTTTCCTCACGGAGCCCCGAAGCAGGAGGGCTGGTGGTAGTCGAGTCCCAGATTAATTGGTGGTAGAATTGGGTTTGAAAACTGCCACACTCTCAGGCATGGCAAGACGATAATTTTACTAGTCACATATGATTTGGGTCACAAGAATAAGAAAACCCAAGTCAAATTTCCAGCCAAAAGGATTTTGTGGTGAGAGTAACAGAAAGTATGCATCCAAACTCGGGGCGTCTGGCCACTGCACCGCAGGGTTAGTCATTCCAGTCTGTGGAATGTTAGTCATTCCAGCTGCTCAGGCTATGGACGCCCTGGGGCTGCTGGTAGCTTCCTCCTTCTTCCTGTTCTTCCTCCCAGAAGTGATGAGAGCCTGAAGCCTTAGAATCAGTGCAGACACAGCACAGTCACACAGGGACCACTGCTGCGGTGGCTTTGGCAGAGTTGACATTTTTAGCCTGACGTTGAGGCCGGAGGGCGAGCTGCTGGGACTACAAATGGGATGTGGTCAGCGAGAGCGGGAGAAGAGCTCTTCCCCATCCTGCGGTCAGGGCGCTGTGGGCGGCAGGAGGGACTGCAATGGAGAGCCAGCAGTGGTACCCCCCCCCACTGTGGCCATGGCCTTAGCCCCCACCCCCCAGAAGGCTGAGTTCTCTAGGTCCTTAGGAAAGTTGCAGCCACCAATTACCCCGTTCCTAGAGTTCTCTTTCAGGTCACTGCCCTGGGCTCTGTCCTAGACCTGCTTCAGGGGCCATCTCCTGACAGGAGGGGGCGTGACTTCTCAGCCCCTGGGAAGCCCAGGCCCCCTGAGCTCTGCTTCATCTTCAGCCAGGGAGGAAAGGTTTTTTAGGGACCCTGCTGCTGAGGGTGCAGAGGATTCCCAGGGGTTTGCAAAGAGTTTGAGAAACATCGTGTGTGTGTGTGTGTGTGTGTGTGTGTGTGTGTGTGTGTGTGTATGTGTGTGTGTATGTGTGTGTGTATGTGTGTGTGTATGTGTGTGTGTGTGTATGTGTGTGTGTATGTGTGTGTGTGTGTATGTGTGTGTGTATGTGTGTGTGTGTGTATGTGTGTGTGTATGTGTGTGTATGTGTGTGTGTATGTGTGTGTGTGTATGTGTGTGTGTATGTGTTTATGTGTGTGTGTGTTTGTGTGTGTGTATGTGTGTGTGTGTGTGTGTGTGTGTATGTGTGTGTATGTGTGTGTGTGTATGTGTGTGTGTATGTGTTTATGTGTGTGTGTGTGTGTGTATGTGTGTGTGTATGTGTTTATGTGTGTGTGTGTGTGTGTGTGTGTATGTGTGTATGCACACATGCATGCATGCTCATGCTATGAAGCAGGGACTGGCCACTTTGCCTACATCTCTCTTCCCTGTCTCTGCAGCTCATCGAAGTAATGGAAAGCTCTTCCCTGCCTGTCTAAAATCTAAATTCCACCATTGTGGCAGTGTGCTGTCCCATGGCCAGCGACCTGGCAGAAGCCTAAGTGTTGACAGAAACCTTGCTAAATAGCCTGTTTTCTTCAGCAGATTTGGAACTTAAAAACAATTAAATTATCTATTTTTTTGAGACTTTCATACAAGAGTGCTATATTTACATAATTTTTACCCTTCCCTCTCCTGACTCCCGTGTCCCTCTCAAGGTCACGACCTCTTCTTTTTTTAATTAGTCTTGGAACTTTGAGACAGTGACCGGAAGCTTCTGCAGGAAATGCCCCTTGTCCCCTCACTTGAAGCTGCATTCCCTGGATTTCTGGGCGTCTAGATTTAGACGCTGTGATTTTCTTTTTGGTCTTCTCTGACTCCTGAGCTTTGAAGACACAGCTGGACCAATTACTGTTTTGGTTTAGTATTTATTTATTTTATTTTATTTTTAAAAACCAGTGGTTTAAGGCTGTACCTCACTTCCTCCCTTTATTTCTTGCTTTAAATGGGGAAATAAAGGAGACTCGAGTGATGCTGCACGTGCCGTGGCTGCAGTGTCGTTTGAAAATAAAATAGCTATTTAATTTTGTAGCTGGAGCGTGGAGAGATGGCTCAGTGGTTAAGAGCTCAGGCTGCTTTTTTCAGAGAACCTAGGTTCATTTTCCAGCCCCCACATGGCTGCTTGCAACCACCTGTAACTCCAGTCCAGGTCTCCAATGCCTTCTTCTGGCCTCCCAGCACATACGTGCTACATATACATGTATGCAGGCAAGCAATCATACACCTGAAATAAAAATAAGTAAAATTTTAACTTTTAGATAGCCAATTATTTCTGCTTTACAAATATATTCCTGTATCAATAAACACAGTATAAAATCAAGGACTTAAGGGCTCGTGGGAGCTGGGTAGTGGTGGCGCAGGCACACCTTTAATCCCAGTGCTCGGGAGGCAGAGGCAGGCAGATGTCTGTGAGTTTGAGGTCAGCCTGGTCTACAAAGTGAGTTCCAGGAAAGCTAGAGCTGTTGCACAGAGAAACCCTGTCTCAAAAAGCTAAACAGTCACTCTGGTAGAGGACCCGGGTTTGTTGGTTCCCTACTTATGCCAGACAGCTCACAATCATCCTTAACTCCAGTTCCAGGAGATCTGGTGCCCCCTCTGGCCTCCACAAGACTGAAGGCTCACGGTGCATATTCCAAGCAAAGACACACATCTCACACATCTGCATAAAAACCTACTTAGAAAACTAAAAAGAGAAAATGCTGGGTGGCCAGGGATAGTGGCTCATACTTAAAATAAAGCTGGAAACTGGGGACATGAAGTGCCATTAGCTTAACTCTGAATGGTGGGACGCTAGGAGAGAAGGTACAGGTCTCTTGTAGCTGTTCCTGTGCAACTGCTCCACGGGAAACTATTAAAGGACAGGGGCTTCTGCTGGCGACACCGAGCCCAGAGTGGTCTTCGGCACCATGCCCCTCACAGGTCTTCCTCAGACAGAAGCAGAGTGAAGGTGGGAAAGCTTCTTATCCTTCGTGATAATCTTTGCGCCTCCTGGCAGGAGCTCAGGAGGCTCCCACGGCTGTGGCCTTTCAGTGACAATGTCCTAGTGTGCAATTTACAGACCCTTGGTTGAAGGCTTGCCTGCCTCCTACTGCATGCATTTTCTCATCTAATTTATGATGACGGTGGCACTGTGACTTAATTCCCAGAGGAAGGCTGGAAGTATTGGTTTAGCAGAGAGGTTGACTCTCGCGGATCTGCTTGTCCCTGGGAGTACCCGTGAGACGTGGTGACTGTCCCTTTTTAAATGAGAATTTTTGTAGGAAATCTTCATGGTGATAAGGCCAATGAACCTTAAAAGCAGCATTTAAATTAAAATCTAAAAAAGATTCCATTGAAAAAAAGGGAGTTTGAGGGGTCGGGGAGTTGGCTCAGTGCTAAAGTGCCTACTTTGCAGGCACGAGGACCCTTGTAAGAGCTGGGTGTGGCAGGTGCCTGTAAGCGTAGCATTGGTCTGAGTGGATGTAGCAGATGGAGACAGGAGGATCCTGGGGTTTGATGGCCGGCCAGTCTAACCTCCAGGGATAGGACAGGGATCGGGCTCTCAGGCCCGAGGGACACCAGCACTTCCCTTCCTTCACCTTGTCATCCTAAAGCTCTCTTTCTCAGAAGTGAAATTCTAAAAGTGACATATGCAATTTCTAAAAAGCCTTTACCATAGCCAGTCCCGCCCCGCCTAGAGTTCTTAACTCTTTCCTTGATGTGCCTTGCCTCTTAAATTGTATTAAATTATAACAAGAAGCTGGGTTTGGCAGTACAGCCTGTAATCCCAGCCCTTGGGAGGTGGAGGCAGGCAGATCAGGAGTTCAAGGCCAACCTAGCCTGAGCTGCGTAAGCCCTGTCTCAACTACCTTCCCCGCATAAACAAAACTAAGAAGTACGTATGTTCATATATATCGTGTGGGGTACGGAGACTTTCAGATAAAGAGAAAGAAAAGCAGACTCAAGTCTATCTACAGATGATCCCGAGCCTTCAGACCACATAAAGGTGTTCTTTTAGGAAGGCAATGGTGCGGCTCCTCTCTATCCCTGTCTTCATACACCCACTCGTGCTTGCAAGGGTTTCCGCCTTGTCTTCTCAGGCCCCTCTCCCGAAGTGCTAATATTTATTTGAGAAACTTCCGTTCACGAAGGGTTAAGGCAGCTAGCCGGCTCTGAGCTGTTAGCTTTATTTTCAGAGGAAAAACCCAATGGAAGTGGCCAGCTCTGCCATGTGTTGCAGCAGAATGGTGTTGCAGAATGGTTCCCTGAGGAATGCAGGAGGCCCCTCTTTGCCCTTCACTGAGGTCAAAAGATTATTTTTGTGTTAAGGATTGCAAATCCTAAAAAAAGAAAGTCAAGCCCTCTTGACCTCAAGGTATGTTCTCGATTGTGACTGTGGCTCCAGCAGCCGGCACAGGGCGTGTGGCTCAAAAGCAACACTGGAGGTAACTTTGTTTTGTTTTGTTTTGAGACAGTGTCTAGTAAGCCTGCAAGCTCAGATCGTCCCAGGTTGGCCTCACTATGCATGTGGGCCTTGAACTCCTGATCTCCCTGTCTTCACCTCCTGGTTCACCCTATCCCTCTAAGCTGGCTTTAGCAATGGTTTAGTGGCCTTTGATTCCTCCCGAGTCATCGGAGGAGTGTCTTTGGGACGACAACATTTCCTTTTCGAGCACTGGTGCTTACATGTAGCTGTTGGAAAACGCTGGAAGCTTGGTGTCTGCATGAGTTAGGTGAGGCCGGGAAGTGTCTTGCTTCTCAGCTCATGTTTTAGACGCCCCTGGCCTCGGGTCGGCTCGGAAGCAGTCGCCTGCTTTCGCTTTAAGGAGGCAGCTTTCGCTCATCCAGCTTTCTGGAAACACGCAGCTTCTCCAGCAGTAATGACTGTGGGTATCACTCTGCAGCTGCCAGAGGTTTTTCAGGGCAGGGGACTTCTCTTGCCAACTGTTTCCTCTAAGAATATCTCCCTTTTATGTCTGCCTGGTCAGGAAGTGATAGCTGCCTCTCGTGTTCTTGGCTGTTTTGAAGAAGGCACCGTGGTTAAGGGAGCGGAAGGGGTAGGTGCTTAGCTCCAGACCTAGTCACCAACCACAGCGCTCTGAAGACTCATAGGGTGGAAAGTTCCCGGTTACTTGACGCCCTGCCCGGTTCTGTCCTGGCACTCTGCCTGCTGGGTGATTCTGGAGATCCCCTTAAGTCGTCCCTGTGTAGAATACATGGTTTTCTCGGGGGTGACTCAGTGTGAATCTTTTTGTGGTTGGTCCCTTGTTTCTCCTTTCTTCCTGTGGCATCATCAACCCCACTTTTATCTCCTGCGTTTATTATTATTATTATTATTAGTTGTTTGAGACAGCATTTCTCTGTGTAGCCCTGGCTGTCCTGGAATTCGCTCTGTAGACCAGGCTCACATAGATCCGCCTGCCTCTGCCTCCTGAGTGCTGGAATTAAAGGTGTGTGCCATCACACTTGGCTGGCCCGACCACTCTTTAATTTTATGTGTATGTGTATGTTCCAGAGTGTGCTTGTGTGCATGTGTGTGCAGGAGCCCGAGTGTCCCAGAAGAAAGCATCGGGTTAGCCATAACTGGAGCCGGAGTCACAGTTGTGAGCCACCGTGAGGGTCCTGGGAATCAAACCTGGGTCCTCTTCAATGGCAGTCCATGCTTTTAGCCACTGGGCTGCCTCTCCAGCCCTCTGCTTCTGTATGTGCATATCTAGAAGTGTGTGTGCATGCACACGTACTGTTAAATTATGTATTCTTTGGCAATTTCATACACAAATGCAATGTATTTAGATCATATCCAGCCCTGGCTCCTCCCCTCACACTCCTCCTGCGTCTGTGTCTTCTGCCTGATGCCATCTCTCCATCCTCCAATACCCCACAGAGTCGATTAGTGCTGCCCACTAATTGTGCAAGAGTGTGGGGACATCTATTCCAGCATGGGCAGCCGCCAGGGCCACGCCCTGAGGAAGAGTGACTGTCTCCCAGCAGCTGTCACCTGCTAAAGGTCTTCAGATAAGGGTGGGGCCTTGTGAGCCCCTCCCCTCGTCTGTCTGTATGTATATATATATATATATATATGTATATATATGTATGTATACACACATGCGCACACACGCTTGCTGATTGGTCAGTGCTTATTCCTACACCATCCTGGGGGGCAGGGCATTCCCTTTGATGGGCTTTAAGCAGCTCAGCTGCTGTTGGTGATTGTCAAGGTCAAAGCTGATCTAACAGGTTTCCCACCACTTAATGTTTCCTGTTCTCCCTAAAACCAGATCGTCTCATGAACGTAGGACTCTCAAAGTTTCTGAGTGTTCCTACTGTAAATATTTACCCCACGTCCTTGTGCGGAGCGTGGTTTCTGAGTGTGATGGCGCTAACAGTGTAAATATTCTTTCCCTCTAGGCTGGTGGACGACCGCTGTGTGGTGCACCCAGAGGCAGGGGACCTCGCCAATCCCCCCAAGAAGTTCAGAGGTAAGAAAGGAGTTGCGATAGAGGGACTCAGGAGGGAGATTGTTTTGTGTCTGAAGGTAGATAATGTTGAAATGGAGTCGAGTCATTTCCAGTTCCCACACACGGCTTTGCTGTTGAGGGATCGATGATCAATTCTTATCTGAGTTTTGTTTTGCAATGTCACATCCACGCACTGATAAGAAACCTTGGCAACTGATCATGGAAGATGACTTTTCAAGGCAGTTAATAAGAGCTACATGCTACCTATTTATGATTCCTGTGGTCATCACATCACAAATGTTACAGTGTTTCCCTGGCCGCTTGTTAATTATCTTCACGAAAGCCCCATGTTGGGGTCACAGCTTGATGACGTGTGGTAACAACTGTTGTCTTAGAAGTAGTTTCATGGTCTCCTCGGCTGAGAAACCCGTTGTGGCATCAGGTCGATTACACCTCGGCGTCTGCAAAGGATTAATGGAATCTGCAGAACATTCTAGAAAACAGGAAGTAGTAATTTTAAAAATTACAACAACATACAAACATTAAAGGTAGACTCTGTATATGAGAGAGATCATGTGATATTGATCTTTCTGAGCTAGAGTGCCTCACTTAACATATGTCTTAATTAGGTTTTCCTCCCTCCTCCCTCCTCCCTCCCTCCTCTCCCTCCCTCCCTCCCTCCTCCCTCCCTCCCTCCCTCCCTCCCTCCCTCCCTCCCTCCCTCCCTTTTCAGGACAGGGTTTCTCTGGCTGTCCTGGCACTCACTCTGTAGACCAGGCTGGCCTTGCACCACCACCTGCCAGGCTTTGGGGAGGAAAGGATCCTGGTTGCACTCAGTCACTGAAGGAATTCAGGGGTGGGATTCAAAAGAGGAGCTTGTGCAGAGGCCACGGAGGGGGCTGCTTGCTCCATGCTTGCTCAGCCGGCTCCCACACAGCCCAGGCCACCTGCCCAGGGGTACACTGCTCACAGAGCGAGGGTCCCTCCCACACCAACTGCAGGTGAAGATAATGCTCCAGAGGCTTTTTACAGGCCAGTCTGATGGAGGCATTTCCTCAATTGTGGTTCTCTCTTCCCAGATAACTCTAGTTTGTGTCAAGTTTACAAAAAACCAAGCAGGAAAATATAATAATAATAATGATAATAATAATGTTAATAATAATAATAATATTTGGATCCATCCATTCCCCTGCAAGTTGCATGATTTTATTTTGTTTACAACGGAGTGAAATTCCACTGTGTGTACACACCACATCTCATCGTCCATTTACTGTTGATGGGTCCCGGGCGCGCTCCATTTCCTGGCTATTGTGAACACACCAGCATCAACATGGGCATGTGCGTGTCTCTGTTGTAGACTGTGGAGTCCTATGGCACAAACTCAGGAGTGGACAGCTGCACCATACTGCTTTCCCAATCCTTTACAACATTTATTTTGTCGTGTGAATTCAAGCACTCGTGTGCTCCTGAGTGTGTGAATATGTGTCACACATGTGCTACACCCACGGAGACCAGAAGAGGTGTTAGATCTGTGGTTACAGGTGCCCGATGTGGGTGCTGGGAACCGAACCTGTGTCCTTTGCAAGAATGGAGCCAGGATGGCATTGCAGGCAGAGTGAGAGCTACTGGCCAGCTGCTTTGCTTCGCTAATACTCAGCTTGACGTCTGTCTCTGGGTCTTTACTTTCTGTGCTGCATCTGTGCGATTGTTTCAGCTTATCTTAGGGTTACTGTTGCTGTGAGAAAACGCCGCAAAAGCAAGCTGGGGAAGAAGGAGGTCATTTTGGTCACCCTTCCCACTCTATAATCCATTGCTGAAGGAAGCAAGGACAGGGACTCAAACAGGGCAGGGACCTGGAAGCAGAAGCTGATGAAGAGGTCACGGAGGGTGCTGCTAACTGGTTTGCTCACCAGAGCTTGCTCAGCCTGGTTTTTTATAGACCGCCAGCCCAGGGATGGCCCCTCCCACAAAGGGCTGGGCCCTCCCCCAGCAATCCCTAATTGAGACGATAACCTGCAGGCTTGCCCACAGCCCCATCTTAGGGAAGCACTTTCTCAACCGAGGCTCCCTCCTCTGTGATGACCCTAGCTTGTATCAAGTCGACGTAAAACCAGCCAACACGCAGTTGCTTATATATTCTAAACTTCAACTTCCCCGTCCGAGGAGTGGCTGCTTCCGATTGTGCCGCATTCTGTCCGTCCGTTCATCCCGGTGATGGTTGCCTGTGCTGGGTGGAAACTAACTTTTCTTGTTCTGTGTCTCCACTCTTACACAGTCGCCGTGCTGTTTGCTGTTCAAAGAGAATAGTCTACAAGGCAAACTGGGACAAGGCGGTGCTTGCAACGGGGAGAGGCATGGACTTCAGGGTTTAACTGTTTTGTTTGAGGGCTGAGTCATCTGAAGTGAGTCACCTGTCAGGAGCCTCAGAGGGCGTTGGTCACTGTCCTGTGAGAGCTGGGCTGCTCAGCAAGAACGAACAATGCCCACTGGTAGGGTTTGCAAGCATTTCAGTCTTCCCAGGGACAGCTGTTGCTGATGAATGTTATGTCATCATACAAATGCATTTAAGTTATGATAAAAAGGCGTAATGCATTTCCATTAAGCATGTTTGGCTCAGTCCCTTCACACCTTACCTTCTTCTGGGGCAGAATTTCCTTTCGTTTTATTTTTTCTCAGCCATTGAATTTTACCTGTAGATCCCTTCCTCACCCCCTCACCACCCCCCACCCCATCTCCCAACCCCCAAGCCCCCACCTCCCTACCTCCCCCCCCACAACAGCCGTTGGCTACTCTGGGCTGAGATGTCCATCCAAGCTCTCTCTGGGATCTGTGAGCGTCCCAGTTTCAGCGCTCTGAGTTTCAGCCGCGGATTCTCCCTGCTCAGGGGGATTTCCCCTTTCCGTAGAGCAGGCTGTGTGCAATTGCAGGCTACTCTGGAGAACGTGAAAGGTCAAAGCTGACAGCTCTGTGCCCGAGATGAAAATGGAGGCAGATGCTGGGCCCCTGTTACCCAGTAGGCAGGGCGTCAGGCTGTCAGTCACCCTGAGCTGCAGCCTGGCTTTCCCGTAATTAGACTATGGCTCACCACCCTGCTGGTTGGCTCTCAGTTCCTACTTTACTTTAAAACTAATCTGTGTGTCTCTGCAGTTATCATCAGAGAAGGGTGTCCTTCCTGTTGGGACCCAGAGATGCCCTTGTCTGGAAGCCCAGCTTTTCTCTCTGATTTATGGATTCTCACCCTGGCAGAGCCCAGGGCGAAGGCTGCTGAGCCTGGCTTGCTTCTGTCCTGGTTTCCCCAGTGGCCAGGAGCAAACTCCCAAACGCCACAGCCCAGCCTTGGGCAGCTTGTTGCTGCAGCTCGGTCTACACTCTGTCTGCTCCTATCCAGCTCTGAAAGCCATTGCAGCGCCCTGGAGCAGACTCTCCCGGAGCCCAGCACATCCAGACTGCTCTGCCTGTTCGCAGAACCGCATTGTTTCTTTCTTAGAAGCTGTGAAGGGACAGTAGCCACCACCACCTTGGTTCTTCCCCTTCAGCCGGGCACATGGCGTTTTCAAGTTAATTTGAACAGTTTTTGTTGCTCATCAACGAAATGTGACTTTAGCTCAATTCCTTCAATTTCCTCAGAAATTAACGTTTTGGAACCAAAGTTCCAAATTGGCTAAAGTTATGATTTTTTTTTTCCCAACTGTGCACAATTGTGAAGTTTCCTGTGGATGTGTCATGAGAAATTTTACCTTTGGAGAGGGCGTAGGCAACGCCTACCCACTTCCTTCTAAAGCTCGGGGCATGGGGGAGGGTTTACTAGCAGGAGTGTGGGTGACTTCGAGACCTTGAGCATGCAGGTCTGCACCAAGCATGGATGACTCCTCTGTGTCTGTGGATTGTTCCCCAGCCTATGTACTCGAACCCCTCCCGGGACCCTGAGCCATGTGCCATTAGCACAGAATCACGCACCACTAGCTGGCTGCTCACGAAGGGGCTCAATGGCCCTCCCACCCGTTCCTTCTCGAAGGAACGCCTTGCAGCCTGTAAGCCCTGGGTCCGCCAGCTCTGCTGGGATGATCTGCAAGCAGGCACAAGTGTTCAGAAAAGGAAGGCGGCAGCTTGGCTTGGAGGATGAGGACATCACATTGCCTTGCCCGGAGAGAAAATCACGCTGTAACTAAACAAATTTCCAGGGGTCCTTAAAGCCTCGTGTCCGGTTAGCTTCAGTGGAAACCACACACGGAGGGTGTCGTAAAAGGAGGTGGAGGGCCTTCGTATTGCGTGAGCTATGATCCTCTGGTAGCCAGATTCTTTATTTATTCAACCTACTTGATTTTGATTTTTGATTTTTTTTTTTTTTTTTTTTTTTTTTTTTTTAATTTAGGGTCTTGTGTAGAGCAGTGTGCCCTTGAATTTGCTATGTAGCTCAGGATGGCTTTGAACTTTGATAATCCTGCCTCTACCTCCCAAGTGTTTGACACCGTGCCTGGCTTTCTCTGTGTTTTAAAACAGTCTTGAAATACTCGTGTATCAGCCACGGTTCTCATTGTTGTGGCGAATGCCCGGGAAGAAACCGGCCGCAGGGAGGGAGGGAGGGAGGGAGGGAGGGAGGAAGAGTTGACTTGGGCTCTGGTTTGTTGAGTCAGGGAGGCCATGATGGAAGAAACAGCTTTGAGCCGTGATGGTAGGGTGGGAGGGTGCTTGTTGACACCTGGGCAGACCAGCAGGCAGAGAGAAGGGAACTGTTGGGCGCTGGGCTGCTGCCTCTCCTCCTCAGTCTTACTCTGGGGTGAGGCACATTTGGGCTGGGCCTCCCTCCTCAGTTACGCCCTCACAGGCATGCCCAGATGTGTGTCTCCTAGGCGGCCCCAAACCCAGCCTGGCTGACAGTGATGGGGAAGCATCCTGGCTTGCGTTTCACCAGCCATTTGCCCGCAGTAAGAATTTGCTGTGTGTTGCTAATTACTAAATCCCAGATCTCATTAGACTCTACTGGTTTTTCTACACTACCATTTTTAACAAAACCCGTGCAGCATTGGGTCACCTGGCCTGGTTATTTTCTCCGGGTCGCAGTGCTTCGCCCCTATGGATACTTTTGAAGATTACAGCCAAACCTCTTCCTGGCTTTCTTTTGGTTTGGCTCTGTGTGCTGTTTTGGTTACAGTTCACTCAGCTGGGGGTTAAAATCTGGAGACTTACAGCACAGAGGTTATGTGTCCGTCTCTGTATCACACGGGTCATAATGTCCCCATCATTTGTTACTAGTCTTGTGTTTTGATGTATAATTTTGCATTTCTTGTGTTAAACGGAGACATTTACCTGCGTTCATGTTATGTTGACTCTGTTGTTTTCTTTCCTGTTTTCCTCTTGTATTTCTCCCTTTTCTGGAAAACCCTCTTGTAGAATGGAGTTGTACAAAGGCCCATGTGTGCCAGTGTAAGGTTCTTATCCGTCAGGAGTGAGAGCAAGAGGTTTGCATGTCCTTCTGTGACCGTATGGGGGAGGGAATAGAAGCCAACGAGCCTGTTCCCAGGAGGGCCAAGGGCAGAGGAGATGGCCCTGGCTGATCAGGCTCTCTGCAGTGTTTCCTTTTGGGACTAGAATCTTCCAGCTCGAGATTCTGCAGTTGTTGACCCATGCCTGTTTCATAACCCACCAAGTCTGTCACAGGGCCACTCCTGGCACGCAACAGATGTCTAGAGGTCGTATGTCCTGGTCCTTCAGGAGCTGGAATTCCAAGGACGAATTTCTGTTCTGTGCAATGAAAAAAAGCAGGTAGCAAAAAATCAGAGACTTGGGTGTGACCAGTGAGAAAGTTTTAAGCTGTTTCCTTTCCTGGTGACTACAACGGGCATTTTGAAGGCTTGGCCTCACTTTTGCCTCTGGTCATGGAGGTTACACACTCAGGCGCATGAATGAAGACTTATTGTGTATGCATTCATGCTCATGCATGTGGGCGTGTGCGCATGTGTGTGTGCATGTGTGTGTAAGGTGTGTGTGTGTGTAAGGTGTGTGTGTAAGGTGTGTGTATGCGTGTGTGCATGTGTAAGGTGTGTGTGTGTAAGGTGTGTGAGTGTGTGTTTAAGGTGTGTGTGCGCATGCGTGTGTGTGCATGTGTGTGTGGTGTGTGTGTAAGGTGTGTGTGCATGTGTGTTTAAGGTGTGTGTGCGCATGCGTGTGTGTGCTGTGCATGTGTGCTGTGTTAAGGTGTGTGCCATGTGTGTGCGCGCATGTGTGTGTGATGTGTGAGTGTGTGTGTGTGTGTGTGTGTGTGTGTGTGTGTATGAAGGCCTGAAGTCAACATCAGGTGCCTTCTTGTATCTCTCTGTACCATATTTCTTGAGATAGGGTCTCTCTATGAGCCTCAAGCCTCTCGCTTCCGACAGCCCAGTTGACCTTTATCCCTGAGGCCATCTGCCCCCAGTCATAGCTGTACACTGTCACCCGGCTTTTCACGTGGGCGCTGGGGATCTGAACTCGTGTGGCAGGGGCTTTTACCACAGAGCCATCCCCTCAGGCCCCAGGTGGTTGACTTCTTACGTAGCAGACAACACGCCAGTCTTTTCTAGAACTGTTGGTTGTGTTAGAAAAGCTCACCACGTCCGTCACCCCGACAGTTGCTCTGTGGGTTCCTTCAGATTTGGCATTTATGTAATTTTTTATTTTTATTCTGAGACAGGGTCTCAGGTTGCCAAGGCTGCTGTCAAACTTGCTGTGTAGCAGGGGCTGGACTTGAACGCTTTTGACCTCCGCGGCCTCCGCGGCCTCCACGGCCCCCACGCCCCCATGCCCGCGGGTGAGGTTGAGGGATTATCAGAGAGCCCAGCATGCTGAGCTCAGGGCCATATCTTTCTCTCTTTGTACACAAAGACAAACTGTTTCAAGTTTGAAATCAGCTAACCTAATTGATTGGGTGTTTGACACTTTCACGAAGCGTCCTGTGCCAGACTCCCCAGGCTTCTTTATCTTGTCGTCAGAGGTTGTTGCCGTCCGGGTTTGGGAGTCTGAAATATGAGGGTAGTGAGATCATGGCCATCATAAGGTCACTGACCTTTGAAACAGGGCTGAGACCAAGCCATGGTTCACAACCCTCCCAGCCTTTTAACTTTGCTTGCCTGGAGATCCTACCCCTCACTCACAGCCACCCGAGGGAGTCTGAACCTCTTCCCACATTGTTTGTCTCGAGTGATTTCCTGCAGCGCCTGTCTTCAATGGTCTAGATGTGTTTTAATTACTTTTTATATATTTATTATTTTTTCTTATTTTACATATCAATCTCAGTTCCCTCTCCCTCCCTCCTTCCCTCATTCCCTCCCTCCCATGCCCCCCAACTCCCTCCCATCCCATCACCCCACCACAGGGAGGGTGATATCTTCCAGGAGGGGTCATCAAAATCTGTCAAGTCATTTGGAGTAGGGACTAGGACTTCTCTCCTGCCTCTAGGTTAAGGGAGTATCCCTCCATGTGCTCTCAAAGTCCTTTTGTGCACCAGGGATACATCCTGGTTCTACTGTCCAAGGTCCCTTAGACTGCCCAGGCCTTCTAGCTGAGACCCATGTTCAGGAGGTCTGAGTCTGTCCAATGCTGTCCAGCTGTCAGTCTGGGGGCCGTGAGCTCCTCCTTGTTCAGGTCAGCTGTCTCTGTGGGTTTCTGTAGCCTGGTCTTGTTCTTCCTCTCTGCATCTGGATTCCAGTTCGGCTCAGTGTGTAGCTGTGGGTGTCTGCTTCTGTTTCCATCAGGTACTAGACGAGGGCTCTATGATGGCATATGAGTTAGTCATCAATCTTGTTATCAGAGAAGGGCATTTCCCTTCCTGTTGCTCAGATTGTTAGTTGGGGTCATCCTTGTAGGCCTCTGGACGTTTCTCTAGAGTCATGTTTTAATTATTTTACATGCTGCCAACCCCAGGTTCCTCAGGGATCATTCTGGCCATCATATGGTCTTGTTTGTTTTCTACCAAGGTCCCTGTCGGTTGGTTTGACACTTAGTGTGCACCCAGGACCAAACACAGGACAGTCGAGTTTATTCCGGGGAGAAGTGTAGCTGGAAGTGTCTGACCCACCTGGTCCCCAGGCTGTTTACTCCCAGCTAAACACACACAGACTGTATTAATTATGAGCTGTCTGGCTGATGGCAACCCATTTCTATTAATCTGTGTATCTCCACATGGTCGTGGCTTACCCGTGATGCCCAGACCTCTTGCTCCCTTGGCAGCTACATGGCGTCTCGCTGGCGACTCACCCTCTCTATTCCTCTTCCCAGAATTCTCCTGGCGTAGTAGCCCCGCCTCTACTTCCTGCCTGGCTACAGCCTGCCTGTGCATTCTCAGAAACAGCTGTATTCATCAACCAATAAGAGAAACATGTATTCACACAGAAGGACACCCCCCATGCGAGAAGCCATCTTGGCCTTAGAGACTACATTTGCAGCTCAAGGGATTTTCTCCCTTCGATTTTTCAGTGAACCTGAGCTCTGATGTAACGATTTGTTGCTCAGACTGACAGCTGCCTGGATCTGTGTTAGGACCGTCAGCATTCTTCATAGCGTGTCACTGGCTGCAGATACTGGGCGTTGTGGAAGTCACCTCATAACTACCATCTGCAGCTGCTCCTCAAACACTAACCTCCCAATCATGAGTCCCTTTTCCTTAATGAGTTTCTTTTCTTCAGTGAGATGAGGAGAGGTGGATTCCGGCGCCTGTTGGATCCTCCTGACCCAGTGGTAAGAGCTCTGGCTGCTCCCCCCCACACACACGGCTCCTCACAAACATCTGTGACTCCAGTTCTAGGGGACCCAATGCCCTTTCCTGACCTTGGGTACCAGGCACATAGGTGGTGCACAGGTGCATGTAGGCGACGCACCCATGCAAATAAGATAAAACAGAATAAATACATTTAAAACACGTAGTGTTCATTAAAAGGAGATTCTTGCGATTTTAAGTGATAAGGGAAGGGCTGATTTAGAAGTCTCATGAACTGTTGAAAACCTTGCAATGAGGTATGTGTCTAAAAAATGAATATTGCATGAACTTTGATTAATTTGTGGATTTATTTGGGAAGTGTCATTACCCCACTCTGAGTAAGAAGTGAGGGGCTAATAAGATGGCTCCATGTGATGCTGTTTGTTGAACAGGCTTACAACCTAAGTTTGATCCCAGGGACCCATAACAATCTAAACATGGCTGGGTGGTGCTGGCTCAGGCCTTTAATCCCAGCACTCGGGAGGCAGAGGCAGGTGGATCTCTGTGAGTTCAAGGCCGGCCTGGTCTACAGAGTGAGTTCTAGTACAGCCAGAGCTACACAGAGAAAGCCTGTCTCAAAAGCAAAGCAAATCAAAACAAAACTATGTGGATGTGCCTGCAGTCTACCAGGGCGTGAGAGGCAAGACAGAATCGTCTGGAAGCATGAAGGCAGACTGCCTGGATCATACTATTGTAAAAATGGGAGATCCTGCCTCAGCAAGCTTGGGCTGAGGGCAAGAACCAACTCCTGAAAGATGTCCTCTGACCTCTACACGTATGCTGTGGAATGCACAACTGCACCGCACAAAGCCACGTCATGCACATATATGCAGCTGACAAACAGTAAAGCAAGCAAACAAACAAACAAACAAACAAACCCAAAACCAACTTGTGTTGTGAGTTCATGTGTCACAGTCTCCCTTCAAATTGCATGTGCAGTTATTGGTCTAAATCCCTACTGAGTACTGGATGGATGTCACGGTCTGAGAATTTTAACAGCCAGCACTGCAAGTAGACAAAACTGTGACGGAGAGCTCTGAGGATTTTAGCAGCTAACTCTACAGACAGACCAGACTGTGACGGAGTGTTCTGGGGGCTGCTCAGCAGGTTAAGCACCTGAGTTTGATTCCCAGCACCCACACGGGTGGCTCACAATTTCCCGTAACTCCAGCTCCAGGGGGTCTGACGCCCTCTTTTGACCTCCATGGACCACACAAATGTGCATACTTAGAATAAATCTTTTTCATTTTTAGAGATGTATTTTGTGTATGTGAGTGTTTGCCTGCATGTGTGTGTACATATCATTGTGTGCAGTGCCCGCAGAGGCCAGAAGAGAGTGTTGACTCTCTTGGAACTGGAGTTAACAGGCATTTGTGAGTCACTCAAGGAGGGTTCTGGGAATTGATTCTTGGATCCAGTGCTCTGAGGTGGCGCTGAGACCTCTCTCCAGCTGTAAAAAAAGTCTTTTAAAAAAGGTGTTAAGTGTGGACATTCTCAGCCTTGAGTGCTTAAAGTGGTCACTTAAGTGTGAACTCATGTGATCTAGTGTCATCCTATTTTACCAAGGTGCATGCCATGCTTTAGGATGGGAATTTCATGCTACAGTCATGCAATCAGTTAGGTAAGGCGATGGGCTTATGCTAGGCTGTCTTGGAGACAATCAACAGAGATCGTGGACTGTAGTCTACGTAGTGTACCACACGAACTCATTGCTGGAGATAAACATAGTTCTCAAGGAGCTCATAATCTAATGAGGGAGATAAGAGGTGTATACAAATAATTCTAAGTCAAGGTAGGAAGAGATAAGGGCTAAATAAAGAGCTATGGCCGAGGTATTGAGGGAGAACGGAGATGTGAACTTTCTGCTTTAATTGCAGCCCAAGCTTCTTAATTAGGTTGGATTTTTCTTGGAAGGATTGGACCTGAGGGAGGGACACCTGGGGTTTCAGGCCGATGATGCAGCTTTCATGAACATCATTGAGAAACTATTATCACTGCCTAGCTCAGAGGACAGCTCTTGGGAGTTCTCTGCTTACTACAGTCACTGTGTAGTGGTGATGGTCGGTGTGTATGGCAGCATCCTCATGCCTCCTTGAACTGTGATGGGTCCGGCAAGCCCAGTCGTACTGTTTCGTGGTACCAGAGATGGAAACGCCAGGTTGCGGCTGATGCAAATGTGGTCCAGTGAGGCTGGGGATTAAGGAGTTCTCTAGACCCAAGATAAAGATGTTTATGGAGTACAACATACACAGATGAGAGTAAGCAACCGCCCCCACATTCCTGCTCCAGAAGATGCAGCCTCTGCCCTCCAGATGCTTCCCGTGACCCAGGAGAGTGTGCACCCCCAACCCCCAACTTCTCTACCTTCAAGCAGTCACGTCTGCACCTAAAACCTCGTCCAAAAGGGTGTGGCCGCTGCTACAATTATTACTGGCAAGGCAAGATGCCACTGCCGTCCGGAGCAGGTGACTGTAAGTGAATCAACGGTTGATGACGATAAAGAAAGGCCTATCAACAACAAATGTTTGTCAAGTCTGTACTGCGTGCCAATTGATTGCTTTAATCATTCGATTATTTAATCCTATCTAGTGAACCACATTTTAATAAAATTTTATTATCTGTTGTAACAGAAATCCAAATGCCTGCCCTTTCAAAGCAAACCCAAAACTGTTCCAATGTTTGTGCAACAGCCTTTTCCTGCAGAGACAACAGCCCGAGTGTCTACTCACTCCAGAAAGGGAACCCACAACAGGCAAAAGAACAATTGCACCAGTGTCCAGTTTGGTGAGCCAGTGAGTTTTTATTGGGGTTACTAACGGGAGTAGGAGTGAAAGGTTATTTCCAAGGAATAACTCAAAAGTGGCTGCCTCTCCAGAAATCTAGCCCATCCTGGCACAGGTGGCTCTTGGGAGCACCCTTTAATCCCTTTTATAATGTTGGGACTGGCCCTAAAGAATCCCCCAGGCTCTAATTCTCTTCAGGTATCTGGACTTTAGTTTACATCCTGTTTACTACTGGGGACTCCTGGGGCAAATGTTTCAATTTGGACAAACAGGGCATAAGAAACCAATGACTTATATAGGTCAAAGGTTTATTTATCTTTCCTTTAATAGTTGCTGGATGACTTAGCTGGGACACATTAAACATTTTGCATAGACCCTCTAAACCTACCACACTGTAGTCATCTTTAAAAAGATTTGTTTGGGGGCTGGAGAGATGGCTCAGTGGTTAAGGACATAGGATGTTCTTCCGGAGGACCAGGCTAGATTCTCAGCACCCACAAGCACCTCACGATCATCTCTAAGGCCAGATCCAGGGGAGCCCACCTTCTCTTGGCCTCTGAGGATGCTAGGTGCTCACATGGTACACAGACATATATGTGGGTAACACACCCATTCATATAAAATAATAAGGTAATTTTAAAAATGTAAAGGTGTGTGTGTGTGTATGTGTGTGTGAGTGTGTGTGTGTGTGTGTGTGTGTGTGTGTGTGAGAGAGAGAGAGAGAGAGAGAGAGAGAGAGAGAGAGAGAGAGAGAGAGAGAGATGGTGGAGGCTGGAAAGGGGTGTTGGAGCTTCTGCAGCTGGGGCCACAGGTGGTTGTGAGCCACTCAGGTGCTAGAAACCGAACCCAGATTTTCTGCAAGAACAGCAAGCATTCTTAACATCGGCGCCATCTCTCCAACTCCACGACAGTTATATTATGAAATGTTCAATTAGCTCAGTTCTTCTTAGATACATAAAAGTATGTCTGGTGTGTGTGTGTGTGTGTGTGTGTGTGTGTGTGTGTGTGTGTGTATGTGTGTGTTACATACCTGTTTATTGTTATCTTAAATCTAAACTATTATTGAGCACCGTATTTACATTTTTTTCAACCTTCTCCCTCATATATTTGCCCACTGAGTGTCACTTGGGATGGCAGAACCTGCCAGAGATTTATCTTAACGAAAGGATTCTCCCTTTCTCCGCAGACGTTAATTGCCTGTAGTTCTCTTTCTGGGAGTGGCCTTGTGATGATTGCTTGCATTTCAGCTCGGATGGAAAGGTGTCCTGGCGGCCAGGAGCCACACGGTCACACTGCACAGCAAACCTCACACACACAGGGTTTCTCTGTGTAGCTTTGGCTGTCCTGGAACTTGCTGGCCTCGAACTCACAGAGATCCTCCTGCCTCTGTCTCCCGGGTGCTGGGATTAAAGGCGTGCGCCACCACACAATGGATTTATTGGGAGGGGGAAAAAAAAATAAAAAAAAACCCAGGAGGGTGATTGCTTCTGCTCAGGCAAGAAACAACAGCCAACTGAACAGGGTATGGGGCTCATGTAGAGTTTCTTGGGGAGTGGGGGTGGGACTTCTCAGAGTGGAGCTTTCCGTGGTGGAGACTGATGGGATTTCGTGTCCAGACATTGGGTTTTTAACTCTGTAGGGTGAGGGCGGGGTCCAGCAGTTACAGCCCTTAGAGCGTCCTGGGGGTGGAACCTGGCAGTCAGAGGCCTTGGGGGAGGGGCTTCCAGACATACCATCTGGGGTTGTCGTTTTGCTGGTCTTGTTTAGCCAAACATGCCGTTGAGAGTTCAGGGGGGCCTCTTCCCTGCTGTGTCTAGAAAGTATTACCCAGCTGCAGGCGTCCTGGTCCAGCGCTCTTGTGATCTTTCTGCCTCTTGCTGTTTTTCCTGGACTTCGGTGTAGCGGTTGCGTTGTAGACGTGTCAGTCGGGTTAGATTTATCACGTCTCTGCAGTTTGAACTGTTGTGGTTTTCTGTGATGGTCTTTGTCTTCCGCAAAAAAGAAGCTTCCTTGATGAGGGGTGAGAGCTACTTAACTGTGAGTTTAAGGATAAGACTTCAGAATACAGTTAGAAAGGACACGGTTATGAGGACTCAGGCATTATGCTGGCCTGCCCCTGTCACCTGGCAGAACGTACTCAGGCAGTGCCCTGGTCAGCCTAGGTTTCCATGGAGTCTGCAGCCCGGTGCAAAGGACCCTTTAAGAGAAAGACACCCACCCACTTAACGGTCTTTCTGCTCTCTTCTCTTTCCCTGGGGCAGACCGGACTTTTCCTGTCTGCCTCTTCTCTTCTCTCCTGTCACCCCCCACCCCCCATCATCTCTGTTCCTGGTTGGCAGACACCCACCCCTCTCTTTGCTCCCTTTCCCAATAAACTCCACGTGGGTTTGTTGGGTCCTGTGGTTCGTGTTTCATCTCCCCAGCAGCTGCAGCAAAGCAACAATCGTGGTAGTGGGTTTTCCGCTAGGGTCTGTGGCCTCTCCGACCATTGGTGGTTGGCTAGGTTTAGAGTACCAGGCGTGAGTTCTCTCTTACTGAACGGGACTAAAGTCAACTTTGACAGGTGTTGGTTTCCCCCGAGATAGCAAAGCCATTATTGCACTACTGGGGAGATCTTACCCGAAGAGTCACCAGTGTGGTTTGTAGGCTCTGCAGCTGGGTAGGAGTACTGATTGTTTTTCCTCCCTTGGCAGATTGCACAGCACTTTCGATACCATGAGAGCTCGTCCTTAAGGAGGAGGCTTCCAAGTCAGTTCTTGGTGGGAAAGTATGGTGTCTTCAGTAACAGGGTCTTTCCTTCAAATTCTGAGGCAGCCAGGGGCAACGACAATAGCCCGTGTTGTTTGGGGAGCCTCTTGGACACTCCCACTCCGGAGAAAGTACTGTTTTCTTTTTTAATTTTTAATTTCTTTTTTATTTTACATATCGATCCCAGTTCCCCCTCCCTCCCTCTCTCCCTCCTTCCCTCCTTCCCCTTTTCCCTCTCCCCCCCAATCTACATGTAGGGTGATGCCATCCAGGAGGGGTCATCAAAATCTGTCAAGTCATTTGGAGTAGGGACTAGGACTTCTCTCCTGTCTCTAGGTTAAGGGAATGTCCCTCCATGGGGGATGTGCCTGCAAGGTCCTTATGTGTACCAGGAATACATCCTGGTTCCACTGTCTGAGGTCCCTTAGACTGCTCAGGCCTTCTAGCTGAGACCCATGTTCAGGGAGTCTGAGTTGGTCCCATGCTGGATTCCCAGCTGTCAGTCTGGGGGCTGTGAGCTCCCCCTTGTTCAGGTCAGCTGTCTCTGTGGGTTTCTGTAACCTGGTCTTGTCCTCCCTCTCTGCATCTGGATTCCAGTTCGGCTCAGTGTTTAGCTGTGGGTGTCTGCTTCTGCCATCAGCTACTAGACGAGGGCTCTATGATGGTGGATAAGTTAGTCATCAATCTCGTTATCAGGGAAGGGCATTTAAGGTAGCCTTTCCACTGTTGCTCAGATTGTTAGTTGGGGTCAGTCTTGTAGGTCTGTGGACATTTCTTTAGGCCAAAGTACTGTTTTAAGTGGAAGTGCGCACAGGCTAGGCTGATGTTCCTATAGTTTGAGGTTGGTGTATCTTGGGTCTCCCCCACCTGAGTAGTAAAAGTCCTGTTTCGTGTGTGA
The DNA here is from genome assembly GCA_030556225.1 of Cricetiscus sungorus. NCBI lineage: Eukaryota > Metazoa > Chordata > Mammalia > Rodentia > Cricetidae > Cricetiscus > Cricetiscus sungorus. The sequence continues at coordinate 50,849,779 of JANBXA010000735.1, read as the reverse complement.
CGTGTATATACACGGACTCTTTGAAACTGCATAATCCCTAACTTTCTTTTTCCGAGTTAGTAAGGTGAGAGGTTGGTTTCTGACTTGTGTGTCCCAGACTTCCTCCTTAGGAGTTGACTCAGTGACCCAGTGGTTTCAGGTTTTCCTCTGATCATGCGTTCTTGTTTATAGTCTGTGGTTTTCATGGTAAATACAGCAATTTCAGAAGAAAGCAAACTGTGCTGGCCGGTGGTGGTGTTTGTTTTGCAAACGCTTGGAAGCGGTTTGGAAGCCATCTTCCAAAGAATAAGATGTGCAATAACCTCACAGAGCCTCTCTCTCTCTTCGGCCGCCGAAATCCAGTCTCAGCTGGCTTCTCGCCACCGGAGGTGGTTACACTTCTGCTTGCAGAGGCTCAAGAGTAGTGCCAGACTGGAACGCTGGAAGAAGATAAGCTGTCCTGGAATCACAGATGGCCTGAAAATGGCATCTCACAGTAGCATTTGGGTCACCGTGTCTGGTGACATGGCCGTGGACAGCTGTCCTTCAGGAAGCCGGGGGCAGCCTTCTGCAAAGAAGACTCCTGTTAAGCAATTCGAACTCTGATTGCATCCCCACAACTAGATGCCCAGATGTGGGGAAATTTTGGAAGAGACTAGTTAAAGAGAGTTGGTGGTGTGGCTAGTTCTGAAGTGTGGTTGTAGACAAAGACTTCGAAAGCCACACACACACACACACACACGCACACACACACACACACACACACACACACGCACGCACGCACGCACGCACGCACGCACGCACGCACACAAAACCAGCTGTTATGGCTGTCCCAGCATGGAAACCACAAGGTAAATCAGCATTGGGCTGGAGCCGATGTTTTAGTGCAAAACAGTAACAAAAAGGATATTCGTATCTGTTGTTGTATTTTTGCGTATACGGTTGTGTATAATGTGGGCATGTGTGTGTAATTTGTGTGTGTTCGCGGCCGTGTGGGAGTGTGTACAATGGGTGTCACAGCCAGAGGGCGGCACTGAGTATCTTCCTCCTTCACCTTATATTTGAAATAATCTAAATTTAATTTTACTTGATATGTATTTGTGTGTTCATGCGTGTGCTCACACGCGAGTGCACCGTGGCACGCGTGTGGAGGTCAGAGGACAACTCTGAAGTTGTTTTTCTGGGGACCTAACTCAGGTTATCGGGTTCGCATCTTAGGGCAGCGAGCACCTGTACGGGAACTTGCTATTCAGCTTGACCAGTGAGCCCCAGCCGTCCCTGCTGCCTCAGCCCTGGGGTTTTAAGTGTGTGCCCCTTGTTGTGTCTAGCTTTCTATTCTTTTTTTTTTCTCTTTCTATTCTTTAAAAAAAAAAGTGCAGAAACTCTGACCTCAGGTTCTTACTGATGGAGGCTCTAACTAGCGGAACCATTGCCTAACTCCCAGTTCCTATTCCCAATCACAGTTCTGTGATTAAAGATGCCAACAACCGATGGTGGCCCATGCCTATAATCCCAACAGATCTCTGAGTTCGAGGCCAGCCTGGTCTACAGGGTGAGTTCCAGGACAGCCAGGGCTGCACAGAGAACCCGTGTCTCAAGAAACAAAACAAAACAAAGTTAAAGGCTTGTAGGTACTAGAGCCAATAGAGTAAGGCGACTTCCTACTTTTACCCTCACGTGGAGGATGGCCGGCTTTTCCTCATATCCTCCATGTCTACTCTTTGCCCTTCTCGGTAAGCTTATCAAACAGCCCAGGATCCGAGTAGCTGAGGCTTTGCTAACGAAGACTGTGGTGCTTATAAAGTGGTGAACACCGAACACCGGCAAGCAAGAGAAGGAACCGCACACGCCCTGTGTGTTTGCCGCCATGGTGTGCTGCAGCCAAGCCACAAGCTATGGCCTGAACTCGGAGACAGGAAGAGGTGCGAGCTGGCTACCCCTAGGCTCCTCTGGCCTTCTGAGGGGAAGGAAGACATGTAAGATCCAACTCTATCCATAACAATTCTAAGACACTGTTGGCTCTCTTGGGTCTTACTCTTCCCTGTTCATACGGTGTCTTCAGGAGCTAGGTGCCGTCGCTTTGTCTGCTGGTTGAAACTGCAATGACCCCTCTTCACCGGGGAGAGGAAGGTGGGGGATGGGCACTCTTCGTGGAATCCGTGATTCTCAGAAGAGTTGACCTGGGCGAAGCCCACACAGCGTTCCTCTGGATTCTGGTTTCGTTTTAATTCTCATCCTCTCTGTGTGACAGAGTTAGATTTTTCTTGGGTAATGACATTTCAGCCAGAGGACTAAAGGCAGTTATAGTCCCCAGTTCTGTCCCCTGAGGGAATGTGATAGAAGCCTCCTCCTGTGCTTAGGGAGAGAAGGAGTAGAGGAGGATTGAGACCAAGGAAAGAGCAAGGCTGGGGTCTAGTCTGCTATGCCTGCCTGCTTCGCTCAGCACACCGCAGGGCCACATCTGGGAGCCTCGTTATCTGAGCCCTGACTCACTTCCTGAAGCGCCGAGCTGGTTTATCTGTCACTGAACTGGGATAGGTTCTCTTGATGGATACATTGTTTGCCTTCTTTACCCAGAGTTGGCTTGCTTCACTGGAAGTGATTGGCAGGAGGTTGCACGCCTGGCTCTGCCCAGAGCTACCGTCCTTATGCGTCCTCTGCAGTCCCCAGGCCACCTCTGGCTGCTCTTCAGTCTTTGTAGGAATGCTGTCACCTGCTAGCTTGTGGGCACCAGCTCACAGAGTCAGTCTGTCTGTGTTTCATTTGTCTAAATTTGCCTGTTGTTTGTGAAACCACTTTTAATTTTCCTAGGCAAGATACAATTTTACAATAGAATCGGGCCTCAGTGTTTAAACAGCAGCTGTGGAGGCCAGGCCAACAGTTACAAATGGCTCTTTGCCCTCCCTTGAAAGGGGGCCTTTCTGTAAGCAAATGCCCTGCCTGGCCACCCTGGGCTAATTTACATGGAAAAAGGGAAACACAGGACTCATTTGAATTCGGCGCATAAATTATATCCTTGCCAGACAAATGTGAAGGGACAAACTTCACCATTTATCACACAGGACATTCCAGTTACACACAAGCTTGTTACTGTGATGGATACGGCCCAGTCACCTCCATCTGGCCGGAAGTGGATTCCTTCCTTCCTTCCTTTCTCCTTCCTTCCTTCCTTCCTTCCTTCCTTCCTTCCTTCCTTCTTCCTTCCTTCCTTCTTCCTTCCTTCCTTCCTTCTTCGTTCTTTCCTTCCTTCCTTCCTTCCTTCTTTCCTTCCTTTCTTCTTCCTTTCTTCCTTCCTTCCTTCCTTCCTTCCTTCCTTCCTTCCTTCCTTCCTTCCTTCCTTCCTTCCTTCCTTCCTTCCTTCCTTCCTTCCTCCTTCCTTCCTTCCTTCCTTCCTTCCTTCCTTCCTTCCTTCCTTCCTTCCTTCCTTCCTTCCTTCCTTCTTTCCTTCCTTCCTTTTCTTTTTTTCTGTAGCATTTATCGACCGCTTTGCTTGTGACTCACTTGGATAGACACTGGGTTAGTTGGAGGTGGATGGCCCTCCTGTTGTAAATCAGCAGGAGAATCCACACTTGTCTGGACCCTAATCCTGGAGGAGACCTTGTCAATTTATATTCTTCCCAAGACAACATAATCTGCTGTTTGAAAGACTATTTACGTTCCTATTGACACCAAGTAGAAAATAAGAACAAATGCATGATTTTCTGCTGTGCTCACGCCTGGGGTCTCCGTTCTGCGCAGCCTCCTCTTCCAACTAAGGAACATTTGTTCCTTTTCCGCGAGAAGCAGCTCCGTGTTGCATGGCTGACTTGCCCCTGAGCTCTGGATCTTGGGAGAGAATCCACCTCTAAGCGTCAAGGTTCAGCATTACTCCAGACTCTCTTTGGGCCACCCTCCCACGGTTTGGGGTGCACACTCGGAGACCTTCCACAAGTGTCTGAGGACTGGAGAGTTTCTCAGGCTCCTTAGCAAGGACATTGACTCTGTTTGATTTGCAAGGTTTTATAGGTCAGGAGAACAGGGGACCATTTTTACAGGTTGCCTCGGGCCTCTTACAGGACAGGAAATGCTAACTTTATTTGAGCTTAGGAGAACACAGAACTGTCTTCTAGTTCAGGTACCCAGCTCCAGCCGGGCCACTGAGCAAAGCGATGGGTGTGCAGGCTGCTGCAGGTGAAAAGTCCTCAGAGGAAGCTGCTGGGTCTGCAGGGGAAGACTGGCGCCCGCCCCTCCTCCCTTCCTCCCCCTTCCCTCTGTTCTTCCCCCCTCTTTTTCCCTCCCTCCCTCCTTCCCTCCCTCCCTCCTTCCCTCCTTCTCTCCCTCCCTCCTTCCCTCCTTCCCTCCCTCCCTCCCTCCGTCTCCCTCCCTTTCTCTCCCTCCCTTCCTCCCTTCCTCCCTCCCTCCTCCGTCCCTCCTCCCCTTCTCCTTCCCCCTCCCTCTTTCCCTCCCTCCCTCCATCTGTCTCCCTCCCTTTCTCTCCCCTCCCTCCCTCCCTTTCTCTCCCTCCTCCCTCCCTTCTTCCCTTCCCTCTTCCTTTCTTCTTTTCTTTCACTCTGTAGACCAGACTGGTCTTGGACTCACAGAGAGCTGCCTGCTTCAGCCTCACAAAGTGCTTATAACATCAATTCCTGTTAAATTCTTAGCGTGTACTTGTATGTTCGGTGTCTGGTGAAGGCAGAAAGATCAGAAGGGGTGATGGGATGTGAGAAAGCAGGAACAGAGCTGGGAAGGGACCAACGTTAGAACAGGGCAGGGTCCAGGCCAGGGAGCAGCTGCAGGACAAGGAGCCTGGACAGAGGAGCCCACGCTGGGTTTTAATTGGGCACTGTTCTTTGAAATCATACTTTAGTGAATATCACTATCCCTGCGATTACGGTGAATAGAAGCAGGTATTCCTAACGCTCTCAGAACTGCGTCTGAGCCCCCAGCCACCCACTCTGGCTTTGATGTGGCCCACATTACCCAGGGGTTGTTTTCATACGGTCTCTGCCTAAAACGTTATCACAGCACCAGGTGTTGCTGATGAATTTTACCGGATAGGCAGAGAAAAGAGTAACAGTTGGGCTAAGCACACGTGTTCTGGATTCAAAGACTTACGAGACTTGAGAGAATCAGCTAAGCATTCCCCAAACGACACAGCTGAGATGACTCTGGCTTTGTGGTGGTTTTATTAATCGAGAGGACTCTTCAAATTAAGATGAGTTTTAAAACTGTATTTGTTTTTTGAGATAGGGTCTCCTTATATGTTTCCGACTGGCCTGGAGCTTTCTATGAAGACTAAGCAATACTCAAACTCACAGAGATCTGCCTGCCTCTGCCTCCCCAGTGTTGGGGTTAAAGTGTGCACTACCACACCTGGCCTAGGAGATTTTAGATGCCTACTGTGAAATTTTAAAATGCTAAAAAATATTAAATTGCATTTATTTATTTTGTGCATGTGCTTGCACATGCTATGACACACGCGTGGATGTCAGAGGCCAGTTTATGACAGTCGGCTCTCTCTGACTGTGTGGGGTCCGTAAATTGAACTCAGATCCTCAGGCTTGGTAGCCAGGGTCTTCCCCTACTGACCCATCTCCACAGCTCCCAATTGTTTTTCTTGAAGGAGTCTGGGCTTTCCCTCTGCAAAAGGACCTGCCTACCTTAGAGTGTGTTATTATTACCACATGTGCAGGGGCCTCAGCTAGACACCCAGCTCCGTAATATTGTGAGGGATTCTCCTTGTGCTTCTGATTATTTTATGTCTGGCTTTTGGACATTTGGAACTTCTACTATGAGGTGGCGTGCTTGACATTTCAAGGCTGACCTGAGTTGATGGAAGGTTACTGTGAAAACACGGGAAGCAAAGGGAAGGAAGCTAGAAGCCAGCTTTGGTCACACTGCCTGGGCCTCGTGGCTTCAGCACTGTGCCTGAGTAGTGAGACCGGTCCTGTGGATGCCATGGCAACCATTAAAATTGTTCTGGCAGAGACGACTCTCCACCGCTTTGAACTCTGACACAGCCATCTCTCGACATTTTTGAGTTGATGTCCTATCACAAGAAAAGCGAGTGTTAACTTTTCGTGGGGGAGACGTGACCACATAACCATTCCCGCCAGATGGTGTACCACAGATGGACAACGGGATGGTCCCACCCAAGCCCAGCGGAGCCCAGCATGGTTAACCCCTGAGTTCAGTAGGCTTGCTACTAGGAGCGTGGCTGACCTCCAGACATCTGCGCCCCCACAGAGTTCCCCCCTAGCGTGCGTGATGGGTTCTGCCTGGCTGCATCTGCGTAGGCGCTGTCCGCCCTGTAGCTACCCTTCCTTCTCCCTGCTAGCACCCCCCAACACCGCACGCAGCAGAGACAGGGAGTTCTGGAACCTCAGCTGAGGGTCCAGATCCAGAAGGGAACGTCAACAACCCACAGGTACCGTCTTGTTGCAGGATTCTCGTAGGTCATCGTGGCAGCCGTGACTAACATGGCAAAGGCTGCCATCCTTAGATGATGGCACGCCTCAGCCGGTACATGTACCAATAATGCTGAAGTGCATACATGTTAACATACACAAAAGAATTAAGCGTAGAGAAGTAAACACAGTGTGTGTTTTTCTAGGATTTTCCTTCACATCCCCCTAGAATGCACACCTTTGTGAGAGCCTTCTGTCACGGCGTTTGCAGTCACTATGGCTCAGCTGTTTTTGCTGCTTGGGTGATGTCACCTGGCTGGGTGATCATGGGCAGAGAGCCTCATTTAACTGGCTTCTAAAGTGAGGTTATTATGTGTGTTTTGTAGAATTGCTGTGGGGGTTAAACTCAAGATGTTTACAGCTCTAAGGGTGATGGCCGGCCTGTGGCGAGCCCCTTCACCTGTGAGCTGCTTTCTGTCCTCCTCAGCCTCCCTCCTGCTCGTTTGCGGTGTCTACTCCCTGCCCCTCTGTCCAGGGGCTTGGCTGACTGCTCCCTCCCTTTCTGCTGGCTGTCTTCTGAGCTCTGCTGTGTAGACAGAGGATCCAATTAAGTTTATTGGTTGTGACTGTCGGTCCCGTTGCCCTGGAACGATCCTGACTTTGACCGTGATCACAGTGCAGCTGGTGTCTCTCCTTTATGTCGTCAAGGATGCAGTTTTGGAAATGAAGGGCTTGACTATCCTTCACAAGACCACCAGGTGGCGTGGGCCCATGTAATAAGGCGGGCTCGTTGGCACTGCATGCCTAGAGTGATCCTCTGTAGATGACGTGTTAATGGACATACTGACCGTAAGGAATGATGGGAAGACAGGGCTGGTGAGCATGGCTCTTCCACCCAGAGAGGTAGCCATACTTTAGACGAGGCATGGATCCCACAGCCACGGTAACCATCTATCCCGATGCAAGAGTAAAAGTCCAGAATGTTCTGAACTTGGAAATTTAAGTCTCTGACGTGGAGCTCAAATTCATGCTGAAGTTTTTCCTGAGTTGAGGAAATCTTCCCCTGGTCTGGGGAGTGAACCCTGGGTTCACAGCAGTAGTTAGAAATAGGTCTTGCTCTATAGGAGCGAGGCTGTAGAGCTGCGGTTCTCAACCTTCCTAATGCTGTGACCCTCTGATACAGCTCCTCATGTTGCAGAGGCTTCCAACCATAGAGTTATTTTCATTGCAACTTTGTAACTATAATTTTGCTACTGTTATGAGTCATAATGTAAATATTTTTTTTGAGATAAAAGTTTGCCAAAGGGGTTTCAACCCACAGTTAGAGAACAACTCTCTCTCTCTCTCTCTCTCTCTCTCTCTCTCTCTCTCTCTCTCTCTCTCTCTCTCTCTGTGTGTGTGTGTGTGTGTGTGTGTGAGAGAGAGAGAGAGAGAGAGAGAGAGAGAGAGAGAGAGAGAGAGAGAGAGAGAGAGAGAGGGGCGGGGGGTGCTTGCTTTATAAGGAGGGCTTGCACATGCATAACTGAGTCCTCTGACAGCCAGGTAAAACCCGATGTAGGGATGACATGGCCATTGTCAGGGGTGGGGTCAGCAGACTGCTGGTTCCCAACATTCCCACCTCTTATTGTTATTAAAAAGGTGGGGGTTGGGCGTGGCCCAGCAAGGTCAGCAGACATCATCATCATCATCATCATCATTATTGAGGTAGCAAGACTTTGATTTCTGATGTGCTGTTCATACCCAAAATGCTCTAACCCAGGGAAAGCAAGAGTTCCAGTTCTCAAAATCAGGAGTGGATCTGAGGCTGCCCTTGTAGCTCGGGGTAGAGAGCTTGCCCGACACTTGCAAGGTCCTGGGTTCACTTCCCAGTGGAGAGATGCTCTGTAATGTCTTAGTGTCCCCTTGCTTGCTCAGAAGGAACCACAGCGCTCGCTCGCTCAGAACTCATTAGTGGAGTTTGACACCGCATCACGGTCCATTTTCACTCTCACTGGAGCAGTTAAAGTCAACGCCAAGGAATCGTAAACTCACTTTTTGTGGCCTCCTCTCTGGTGTCACTTTCATACATTTAATAGAGGCCACACCTGCTGTCTGCCGGTGTTTGTTCAGGGATAAAAGGGCAGAAGCCCAGGGGTTCCTATGCTTTCTTCCTGCTGCCTAGCACAGCGGCCTGCGGTTTCTCATTCTCCATGACATGAACGAGCCTGCTAGTGCAGGCAAAGCTGTTGCTAACCAGTGGGCAGGGTAGGCCTCTGTGACCTGGAGACGATCACAGGGCTCCTACCCAGGGTGGGGCGCCTCTCCATTGCAGAGCCATTTTCTGTGAAGAAAGTTACACCTACTGCTGCTGGCATAGCTTAAAGTTAAACTTTGTGTGTGTGTGTGTGTGTGTGTGTGTGTGTTGTGGGGTTGTGTGTGTGTGTGTGTGTGTGGGGGGGGGGCGGGCATGCCTCAGAGGACAATTTTCAGATCACACCCAGGTGACAAGCCTGTTACCCGCTGAGACATCTTATTGGCCCAGTTGGCCTAACTTTTAACAACAAACTTGTGATGATGATTTATAAATAAGTAGTTGCCCGTAGAATCATTTTCCTCTGTACTTCCCACTTTTGTCTGTTATAGTTTACCATTTTTTTTTCAGACAGGTTCTCATGTAGCCTAGGTTAGCTTTAAACTCACTGTGTAGCTGAGGCTGTCCTTGAACTCTTGACCCTCCTGCCTTTGCCTCCCATGTGCTAGAGTCACAGGAGTGCAATATCAGTTTTTCTTTGCGAAGCTCATAACACCCACTTTAAAATGGCAAGGCAGTCATCACCATCACCACCATCATCACCATCACCATCACCATCCATCACCATCACCATCACCACCATCACCACCATCACCATCACCACCATCACCATCACCATCATCCACCACCATCACCATCACCACCATCATCACCACCATCACCACCATCAATCACCATCACTACCATCACCATCATCATCACTATCGTCACCATCATCACCATCACCATCATCATCACCACCATCACCATCACCACCACCATCACCATCACCACTCATCACCACCATCACCACCATCACTCACCATCACCACCATCACCATCATCATCATCACCGCCATCATCACCATCCACAGCCAAGCGTGTTTCTCTGGGGAGCCAAGCACTGCTGTGGTTGTGGCACGGTGCCCACTTCGCAGTGTGTCCGTCCGTCCGTCCGTCCGTCCTCTGTGAGGCGCTGCCATCCCTCTGTGCCCAGGGTTTCCATCTTGGTTCATCTGTGGCCTCTGTCTCTTACACCTCGTTCAAAATTGATAAAGCCCCTATAGGCTTTCCCTTTAAAATGTACATGGTGCTTTCTGCCCGGCGATTCTGAGCTCTGATGGGCTCTGTGGCCCGTGCCTCCTCCCTCGAGTGAGCCTTCCCAGGGTCCCTGCAGACGGTTCTCCCTCTGCAGTCAGTGGGATGAGCCTGTTAGAACAGAAGCCAGCACAGCAGCAATGCCTCCATCTCACCATGGGTGACATCCAGAGTCCCCATTGGCCCCATGACCCTGCCTAAGCTGGCTGGGCCTCTGCTGTGCTGCCTGTCTGCCATCACCTGGCCACGCAGGGCCCCACCACCCATGCTCGTTCTGCCTCTGCTACTGGTACTCACACGGGAGACATGGAGACTCCTTCAGGGGCCTCTGTTGAAATATTCCCATCCCTGCCCCTGCTTTCTTCCCCTGCTCGGACCCTGCTTACTGTGCGTTATCTTCCTGTGTAGCATCCATCATGCCCGCTGACAAATGCTCAGGTGTTGAGTAACATGAAGCCGGTGTTACAGATGGCTGTGAGCCAAACCTGGTTATCTCTTTGTCTCTTGTGGATGTTTAAAAAATTCCTTAAACATCTTTTAAAACGCTTCCTGGCTTTCCTTATTCTGTGAGTGTGGTGTGCAGTCTCATGGCTCCCTGCTTTAGACATCCCAGGGCACAAACACAACTGTGTTTGTTCATCTGCAAGGCAAGTTGGACTAATAATAACGAGTATTGACATTGCCCCAACTCTGAGTGTTTTTAACCGCGTACCAACCCATACTCTGTGGTAGAAAATACAAGAGGGTCCAGGACTGGGGCTTCCTGGTTCCCGAATGCAGGCGAGTGACTGCAACAGACAGGTGAGTGGTCCGGACCCTCAGAGGGTCAGAGGGGTGAGCTCTGTCCTCTTCATGTCAACCCCTGAAACGTGGTGTTTGGACCTCTTCCCGACACAGGATCCCTTCTGCCCATGCCTTGTCTCAGCATGAGGAATATGTTTACCTGCCTGTGGGTAATTCACAGATTTTCCTCAGTTGTTGGCAACTTTCCCTGACACTGAACTAAGCTTTGTTTTGATCCTAGATCAATCACTATGGGGAAATAAATCCCCTGATCCCTGCTGAAAACAGGTAGCTGTTCGTTTCTGTGGCATGTGTTTATATACCTCTCCACTTTCTACAATGCTTCATTTTCTAGCTTTTACTGAAGTTCTCCAGCTACCACGGCTGGTGGTGCCTGCAGCCCCAGGTACAAGCTCCTTTGTTAGGAAGCCACTTAAAATGTGTGAGGTACCATTCATTCATCGACCAGCCCCAAATGGTGGTCCCAGATTTTCAGCAACTGCAATACTGTGTCTATGAGTTATCAGGATGATTGTATACGTGTAACTCGAACTCGGCCACTTGAGAAGGAACAGGGGCATGATTTCCCATCAGGCCTGAGCCACTGGAATACATCCGTAATTTCTTAAGCCTATACCCCAGGCTGCAAACTTATAAAGAAGGGGGGCAGTTATTTAACTGCCACTATTTGAGGTCTAAGGTGTGGTGTAACATGTGCCTGGTTGGGTTGAGCACGCCTTCTGCTACATCATGTGATCATGAGAAGCTGTAGGGAGACAGGAAGTAGAGGGTGGCGAGGTGGTTCTTTTGTAGCAATCATTCCCGAGGACTGAGCAAGGTTCCACAAGAGCTACCTCAATTTCCTTTAGAGGAAGCATTCCCAGTGACCTATTGCCCCCCACTAAACTCCGTGCCTCGAAGGTCTCACCGCCTGTGGGCCTGGCCAAGCTCCCCAGAAAAGTGCTAGGACCCTCGGTAAGCCACCTCCAAGATCACCTTCGGTTCGTAGTTTAAGACTTAGTGACTTGTGTCACCCACCTCCTGTGCCCCTGTGATGTACCTGAGTGCTTGGATTTGTTTTCTCCCTGTGGCGTTTATGTTTGTGTAGAGCTTGACTGTTGGGGAGAGTACTCGAGAGTCTAGATTTTGTTTACCAGAGAACTTGATAGGCAGCTGTTCTGCATATTTCTCTCGTCATGGGTAAAGGGTGCCTCTCCGGGGTCCTCATTCCCAACCTTCTTCACCTCCTGGGTGTCAGGCTTTGGAGTTAAGATAAGAACAGAGATTCCCAACTAGTTCCACTATTTGGCTCTAAATAGTAAAGGTTTATTTTTATCTTTATGCATATGAGTGTGTGCGTTTATGCAGTGTACCATGTGCGTACCGTGCCCACAGAGGTCAGAAGAGGGCATCGAATCTTCTAGAACTGGAGGTACAGGTGGTTGTGAGCTGTTATGCCTGTGCTGGGACCTGAACCGAGGTCCTGTGCACGAGCTGCAATCACTCACTCTAGCCCCACTGAACACTTTATTGCGACTTTCAGAAGTAAGTGCATTTTGTATCTTAGCCCCGTGCGCACGCATGTGTGCACACATCACAGTGCACAATGGCATTTCTCAGGAGAGTATGCACTACCCCTCCCCCTTCCCTATTCTTCCTGCTCCGTTCGGTTCCACTCAGTCAGATCTTCCCTATCCCATTCAGAGGGGCTCATTAGGATCGAATGGATTGTTTGATTTTTGCCATAGAAGACACATACACACTCACACACCACATACACACCACACACACACACACACACACACATACACACACACCACACATACACATACACATACACACACCACATACACACACACATACACACACACTCACACACACTACACTCTCACACACACACCACATACACACACACTCACATACACACACACACTCACACACACACCACATACACACATACACTCACACACACCACATACACACATACACTCACACACACCACATACACACACACCAAACACACACACACACCAAACACACTCACACTCACACACCACATACACACACACCACATACACACACACACCACATACACACACACCACATACACACACACACCACACATACACACACACAGCACACATACACACCACACACACACACACATACACACACTCACACATACACACCACACACACACACCACACACACACACACACACACACACCCCACACCACACACATACATACACACGTACACACACTTCTATAAGTATCACGTATGGATATGTGTATATAAATTCAGTTTTGTGTTTTTTTCCCTGATAGCAAATGCTGCTTATCCATTGAAATGGCCTGTTGAATGTTAGAATCCAAACCTTAACTAGAATATAAATTACCCATAATGTGTTTAAATTCTGTTTCTCTTCTGATCCAAATAAAGCTTTGTTTTTTTTAAGTATTTACTCATTAACATTTGAATCAGGAAATTAATCTCAAGAACAACAAGATTTGTAACATTCTCATTGATATATTTACACGTTATTTTAGTACAATACGTTAACCAAATTCCCCTGAAAGCATTTATCAGTTTCTCTTGATGTTTCATAACTAGTGCACATATGAGTGTGTAAATGCCCACAGCTTTTATCTGAAAGTTGTTTGCGTCACATGGCTTTAGTAGGGTGGAGGAGGATCGAGCCATTCCTTCATGTCTGGACAGTATGTTTCCACTGTTAGTGTTTGCTGGTCACATTAAGGCTCTGCTGTTAATCGAACAGTCACATCTATTGTGGTGACAGCAGGCCTGGGTCTTGTTGTGATGACAAGTCAAAGTTTAAATGCACAACTCCAAAGAATTCTGTTTGGGGACACATGGTTTGTGGGGAAGCTGGTTTCCGCCCGTTCTCAGTGACCTCGAGGTGCACGTGTAGAGTTACGAACGCCATTTAACGTGAGACACTTTGCTTCGACATGAAGAAACACTGCTCTGACTCATAGCTGCGTATCAAGTTGGGTTTGGAGGCTCCTGGTTCAAATCCCAGATCAATGCCCTTAGCCACTCTGTGGGTCAGGAACTACGGTTTGTCCCTGTAACCCTGACTGAATCCCAAGAGTGAGGCGGAAAGGCCTGTTGTTGCCAGTCCCGGGACTCTTTACTGTTGACAGTGTTTGCTGGTGGTCGGCTGTGCCGGGGGACAACTGTGGCAGCACTGTCTTCACCGTCCAGGTCAATGCTACAGTTCCGATCTTGAACGCCCCACCCCCACCCCCACACCGGAGCCATGTACACAGGCTTGGTCCCCAGACTGGCTCTGGTGTGAAGTGCAGAAGTCTCTAGGATATGATGGGGTCTAGTGAGGAAGTTAGGCGCTCCGTCTTCCGTGGAAGGGCGGCTGTTGCTCCAACCCCTCCTGCCTCTGCGTTTGCTTGCTTTCCTCCATCACACATTTCCACCAGGCTTTAGTGTGGCACTGCAGATCCAAAGGCAGTAGGACCTGCACTTAGCATTAACTGGAGTGTCTCAGGTGCTCTGCCACAGTCACGGAACGGACAGGCGCCTAACACAAGCGGCCGTTTACCAGGGCACTCAAAGGTCCTGTATGTGGTTGCTCTTGTCTGTGCGTGTAACGTGTTCTAATCTGGAGAGTCTTGTCAGGAAGAACCTTGACAGCTCAAGCTCTGAGTTTTGCTCCTTTATCTCAGACAACAGAAGGCTGGATTTTATCTGAGTCCCCCTCTGAGGGTTAGTACTTTAGCATTGCACAGCCCAGAGCTGTGAAAGACGGTTTCTTTTCCATAGCTCCATGGGAGCTGGCTGTCCTATGGAGGAAGGAGATGCTGCTTTCTTGGGTGCTGGCCCAGTTTGTGCTGTGATGAACTTTTTGTATTTCTTAATGCAGTCCGTCCACTCCTCCTGGCCTTTGCAGGCTCCCCAGGCACAGGTTTGCTTTGATATTTCCACAAGAACATACTCTCTGATAAATTCTCAGCATTGAGAGTCTGATTCAGACAGTGCATTTCAAAATGAGTTCCTTAGACTGAAGTAAAAGCTGAGTTACACTTCTGTTGCAGACAGCCCCACGACCAGGTCAGACCATCCCACGACCAGGTTAGACCAGGTTAGACCATCCCACGACCAGGTTAGACCATCCCATGACCAGGTTAGACCATCCCACGACCAGGTCTGAGATGGGCCGCTGCTGTGGACTGGCCCCTTGCCTTCCTGTCTTCTTCCCAAGGAAAAGCGCTAACAATTTCATTTGTCACGGGAAGAAACACTGGACTCGGCTGCATCCCCTTCCAGAGGAGAACATTCCCAGAACCTTACCTTACACACCTTCCTCCCCATGCAGGGAGCAGGACTGAAGTCCCTGGCAGCATGAGGTCATTCTACAGGGCAGCATGGAAGGGCTTTAGGTGGATTTAGGTGATGTCCAACTTGTTGAAAGGCAGGCTTGTTAATGTGCTCTACGTCACTTTAAGACATCTCTAAGGATGGGGCATGAGAAAGCATGTCTTCCCTTCACCCTTGGCAAGACACACTGAGTTACACACTGGCCTTGACTAGAGGGCGAATGTGGTTACTGGGGGATGGGAACAGCCTCGGGCAAATATTTTAGGGCGAAGAGAAAGCATTCAAACTTGAGTAGGTGGCTGCAGGAAGTGGAGGTGTTGGTTGGTTTCCTGCTGGGTTTACAGGGCTTTGAGTGTGTGTGTGTCTGTGTGCACGCGTGTGCGTGTGTGTGCGCGTGCATGTGTGTCTGTGTGCGTGTGTCTCTGTGTGTGCGTGTGTCTCTGTGCACGTGTGTGTCTATGTGCACGCATGTGCGTGTGCGTGCGTGTGTGCATGTGTGTGTGTCTGTGTGCACGCTTGTGCGTGCGTGTGTGTGCGTGTGCGTGAGTGTGTGTGTGCGCGTGTGTCTGTGTGTGTGTGGCGCGCATGCGCTTCAGGGACTTGGTGTCATCCAGTGTGGAGTTTCTGCTACACGCCATTAAGAGGTTCCAGGGTCTTTCCTCCACACAGGTTTGAGATGAGGCTGGAGCTATCGCTTCCCTTCCTTCCAAAGCCCAACCTTGGCTCTCAACCTTCCTGGCGCTGTGATCCTTCAGGACAGTTCCTGACACCCCTGCCCCCATCATACAAGTATTTTCATTGCTACCTCATAGCTATGATTTGCTGCTCTTAGGAATCATGCATATCTGATATATAGGATATCTGCTGTAACCTTCCCAAAGTGGTCACAATCACAGGTTAAGAGCTGCTGTTTCAAGGCGGTTAGAAAAGAGGTCCCTGCTGTTGAGCTGTGAGTCCTCTGACCCTGCCTGGTGAACATGTCACGCCTTGCTGGGTAACTGACAGACCCTAATACGCTGTGTCCCTGCATGCTGTTGGCCTCCTCGGTGAAGGAAAAACCTGTAAAAGAATTAAACTCAAATCACTTCCTTTTATTTGTGCTTTTCATGATTATTCTGTGATGCAAACTTTTCCTTTTTTTAAAACTCAATTTATTGAGCCCTGAGATGAGGAGGCGACGCTGTCTGGTTGAAAGTGGCTCTGAGCCAGTTGCTGAATGGAGAGATCCTTCCAAGCTGACAGAATGAACAGATGCAGGAATTCGGGGAGCTAACTTTAGCTTTGTTTTTTTGAGATCGGGTCTCCCACCGTAGCCTAGGCTAGCCTCAAACTCATGGCAGCCCTCTCCCCGAGAGCCTGGGTTATACGTGTGACACCCTCAGCTTTCTGGAGAGCCAACTCTAACGGCAGGTTTGGAAAGGTCTGGATAGGTCTGGGTGAGTCTGAACTAGCCGAATTCTTTGAACAGGAAGGAGAGGGCCCGTCTGAGGAGCCATGCTTGCTGGTACTGTGACAGAACCTGTGTGTTTGACTTACAAAGCAGCAGGAAGTGTGTCCTCTGTTCGATGCCGCCGTGTTCCAGAGACTTCATGAAGTTTATGCGGACACATGCAGGGCCGTCTTCCACTGAAAGGGTGCACATGTTAATTGCACACTCTCGGGGTGTGTGCAGGCTGAACCTGAGATTTCTGCTTTTCGCGGCTGGCGGAGGGCTTAGTTACGTCTGCATCTTCACGGGGCTCTGAGAGAAGGAGGCAACATTAGTCATCCGGCCTTACGTTAATGCTGTCATTAAAGTAATGTCATTAATGCTGTCCTGAAAGTCCCCGGGAGATTTCGCTTAGATTGTCTTCTTGTGGGTCTCAGCACCCCTGTGAATTAGGTGTGGCGGGCATTAGTAACACTTCCGCTAGGCAGTACATTCAGAGTTGGACAAAGTATCTGACCAGTCAAGGCTGGCATACATTTCTAACATGCTCTAACGGAGGCAGTGAGAGCCACACCTAAGCTCCACTCCGGTAACAACTTTTCCACACAGGGTGCTTGACCTACGTTCTGTCGTGCAGGCCTAATTCTCGTGCAGACATAAAATGAGATGTCACCCGTGGGAGAGTTCCAAGCAGCAGTCTTTATGCTCCCGAGGGTGGGGTCTGAGTCATAACACCCAAGGCATAGGCAGGACTCCTGCTGGGAATTCCAATAAGCATAGTCGATGTCTGCTGTTTCCTAGCCAATCCAGCCACACACTCAGGCCTCAGTGCTGTCTGTAGAGATGTCCTAGCTACCCAAAGACGCCATTTCAAAGGAGTGGCACTGGGGTATTCTAAAATTCACCAAAACATATTTTCTGTGTCAAAAGTCCCCATCCTGATGAACTCTGATAGGAACCTGTAGCAACAGTGAGGGGCCCGCTGCTGTCCCCACGGTGAATGAGTTGATGAGAACCGCCCATGGGTCACAGGGCTCTGTTCTGCGTGAACATCAACTTGTGTTTTTACTGCACCAAGACAATGCAGTTCTGTTACAGGCCTCATATTTGTCAAAATAATCCACAGCACTAACTCACAGACACCCTTTCATGCTTGCTTATGACCAACCTTAGCATTTATGCTTCGAAAGCTCTGTATAACCCTCTTTGTAATTGCCAATATGTAGGAAATAATTTCTGAGCCTCATAGAGCGTGCTGCCAAGGACGACATGTCTCAACCGCAACCTTTGGTCTTCACAGGCACGGGCCGGGTTCTTCTGGGTCACATTGCAGCTGTGATGGTCTTCAGGCCTGGGTTAGGTGTTGCTTTCTGCCTCATTTAAACTATCCATTGTCAGGCTTGGGTCATATCTTAGTGGATCTCTAGCTTAATGCTTGCCTAGCATATGCAAGGCCGTGAGTTCAATCCCCAGCACTGCCAAGCCAAATGAACAAAATTTATCTATATTAGTATTTTAAAAATTCATTTATTTAGTTTTGATTTTTTGAGACAGTGTTTTAAAATTATTTTTATTTAGGTGTGTGTGTGTGTGTGTGCGTGTGCGCGCACGTGTGTGTATGTGCACATGTGACTGCAGTACCTGTGGAAGCCAAAAGCGGGCATCAGATCATTGGAAGTGGGGTTATAGGTGGTTGGCTGTGAGTTGTCTAGTGTGGGTGCTGGGAATGAGACTTGGGTCCTCTGGAAGAGCAGGAAGTCTCTTTATCGCCAAGCCGTCCCTTCAGCTTTATGTTAGTGTTTCTTCTAAGTTCTAAACTGTGTGTTGTCTTTCTGAATGTCAAAGTGGGGCAGACCAGATGACTTAGTGGGTGGGGGCTCTCTGTGCAGTGTGATGACCTGTGTTTGACCCCTGGGACTTATGACATGGGGGGAGGGGAGAACCAACTTCTACAAGTCACCCTCTGGCTTCCACAGCCTCCTGTTTTATTTTTAATTTCTTAAAAATTTTAGTCACACTCCTTGTCTTAGGGTTCTGTTGCTGTGAAGAGACACCGTGACCGGGGCAACTCTTACAAAAGAAAGCGTGTGATTGGGGCTGGCTTACGGTTCAGAGATGTAGTTCGTTATCCTCATGATTGGAAGCAAGGTGGCAGACACAGGCAGACATGGTAGCTGAGAATTCTACATCTGGATCCACAGGCAACAGAGAGAGGGGGAGAGGGAGGGGGAGGGAGGGAGAGAGAGAGTGTGAGTGGGTGGGGAGGGAGAGAGGGAGGGAGGGAGGGAGAGAGAGAGTGTGAGTGGGTGGGGAGGGAGAGAGGGAGGGAGGGAGGGAGAGAGAGAGAGAGAGAGAGAGAGTGTGGTCTGGCTTGAGCATTGAAACTCCAAAGCCCACCCCCTGTGACACACTTTCTCCAAGTGCACACCTCCTAATCCCTGCCAAGTAGCACCACTCCCTGATGACCCCACACTCAAATATATGAGCCTGTGGAGGTTCCTACTCAAACTACCACAGCCTTAGTCATTTCTAATTCTTAGTCATTAGCTGTACCATTAGAACAGCTGAGAATGTGGCTGGATGGATATTTGATTCTACTGAATTTTATTTTTTTGATATACACTTAAAAAGCCAGACTGTCTCTAAATACTAACACATTTATTAAAACAAAGTAAGTTTTTCTTTTTTAAGGATTTTTTTCTTTTTAGTTTATTTATTTTGGTTTTTTGTTTGTTTGTTTGTTTGTTTTTGAGACAGAGTCTTACTATGTAGCTCAGACTGTCCTGGAATTAACTATGTAGACCAGGCTGACCTTGAACTCACAGAGATCTGCCTGCCTGTGCCTCCAAAGTGCTGGAATTAAAGGTGTGTGCCACCATGACTGCCAGAATTTTTGTCTTATATGAGCGTGTGCCTTTATGTATGTGTGTGCATGCCTGGCTCCCAAGGAGGTGAGAGGGGGTGTTGGAGCCCCAGGATTTGAGCCATCGCTGAGCGGTGGCTGGTGTGACAGCTGCTAGGAAGTGTTTTATCACTGAAACGGGAGGAACATCCAGGACCCACAGACCTTGGGAGTTGACCTGGGTTTGTGCCACCAGTCAGCTCCCAAATCATGACACGGGGCCTTATTCTTAGTTATGAGTGCTTGGCCCTGTCTTAGATCTGACTTTGGTCTCTTTGTCTGTATTTTGCCTCTGGGCTTTTTACCTTTCTCTCCTTCTGTTATCTTACTTTCACCGACTCTCGTGCCTGGCTTCTGACCCAAGGAGTGTCCCCTCTTTCTCCCTCCCTTTCTCCTCCTCTCCTTCTTTGGTCTTCTCAAGCCCAGAATTCTCCTTCTATTCATTCTCTCTGCCCGCCAGCCCTGCCTATCCTTTCTCTGTCTACCTATTGGCTGTTCTGCTCTTTATTCGACCAATCAGATACCTTAGGCAGGCGTGGTGAAACAGCTACACATCTTTTCATAATTAAACACAAATGCAGCGTAAATAAAAGTAACACATCTTTACATTGTTAAATAAATGCAGCATAAACAAATGTAACATACCTTCACATAGTTACTGTAATATTCTACAGCATAAACAAATGTAACACATCTGTAAATAGTTAAATATTCCACAACATGTGGTGGCTTGTGCCTGCTGCCCAAGTACTGTAAGGTAAAGAAGGAAGGCCAGGAAATCAAGGCCATCTTGTCTACCTGGTCAGCCTGGGCTACAAGAGACCCTGTCTCAAAAATCCAAAGCTGACTAAAATAAGAATTGCCTTATACAGCCACTTCATTAACTTCCTCGTGAATTAATGAGCTAGAATGTTTCATAAAACCCCGATTAAGAAGCATCTATTTTACTGAAATCTAAGTAGGTATTTGAAAAGGATGTTATAGAGAGCATTAAGACTTGTTCAGGGAATGGCTGTGGCATGACCTTTGAATGACTTCCCAAATGCTAACAGATACTAATGTCCCAAACTAGGCTTACAAAGGGTGTGGAGAAAGTGGCGGGAGCCTTAGTTACATTGTTCTGTTTTTTCTCAGACTGCCTTTTCAAGGTGTGCCCTATGAATCGATACTCTGCCCAGAAGCAATACTGGAAAGCCAAGCAGGGAAAGCAAGGAAACCACACTGAGACGGCCCTGCTGAAGAAGCTCCAGGTAAGCCACCGCTGTCCTCTTCCTCCGAGGCTGGAGCAGAATGACAAGCAGGCCGCCTGGCTTGCTGATTGCACCATGCTGTATAGAGCTCAGCTAGAGCCCAGGCACGGTGCAGAGGTATGTAGTTTTCCACTGTAGGGCGTACCTACTTATTTCCTGGCATGTGGGCAACTGTTATTTTTTAAGGTGTGTCGGGCTAATTCTGAAGGACTCACCGAACTGAAAAGGCATTAAAAACCCCTGACTGTTAAATTTAATTACATTTTACTCTTTATAGTACTTATTTTTTCTCTAACAGTCTATGAAGAAAAGTATATATCTGTGTATACATACACACACGTACATACACACACATACATACATACATGCGTACATACAGGTTTGACTGAGTCTGAATTTGATAGCACTGAGTTTCATATCATCCTAGGTACTCTCAGAATTGAAAACTATACTTTGAGATTTTAATTTACCTGCTTTTCTAACAGTTTCACATCGCGTCGTAGAAAAGTTCCTAGTTCTACCGAGCCTTCCACTTAACTGAAACTTGCACTTTGGAAACAAATGGCCCGAGACAGCATAGATGGAAAAGTTTTCACACTTGGGGTGGGTTGGAGTGGGGAGACCTGGGGGAGCCTAGTGCCCCCAAGGGCAGAAATCTTCCTTGCTGGGCATGGTGGTGCGTGCATTTAGGCCTAGCACTAGATATCTGAGCTTAGTCTACAGAGTAAGTTCCAGGACAGCCGGGGCTACACAGACAAACCCTGTCTCAATCTGGTTCCCCAATAACATAGCCAGTCTGATTTATTCTGTCATTGAGGATTCTTCGTAAGTCTTGGTCTCGGCTTGCCATGCTTCCACACTCAATGCTTGGCGGTCCTCTTGCAGCACGCCGCTGAGCTGGAACAGAAACAGAATGAATCAGAGAACAGGAAGCTTTTGGGAGAAATCGTGAAATACAGCAATGTCATACAAGTAAGTCTCCATCTTGTCATCAAAGAGGGAAGTATTTTATGGGTGATCCCTCAAACAAACTGCCTGCATGCCAAGCTGTATGAAACATTTGTGATGCCGTGTTCCTTCTGTGATGATCAGTATGAGGCTTTCAGTGCACATCCGTTGTATCACGTAAGTATTGAATACATCTTGTGCCAGGCCCGGATAGCGCTGGGCCGCAATCCCCAAACATAGGCGATCCATGCAGGCATCCGGAAAACTGGTCTGGGTGGGGGGAATCCTGAGTTGCCAGAGCCACGACTGTGCAGGAGGGTTTGCAAGGCCCAGAAGACAGTGGTTTAGGTGGATGGGCTGATGCTCCATGTTTCCCCGGGTGCAGGGGAAAGTTCTCAGATTGTACACGAGACAGGAGCCTTCCTTCGGCTTTCGGTCCTCGTCAGCAAGCACACTCTGATCTAGCTCAGCTGCATCCCTTTCCCCGGCTTCATCTGGATCTTTTAGGCTTTTCTTTTTTTTTTTTTTTTTGTTTGTTTGCTACCGAGTGCCCCACCTTGTTCCGAAAATGAATGTAAGACCCTTTCCAAGAAACACAGCACATCGGTAGATAAAGGCCCAGTCACCAAGGCCAGGCAGCCAGGCCGAAGGGAAAATAATGGGTGACTGCATGAGGCGAGGTCAAGAGTGAGGCTTAGGAAGTTTGGTAAAACCCAGCCAAGGCATTGCTGCAGCCTCTGCTGACCCCACCCAAGGCATTGCTGCAGTCTCCGCTGACCCCAGCCAAGGCATTGCTGCAGTCTCCGCTGACCCCACCCAAGGCATTGCTGCCGCTGCTTGGCCGCAGGAAGGGCCCTGCTGCAGTCCTGGTCATTCCCAGACTGAGGCCAGGAAAGCGTTTCCCTTGACTGCTCATAAAGAAGACACTGTTTACACTGATAAACAGCAGCCCGCACAGGTCCTCACTGTAGCCACCACAACGACGCTTTATAAGGCTGCATTACAGAATAGTGTCTCTTGGTGTTCTGTCATGGGCCAATGACAATGTGTCAGAGAGCAGGGAAAACTTCCACACAGGACAGGGTGCAGGGAGTGACTTCCGGCGAGGTGGGGACTGCACGTCCCCTAGGCACACCCCAGGGATGTCTCTTCACTGAGTTTTGGTGACTCATTTAAGCTCCGTGTCAAACACGTCAGGTACAAATGCTTGTCTTAGTTAGGAGCTGCCTTTTGTGCTTTGACATGGACTCTGAGGGTACATACTCAGGCTTGTGTGCATGTGTGAGTGTGCATGTATGCATGTGTGTGCATGTGTATGTCTGCATGTGTGTGTATGTCTGCACGTGTGTGCATGTGTGTATGTGTGCATGTGTGTGCGTGTGTGTATGCCTGGGTGCATGTGTTTGCATGTGTATGTGCATTCATTCATATGTGTGCGTGTGTGCGTGCGTGTGTGAGAGAGAGAGAAAGAGAGAGAGAGAGAGAGAGAGAGAGAGAGAGAGAGAGAGAGAGAGAGAGAGAGAGAACCTGAAGGTGGCCTCATCTCAGGTGTTGTTCTTAGAGCTTGGAGACTTGGAGCGAGAGTTAGTGCTGCTGATGGGCAGGGTGCTTAGTGCATAGAGTAGGTGTATACCTTCTCCCAGGCTTTGCTTTTCTTTTGCAGATTCTGCTGTGTGTCTGTATGAGTATTGGAGATGGGTGAGATTGCAGGGACCCTCTGGGTCATTTTTTGGAAAGCCTGGTTTTAAACTGTTACTTCCCAGTGGATGCGGGTGTCTTCAGTGTCCCCTGGTGTAACTTCCTCGCACTGTCATCGTCACCCTTGAAGCAGAACTTGGGGTGGAGATGGCAGGAGACGGGCAGGCATCTGAGTCTTAAAATAGCTCCCATGTTTAGTTTCCAGCGTGAGTTGTGGTGTGCAGATTTCTGAATACAGCTACCCGAGGAGACCATGGATCCAGGCTCTGACACACATCTTTCCTCTGCAGCTACTGCATATAAAAAGCAACAAGTACCTGACGGTCAACAAGCGGCTGCCCGCTCTACTGGAGAAGAATGCCATGCGTGTGTCGTTGGATGCTGCAGGGAACGAGGGGTCCTGGTTCTACATCCATCCCTTCTGGAAGCTGAGAAGCGAGGGTGATAACGTAGGTGCACACAAGACCAAGAGGGAAGCAAACATCACATAGCGTTCTAGAGAACGCAGAAGGCACAGAGAAGGGAGACACAGTGTTCAGCCCCTTAGCTCTAAACCGCTTAAGGTAGCATAGGGAACAATGGGTTGCATTATGGCAATTTTTCTTTTTTTTTTGCACGTACGTGTTATTGTACTTTCTAACACATTTGGCGTTAGCGTTATCTTACTAGGTTAGGCGCATTTGTTTACAATATTCGCCGTGCTCAGAAATCACGGGACAGAGTTCGGGTTAAGTTAGAGTCCTCTCCAGCCAGTCTGTGTGAAACATTTTCGAAAAGGCAGGTCACTCTCCTGCTGGCAAGGAAGAGGGCCACCACGGCACCCAACCTTGTGGATGAACGGGATCTTTGAGAGCCGTGACAATGATCCACGTCTTCACAGCGAACTTACAGCGTTGTCACAGTGTGCAGGGTTTGTGGGGCTGTGACATCTACTCGCTGGTGACGACTGACTTTAGAGCGGTGAACCACTGGTTAGAGCAGAGGTTCCCAGCCTTCCTAACGCGGTGACCCTTTAAACAGTTCCTCATGTTGTGGTGACCACAACCGTAACATTATTTTTGCTGCTGCTTCATAACTGTAATGAATCGTACGGTAAACATCTGTGTTTTCCAACGGGGCGGCCTCAGGTGACCCCTATGGAAAGGTCATTTAAACCACAAAGGGGTCATGACCCACAGGTTGCGGACCACTGGCTTAGATCTTTTCAGTTATTTTGTAGAAGAGAAAATAATGTGAGATGATTCTACAGGGTCCGTTGTTTCATTGTACTTATTTATTGAGATGGCGCCTCACTACACTCTTGCCTGGCGTCCTGGCACTTGTTACATAGCATAGGCTGACCTCAAACTTGTATTGGCCCTCCTGCCTCAGCACCAGCCTACTTACTGCTGGGCTTACAGGTGTGCATTGCCACTACTGGCTAACAATTTTATATTTTCCTGGTAGCCCTTAGCTGGAAGATGCTCAATAAAGACAGGTTTATAAGCAGAACTCTGTACAAGTGCCAGGTGATCAAAACTTGCCACCTGAAAACGTTCACTTCTGACTGAAGTGAAAATGTAATTCTCCTGTCAGAGTTTTCACAATCAATGCTTGGCTTGCATCTTTAGTGTGTTTAGAGGTATTTCTTACGTTAGGAATGCCTTCTATAGAGAACCTCTTTTTCCAATGAATTTTAAAGTACAAATTCGATTCCACAGGACGTGAGCGCCATGATTTAACTGGGTTAACTTTTCTGGTGGTGTCTTCCTTAGGTAAGGGTTAGATGCATGGCATGTAGGGATGGATTGGATTCCCTGGGAAGCAGTTCCTCCCCTTGTGACATCGAGCGATGTGTGCTGTGAGCATGGCGCGTCCTTATTCTGAATGAGTAGTTAATTACACTCAACTCCCGGCCATCCAAGGGCTAAAATGCATTTTGTGAACTACCCACGTCCCTTGTAATGCTGCCCCCACCCCCTCCCCCAGCTCCCATGTTACCATCTATAGGTGGTCCATGAAAACTAAACGTCAACTCAAACAAATCCTAAGTAGGCTCAAACTAAAAGAATATGATGCCATGGTGAAATGAGCCTCCGCCTTCGGGTTGCTGAGGATTTATTTCATGGTCCCCTCTCTCATCCATCCGCTGTCTTCCTGTCATGCTTGCAAGCCACTTGGTAGTATCTGGGGGGAGAGAGTTGAATGTAACAACTACTTTAGACAATTAGTTTCAGCAGAACATTGGAAGAAAACAAAGCCTTTCACTCAAACCTTGTCTTTGTGGCCGCCCACTGTGCGTTAAGTTGTCCTAATCTGGATGCTAAGTCCTATTGCAACAGTCTTCCCGCTTCTTGCTGAAACCGTCACTGTGTCTGTTCACCTCTGTATAGCTTGTGTGTGATGAGAGTTGTCGAGGAAGGCTGGCATGCCCACAGCCTTGTATCAGCTGCACGGGGACCTGTATGCAAACTCTCATTTTCTTGGCTAGGAATAGGCAGCGTTTTGAAACGTCAACCTACTGTAGTTTATTGGAGGCAGTTGCTAATTTTGTCTCTTTGAGTGGTTTAATTGTGACTGGGTTTCTGCACAAGTATCTTAAATGGAGAGGAAAGTGCAGTGCTCAGGGGAATTTAACAGTTACAGTTTGCTATTTAGTAACGAGTGAAGAAGAGACTTAGGTTGTATGTATCCAACAAGGAGACCTTCAGGCTCAAGTGGAGGAAGACCGAGGGTGGCCTGGGGCACACACTGCTCCTTGTGCTAAGTGCATGAAGGTAGGGATGCATGGTTTGGGGTAAACGAGTCCACAGGACCCCCCCCCCAGGTCTCAGCTGTATGGAAAGCCCTTGGCTGCTCCTAAGTCACTAGAAAACCCACCGAGGACACCCATGAGCAGAAAATGTCGGTATTTCATTTCCACGTGTCCTCTTCACGTTCGAGCCGTTAAACTCTGCCGCTTTCAGTCTGGACAGAGAAGACAAGGGTCCTTTGCCCTGACAGTAGATTTAGAAGCAGGAAGAGGTAGATTTGTAGCAGAGGTGGGTACTAGAGTATTGTGTTTCCTGGTTCCCGTTGTGAGGCTCCTGTCTCTTACTGTCCCAGGGAAAACTCACAGCAAGGAAGCCAGCTTCAGGTGGCGTTATTATCACACGATCCCAGCTTCAGTGCGTCCGTGTGACAGGGCCGCCACACAGATCCAGCAGAAGTGCTTTGCGGTTGTAAGACGCAAAATCAAAGGGCCTCACCCTCCAGGTGTGCATCCAATAAGAATTCTTAGTGTCCAGCTGTGTGGGCAGTTCATGCCTGAAGCCTCACTCTTCTGAGAATAATTCCAACATATCTAGTAATGTGAATTTCCCCAGATTAAGGACTATTTCTTATACACATCTGTTTTCTTTCCCCTTAGCCCCTGTTAAGTGTTATCTAAAACACATGATTTACTTATCTTTATTTTCTGTAAATGAGTGTTTGCCTGCATCTGTGTTTGGAAGGTCAGGTGAGGTCTAGAGGCCGGTCCTGCAAACAGCAGGCGCTAGTCCCACAGAGCCAAGGGCGCCGTCCTGTGCTTGGTTACTGGACCTGAGGCTTCTTGGACACAGGTAGATCTCTAGATACTGTGTGCAGCAACACAGCTCCTCAACCGTAGCCACTTAGGGTCACGTGACACTGAAATGTGAGTGTGTGTTTTTGGTAAGGTACATGGAGATGGTCCCAATTGTTTTCTCATTTACATATAAAAGTAATCTTTAATTGTCCTAACATGTCATCGGTATGAAACATGCAAAGGGAAGGTTTCTGATTTTGCTTCAGAATGGAGAAGCTGGAGAGATGGTTCTATAGTTAAGAGCACTGGCTGCTCTTCCAGAGGCCCTGAGTTTGACATAGTAAGATCTGATGCCCTCTTCTGGCATAAAGGTGAATATACAGATAGAAACACACACACACACACACACACACACACACACACACACACAATCTTAAAAAAGAAAAAAAAACAAACAAAAAAGAACTTAACTAGCATACATCTCTCCAGTTACCGAAATCCCACTGTTATTGCCATTAAGAAAAGGTAATTTCACCAGGCATTGGTGGCACATGCTTTTATTTAGTCCCAGCACTCAAGAGGCAGAGGCAGGCGGATCTCTGTGAGTTCCTGACCAGCCTGGTCTACAAGAGCTAGTTCCAGGACAGCCTCCAAAGCCGCAGAGAAACCCTGTCTCAACAAACAAAACAAAACAACAACAACAAAAAAGAAGATAATTTCAGTTCCCTCAAAATGAATTAGATATAAAGATATTTGCAGGTAAAACAGACACTGCTATTATCACACAGATGAATATAAAGACAGACTTATACTTTTTTAGTACTTTCTCCTGGAAAGAGGGACTGAAAGCTCCAGGCCTGATACAGCATAGTTTTACATGCCCTGCCTTGTATTTCCTGAACCCAGAGGTCAGATGCTTGGTACTTCTGAGATCCGGGATAATTCGTTAAGCATACTCACAGCCTTTCAGTGGGGAGGGAGCATGGAGGGATGCGTTCTCTGCTGCCCTGATGAGATTCTGAAGCTTGGGTAGAAAAGCATCCCAGTAGCTGCCTGCACTGTGTCCACTGCAAAGGATTTGGGAAGAAAACCGCCCGATTCTGACCTCCGAGGAGCCCCAGGTGACAGGGAGACTAATGGGGAGCAGGGTTGGGCAGGCCCGGAGGATCTGAGTGCAAGCCCGCGTGTTTGAGCACACTTCTCAGTGTGTAGAGTGACAGGACCAGGAGGCAGGCTGCTGTGAGGACTGCCAGGGCGTTTCCGGCCTCACAGAGCATGGGGGTGTGTTTCTGATTCCCAGATCGTCGTAGGAGATAAAGTTGTTCTGATGCCTGTGAACGCTGGGCAGCCCCTGCATGCCAGCAATGTGGAGCTCCTGGACAACCCAGGCTGCAAAGAGGTGAGACCAGGCAGGGAAGGGAGGGAGGGGGTGTCGATTTTCTCTAGGGGCAGGGAGGAGGAGAGTAGGAAACAGGGATGAAGACAGAGAGGAAAGGAGGGAGGCAAGGAAGAATAGAGAGGGGAAGGGGGAGGGGTCAGGAGGGAGGAAGAAACAAAGAGGGAAGGAGGGAGGGAGGGGAGAAAGGGAGGGAGAGAAGAGGAGAAAAGGGGAGAGGGATGGGAGGGAGGGGGAGGGAGGCAGAGAGGGAGGGGGAGGATCATGTTGCTTCCGATTCTCTCAAGCACCATCCTGCTAGTGTTAGCATCCTTGGGCATCTCTCTGTAGGCACTGGCTGTCTTGAATGGTTCTTTGAAGACGTTTTTCTTTTTTCTTCTTTTCCTGTTGGAAATGGTGACTTTGGGTACAGATTGTAGAATCTACTGTCTCATGCCTATCAACATGTGTTCCCGTCAATAGGTGAATGCCGTCAACTGTAACACTAGCTGGAAAATCACTTTATTCATGAAGTTCAGTTCCTATCGAGAGGACGTATTGAAAGGGGTGAGTGAGCCCTCCATACAAACCTTCATTCTCACGCGCCTGTAATCTGAAATGTGCTCAGAGCCATTCAAGGAAAGGCGCGGTTCCGCAGCCCAGAGTGCCCAGGCCAGAAAGGGACAGGCGGGTCCCCTGCTCACTGGTCCCGTGACCGTCGGAAGGTTAGCATTTCTTTACCTGTCTCTCCAGGGTGATGTTGTGAGACTGTTTCATGCTGAGCAAGAGAAGTTCCTGACCTGTGACGACTATGAGAAAAAGCAGCACATTTTCCTTCGGACGACCTTGCGCCAGTCAGCAACTTCGGCTACTAGTTCTAAAGCTCTCTGGGAAATAGAGGTGTGTACTTGGTTTTTTTTTTTTTTTTTTTTTTGGGGGGGGGGGGGTTTACTAAATATTTAGATAAAAAGATAAAGGTCATTAGGCTGTTGTTGGCTTTGCTGCTATGGGCAACATTGTGTCATGTTCATAACATGGAATAATTTTTGTGAATCAACACATATCTCTTTGTGGCTGTGACCGACTTGAATATGTCACAGAGGAACCCACTATAAAGCAGAACAAATGAGTCAAGGGGTTGAAAGGGGAAAAAATTCCATTGTGAATTCATCAGTGCTGATCAGGCTGGAAGCTATGTGTCTCTGTGGTAGTGCCTGAGCCACGGCCGGGGACGCAGAGGCAGAACCCAGAGCCACCGAAAATAGCCGGTATTTTTCCTTTGAATGCCATTGAAATCAAGACACTCATAGCTAAGAATACTATCCACCAGGTTGAGACAGGCGGACAGCCACAAGTTTGAAATCAGCCAGTTGGAAGAAACTCCTGGAAAGGGCTTCCTGCAGCCCGTGGGTGCTAGTGTTTTTGCCCATATCTTTCCAATGCTGTACCCGATAAATATATATACACACACCCACATACATACATATATACATGCACACATACACATATACACACATACACACATACATATATATACACACATACATATATACACACACATACATATATATACACACATACATATACACACACACATACATATATACACACATGCATATACACACATACATACATACATACATACACACATACATATATACATACATATACATACACATACATATACACATACATACATATACATACACATACATATACACACACATACATATACACACACATACATATACACACGTACATATATATATATATATATACACATACATACATATATACACACATACATATACACACACATACATAATACATATATACACACACATACATATACACACATATACATACATACACACACATACATAATACATATATACACACACATACATATACACACACACACATACATACATACACATCAGGCAGGGTCTCACTTTGTAGTTCAGGTTGGCCTGGAACTCACAGAGCAGCACAGGGCGACCCCGAACTTTTCACAGTTCTTGTGTCCCATCTCCCCAAATCCTGGGATTTTGTTTGTGAGCCCGTGTCCCCGGCAGGAAGCATGCCTTTTGCCGCAAGATTGTGCTTTCACGTGTGTATGAAGTGTCTCCTGCGCACTGATGGGAAGTCTTGTTTGCTCCCACATGGCGCTCTCAGGACAGGTGTTAGATGGGTGGCACACACAGCTGGCACTCGGACTGAAACCCTCCCTCCCTCCCTCCCTCCCTCCCTCCCTCCCTCCCTCCCTCCCTCCCTCCCTCCCTCTCTCCCTCCCTCCTCCTCCCCTCCCTCCCTCCCTCCCCCTCCTCCCCTCCCTACCCCCTCCCTCCCTCACTCCCCCTCCTCCCCTCCCTACCCCCTCCCTCCCTCCCTCTCTCCTCCTCCCTCCCCTCCCTCCCTCCCTCTCTCCTCCTCCTCCCCTCCCTCCCTCCCTCTCTCCTCCTCCTCCCCTCCCTCCCTCCCTCCCTCCCCCTCCTCCCCTCCCTACCCCCTCCCTCCCTCACTCCCCCTCCTCCCCTCCCTACCTCCTCCCTCCCTCCCTCCCCCTCCTCCCTCTCTCCCTCCCTTCCCCTCCTCCCTCCCTCCGTCCCTCCCCCTCCTCCCCTTCCTCCCCCCTCCCTCCCTCCCTCCCTTAGGTGGTTCACCACGATCCATGCCGAGGCGGCGCAGGACAATGGAACAGCCTGTTCAGATTTAAACATCTGGCAACTGGGAACTACCTAGCTGCAGAGGTATGACCGCTGGGCACAGTGTTGTTGCATCTCTGCCTGAAACAATGGACCAGGCAACCCCTCTGTGAGAATCAGTGCACATCGGGGATAACTTCTGTGATGGGATTGCTGCCTGTCATGTCTGGGCTGGCGTTTTGTTGTTTTATCCCCCCCCCCTGCTGTTACGATAAAATACCCTGACTTCCTCAGGTGAGGAAGGAGTTATTTTGACTCATGGCTGAAAGATACGTCCACCATGATGAAGTCAGGGCAGCGGAACTTGACCCAGCCATGCGAGCTGACAGAGCTTCTGCTCAGTTCGCGTCCTCCCTTTATACAGCTCGGGGAATGGTGCCGCCCACAGCGGTCATGCTGTTCTCCCCAGACTTCTCGGAGAATCCCCTTTGGCCCTCCCAGAGACCCTGCTCAGCTGGTCCAGATCACATCAAGTTGGCCGTCGGTGACTGGCCCTCACAGTTAGACCGCGAGCTACTGCGTTGTGTGTGTATATGTAATGCGTGTATGTTTGCATGTGTTCATATGTGTGTCTGTAGGATGAATGTGCATGTGAGGGCTTGTGCACAGAGACCACCCGACAGCCCCGTGCCTTTTTGCTCAGGGTTCCACCCACCATGGATTTTGAGGGTCTCGGGGTTGAAGACGACACAGTCACAGTTACAATCCTCTCATGTCTTAGCTAAGACATTCCAGTATAAGACTTAGGCGCCTCGGGATAGGGCAGGTGTTGGAATAATCTCTGTTGTTTGCCAATTACCCGTAGCCCGGATGTTTAGTATGCGTCTGTGTTTCTTGCTTGATGTTGTTCCTGCTGGTTTTGTGTGTGTTCCAGCCTGGATGCCGTGTTGTTGGGCGCCGTGGCCCACTTGAGAGAGTGAACCAGGGAGCTGTCACTCTCTCAATGCACCGTGCAACCCATTTTTTTTGTTTTGTTTTAAGCTCTTCTAGGTCTTAGGTACTTTGCTCTGTCTAGCCTGGTCCCTCTTGACTGGTTTCTCGCCACCTACTGGATCCCCACAGCTGCTCATAAATAACCACTCAGAGACATTTGTATGTATGTATAATTGTTTGGCCAATGGCTTAGGTTTATTACTGGCTAGCTCTCTCTTACAAAATTAACCCACACCTACTAATCTGTGTGCAGCTGTGCTTACGGGTGGCTACGTGGCATCTCTTGACTCCACCGTCTCTTTCTACCTGGCTGGACTCTGCCTGCCCATTGGCCCAAACAGCGTTATTAATCAACCAATGAAAGCAATACATACAGAAGGACACCACGTGTCACCGGGGTCGCTCACTTTTACTGGAGCTAGCTGATTAGGCCAGGGTGGTTGGCCAGGGTGCAGCACGATAAATTAAAGGCCCAGAGACAGATATTGGTGAATATCAGAGAAGCAAAGCCACCAGCTCCCACTCGACCTCAGACTGAAAGGCCATCCTGGCTCCACCAAACCTCAGGCTGCCATCCCAGCCTGCTCTGCTCTCCTCAGCGTGGTTGGAGAATCCTGAGACTGACCACTGAAGACCCTGCTCCCATCTTTTATATCTCTCCAGTGCTGGGGTTGAAGGCGTGAGCTCTGTTACTCTTTTAGACACATTCAATCTCACGTAGCCCTGGGTGGCCTTGAACTCATAGAGATCCATCTGCTTTTGTCTCCTGAGTCCTAGGATTAAAGGTGTGTGCCACCACTGCCTGATCTCTATAGTTTGAGGCTGACTTCACTTTCTGAATCCTCAGGCAAGCTTTAATAAATCATAAATAATTTGTCACCACAATAACCCTTTTTTTGTCTACTACAAAAAGAAAAACTACTAACATAAGAAAAACTATATACAATAAGCACAATAACTATATACATTATATACAGGCAATGGTTACCTCAGCAATGTCTGGTCCATTTGCTTTTGACAAATTCAGAGAAAATATTTCCCTATCTATTCTGTCTTGGTGAGTCCAGAGTCTTGTGCCTGAAACTATAGGTGTAATCACCCAGCTTTTTTATTTTTAACTTCCTTTTTGGACTCAGGCCCATGTATCTGGAAGACAAGCACTTTAGTGCTGGAATGTTCTCTCTGGCCCTGGCATGGGAACTGGTTTTTTTTTTTTTTTTGTTTTGTTTTTCTAGACAGGGTTTCTCTGTGACTTTGGAGGCTGCCCTTGAACTAGCTCTTGTAGACCAGGCTGGTCTCGAACTCACAAGAGATCCGCCTGCCTCTGCCTCCCGAGTGCGCCACCATCCCCGGCGGGAATTGTTTTTAAGATGAAAACATTAGCCAGATACTTAAAAATCCAAGCAGCCAACGCAGGGGCTGGGAGTGCAGCTCAGTGTAGAGCTCCAGGTTGAGGTGCTGAGCAGACCCTGGCACGTGTGAGGTCCATGCGCTGCCCCTCTTCCCACTCCTGCGGTGGAGTCAGGCTCATGTCTCCTCCATCCCTTCACGAGCAGCGGCTTTTATCTATGGCCCACACCATGCTGAGGGAAGCGACTCTTTCCCATGTGCCAAGCTGCCCTAAAACCATTTCATTTCACGGACTGGGCCGTGCTCTTTCCTGTCGCTGTGATAAAGTACCCTACAGGACAGGCTGAGGGAGGGAAGGAGCTGCTCACAGCTCCAGAAGCAGAGTCCATCGCGGCTGGGAGGGCGTGGCTAGGGCGGGAGGGCGTGGCCAGGACGGGAGGGCGTGGCCAGGTCGGGAGGGCGTGGCCATGACAGGAGGCGTGGCTAGGTCGGAGGGCGTGGCTAGGGCGGGAGGGCGTGGCTAGGGCGGGAGGGCGTGGCCAGGGCGGGAGGGCGTGGCTAGGGCGGGAGGGCGTGGCCAGGGCAGGAGGAGGGCGTGGCTACAGGATCAGGAAGTCGGCTGATCACATTGCACTTGCATTCAGGAAGCAGAGAGCGAACAGGAAGTACATCAAACGCTATAAAACGTCGGCGACATACTTCCTTCAGCAAGGCTGAGGCTTGCTGCCCCAGACAGCGGGTCCGCTGCTGACCGGGTGTTCAAATATATGAGCCTGCAGGGGCGTTTTATAGTTTTATATTCACACCTTAACAAGGTCCCTTCCCCTCCTAAAAGAATGTGGACAACGAGGTGTAAAGAATGCTTAGGAGTAATGTCGGGGGTGAGGGTGGGGGTGGGGGTGGGGTGGGGCTGGGGGTGGGGCTGGGGGGTGGGGGTGGGGTGGGGCTGGGGGTGGGGTGGGGGTGGGGGTGGGGTGGGGCTGGGGTGGGGCTGGGGGCTGGGGTGGGGCTGGGGGTGGGGCTGGGGGTGGGGCTGGGGGGGTGGGGCTGGGGGTGGGGTGGGGCTGGGGGGGGTGGGGGTGGGGGGCTGGGGGTGGGGTGGGTGGGGCTGGGGGTGGGGGTGGGGCTGGGGTGGGGCTGGGGGTGGGGTGGGGCTGGGGGTGGGGTGGGGCTGGGGTGGGGCTGGTGTGGGGCTGGGGCTGGGTGGGGGTGGGGATGGGGGTGGGGTGGGGTTGGGGGTGGGGTGGGGGTGGGGGTGGGGTGGGGGTGGGGTGGGGCTGGGGTGGGGGTGGGGATGGGGTGGGGAGAAGGCTCAGTGGTGAAGGGCACCTGTGATCTTCCAGAGGACCAAGTTCAGGTCCCACAACTGTGCCTGTAACTCCAGACAGGGGATCTAACACCATACACGCGCGCGCACACGCACACACACACATGCACACACACGCCCACACGCACACCCACACGCACGCACACACACCACACTCTAAAAATTCTTATCTTAAAAACTAAATAACGTCAAGAAGTCTTAGAAATGATTTTAATTTACAGGTAACACTGAAACTATTTCTCAGTGTATAAACACACGCATTCACTTTGCTCTCCTCCGTATCTTTTAATTTGGGTTTTTGGGTGTATATGCCCCTTTCTTTGGGGTGTGTACATCAGGATGGATGTAGACTTGTTCCTGTTCTCTGGATCTGGATTTACATGTAAGGAAGGGTAGAGAAGGGTATGGGGATCTGGTGGGTCCTGCAGGTGGGGAGAATGGGTGACCTTGGGGACTCTCACCTCCTCGCTAGTGGGGTGTCATTCCCACAGAACCTACCGCGTGCATCATTTAATTTTGTTTCAGTGACTCAGCCACCTGAAGGCACTTTCCAAGGGCAGTGTTTCCCCGTCACGAGCTTCCACGGCTCATAGAGCTCAGAGAGTTGAGGGGTTTGCCTTGAATGAATGAATGAATGAATGAATGAATGAATGAATGAATGAACGAATCAATGAGCATAGAGACACTGTCCAGGTTACTCTGAGATGTGAGGGGCTGGGAGGATTTCAGAGCTTCTGCGGTGGCATCACTGAGGACACGTCTGGGGCAGTCGTCTCTCTAAACTTCCTTTCCCTGCTCAGCAAATTGAGCAGAGCCGGGAACTTAGTTAAATCTCCCAACTGAACAAATACAGTGTGGGCTCGGCACAGGGCATTAGCGCCACGGGGCATTAGCGACGTGGGACATAAACGCCACGGCTCTAGGGCAGTGTGGCCAGCGATGTTGGGTTCGCCCAGGGATTCGTCCTCACTGGTGTCTGACCAAAGGAAAGCTGTCTTTGAAATTCATGCCGTTCACGCTGTAAACGCTCAGGAACAATCCCCTGGGAGGAAATGTCCAGAGTGGTGTACATACACGGCTGGTGTCAGCTTCGGTAACTGAAGTGTGTACATCCAGATGACCAGATGATAAATCTAACTGTCCATCATGAAGACCCAAAACCTCCATATGCTGGTGTATTAATTACGAGCCGACAGGCAGGAAGCAGCCCGTTTCTTGTGAAGAATTGGAGACTGTCTCTCCATTCTGTCTCTAGAAAACGGCTTTTAATGCAGACATTGTTTTGTCTGGATCTGTGAAGGCCCTTTCCCGTCACCTTTAATTCTTCCTGTGGCATCGTTTTTAATGACAAAGGAGAGAAGGAGATTGAAGCAATAACCGTGTATCATGAAGTGGGCTAGGAATCATTTTCTGTCATCTGCAACTGACGTGTCAGAGAGGATGCATGCATGGGAGTTTTAACATGGAAGGCACGTGGCTTCCTAACACCGACATGCATAGCTGGGCTTTGACAATTCCTGTGTCAGCTGTGTTTGAGACCCTGACATGCTCAGATGACAGGGTGCCAGTCTTCTCAGTGTGAAAGATATCTAGAGATGTGACCTAGTCCATTATTGTCACTGTTACTGGATTAAAAAATAATTTCCATCCAGGAAATATAGACAAACAGATTCTGAGAATCACCGAGAAACCACAGCAACCCTCACTACTTTATTTACTTATTTGTTTAGGTGCTCGAATGCTGCTGGGTTTCTGTGTGTGTGTGTGTGTGTGTGTGTGTGTGTGTGTGTGTGACCGGGAGAGGGTGAGGGAGAGAGAGATAGAGAGAGGGTGAGGAGAGAGAGAGAGAGAGAGAGAGAGAGAGAGAGAGAGAGAGAGAGGGAGAGACTACTGCATAGGTCAGGGTGTGGCCAGGAGGGGCTTCCTGCAGAGTTCTTCAGGGGGCCCCACTGAAGTGAGTGCAGGCTGAGTTCTTGCTGCATGCCCAGTGATGAGAGAGAAACCCTAAGGCCAGCCAATGCTCTGCATAAAATGGATTTAAAAATCAGTCTGGGGATTGTCCTCTTTTTGCTTGGAAGGAAATTGCCCAGCAGGGGCCCGGCCAACCAGAGTCACTCTCTTTCCCACCTTTGGGAGACATATTTACAATTTGAAACATGGATGTGTTAATACAATCTTGGTCAAAATAGATTACATAATCCTTGAGCTGCTTTTGGGTTTACCATTATTTACAGTGCCAGCTACGCAAAGAGACTATAATAGTGCAAAGAAAAGAATTGTCATGCCTGCGGCCTGCTGTGTGCCAGGTTTTAAGTAGACGTTTAGCCTCTCTCTGGACCTGCGTTCCCTTGTGTGAGGTCCAGAGGGTCATCTATATTCTAAAGGTCCTGCTGGGATAAAGAAGACAGGAACATGCTCACAAAAAGTCTGGGAGATTGAAAGGACCTCCCTTGTGCAGAGAGAGGGGAGAGGGCAGAGAGCAGGCCCCACAAGCACCAACGTCCTGGTAACCAGCTATTGGCTCTATCTCAGAGCGTGGTTGTTTATGTGTTTGTTCATCAGTCTGTGCATGGTGTGTGTCTGTTAGTGTGGGAGCTGTGTCTCTACAGCGTGGACAGTGTCTCTACAGCGTGGACAGGGTCTCTACAGCGTGGACAGGGTCTCTACAGTGTGGACAGTGTCTCTACAGTGTGGACAGTGTTTCTACAGTGTGGACAGGGTCTCTACAGTGTGGACAGGGTCTCTACAGTGTGGACAGTGTCTCTACAGTGTGGACAGTGTCTCTACAGTGTGGACAGGGTCTCTACAGTGTGGACAGTGTCTCTACAGTGTGGACAGGGTCTCTACAGTGTGGACAGGGTCTCTACAGTGTGGACAGTGTCTCTACAGTGTGGACAGGGTCTCTACAGTGTGGACAGGGTCTCTACAGTGTGGACAGTGTCTCTACAGTGTGGACAGGGTCTCTACAGTGTGGACAGGGTCTCTACAGTGTGGACAGTGTCTCTACAGTGTGGACAGGGTCTCTACAGTGTGGACAGGGTCTCTACAGTGTGGACAGGGTCTCTACAGTGTGGACAGTGTCTCTACAGTGTGGACAGGGTCTCTACAGCGTGGACGGTGACTCTACAGCGTGGTCGGTGTCTCTACAGTGTGGACAGGGTCTCTACAGCGTGGACAGTGTCTCTACAGCGTGGGCAGTGTCTCTACAGCGTGGGCAGTGACTCTACAGCGTAGACGGTGACTCTACAACATGGACAGTGTCTCTACAGCGTGGACAGTGACTCTACAGCATGGACGGTGACTCAACAGCGTGGATAGTGACTCTACAGCGTGGACAGGGTCTCTACAGTGTGGACGGTGTCTCTACAATGGACAGTGTCTCTACAGTGGACAGTGTCTCTACAGCGTGGACAGTGACTCTACAGTGGACAGTGTCTCTACAGCGTGGACAATGACTCTACAGCGTGGACAGTGACTCTACAGCGTGGACGGTGACTCTACAGCGTGGACGGTGACTCTACAGCGTGGACAGGGTCTCTACAGCGTGGACAGGGTCTCTACAGCGTGGACAAGGTATGTACAGCGTGGATGGTGACTCTACAGCGTGGACGGTGACTCTACAGCGTGGACGGTGACTCTACAGTGGACAGTGTCTCTACAGTGGACAGTGTCTCTACAGCGTGGACAGGGTCTGTACAGCGTGGACGGTGTCTCTACAGCGTGGACGGTGTCTCCACAGAGTGGACAGGGTCTCTACAGTGTGGACAGGGTCTCTACAGCGTGGTCAGTGTCTCACACAGAATTTGCACTCTCCAGAGATTAGGTGGCTGACTGCATAGGAGCTATGGCTACTGCAGATGCAGTGGCTTCCTTTCACAGAGAAGGGGATCCTGTCTGGTCTCCGAGACGTTACGTTTTACTCAAAGTTAAAAAAATAAATAAAAAACCTTAAACAGTTAAAAAATGTAAGACTGTGTTCAGGCTGGATGCTGGTTTTGGGCTACTGCCCTGCTGTAGTTTGCCAGTGGTTTTTGACATTCTCTGGAGATGGTTGACTGACGTAATTGGGGAATGGGCTGGCATCTGTGGCTAGACCTCAAGCAGTGCTAATAGAGAGGGCCGCCTTCTCCTCGCTGACAGAATTATCTGGTCCCAAACACAAAGCGTCGGGAGGCCAAGGAACCTTCCTCTACATTAACCTGACACGGAGCAGTTGCTTATCGAGCGCCTCTGTGTGAAAGAGCTGCTCTGTACGGTGTTGGAGGCGTCGGTGTTAATGCTCTGCTGCTATCTGCTAAGTGCGTGCAGTCCAAGGGAACTCATACAGCTCATCACCCAGCCGTACATGGGCTGCTTCCAGCATCTGCATCTGAGACCCCTGGCTTTAGCAGACGTTTAAATTATCAACATCTAGGTGCACGACGTGCTAAAACCAGCAAGCTTAAGGATGGCAACTTTAAACTAGCAGCCGAAAAGAGAAAGAAACTCCGCAGCTTTATTTGTGAATGTGGAGCCCGACACAACTCTTTTAACCAGAATTTAGCAAGGAAATTAAGTTATTTAGAGAACTGTGATGATCCTATGGTTGATGTAGAATAGAAATGGGCAGAAAACAAGGAAGCGCAGTGCATCTCCTGGGCTGGAGATTCTATAGTTAA
Source organism: Cricetiscus sungorus (assembly GCA_030556225.1). Taxonomy (NCBI): domain Eukaryota; kingdom Metazoa; phylum Chordata; class Mammalia; order Rodentia; family Cricetidae; genus Cricetiscus; species Cricetiscus sungorus. The sequence continues at coordinate 50,810,807 of JANBXA010000735.1, read as the reverse complement.
TTATGCAGTCCGCGTGCACAGTTGCAAGGCACTGACGGATAGATAGGGTCTTTGTAAAAGATTTGCTGAGTGTAGAAAACATGGCTTAGGACAGCACTAGGGGACGTAATTGGGTCTCGCTCTGCAAAACCAGAGTAAGGCAAGGTTTAGAAGGCCCTGCCTCTCAAGCACGAGGAGCCCCCGCCACGCAGGTTTACATGGCGTGGGTTAGTTTCCAAGAAATATGCAGGTCTGTAAAACTGTGGTTGAAATGTAGAACTAGGTATTTAATTACAAACCAGAGAGTAAAGGCATTTGGACTTCATGTGGTTTTACATGAGCACATCGCTAGGCTCTCTCTGTCTGTCTGTCTCTGTCTCTGTCTGTCTCTGTCTCTGTCTTCTGTCTATCTGTCCCTCTTTCACTTCTATGACGCATACAGGAGTTAGATGGTCAAAGTGAGGGGCACAGATTTGTACACCTCAGCTGTGCACTCAGTGATGTTGTGACTTAGATCTTTTATGCCGGTCATGACAGGGGTCATCTTAGGAACAGGCCACCGTGGGCCTTCCTGTCACGTGGGAAGGGCCACACTCCAGCACCGCAGATTCCAACCTGCCTCTTCCTGCATTTTCTCACTATGGAGGTTAATCACCAAGGCAGTAACTTGGTAATTAATTCTTTCCAAAACAAGACAAATCAGAGAATGTAAGCTAATTTCATTTGTTAAAGATTCCATGTTGCCTTTGCTTTTGCAAGACAGGGTCTCATTCTGTCTGGGCTGGAGCTCACCGTTTCAGAGTCTTCAAGCTCCTGATGTCCTGCCTCCAGCTCCCAAGTGTGTGCTGCCCTGCCTGGCTTTGGTACCCCCTTTAGGAAGGCGTGGCTCACCCGGGGCTGGGGAGAGGGCTCCCGGGGTAAGCTTGAGGCCCGAGTTTGACCTCTGGAACCTGCCTAGAAAGAGCCAGGCATGGTGGCTTGTGCTTGTAACCTAGATGGAGACAGGATCCTTGGGGCCAATCAGCCTAGACAACTAGGAAAGCTCTAAGCCAGTGAAAAGCACCGTGTCAACAACATCAACAGCAACAGGTGGCCAGTGCCTGAAGAACCATGTATGCGCGCGCGCGCGCGCACACACACACACACACACACACACACACACACACACACACACACACACACACACACACACACAGAGAAGAAAATGGGCTAGCGTATTTGCTTGCAGATACAACAACCTTCCACCAGATGGCACTAAATACTTCCTAACTTGAATGCTCTGGGTACAGTTAATTAAAAACTTAATACAGCATAGAGACAGGCGTGGCGTCTCACACCTGTGCCCCCTCACTCCCAGAAGGGGACACGGGAGGATCAGAAGCTCACCCCCACCCCCTCCAGCAACTGTATATTGATTCTCAGGCCAGCATGAGTTTCACAGACACTTTCTGAAACAAAGAAACAAGCATCAACCAAAGCAAACAAACCCAAACCCAAACTAGAAGAAAAAGAAAACCAACCAGAGAAATTCAGTGGGGAGATGGCTCAGCCGGTTAAGGTGCTTGCTTCCAAACTGTGGACCTGTTGTCCTGCTTTCTGTTGGGTCTCAGTGCCCGTGTCTCCAGAGGATCTGGTGCCCTCTTCTGTCTCCATGAGAACTGCGCTTACGTGCACAAACCCATGGGTGTGTTTCCCCCCCCTCCCCATCCCCATCTAAAAAAAGAGAGCAAGAATGTGAGCCTGTGTCCTGGGTTTCTGTGACTTCAGTCCGTGTCTTACTGTTGTGTGGATGGAAGGCTGAGGGCATCTGCAGCGGCATCGAGACTCCTGACTCTTGTTGCCATCAGGCAATGGCGTGGTTCCTCCCCTCCAGGTTGCATCCTGTTTAACTGTCTTTTGATATGGCCAGTAATCTATGTTCTCCTCCTTTCGCCATCCCCATGGCTCTGTTAGCTTGCCTATCTCACTGCCCTGTAAATGTAGCAAATATTATTAACGCTTGGGTTATTTCACCGTAACACAGTATTTTTTTTTTTCCTGGTGCAGGATTAAAACTTGGTAATCAAGCACATCGTTCTGTCGCAGTTTCTACACTTAGCTGCTGCTGAAAGGAAACTTATAAGATTGATTTTATAGCATTTATTTAAAGGCCTCATTTGTCTCGCGTGATCTTCCGTTTAGTTTAAAAACCTCAACATAAGGGCCTATGCGGCGTGGAGTCCTGTTTTCTTTGACACCACTCTGTTCCCTGGACGCAGGAGAGCCAGATGCAGGCCGCAGTTACTCAGGGTGTGTATCTCATCCCTCAGACGCACACTCACGCTCTCACCCGGACACGACATGCCTGGGTGAAGTTCCTCCGCTGAGAAGTGGGAAATTGTGAAGTTAAATGAATGAACTCTCCAAAACATTTCTTAAAACTGTCGCGAAGAGTCTCTGCAAAAAAGGCACATTTTCCCTGCCATTCCGTGTTCCTTCTCCCTTACCCGCCACTGAAAATTCAGCCCACCTCCAAGGGTTACCTCAGACTCTTGAACTGTTCTTGAATAAATTAGCTCATCACAGAGCCCTCCCTCCCACCTCTGACCTGTATTATTTACAAATCACTCGTTTCTGCCTCCTAGCTCCGGCCACATCTGCGTCATAGCATAGCTGGCATTTACTTCCTAGGTCACAGGGTCAGTGACAGGGACAGGACTCTTGGCTGAAATGTCACTCGCCACAAGTTTTGCTCCTCAGAGATTGTTCTGTCAATTACAAGAGTTCTCTCTCTCCCTTGTGCCAGATTTATCTTTTTTTTTTTTTATCAGATTTATTAGTTCTTCTTCTTCTTCTTCTTCTCTTCTTCTTCTTCTTCTTCTTCTTCTTCTTCTTCTTCTTCTTCTTCTTCTTCTTCTTCTTCTTCTTCTTCTTCTTCTTCTTCTTCTTCTTCTTCTTCTTCTTCTTCTTCTTCTTCTTCTTCTTCCACAATGCTGTATTTTCCTTTAAAGTCTTAAAATACCCAGGAACTTCCCTGGGACATCTTTTTCTCCCTTCTCTAGCAACTGACTTTGATAGCTACAGCCGTTACTCTAATTGGAGAAGGGACAAAGAAGTAGAATTTGAGATGTGTGGTGAATGCGTGTGGCTGTGAGTTTATTTCAGTGTTTTTCCTTCTGTGTAGTGACAATATTAACAAAAGCAACTTGAGAGAGGGGTTAGATATATGCATATATGTATATATATGTATATTTCATATGTATACTACTCCACATATGTGTGGAATAATGAACGTAGATAATCATAAAGAGTTAAGGACATTTCAATAAAAATCAAACATGAGTACAAAAACAATGTCAGCATCCATAAAAGCACCACAGCTGAAAATTCATCCCTTGCCTGGTATTTAAGCATGTTCACCTGTGTGTGGGCGTGTGTGCGTGCGCGCATGTGTGTGTGTGCATATGTGTGTGTATGGGCATGTGTGTGTGTGTGTGTGCGTGTGTGTGTGGCCATGTGTGTGTGTGTATGAGCATGTGTGTGTATGAGCATGTGTGTGTATGAGCATGTGTGTGTCTGTGAGCATGTGTGTGTGTGTGTGGGATGTGTGTGTGGTCATGTATGTGTATAAGCATGTGTGGGTGTGAGCATGTGTGTTGTGGGGGCGTGTGTATGTGTGGGTGTGTGTGCACGAGAGCGTGCAGCTGTAAGCAGGGATCGAACTCAGGCCATCCGGGCTGCAGCAAGCCCCTTTACCCACAGAGTCATCTCCCTGGCCCAGGCTCTCTTTATTTAACACTAGTCTTGCTCTGTTTTTCAGCTCAACCCTGACTATCGAGATGCTCAGAGCGAGGGAAAGGCTGTGGTGAGTACATGTTGCTCCCAGAGTGTCCCAAATGTTTCCTGTCCTAGTTTATGTGAATAAATCAAAGCCACGGCAACAGGCTGGAAGGCTGTGGACACAGGACAGACTCTCTCGATGGAAGGGATGGGCTGAGGAAGAGGAGGGCCTGGGGTATCAGTGGGCACTGGGGGACGCGCCCACCTCGTGAAGGCATTGACTTCTGCAGTGGGTCCAGTTCCCAGAAGTACTCACGCTGTTAAGGTAGGACAGGGAGATTCTCCTTGGATTGAAAATTATTTGGGTTCTGTTTGAGGGGAGAAATTAAAACTGCAATCCACGTGTCATGGGTGATGTTTCGATATTTTGAAGAGTCCTTCAGGAATCAATCTCTCTCTCTCTCTCTCTCTCTCTCTCTCTCTCTCTCTCTCTCTCTCTCTCCCTCTCTCCCTCTCCCCTCTCTCTCCCCCTCTCGGAATGCTGGGATTAAAGGTGTGTGCCACCACTGCCCAGCGAGCACCACACTCAACCCCGATTTTCACAAGCGTTTTTCATGTTGCCGGCTCTGCTCATCCCCTCTTTGTAGCACGGGTGTGGCGGACAGTAGGGTTAGCTTTATTCAACCCAACGTTCGGAAGCTCGTGGGGAGGCGATGCCGACAGGCCTGTGGGTTAGAGACACACGTGAGAGAGGCGGCAGGCTGGGGCGCGCAGGGAGGGCGAGGGCGGTGTGTCCCTTCCACACGTGCAGACGCTGCCTCCTCATTTACGACTCCGTCCCTGTGGTGCGCAGTGTTGGCCAGGCAGGAGGAGGACATGTCGCCCCCGTCACCCGGGGTCTGTTAATAGGGCTGATTTGGCTATCAGTGAAGACCATTTTACTCTTGCCGTTATATATACAATTATGACTGTAATTACTGTCATAGCCGTAATGAATTAGTCAAATAAGCAAAAACAGACACTAAAGCAAAAGTGAAAAAAAAACCCCAGCAAACAAGTCAGTACCCCCGCCCCCCTCGCCTGCCTGTCTGCCTGCCTGTCCATCAGTCTGTCTTTGGAGAACTGTCCGCTTAGAATGCTGTTGGGCGTTTATTCCTTTGCTGGGCACTCACTCCTCGCAGGTACACTCATTCCCCTTTCTCTGAGGCGTCTCTGCCCTGGCTTTATGGTTTTATGTAATCCCTTGCATCTGTGGTTTCTGTTCCCCGTGCTGTCTAAAACATCCTCACCCAGACAGTATCATGTTGCATGTTTTTTTTAACCATCAGGAAAATGAAAATCAAAACCACATTGTAACATCTTCTCACCCCAGCTAGAATGACCATCGTCAAAAAGGCAACGTGACAGAGTCTGACAAGCCTGTGGAGAACGAGGCCCCCTACATAGTTGGTGGGGTGGAGTCATTATGAATACAGTGTGCTAATTCCTCAGAAATTAAGCAGAATTACAGCCCAACCCAGCAGTCCCACTATTGGTAACAACCCTCCACAGATAAAGCTAGCGTTCTGACTCTCAGCTTTCATGCCTGACTCCCTGCAGCCTTTCTTCCACACCAGCTGGGACGTGGACCTAGCCTATGTCCGTCCACAGCTGAGTGGGTTAATGTGCACCCACTGCACCTGCTTAAGCAGTTGGGGCGTGGAGCCCGAGGCCTGGTACACGACAGACTCAGCCCAGCTCCAAGTGCCCGATTTAAATGGCGGCAGTGTGTGTGGCTCCCCAGCTTTGTGGTCTATTTTTGTTTGGGTTATTAATCCAGCAAGAATGTCTGCACTTGGGGGCCGAAGAGACGGCTCAGTGCTTAGGAGCATCGCCTGCTCTTCCGAAGGTCCCGAGTTCAATTCCCAGCAAGAACACTGTATGCAAAATAAGTAAATCTGTTTTTAAAAGAACTTCTGGGCTTCACTCAATCCCACTGGATCCCTCTTTCTATTTTATTATCAGGGTTTAAGTAGCAGTGGAGCTGAGGGGTCTGGCTGCTGGTCAAGATTGACCTTTGGTATATACACACACACATACACTCAGACACACAGACGCGCACACACACACAATACACTCAGACACACACACGCACACACACACACAGATACACACAGATACACACACACAGACACACACACAGACACACACACACACACACACACACACACACACGCACGCACAGGCACACCCCTCTCACCCACACACACGGGGGCACGCACACTCACACGTGCACACTTACCTGAAGCACACCTATCTGGGGGCACGCGGCGTCCTGAGACCTGAGCCCCTAAGCTGAGCATCAGACAGAGCTTGCTGGTGTCCTCTAGGCACCTGTTTAAGCTCCGGGTTCTGAATACATTTGTTTTTAATGATAAAAGGCAAACTATGGTGCTTCCAAAATCCTCTGTAGAGAGCTTCAGTCTGTCTTTTTCTTTTCTTACAAATCAGTGTGGGTTTATAAACAGACCCCACAGAGCCCATGGCCTTGAACAGAATTGTCTAATGCTGTAAAGGTACAGGGTTGCCTTTCTTGTCTGTTGGAAGCTACATTCACGATTGTATATGTAACTAGAATTTTTGGGTGGCCCTGGCAGTCCTGACCAGCCAGGCTTGACATCCTAACACACGTGTCAAAGAGAGGATGGAGAGAGGAGACAGTTTTAGGGTGGCCGCAGGGAAGAGGGGCTCATCTGTCTTCCTCACCCAAGCTCTCGGCCTAAGCAGAGTAAGACTGGGCCCCACTTGTGAGTCCTGGTCAAGGCTCTCTCTGGTGACCGCGCTCTCAGACCAGGCTCCAAGAGCTGCCCAGAGTTACTGCTGCCACCATCATTTGACTGACTCGGCGGGTTCCCCCGAGGGATTGCTTCTGCCTCCATCCTCACTGGTGGTCACCCTCGCTGGGGGTGAGGATTTCTCTTCTTGGAATCCAAGGTGACTGCAGGCTCAGGACAGTGTCTCTCAAAAGGCTAGGGGAGGAAGACAGACACTTGTCCGGCGTCAGTGCCTGTGTGCAGGGCCAGCCAGGTTTTGAGCCAAAGCGAACGAGGGAGGGCAGGGAAGCCAGCTTCCATCCCGTCTCTCTCCAGCCTGTGCAGAGTCTGCTTAGAAGAACACCTTCCAGGTTCCTGGTACACTTACAACTCATTATTCATACTTAATTACTTAAAAATGCCACGGGGCAGGCTTAATGTTTACTTCCAAACTGTTTGTGAAGCAGAGTCTGTTAAATAGATTAGAGTGTGGGACAGTCAAAGCAGGAGGCCTCCGACAGCAAGGCCCTCGTAAAGGCATATAGGCAGGGCGGAAGCCCCTCCACACACAGTTGCGAAATTGCTGATGTACAGGAATTTTCTTCATATTAAAACTATTTTCCAAGGACCAGGGGGAAGGATGGAGAAATAACAATAGCACATTCCATGTGTGCTACGCAGTTACAGCTCTCAAATGCTATGAATAATTAGCAGTGGCTTGTTTTAATTAACCCTAATCAGTGAGTTTTTTAAAAATATCTATTTTGGAAAGAGTTATTGCAGTGCAAATGTCAGAGCACAGGGAGGCCACCCCGGCCACTCCGACGGCCCCATAGGCAGACGAGGAGAGCTGAGTACGAGGCCACCTCTAGGGATCTAGCCCTGAAGTCTTCTTGAAAGTCTACAACACTCATCTCAAAGGTGGGGTGAACACAGACCACAGAAATACTGTCAACTTTCAGTTCCTAAGTAGATCTAAATAGCTGTATCGAACAATTAGCACGTTTTACCCCAAAGTATGTGCATCCAAGGCTAAATTGTAAGTGAAGGGAGGCTCAGCCAGGAAACAAGGTCACATATTTCCTTTAGGGGTGCGGTATCCTTCCAAGAATGCCAGCAACTTCTTTGTCCTCTGCACCAGACACTGCTGGAACCCTGCACTGCTGGTCCTCCAGCTGTTGTGGTTGTGAACCTCTCTCCTGCCAGTAAAGCCCGTCTTCAAAATATGGTTCAGTTCAACTGATAGGAACCGTCTTCCCTGAGCTCAGCTGTGTTTTAATTACAACCTTCCCTATCTGCCCAAACCCCTTAAGCCCGTGGTAGCTTCTGTTGCCTGTGTTCTGTGGGTTGCAGTGGGATTGGGTTCCCTGGGAGGAAGTGGGCACGAGAGACCTCACTCATGGGTTCCTGGGCTGGCCTAGGATCTGTGGGACTCAGTTGCTCTGGCTCCTGGTGTGGTGTTCTCCTTGTCACACAGCATCAGGGCCCTCCCTCCACAGCTGCCCCAGCGGCACGCTTAGACCCCGGGCTTCCAGAATCAAGACCTCAGAAACCACCTGGCTTGTGGGGCTTGGGTACAGCAGCCGCAAGCAGGCCTGAGGCATGGGCGGGTCTCGCTGCCTGGGCGTCCATGAAATCCTTTCACTCTTTTAGACGCCGCTGCTGCTTCTTCCTGCTCAGCCGTGAGCTCTTACATTCTTGGTCACCTGTTTCACAGGGAGGGGCAGGCTCACGGGTCTGTCATTCTCTTGGCACCCACAGCGTCATGGAACCCCCAAAGTTCTTCAACAGCTTGTTGTCACTGCAAACGCCACAAAGTTCCCATTCTCCCAGATTCCTCCCGCTTCTTCCCTCGCCTCTGACATACTCTCCCTCTGCTGTGCTCTCCACCGTCTTTAACACGGGAGCTTTTGGGAAGGAACTTCAGCTGGGAGCGTCTGCTCACGTTCTTAACCCCAGCATTTGGCAGGCTGAGGCAGGAGGATTGCTGTGAGTCAGAGGCCAGCCTGGGCTACTTAGGGAGAGCCTGTCTAAAAAGGAAGAAAATACTCGAAATTACACATAGTATTCCATTGGTACAGGAGGGTCACATGCCTCAGTCACTGGCAGTCAGGGCTGTGGGTTTACGCTTTGGAGCCCTCAGAGAAAGCCGCCGCTCCGCGCTGCCATTTACAGCTTAGGATGGCATAGCCCCTGGAGAGTCTCATGGACCAATGAAATTTCATCCTTCAGCTCCCTTTATCCCTCTCTCCGTTCTTTCTTCCCTTCCTTTCTCCCCCGTCTGTCTGTCTGTCTTTGGCTGTTTACATGGATCCTTTCTGATCAGTTCTGTAGCTGTCCTGGAACACAGGGCCCTCTGTGAGGTAGGGACTGTGGCTTTTGTATTGGAATGTGATCCTGCATGGCTCTCACACACTCGTGCCCACAGGGAGAATCCCTGGGTCACATGTCTTCATGACAGTGACACCAATTTACACCCCAGCCACAGGGTGCAGGGCTCTCATCCCTGGACCGTGTCCCCTTAGCAGTGTGCTGTCTGCGGTGGCTTTCATTTACATTTCCCCCGTGTCTAGTGGGGTTGAGCATCTTTTCCTGTATCCACTGGTCGATGTTTGTCTTCTTGAGTCCATGGAATTTAGAGGGTTTGGGACATTGCTTCTTCTCCGTGTTTGACATAAATGTAGAGGGCTAAGTCCCTATGTTGTTAACAGGTATAACACCTCTGGAGAAGGGGCCATAACTGTTGGGATTTAAGGACGTGCTCAGATCAGGGGAGCCCGGGCCATGTGACTGCCCTTAAGCATTACAAAGGCGGTGTGCCCTGACCTTCTGGGGAATGCAGAATAGACACTCCCATAGCCCAGTGAAAGGATGGCGAACCCAGACCTTATCCCCTGATTAACTGGAGCAGCTAACGCCGAATCAGAAGGCGCCGAATAACCTTGAACCTCTTCAACAGAGGGACGGAGAGCTTCCGGCCTCAAAGAAGAAGCGCCAAGCGGGGGAGAAGATCATGTACACGCTTGTGTCAGTGCCACACGGGAACGATATCGCGTCCCTGTTCGAGCTTGATGCCACAACTCTTCAGAGAGCTGACTGCCTGGTTCCAAGGTAAAGAGGGATAGAAATAAAAGCTTAAATAAGTGAAAGGAATTGGGATGAGCGGGTAGAAATAAAGATATGATAGTAATAAAATTTTACAATAGAAGGGAGCACGAGTGAAGAAAATGCGTGGAAAGCATTGTACGTCTCTCAGGGGAACGCATTAACACAGCTTAAATCTATTTGTGAAATAATTAAAATGTGCCGTGCCGAAGAAGGCCTGAAAAAAAAACAAAATCATTATTAATTGCGTGGGCTTTGGCCACAGCAACGAAAAATAATCTAATAGCATTTTTAGTCTGAATTTTATCCTTTATCTGTCACATTTCCTGCCTCGCTCGCTCGCTCGTTCATTTTGGTAGTTGTCCAGCTAAGACGTATTTGTTGATTGTCACTCACAAGGCAGGCCGCGGCTCGGGCATCCAGATGAGAAATGGGGTTGCCAGACCAATAAACACATGAGCTCAGGTCGCTCTCGGGCTTGTGGGTCACAGCCAGTGCCCCAAGTCGGGTCCAGCCACCTGTGCTCATCAAGCCAATTCAAAGAGCCAAATTGAAAACAGAAAGCTGAAAAAGGAGATTTATTCGGTGTGGCCTCACCGGGAAGAGGTATGAAGCGGTCTGAGGCCCCCTGATGTGAGTCTGTCTCTCCCCACTCTTTGCGCTCCAATGCAGGCCCTGAAGACACGCACTCTGCTGTCGAAGTGAGGGTTTCTTTCTGTCACGGTGGAGAGACACCATGGCCACAGTAATTCTTTTTTTAAAAAAATAAATTTTTATTTAAATTAAAAACAATCTTATTTTACATACCGATCCCAGTTTCCTCTCCCTCCCACGCTCCATGCCCCTCACCAACTCACCATCCCTCCCCATATCCATTCCCCGGAAGGGTGAGGTCTCCCATGAGGGATCATCAAAGTCTGACACATGATTTGGGGCAGGACCTAGGCCTTCTCCAGTGTATCTAGCCTGAGAGAGTGTCCCTCCATAGGGAACGGGTTCCCAAAGGGTAGGGATAAACACTGCGTCCACCGCCAGAGGTCCATAGACTGTCCAGACCCCCCAACTGACACCCGTGTCCTATGCTGCGGTCCTGGGCTGGCTCCCCAGCGGTCACAGCAGCTCTTATAAAGGAAAACATTTCACTGGGCCTGGCTTACGGGTTCAGAGGCTTAGTCCATTATCTTCATGGCGGGTGGCGTGCAGGCAGACAGGGTGCTGGAGAAGGAGCTGAGAGTTGTACATCTTGATCTGCAGGCGGCAGGGAGTGAACTGAGTACCACACTGGGCACAGCTTGAGCTTGTGAGACCTCAAACCCCGCCTCCACGTGACACACCTCCGCCAATAAGGCCACACCCACTCCAATAAGCCACGCCTCCTAACCGTGCCACCGCTGCAGGGGCCATTTTCTTCGAAGCCACGGTGTACGGGGACCTTGATTATTACTCTAGCTTAACTCGTTTTAGATCTAAGTCAGCAAAAATGGGTGTCTGTTTGAATTAAATGAAGGAGAATCTGCTGGTAGCTAACGGGCATTTCTGGGTATTTGGACTCACTGTGTGTTTCATCTACTTTCATGAATGAGCAATGTTGTTGTTTTTTACTCTTTGCTCTTTGAGATTTTTTTGGGGGCTCCATCACCCAGCTCCCCCAAACCACACACAGAGACTTTATTTTACTTATGGCTGCCCAGACTTATTTAGACTTGTTCATTGCCAGTTTTTCTTAAACGATCCCGTGCACCTTTCCCTCTGGGCCTTTATCTTTCCTGCTTCTGTGCCCCTCACCTTCTTACTCCACGGCTGGCTCTGTGGATGTCCCGTGATGTCCTTCTCTCTTCCTCGCTTGCTTCTTCTTTTTATACTCTCTCCCTGCCGGCCACGTGTGACCTTTCCCCTGCCTCACTGTCCAGCGCTTTATTAGACCCTGCGGTGTTTTAGACAGGCTAAGAATCACAGCTTCGGAGTTAAACAAATGCAGCATAAACAAAAGCAACACACCTTCACACCATTAAACAAATGTCCCACAGCATAAACAAAAGCCACACAGCTTAGAATAATCTCCCACAGCAGCGCAAGAACCTTGATGACGAGCCTCCCTAAAATGTTTACTGTTTGGGTGACGTAGTCACGTCTTAGCTTTAGGCTGAACACTAAGTGACAGGCTTTTCATTTTACCGGTGCTGTGCACTCTGGTTGAAGAAATAACTAGAACATGAGACGAGGTGGAGAAGGCGCTGTCTGGTGCTGTCTGAGTGGAATGGAGCCCCTTCCCCCTTTTTAAGGCTGGAGAGACGGCTCAGTGGTTAAGAGTGCATACTGCTTTTTTTTGAGGCCCCGAGTTCAGTTCCCAGCACCCACACAGGGAGGCTCGCAGTCTCCTGTAGCTCCAGCTTCCGGGGATCTGATGCCCTCTCTGGCCTCTATGAGCACTACACTCAACCATGCACACAGAATTTAAAGTAAGATCTTAAAGTTTAAGCTAGCATACGCAGTGGTGGCTTCGCGACGGTGTCTTCCTGTACTGGTCCCGGCCTTTGTTCTGATTTGCCTCCCCCTCCACTCCTTTCCCTGCCCCCCTGACAATTGACGTAAAATCCCAAGCAGCGGCCCGCTCAGCATCACATCGGGAACGTGCCGTTCGTGTGTTTAACGCTCTAGGCTTGCACTCGGGCCGCAGCAGCCCCGTGATTCAGGGGCTGTGAGTACGTTTCGGTCAGTGGCCGTCCGGGCTCAGGATAGAGGAGTCCCTGCTGACCACACCCCCAGTGGGCCAGTGAGGTGTTAGGATTTGCATCCTGACAAGGTTTCCGGTGGCACTGGTGGCCCAGGAAGTGACACTGTGTGCTCCACAGCAGTCTGAATTGTAAGAACTTTCTTATCCCAGGCAGAGCCTGAGATGGTTACTAGTTCTTATCCCACATACTCAAAGGGTGCTAAGTAGAAGTACTATTGTCTCTGTGTGTAGGTCAGAGGACAGCTCTGTAGAGTTGGTTCTTGCCTTCCATCTTCAGTGGCTTCTGGGGATTGAACTCAGGTCCTCATGGCTGGGTAGCAAGCCCCTTTGTCCTCTGAGCCCTCTTACCAGCCTGACGTGGGAATGTCCTTCTGTATATATGGTTTTTTTTTTTTTTTTTTTTTTTTTACTGGTTGATGAATAAAACACTGATTGGCCAATAGCCAGGCACAAGGCATAGGTGGGGTTACCAGACCAGGAGAGGGCTGGGGAGAGGGGGCAGAGAGGAGCCACCGGGGAGATGCCATGTAGCTCCCAAAGGACTAACAGTACTCTCCGGTAAGACAAGACCATGTAGAAATAAATACATAGATTAATAGTTACGGGTTAATAATTAAGAGAGCTAGTCAAATAAATGTACACGTGAGGTACCACCACGAAAGTTTCCTATCATTTGTTTTCAGGAACTCCTATGTGCGGCTAAGGCATTTGTGCACCAACACGTGGGTGACGAGCACCAGCATCCCCATAGACACCGAGGAAGAGCGGCCCGTCATGCTGAAAGTAAGTGGGCCGGGGCAGGCTCACCTTCTGCCAGCTGCCGAGCCCATCTTTCCGGGCCCGACAGCTGCAGCTGACTGCGTGGCAGTGGACGTCTGCCAGGTGCCCCGGGTGGCGGCAGCAGGGCCGTGCCTAGGATGGAGGGGCGGAAGGGTGCGGACGCCAGAGTGCACGGGAGGACTCCAGGCGTCTTCTCTCCTTGGGGGTCTCCGGGGCATTGAAGGAAACGCTCTTCAGAACGGGCGTGTCCACACCCACGCAGTGCATCTTACTGCTGAGGATCGTGGTCTCCAGAGGCCGCTGTCGTTTAATGGAAACACACGTTGCAGATCGGAACCTGCCAGACGAAGGAAGACAAGGAAGCCTTTGCCATCGTGTGCGTCCCGCTGTCCGAGGTCCGAGACTTGGACTTCGCCAACGATGCCAACAAAGTCCTGGCAGGCGCAGTGAGGAAGCTGGAGAATGGCAGCATCACTCAGAATGAGAGGAGGTGAGCGGGCGCCAAGCGCGGCGGCGGCGGCGGCGCCCTCAGAGCCACGCAGTCCGAAATAAGCGTGCAGAGGCTCCTATTAATCGTACACTGTTTGGCTTGCTGCTCAGGCTTGTTACCAGCTAGCTCTTACGACTCAAATTCACCCATAACTCTGATCTATGTTTGGCCGTGTGGTTTGGTACCTTTTTTTTTTTTTTTTTTAAGACGTTCTCAATTTGCTTCCTCTGCGTCTGCCTTTCCTCTTCCCAGAATTCTCCTAGCCTGGTGGCGTAACCTGTACTTCCTGCCAGGCTGCTGGCCAGTCAGTGTTTATTAAACATTATTAAGCATTATCGCACGTCATCTGTGTATTAATGCACAGTGACCGCGCCCCCCCATCGAGACTTCATGTTCTTGGCCTGGAGAGATAGCTCAGCGGTTGAAAGTATTTTCTGTTCTCCCAAAGGATGGAGCTCAGTTCCCAGCACCCACATGGCATCTTATAACCATCTGATGCCCTCTTCTGGCCTCCTTGGGCTAAACACCCAAGGGGGGGGAGAGAGAGAGAGAGAGAGAGAGAGAGAGAGAGAGAGAGAGAGAGAGAGAGAGAGAGAGAGAGAGAGAGAGAGAGAGAGAGAAATATTAATATTCTACTCATCCCACTAGCTTTTAAAGAGTAATCTAGAGTCACGGCACAACTGAACCTCTTGTTTTCTGTGTCTAAACACCCAAGTCCAGTTGTGGAGTCAACAGGACAAAGTATTTGTGTGGAAGCTAAACGTTCGCGGAGCAGCATCAGTGAGATTCAGCCTCACTTTAGCCCGCCGAGGTTACCTGGTGTCAGAGGTTTGGTTTGAGACCCATGGGATTTTATTTAATAACCATTTGCAATATTTGATTAGAGTTGGGGTTGGAGCGGAGGGCAGGAGGAACTGGATAGGAAATATTGTCAAAATCAAGTAGCAGTTGCATTATACTTTGTTGATTAAGTATGTTTTTTTTTTTTTTTTTTTTTTAAAAAAGTAGTTTAACTTTCTTGGTGTTTCAGTTCTCAGACCTAATTTCTAGTAGTCGGGAATTGTCACGTCTTTTCTTTGTGATAGGTTTGTGACTAAGCTGTTGGAAGACCTCATCTTCTTTGTGGCTGATGTGACTAACAATGGACAGGATGTTCTGGATGTGGTCATCACCAAGCCAAACCGGGAGCGGCAGAAACTAATGAGGGAACAGAACATCCTGGCACAGGTGAGCTGCTTCGTGAACCAAGTCTGCACATTTTATGTTTTGAGTTACAGTATCAGTTATGCCTTGCTGCATAACAAATGACACCTAGACACTTACTTCCGTTTCTGTGAGTTTTAAATGTAAGAGCAGTGTCTGTGGGCACGTCTTGCTCAGGAGCATTCTCAGAGGGACTGTCAACGATAGACAGGGCCACAGTCATCTCAAGAGTGGACTGGGAGGGGCTCACAGAGTTTGGTACACAAGTCTGCCTCAAGATAGAGCATTTCCTGTGGTGATGGTTGGTGTCAGCTTCCTGTGGTGATGGTTGGTGTTAGCTTCCTGTGGTGATGGTTGGTGTTAGCTTCCTGTGGTGATGGTTGGTGTCAGCTTCCTGTGGTGATGGTTGGTGTCAGCTTCCTGTGGTGATGGTTGGTGTCAGCTTCCTGTGGTGATGGTTAGTGTCAGCTTCCTGTGGTGATGGTTAGTGTCAGCTTCCTGTGGTGATGGTTGGTGTCAGCTTCCTGTGGTGATGGTTAGTGTCAGCTGCCTGTGGTGATGGTTGGTGTCAGCTTCCTGTGGTGATGGTTGGTGTCAGCTTCCTGTGGTGATGGTTAGTGTCAGCTGCCTGTGGTGATGGTTAGTGTCAGCTGCCTGTGGTGATGGTTGGTGTTAGCTTCCTGTGGTGATGGTTGGTGTCAGCTTCCTGTGGTGATGGTTGGTGTCAGCTTCCTGTGGTGATGGTTGGTGTCAGCTTCCTGTGGTGATGGTTGGTGTCAGCTTCCTGTGGTGATGGTTAGTGTCAGCTTCCTGTGGTGATGGTTGGTGTCAGCTTCCTGTGGTGATGGTTAGTGTCAGCTTCCTGTGGTGATGGTTGGTGTCAGCTTCCTGTGGTGATGGTTGGTGTCAGCTTCCTGTGGTGATGGTTGGTGTTAGCTTCCTGTGGTGATGGTTGGTGTCAGCTTCCTGTGGTGATGGTTGGTGTCAGCTTCCTGTGGTGATGGTTGGTGTTAGCTTCCTGTGGTGATGGTTGGTGTCAGCTTCCTGTGGTGATGGTTAGTGTTAGCTTCCTGTGGTGATGGTTGGTGTTAGCTGCCTGTGGTGATGGTTGGTGTTAGCTGCCTGTGGTGATGGTTGGTGTCAGCTTCCTGTGGTGATGGTTGGTGTCAGCTTCCTGTGGTGATGGTTAGTGTCAGCTTCCTGTGGTGATGGTTGGTGTCAGCTTCCTGTGGTGATGGTTGGTGTCAGCTTCCTGTGGTGATGGTTGGTGTTAGCTTCCTGCTTCCGTCTGGAACACTTAGCAGTCCAGTCCAGATATCTGAAGTGCATAACATACCAGTAAATTAATCTCCCTAGTGACCTGCAGGAACATTCCTACAGTTACATCTTTTTATTGTTTTATTTGCTACTTAAAACAATTGGCTTCTGTATTAACCATATATGGATAA
The DNA here is from genome assembly GCA_030556225.1 of Cricetiscus sungorus. Classification (NCBI taxonomy): domain Eukaryota; kingdom Metazoa; phylum Chordata; class Mammalia; order Rodentia; family Cricetidae; genus Cricetiscus; species Cricetiscus sungorus. The sequence continues at coordinate 50,794,517 of JANBXA010000735.1, read as the reverse complement.
CTGGAAACCTTTTATCTCATGATATAAACATAAAATCCTTCTTTTCAAAAATAATTTTATTTTTTAAGAACTACACACATAAACACTGACTGCTTTTATCACATCTGCCGCACCCTCTCCCCAACCTCTCTCTCTTCCAAATTCATGGTCTCTCCCTTATTATTGTTATATGTACATGCGTGTTCTATGCACATGCATGTGTACATACAACCTACTGAGCCCCTTTAGCCTCGGGAGACACACAGAGAGGACGCTCTCATGGCAGATATCCTCTTCTTCTGGCACTCACAACCTTTCAACCTCCTCCGTGGCTCTCAAGACTTGAGGCAGGGGATGTGAGCAGACGTATTAGTTAGACCGGGGCCTCTTGCAGGTCTCTGTCATAGTCTCCAGCTGTTGCAAAAAGAAACTCTTTGGGAGCACCACGGCCTCAAAGAGCCGCAGTGTCGTCACGTTTCACGAACTCTGAGGGACAACACTTTTCTGCTTTGCACTCTTGTTTTGAGGCTCACAGTCTCGATCTCATGTTCCTCGCAGAGATCCTAGCCTGCTGGCTCCTCTCCAGAAGGCATTCCTCCCTGGGAATGGGGGGAGGGGATGCAGGGGCGAGGGATGAGGGATACAGGGGAGGGGGAGTCTCCCTGCTCACTCCTGTGGCTCCTTATTAAGATGTCAGAGTCGATGCGTTCATTCCCGTGGCGTCTTACCCACGCTGTGTGAACGGTGATCGTTGCCATATATTTGCCTCCACACCTGTAACAGTGACCACGCCTTTGGGCGTGGGTACAGGTGCAGATGTGAATATATTGGGTGTCCACACTAAGTTCGGCATCAGTGGATGAACTCTCCGAGAAAGTTTGTGTATTTAACATTGCTGTTGTTGGGAGCATATGTATTTGGAGTTATTTTCTTTTGCCTACAATCAGGTAACAGTGACATTAGAAAACCGTTACCCATTTCAGGCAAAAAGTAAACATGTCTTTTATATTGTTTTGATTTTGGAAAGTTACAGAAAATGAATAACAGGATAATAAAAGCGTAGAGAAAATATATTTTAATTTGTCTGAATGTATCCATGTAGCTTGCTAGACACACCTTTGTGCTTCCCACCTTAATAAAATCTGGTTTCTGAATAAAATTAACCATGTCATTGATGTTGTGGACTTGTTGACTGGGCACTCCTGTAAGCAGTGGGCTTTTGGGTTCGACAGTGTTTTATTTTTATTCAGAACTAACAACCAATAAGTATCTTTGCACTAATAATTTCACTCATATATTTCTACAGTGCTTTTAAGTCCATGATATTTGCTAAAAATGCAAACAGGTTGCAGAGCATGCCCGTGTGTCCATCATAACGGAAGGATCTCCTTACTCTTCCAGGTGTTTGGAATCCTTAAAGCTCCTTTCAAGGAGAAGGCTGGAGAAGGCTCGATGCTGAGGCTGGAGGACCTGGGCGACCAGCGCTATGCCCCCTACAAGTACATGCTGCGCCTCTGCTACCGCGTCCTGAGACATTCTCAGCAGGACTACAGGAAGAACCAGGTGGGCAGGGAGCCCGCGCCCAGGCATCGGTCGCTGTTAAAATATAGACGGAGGAGGCAGAGACTGGACTCTGCAAGGGCGGGCTTTATTTACGGGCAGCTCAGAGAACCATCTGTGAGGTCTCCTGAGCTCTTTCTTAGGAGTTAGACTCGCAGGCAGGGATGCTATGGATCTGTGCATGGTCCTGGGAAATCAGCCTTGCTGTGTGCGTGCAGACCTACTAAGATACTATCTTGTAGCAAAGATTCAACATGCACCCGACACGAGAGAAGGGCCTGAGGGCAGGGGTGGGATGGCGGCAGAGGAATGTGGTGCTCTGCTCAGGCTGGAGAGCTCTGGCCAGTGGTGGGGCTGGGAGCCGTCTGCAGGAGTGCGTGGAACGGGCATTTTAGGTGGACAGGGTAATCAGTTCCGTGACTTTTCTTCCCTGTGACCAAATTCCCGACATGAAGAAACTCGAGGGAGGGCTTATGAGGATCCACAGTTTCAAGGTGTTAGGACCGTCATGGAGGGGAAGGCACAGGGCCACCCCTGGCCTCCTGGCAGACAGGGATAGAGAACAAACGGGAAGGTGGGGTCTAAAACCGCAAGGCCTCCCTCCCCCCAGTGGCCCACGTCCTCCAGGAGGCTCAGCCTCCCACAGCTCCGCCCCCTGCTGGGGACCATGTGTTCTGATGCACCAGGGTGGGATATTGGAAAAGTCGCCGTGGTTACGAGCACCGGCTTCTTCTCCTCTAGAGGACCTGGGTTCGGTTCTCAGTGCTTATGACGCAGCTCACGGCAATGTCGCCTTCTTCTGGCCTCTGTTGGCACTGCAGGCACATGGGTGTACATACATACATACATACATACATTCATGCAGGCAAAGTGCATACGCACAGAACACAGATGATCTTTAGAACTCTGCAATATTTGGCACTGGGTTCAATAATGCAAATGTTTGACATAAAGCTATTTGTATTATCGATCACTTGGCACTGTATTCTTCATGCATTTCTTATCTAGTAGAAGGATCTATGTTTCATTGATGTGTAACACAGTTCTTTGTTTGTGTCTGAGACAGGGTTTCTCTGTGTAGTCTCTGGCTGTCCTGGAACTCACCCTGTAGACCAGGCTGGCCATAAACTCAAGAGAGCTGCCTGCTTCTGTGTCCCAAGTGCTGGGATTAAAGGCATGAGCTATCCGTTGCCGTGTTTAGTTCATGAGGGAGTATGGCCTGGGAGAAGGCTGGGAGAGAGGGCCTGAGGCACTGCTGGTCAGGAGGTGGGGGACGTTTGAGGCAAATGGGCCTCACTCAGCTTGCACTCACTTGGTTTCCAGCCTAACAGTTTTCACGAATCAGCTCAGTTTAAATAGCACCGAGTTAATTAACATAAGGGACAGAGACCGAGAAGCAGTGTGAGGGTGGCCACCTCTCAGACTGGACCCGAGTGGGGTCACCGAGGAGGCCACCCCAGGGCATGCCTGTGAGGGTATGTCCAGGCCTTTAACTGAAGATGGAAGGACCTTGGACGTGGGCAGCACCGCCTCATGGGCTGGGTCCAGGACTAAATGAAACGGAGAAAGTGAGCCTAGCGCGTACCGCCCTGAAACTGAGCACAACGTGGCCAGCGTACCTCCCCCTGCCCTGGCTTCCCACCCTCAGTGAACCGTGTCCCCTGAACCGTGAGGCACAGTAAGCCATGCTCCTAACTGCTAACTACTATAAGCCGCTTTCTGATGGTTTATGGGACAAGATTTTAAAATGCAGGCAGGACAGTTTTTCATTTTGCTTTGATAATCTAATTTCCATTGTTCCCACCTGCATTTAACATACCAGTGAAGGGCTCGCGTGTGATTTAGAGCTGAGCCAGGTAGTTGACGCTGTGTTTGGGGTCTCCAAACAATAATAACAAACCCAGAGTCACCTCTAACTTCATTTAATTATTTATCAACATCTTGGAAGCTTGCCTCACACCATAAACGTGTGTAAATCAATGTGCAGCTCTAAAGTGATTCACTTTAGTTAATTGATTACCCACTAGCAAGGCATCATTCTGAAAGGCCACAACAATGATGCCTAGGTTATAATTAGGTGTGTGTAACCGACATCGTCTTCAAGGACCAGATAGGGTCCGGTAAATTTTGCCCAAGGCAAAAGCCACTTTGTAATCAATACGTTTTCTCATCATAGACACAGAGGGGCATTCCCAAGGAGAGGCCCCCAGGAATAGCAAGACGCTTGGTGGTTGAAGGGGTTGCATTCCTTAGCTCTCAGGGTCTGTACACAGGATGGGGAAGTGAGTGACTGTGGTTTGGGACGTAGCAGGCTGCAGAGATGGCTCAGCCAGTCAGAGCCCTGCTCTTCTGGAGGGCCTGGGTTCAGTTCCCAGCACCCACATAGACGCTCACAACTGCCTCTAACTCCAGCTCCAGGATGTCTGACGCCCCCTTCTGGCATCTTTGGGTACTGCATGCATTTGGCTCACAGACACACATGCGCACTCAAATAATAAATATTAAAAAAAGGATAGGGAGCAGGCTAAATAGTGCATGTTGAAGTCCCCAGTAGTGCTCTCTCTCTCTCTCTCTCTCTCTCTCTCTCTCTCTCTCTCTCTCTCTCTCTCACACACACACACACACACTGTTAGAATAACACTTCCGCCCTCACCACAACTCACAAGGACTCTATTTTTTTGTTTGTTTGTTTTGTTTGAGACAAGGTTTCTCTGGGTAGCTTTGGAGGCTGTCCTGGAACTTGCTTTATAGACCAGGCTGGCCTTGAACTCAGAGGTCCTCCTGCCTCTGCCTCCCAGGTACTGGGACTGCAGGCCTCTGCCAACAAAGAAATCGTCACCTAACCAAGCTGGCTCTCTTTTATACAATTAAAAATTATTTATTTATACATAAAATAAATACATGGGTTTCTCCCGTGTACGTGTACCCTGTGTGTCTGTGTCTGCAGTTCTCCTCATCGCAGGACTCAGGGCCTCTTCGGCTGCCACTCTGCCCATCGCTTGGCCTGGAGCCTCCCGTGGTGCTCCCGAGGCCGCTGTCCCATCACCCTCTCAGCTTGGCTCACCGGTCACTTTCTTGTCAGCCTCTCTCGTCTCCTCCCTCAGTCTCATGTCACTCATCCACGGCAGAAGCTCATTTGTCTTCTCACCCGCTCTCTTTGACGTCATAGCGTGATCTCCATGGCGACCTTTCTCGTGTACAGCTACATTCCTGTCCTCACACGCAGTGCCCAGAACTCCCGAAACCGTCATTAAATAGTTATTGCATGGCTGGATCTAAGTAATAGCCCGAGCTACCATGTGATCCTATCTGATTGCTCCTTGTTGTTAAATATGCTGAGCCTTTGACACTACTTATCAGAGAAGATCTTGTTGGCCATTCCGATGAAAACAAAAAACAACCAGAGTGCATGTAGGACATTGAGGCAGCTGCACCCAGCTCAGGCCCCAGGAGGGAGGCATCAGGCAGTCATGTACGTTTTAAAAATTATTATTATTTTACCTGGAGTTGGTAGTTACAACTCCTGGTGAGAGCTGAGGCCCCTTGCTGGGGCTGAAATTGTAAGTTACCATGGTGTCAAACCTACGTTTACATTTGCTTTTCTCACTTACAAGAGTGTCGGTGCCCATTTAGAAAATAATGATTAGTGACATAGCTTCTAATTGATTGATTGATTGATTGATTGATTAGTTAGTGGTTTGCAGTTCCGAGGGTGGAACCTCACGCCGTGCACATGGCAGGTAAGCCATCTCCCACACCGCTCCGCCCCAACCCTCGGTCACGGCTTGAGTTACCTGACTGTGGATGCCTTTTCTTTCCTCCAGAAAGTCTCTTTACTGTGGGCACGGCATTATTTTCTGGTTTTTCTTCTGACAAGCTTCCCGTGGGTTTTCCTGTGGCTCAGGTGATCGATCCTAGCTGCTGACCCCCAGGGAGCTGTGTCTTCCAGGCAGCGGGTGAGCTGACGTCTCCTCCTCTCCACAGGAGTACATCGCTAAGAATTTCTGTGTGATGCAGTCCCAGATTGGCTACGATATTTTGGCAGAAGATACGATCACCGCCTTGTTACACAACAACCGCAAACTCCTGGAGAAACACATTACGGCAAAGGAAATCGAGACCTTTGTCAACCTGCTCAGGAGGAACCGGGAACCCAGGTCTGCTCCGCTGGGGGTGGGGGATGGGGAGCCCCACGGAAGAGTCTATTTTTTGTTTTGTATTTGTTTTTGTAGAGCATCTATTGTAGCCCCGGGTCTTGATGGGCAGACGAAGCGTTTATTCCCGATAGTGGTGTGTGTTAAACAGGTCCGCTTTGCAGGTGGCCAGAGAGCCCTTCAGAGACACTGGTGATGTGTCTCCACGGTGCTGGGGAGCTCAGCCAAGGCTCACACAGGCTAGGACGGTGATTGGCTGCTGAACCGACTGACTTTTAAATGTTCTCATTTACTTCTGTGTGGTTTCCCACCTGTAATCCCAGCTGCTCAGGAGGCTGAGGCAGGAGGGTTGCGAGGCTGGGAATCTGGGTACGACGGTGAGGTTAGTTCACACAGGCTGGCCCAGGATGTCCTAGCAGAGCTAAGATTGATGAGTGGCGCCTGTCTGGGCCACGGCGCCGTGTTGTGGTGTCTGGAGGTCGCGCACTCCTGGTGGGGCACGCTATTGATATCACGTACAGTGCGTTCCCGTGAGCTAAGTGTTGCGCGTGGCTATCTAGGTCTTAATACGATCGCGTGGGTGACTTATTTGCATCTGTTTCTGCTGTGGTGCTGGGGATTGAACCTAGGGTCTTAAGTTTCCTCTCACAAGTGTAGGCCACGCTGGCCTGGAACTCACTATGTAGCCGGGGTTGGCCTTGCCCTCGAGGGAATCCTCCTGCCTCAGCCTCCCATGTGCCGGGATGACAAAAGTATCACACATTTGGGGGCCACCCTCACTTTAGGAAGGAGAAGATAGAAGCAAGCAACATGCTGCTGAGCTCCCCCAGTTAGGAAGGGGTGCGGGGCCCGAGGGGGTTGCAGGCTCCCTTTCCACCCCGTGCTGCCTTAGGTGGGAAGGGTGAACACAGAGCAGCCTAGAGCGCCCACCATGCGATCTCTGCCCAGTCCTCTAACAGTAAATGCCAGAAGGCGGACAGGACCCTCCCGTGACCATCCATTCTCTCCTGAAGAGTGCTCCCTAACCCTGTGTAAACTCACTGAAGAGTGCTCCCTACCCTGTGTAAACTCACCGAGGTGTGCTCCTTACCCTGTGTAAACTCACTGAGGCGTGCTCCCTACCCTGTGTAAACTCACTGAGGAGTGCTCCCTAACCCTGTGTAAACTCACTGAGGAGTGCTCCCTAACCCTGTGTAAACTCACTGAAGAGTGCTCCCTACCCTGTGTAAACTCACCGAGGTGTGCTCCTTACCCTGTGTAAACTCACTGAGGTGTGCTCCCTACCCTGTGTAAACTCACTGAGGCGTGCTCCCTACCCTGTGTAAACTCACTGAGGAGTGCTCCCTAACCCTGTGTAAACTCACTGAGGAGTGCTCCCTATCCCTGTGTAAACTCACTGAGGCATGCTCCCTACCCTGTGTAAACTCACTGAGGAGTGCTCCCTAACCCTGTGTAAACTCACTGAGGAGTGCTCCCTAACCCTGTGTAAACTCACTGAGGAGTGCTCCCTACCCTGTGTAAACTCACTGAGGAGTGCTCCCTAACCCTGTGTAAACTCACTGAGGAGTGCTCCCTACCCTGTGTAAACTCACTGAGGCATGCTCCCTACCCTGTGTAAACTCACTGAGGAGTGCTCCCTAACCCTGTGTAAACTCACTGAGGAGTGCTCCCTACCCTGTGTAAACTCACTGAGGAGTGCTCCCTACCCTGTGTAAACTCACTGAGGAGTGCTCCCTAACCCTGTGTAAACTCACTGAGGAGTGCTCCCTAACCCTGTGTAAACTCACTGAGGAGTGCTCCCTAACCCCGTGTAAACTCACTGAGGAGTGCTCCCTACCCTGTGTAAACTCACTGAGGAGTGCTCCCTAACCCTGTGTAAACTCACTGGAGGAGTGCTCCCTACCCTGTGTAAACTCACTGAGGAGTGCTCCCTACCCTGTGTAAACCCACTGAGGAGTGCTCCCTAACCCTGTGTAAACTCACTGAGGCGTGCTCCCTAACCCTGTGTAAACTCACTGTGGCGTGCTCCCTAACCCCGTGTAAACTCACTGAGGAGTGCTCCCTACCCTGTGTAAACTCACTGAGGTGTGCTCCCTACCCTGTGTAAACTCACTGAGGAGTGCTCCTTACCCTGTGTAAACTCACTGAGGTGTGCTCCCTAACCCTGTGTAAACTCACTGAGGTGTGCTCCCTACCCTGTGTAAACTCACTGAGGAGTGCTCCCTAACCCTGTGTAAACTCACTGAAGAGTGCTCCCTACCCTGTGTAAACTCACATTGTTTTGCTTTTCTATTAATACTGGTTTTGGAGACGCTTGAGGGGAGATGAGCGATTTTCCAAACATGAGTCATTGTGCTCATGGATGAACATCACCTAAAAAATAGAAGCAAACACACTCATTCTAAACAAGGCTAATTTGCTTTTAATGAAGCAGTAGATGAATAGCACACAGGAAAACACTGCACTGAAACAATGTTAAAACAAGCTTCTTTTATTCCATTTCAAATTATACTTTTGCCGTCAATGTTTTTACTAAAATGCATTGTTGTGCTGGTGTAGTATGGGGAGCCTTCGCCAGTGAACCCTGACGGCCCGAGTTCAGTCCTCTGGTAGAAGAGCTGGGTGCAGTGACACCAGGCTCACCTCTGTGATTCTCACCGAGAGGTGGGAGGTGGGGCCAGGGCAGTCAGACAGATGTGGGGCCAGGTGGACACGGTACAGCAGCAGGAAGCCCGGTCCTAAGATGGAAACACAGAACTGACTGCTGAAAGTTGACCTCTCACCTCCATGCATACCATGTATGTCTGGACACACTTTCAAAAGTAAAAAAAAAAAAACAACATTTAAATCGATGAGTGCATACACTCAAGATGCTTTGTTTGCAACAGTGAAATCACTGAAGAACCACTGAAAGATAATCTGTTAAAATACAAAAATAAAAATGCCTTTTCTTCATGTTCAATTCCCCTTCCTAGGTTTCTGGACTACCTGTCCGATCTCTGTGTGTCCAACAGCACTGCTATCCCCGTCACTCAGGAACTCATCTGCAAGTTCATGCTGAGCCCTGGTAACGCGGACATCCTCATTCAGACAAAGTAAGCTGCCCCACGGAGGCGTCTGTGGCAACATCCTCCACACGCGCGTGCCTCTTAACAGACCTCGCGTGTCTTTGGTTTCAAGGCTGGTGTCCATGCAAGTGGAAAACCCCATGGAGAGCTCCCTCCTTGCTGACGACATCGAGGATGAGGAAGTGTGGCTTTATTGGATCGACAGCAACAAGGAGCCCCACGGCAAGGCCATCAGGCACCTCGCCCAGGAAGCCAAGGAAGGCACCAAGGCTGACCGCGAAGTTCTGACCTATTACAGGTAACGGGGACAAGCACCTCCACGTCGATGAACATCCACAGGGGGCCGCCGACTCTCTCAACCGTGTCAGAGCTAGAGATCCAGAAGAGGACATTTACAAACGCAGACACAGAGGGGCTGAGGTGGCCAGGACCACCTACATCTCAAAGTGGAAGCCTACAAATGTGTTTTCCGCTTGCATTCTCTGTTGCCGTGGGGATGGAGGGGTGGACAGAAGCAATGGGACCCTGACTATGGACAGAGGGGGAAGGGGGGCTGGGGTGGGACAGATGTGGCTGCAGGGGTGGGCGGGTGGCCTCGCAGGAAGTGGCTGAGGGTTGAGTTGGGATCGTGTGAGCATTGTGCTCTTTGGGGCTTGAGAGGTGCAGCTGTCTGTAGTCCTGGAAGGTCGCCTGTGTTTATCAGCAAGAGCAGGAGAGGCGGTTCCCAGGGGTTGGGATCAGTAACCCAGCTGGAGGGCTGGCAAGATGTGTCCCACCCACAGGTGCGTGGGAACTAGGGTTTTTATATCTCTCAAAGCCAAACCATCGGGGCTGATCCTGTTTGCTTCGCCAAGCAGGTGCGGACAAAGTCAGTGTAGATTCTGGAGGCTCCGCACCCCGACCCCAGCAGAGGCTGGGGAGGGTGGACGGAGGCGGCTTGGTGAGACCGTCCGTTCCAGGCTTGGCGCCCTGGGTGTTGGGGCTGAAATCCTGGCCGTGAGAGGCGCTGTAGCAGGGTCGCTGTGAGGCCTGTGCTGTTTGCTCACTGCTGAAAGTTTGGCTCCGTGTTGCAAGCGCTCATAAACACATCTGCACGCCCGGCAGCTTGTGCTTTGCTGTTGATGAGGGCCTTGATGGAGGCGAGAGGGGTAACGTGGTGCATCTTGCGCTTTAGGTACCAGCTAAACCTCTTCGCCAGGATGTGCTTGGACCGCCAGTATCTGGCCATCAACCAGATTTCAACACAGTTGTCCGTGGACCTGATCCTGCGCTGTGTGTCCGACGAGAGCCTGCCCTTTGACCTCCGAGCTTCTTTCTGCCGGCTCATGCTGCACATGCACGTTGACCGGGACCCCCAGGAGTCTGTGGTGCCCGTTCGCTATGCCCGGCTCTGGACCGAAATCCCCACAAAGATCACGATTCATGAGTATGTTTGCAGGCTGCATGTCTTAGCTAGCGGTTTTTTAAAGTAATTTATTTATTTTATTTTACGTGCATGTACGTCCATGTGGTAGTGTTGGGTTCCTTGGAACTGGAGTTACAGACAGTTGTGAGCCACCATGTGGGCGCTGGGAATTGAACTCGGGTCCTCTGGATGAGCAGTCAGTGCTCTTACCTGCTGAGCCACCTCTCCAGCCCCAGTTAAGGTTCCTGTCGCTGAGATGAAACACCATGGCCCCAGTGTGTGCAGGACAGTGCACAGCATTCCTACTGTATGCAGGGCAGTGCACAGCAGCCCCACTGTGCACAGGGCAGTGCACAGCAGCCCCACTGTGTGCGGGCAGTGCATAGCATCCCCACTGTGTGCAGGGCAGTGCACAGCATCCCCACTGTGTGCAGGGCAGTGCACAGCATCCCCACTGTGTGCAGGACAGTGCACAGCATCCTCACTGTGTGCGGGCAGTGCATAGCATCCCCACTGTGTGCAGGGCAGTGCACAGCATCCCCACTGTGTGCAGGGCAGTGCACAGCAGCCCCACTGTGCACAGGGCAGTGCTCTGGGGGTCAGGACAGAGAGCATCCTCACTTGTCAGTGTTTCTCATCCACCTGACTCTCGCTGTGTCATCTGCCCAGGTATGACTCTACAACAGACTCTTCCAGGAACGACATGAAGAGGAAATTTGCCCTCACAATGGAATTTGTTGAAGAATATTTGAAAGAAGTTGTAAACCAACCATTTCCTTTTGGGGACAAAGAGAAAAATAAGCTGACATTTGAGGTATTTGAAAAGTTTAAATGTATTTTCTTTGTGCCTGGCACCCACAGTGGTCAGAGGAGGGCACCACATTCCCAGGAACCAGATGAGAGCCGCGTGGGTGCTGGGAACCGAACCCAGGCCCTCTGGACCAGCAGCAGGTGCTGTCAGACACAGCCTCCGGCTCTCCAGCCCCGCCCGAGGCTTTTAAAATAGTCACTCCCCGCACGGCACGATTGAGCGCCCTAGTCAGAAATCAGATGCACCGAGCACGGCAGATTTCCCTCTCCTCTAATATTTACGATATCTGGGCAGTGGAACCGTGAGGTTCGGTCAGATGCAAATCTGTCTGATGATGACAAAACTATAGATTTGGAGTTTTAAACTTTAATTCATTAACTTACTTTTGAAACCATACATGATGCGTAGAAATGCGGTTCACGTGTTGATTAGGCCACAGTCAAGTGATGTGTTACTGTTTGAGTCAGAAGAGAGAAAAGCTTCAGGTTACATAACGAGCCCCCCCCCCCCCCCAGTACAAATTAAAAAAAAAAAAATCCACCTTTTCTAAGTGAGTTACCGTGACATATGTACTCAGCGACTAGTAATGCCTTTCCCCTATTATACCAGTGGTCAATAGAATTACAAATAAAACCCCATTCTATTTTAATTTTTATCATGCCTCGATAATTAAAATGTTCTATCTCAATTATCGATTTATTATAGCTCGCCTTGTCTTACTTCCCTTTCATACGTGTAAACGTTGTTATACTTGATAAACAGTGACTTTTGGATACTTTACGTTTAGATGTCCTTGTAGCTGATGTCTTCTTTTCTGCCAGGTCACATCAAATTTCAGCCCCAAATAAACACACAGAGACGTATATTAATTCTAAGACTGTTGGCCAGTGGCTAGGGCTTCTTACTGGCTAGCTCTGTCTTAATTATTAACCGGTTTCTGTTAATCTGTGTATTGCCGTGAGGCTGTGGCTTGCCTGTAATCTGGCGTGTTGCTCCTTCGGCCACATGGCCTCTCTGCACAGCCTGTCTGCCTCACTGCT